>OU426981.1:16958429-18158429 GCA_911387785.2 Aelia acuminata
TACACGTGGTTCTTTTAGAGGCAACGTTTTTTTTTTTTTAACCATAAATCCCAGCTGGTACCGATGAAGATGTATTTATACAATTGTATAAACACGCAGTTGTGTACATTGCATAATATATGTACGAATGTTGTAAAACAATAATTTTTACTGTAAATATGGTGTTAATGGTTATAACACATTGAATTTATAAATTGTGTAAGAATATTTCAATAGCTTTAAATAACTAAATATCGTCCAACACTCCAAGCAGTTAACTTCTAAAAAAACTATATAAGGTGAAATGAATAAGTGTAAAATATCTCCAGAGTTATAAATAGAGACCGGATTATCTGATATTGCACATTTTGTTTATTTAAGTTTAACGCCTACTAAACCAAGTATTTATCACTTTCATGAGCCTAGAGATTGATATTATTTAATTTTCTTTTTGTGTGAAATTGCACGTTTTGAGTTTAATTGCACGATTTCATGTTTTGCTAGCTGTATATACCAGTTTCACCCGGAGAATTTCATTTTTTAAATCTATAAAATCTATAAAGTGAGACTTTTATCGACTAAAACGGTCGATTTCGTAAAAAATTTTCCATTGTTACACGAGATCAAAACGATTTTTATAACAATAAAGAATATACCCAGAGATTGGCTGAAGTTATGCAATTTTAACATGGACAGGTGTTCGCAACTGGTATCAAAGAACCACTGAGCGAAATTGGAGAATGTAGGGCAAACGGTATGGATTTCTATAAAGAACAAACAAACAGAATTTCATCTTTGTTTATATAGATTGCATGAAATCGGACACATGAACGAATTTTTTTTTATACTGTGACGTGAAGCAATATTTGTTACATTTTAAAATGTCTACAAATGCCTGGAACGGTTACAATCACGTATTAGTACGTGATCACTTGTTTCGGGATGTTCTACGCCTTTCTGGGTGGGCCCATATCAATAAATAAGAAATCTTACGAAAATAAATAAGAAGCCTTATTAGTCTTGCCTAGTCTTCAGATCAGGGCATTATTTAAAATAAAAGTATTTTAAATACAATTTAAAATACTTTTTTTTAGTTTAAAATACCCCCCAAAAAATTTTTTACTTTCACTTACCTATATATGAAATATATAGTAAGTGGAAGTATTGCGATCGTGAAAAATTTCGACTTCCGGTTTTCAACGGAAATACACCTTTTGGGGACCCCTGAGTCCAAATAACCAAGTCCCGCGAAATGGTCTGTGTGTGTGTGTGAACAGACTAGCTCAAAAACTATTAGCCGTGCGAATCTGAAATTGGATATTTAGTATATGTATATGCCCGCGATGTGACAGCAAAAATTTCATCAAAATTGGTCAAAGGGAGGGGGTACTTTATTTAATAACTTTTTAAGTTTTTTTTCGATTTTCTCAAAAACGGCTCTAACGATTTTGATTAAACTGAGTATTTGATCTATTTATATGCCTGAAATATGACTGTAAAAATTTCATCAAAATTGATCAACCGGAGGGGGAACTTTACTTAATAAATTTTGTATCATTTTCACGTGTTTTTTTTATTTACTCAAAAACGGTTTTAACGATTTTGATCAAACTTGGTATTTGATGTATTTATATGCCAAAGATGTGATAACCAACATTTCATCACAATTGATCAGCCGGAGGGGGGACTTTACTTAATAAATTTTGTATCATTTTCACGTGTTTTTTTTATTTACTCAAAAACGGTTTTAACGATTTTGATCAAACTTGGTGTTTGATTTATGTATATGCCAAAGATGTAATAGCCAATATTTCATCGAAATTGGTCAAACGGATGTGGCACTTTATTTTATAATTCTTTTTCAATTTTTACCTTTTTTATCGATTATCTCAAAAATGGCTTTAACGATTTTTATCAAATTCGTCATGTTTAATGAAAATTAGTTGTTCTTTAATATCAGGTAAGCTTTATCACTATTAAAATGTTCTGAGGGGGCTTAAATGGGGTAGGGGCCTTTTTTGTTTCCTATAAAGTACCTTTGTTTTTGTTTATCTGGAGAAATTAACTATCGTTATGCCTAAAAATGGCTAAATATGAGATATGATAAAAATAAAGAAAACATATAGAGGAGAAAAAAAGAAAAATATTCAGTCAACTTATAAAACTCGTTGAGCCCACTCATGCGGAGGACGCCTTTAATGACAGACCATTGTTCATAATTTAAGCCGTTCTGTTCAGTTCAGAAGTGGCAATTAACAAAACGCATTAATTTCTAATCTAAGTAAGTTGGTAAGTGAAAGTTGTGTGTTGCGAGCACGCACCAGATTTTTTAATTATATTTTAAAAACACTACATTAATTTAACCATTATTGTGGGTAACCACCTATTTTTTAAATTATTTTAACCACCTATTTTTTAAATTATTTTAAATAATTTATTTTTTAAATTATTTTAAATAATTTATTTTTGAAGAGAAAAGATTTGGCTCCGCCGGGAATCGAACCCGGGTCTTCCGCGTGACATGCGCGGTATGCTAACCATTACACCACGGAGTCGCTTCCAAACGGTACCAAATCCTTCCTCTTCACTGACACCTCTCCCACGTTCTCGCAAGTTTTGCGAGTATATACGGGAGATGGACAATTTTTGTCCAATTTTGGGCATCTCTTGGCGTTCGTCAATAGTATTAATTGGAGGATTTGGCACCGTTTGGAAGCGACTCCGTGGTGTAATGGTTTGCATACCGCGCATGTCACGCGGAAGACCCGGGTTCGATTCCCGGCGGAGCCAAATCTTTTCTCTTCAAAAATAAATTATTAAAAATACTACGTTAAAAAAAAAATATCGAATGATAGGTTTAAAAATTTATTTATTTTTTAAATATTATTGTAACACTAATGTGGATTAAAATGACGTATAATTATAATTCACTGAGTCCATCGCTCGTTATGTTTAGTCCGGAATGCAACATCCCAAAAAGGCCTAGATCATTCCAAAACATCTAGTCACTTACTAATACATGAATGTAACCGTTCCAACATGAATCTTGAACTCTTTTCAATTTAACAGAAATAATCTTGTGTTTTTGGTTTTACGCCACGTTATTTTTAATTCAATGTAAAAGAAAATTTTAGTAAGAAATCATTTTTATTTATTTATTCTTTTATTAAGACTATTATTATTAATATTAATAATTAATAATAATAGAAACTTGTTTGAATATTTTTAAATGCTGGTGACGCCTATGTTAATAACACAGACATAATCATATGACTTGAGCTTCACAAGGCTTCTAGTACGTTCTAATAGATTCATTCTATTCAATAACTGTATTTATTTATTTTTTTAATATAATTGAATAAAAAATATTTTCCATAATCATATTATCAACCTAGTAGGGTAAACCATACAGTTATTGGCACCACAACTTTAACTTAAAGAAATAGGTAAACAAGTCCTAATTTTATTACAAGATATACATGAGTCTAATGTTTGAAGGGTCCTCTAAATCATCTATGAAGTAAGACTTTAACAAACTAACCATAGGGAAGATTTCACAATCAAATCCATAGGGTGCCAATAATTAGATTTGGCACTTTTAACAATAAATATTGCCATATTGTAAAACTATTGAACTTTTGACCCAAAAAAACCCTCTTGAGTCTTAATGAGGATAGATAATGAGGAGCTATAGGAGTTTCTATTTGATCCCTTTATAAGAAGTATTATTTTTAATTTAACCACAGAAATGTAGTCTTAAGGGTGCCAATAACTGTACGGTTTACCATATGTAATCTTAAATCATTCCTTTTATTATTTAAATTATTATTATATTGGCCTAACATTTCCAACTGATTATATTCGAATTATCAATAAATTACGCACAAGTAAATTAATAATTTCACGTGTTCACGCAAACACTAAAAAGAAGATAAATTTCCAACGAAGCTTAAAAAGATTAAATCTTTTTATTTTTCATTTATCCTATTTCATAAGAAAAACGTATGCTTTAACGCTAAAGTTACTACAAACGCGGAAAATTGAGGTAAAAAATAGATAAACCACGTTTTTTTTTAACTAGCTAGATAACGTATTGTAATGAATTTGTGAACTGAATAAAAAAAACATGTGTTTTGATTAGAAAATAAAATAGTGATATTTTAAAAAAAATGATGAACCTTTGAGCAGGTTAAAAACAAGGAGTGTAAAAAAAACAACTAATTAAAGAAAGCTATTATGTCATTATCGTGGAGTCCTGTTGTTTTTGTTGTACAGTGAGTACCTTTGTTGTTTCTCAGTTAATAAATCGTTTGTTCGTTGTGTAAATCACTTATTTATTGTGTAATCTATTTATTTGTCTAAATACTATCTGTTTAAGGTACAGATAGGGTAGTGAAAGGGACGGTAGAGCCCCTTTCACGTTACAACTGGTGTCAGAAGTGGGATTTGCACAATAGATAGTGGTGAATTAGTTTAAATAAGTAATTTAACAGATAAAGTTAAATGAAATTGGACAGTTTTAGTGATTAGGGACCTGAGATTACTTAATTGCCGGAAATTCGACTGATGATGATCTAAAACTGATGATTTAAAATATTTCTATGAGTGAAGGTACTAGAAGCCGAGTCAAAGAAATGGAGGCAATCATGCAACTGTTAGAGACTATGAAATCTGGTCAGGATGAAATGAAAACTGGTCAAGCTGAGATGCATGCTAGTTTAGCTGCTAAAATAGAAGCTAGCAAGGAAGAAATGAAAGTTGCTCAAGCTATGATGGAAGCAGCCTTGACTGATAAAATACAAAAAATCGAAACCGAATTCGATAGGAAACTAAAAGTACTTGAAAACGAAGTGGAAAAATTGAAGAGCGGTAAAATAGAATGGAAAGGAGAAGGAACATCGCGAGCGGAAGGACAGCGCATGAACACAGCACAAAACGAAAACATACTGAAGGTGAAAGCTCCATCATATGATGGTAAAACATCGTGGTCTGCCTATCTACGACAGTTTAACGCGGCCGCTTCGGCAAACCGCTGGAACGACAAAGAAAAGGCTACTATGCTGATGGTCGCACTTAGAGGAGAAGCACTCGACATCCTTCATATTGTACCTGAAGAACGTCAGGATGATTTTCGTTGCATTGTTGAATACCTAGAAAGGCGCTTCGGCGATAGACACTTGGAACAGCTACATCGAACGCAATTTAGAACCAGGAAGCAAAATCTTGGGGAAACACTCCAGCAGTTCAGTGGAGACGTTTCACGATTAGTGCGGTTGGCTTATCCAACTGTACCGGAAGATGTCTTGGAGCACTTGGCTATAGAGGTCTTTGCTGATGGGGTTCGTGACATTGAGATCAAACAACATCTGAAACTGTCTAAGTTGGAAACTTTAGGAGGCACCGTTGCGAGAGCATTGGAATTCGAAGCAGTAAAGCAAAGCATTCGACAAGGGCAAGTAAGAGTAAGGAAGACCGACTTTGGGGAAGAGGACTACAACAGCGACAGTGTTGCAACATGTGTCTGCCAACGATTGAAGAATAAAACATCACCAAAGGAGGATAAAATAGCCACCAAGCCAAAATGGAAATGCTACAACTGTGGAGAACCTGGTCACTTCAAGAGACAGTGCCCGATACTACAGGAGCAGGGTGTGATCAAGAAGGGGAACCAGGAAAACTCAGCTTAGTCAGTTTTAGGGGGCGGAAACTGGCTAATTTGTACCATGTCCCAAATATCCAACTAAAAGTATCGCAATTGCAATGCGGAGAGAATAGCTTAATGTTGGAAGGAAGGGTAGCTGGCCAGGACTGTCAAATGGTAGTGGATACGGGTGCTAGTAATACCATTGTGAGAACTGATCTTATACCAAAAGGGCAACTAAAACCCCTGTCTAGAAAGTATATAATTACGACAGCAAATGGCGAGACTATGGATGTTCAAGGAGAAGTTAGAATATTGATAGAGATAGGTAGTTTGAGTATACCTCACCAAGTGTTCGTGGCAAAGATTACGGACCCGATCATTCTGGGAATGGATTTTATGGAGGCGCACAAGGTGATAATCGATTTCAACCAGAGGTTAATGAAAATAGGCAACGAGGAGCTTGTTCTACGACGGAATAAGGATGAAACTGGATGGGTTAGACAAGCAGCCCTAGCTGAGGACCTTATCATTCCATCTCGAAGTGAAGTGATTGCCGAAATCCAGTTAGAACGAGGCAGCGGAGGAATGGTTGGGGTACTGGAGCCAGTATCAACGATTGACAATGGCATTCTTCTTGGAAGAACACTCATCAGGGCTACAACGCATAAAATTCCGGCCAGAATAATGAACACAAAGGACTATGAGCAACGACTAAGCAAGGGAACGATCGTAGGACAGTGTGGAGAAGCACAGATCATTACAAACTTGGACGAAAAAAGGCGGGATGAAGGGTTCAGTCAGGTTTCGGAAACTATAAAAGGATTAATTAAGGAAACATTAAAAGATTTGAAGACTGACCATAAGGAACCAGCGGGGCACCTACTAAAGACGTATCAAAACATCTTTTCGTCCAGCGACAACGACCATGGAAGGACGAGCATAGCACGTCACAGGATCAATACCGGCGACCACCAACCGATTAAACAGGCACCTAGAAGAATACCATTAGCTAAGAGGAAGGAGGTTGAGAACATGTTGGAAGACATGAAAGCTCAGGGTGTGATTCAACCTTCCAAGAGCCCATGGTCTTCTCCGATAGTTTTGGTCAAGAAGAAAGATGGCTCCACTAGATTCTGTGTCGATTACCGAAAACTGAATAACATAACGAAGAAGGATAGCTATCCACTACCGCGCATTGATGATACGCTAGATACGCTAGCGGGGGCAAGATGGTTTTCCACCCTAGATCTGAAGAGTGGGTATTGGCAGGTAGAGGTACACCCAGATGATCGGGAAAAGACAGCATTCTCTACCGGCAGCGGCTTGTGGCAGTTTAATGTTATGCCATTTGGTCTTTGTAATGCCCCAGCAACTTTTGAACGTCTCATGGAAACTGTTTTACACGGTTTACATTGGAAGACCTGCCTAATTTACTTAGACGATGTGGTGATTTTCAGTAAGACATTTAATGATCACCTAAAACATCTTGAAGAGGTACTGGATAAGTTTAAGAACGCTGGGCTAAAATTAAATTTGAAGAAATGCCAGTTTTTCAAGAAAGAAGTCAAGTTCCTTGGTCATGTAATTTCTGGGAGTGGAGTCGCTACTGATCCGGACAAGATTAGTGCGGTGAGAGAGTGGCCAATTCCAAAAGATAAACATGAGGTAAGAAGCTTCCTCGGACTGTGTACCTACTATAGGAGATTCGTTGAAGGATTCGCCAACGTGGCTAGACCTTTACATCGTCTCACAGAGAACAGACAACCATTCGAATGGTCAGTAGAATGTCAGGAAGCATTCGATAAACTCAAGATGGCTCTGTGTGGAGCACCTATTCTGGTGTATCCTAAGCCTGGACATGAATTCATAGTGGACACTGACGCAAGCAACGTCGGAATTGGAGGAGTATTGTCCCAGGTTGAAGGTGGAGAAGAACGAGTAATAGCATATTACTCTAAGGCTCTCTCTAAGCCAGAAAAGAATTACTGTGTCACCAGAAGAGAACTTCTAGCTATAGTGAGAACAATAGAGCACTTCCATAAATATTTGTATGGGCAACCATTCATGCTGCGCACTGACCATGCTTCTCTGACTTGGCTTTTGAATTTCAAGAACCCAGAGGGTCAAGTAGCTCGTTGGATTCAAAGGCTGCAAGAATATGAGTTCAAAATAGTGCACCGCAAGGGACAGTTACATAGTAATGCAGATGCGCTGTCAAGAAGACCATGTAAGCAGGAATGCAAGCACTGCAGTAGGATCGAGAAAGCAGCAGTGGCGCCGTGCAAAAGAATTGTCAGTCAACCAGCGGATGACTGGAATTTGAATGAAATAAGAGAAGAACAACTAAAGGATCCAGACATCAGACCGATATTGACAGCAAAAGAAAGTGGACAGCGACCGACGTGGAAAGATATATCGACAGAGAGCGTTGCTGTGAAGTGCTACTGGTCACAGTGGGACTCACTAATTGTAGAAAATGGCATTTTGAAAAGAAACTGGGAGAGTCCAGATGGGAAAGAGCTACGACCACAAACTATCGTACCAACAGGAAAGAAGAATGAAGTGCTAAAGGAGTTGCATGGAGGTGTCTCAGGTTGCCACTTCGGTATCAAGAAGACGTTGGAGAAAATACGGCAGCGATTTTACTGGGTCGGTTGTTCCGAGGACGTCGCAGACTGGTGCCGCAGGTGTGCTGAGTGTCTGGTATGCAAGGGACCCAAGACCAGGACACGGGGAGCCATGATGCAATACAATGTTGGAGCACCGTTCGAGAGGATCGCCATCGACGTAGCCGGACCATTCCCTCGTACCAAGAAAGGAAACCGATTTATACTAGTCGCTGGTGACTACTTTAGTAAGTGGACCGAAGCTTTCGCAATTCCAAACCAAGAAGCATCGACAGTAGCCGAGGTCTTAGTGGATAACATGTTCACACGTTTTGGTATCCCATTGGAAGTACACTCTGATCAGGGGAGGAATTTTGAATCTCAAGTATTCAAGGAAGCTTGTGAGATATTGGGTATTAGGAAAACGAGGACCACACCGTTGCACCCTCAGTCCGATGGCATGGTGGAACGCTTTAATAGAACATTACTAAGCCACCTCAAGATATTCGTCGACGAACACCAAGATGACTGGGACGTGTACATACCTATTGTACTGATGGCGTATCGGTCAGCAGTTCACGAGACGACTGGACGAACACCGGCCAGCGTTATATTCGGCAGAGAACTCCGTCTACCCAGTGATCTCCTGTTCGGGACCCCGAAAGATGAGGAATGCCTTGTGGATGATTATGCGGGGTCACTGCGCCAACGATTAAGGGAAATTCATGCCGGAGTTAGAAACAGGATCCGGATTGAAAGTAATCGAATGAAGGCCAGATATGACATCAAGATTATCGGAAGAACTTTTCAGGAAAACCAAAAAGTTTGGTTATACAACCCGACTAGGAGAAGGGGGAAATCACCGAAGTTTCAAAAGAATTGGGAAGGTCCCTATACGATCGTCAAAAGAATTAACGACCTGATATACAGGATACAACGGAGCCCAAGAGCCAAGATGAAAGTCGTCCATTTGGACCGCCTGCTACCCTTCGATGTAGAAGAGGAAACCCCTGTTCGGGACGAACAGTGTTAAGGAGGGGGCAGTGTAATGAATTTGTGAACTGAATAAAAAAAACATGTGTTTTGATTAGAAAATAAAATAGTGATATTTTAAAAAAAATGATGAACCTTTGAGCAGGTTAAAAACAAGGAGTGTTAAAAAAACAACTAATTAAAGAAAGCTATTATGTCATTATCGTGGAGTCCTGTTGTTTTTGTTGTACAGTGAGTACCTTTGTTGTTTCTCAGTTAATAAATCGTTTGTTCGTTGTGTAAATCACTTATTTATTGTGTAATCTATTTATTTGTCTAAATACTATCTGTTTAAGGTACAGATAGGGTAGTGAAAGGGACGGTAGAGCCCCTTTCACGTTACAGTATATTTTTATTGAAAACACAGACTTTTTAAAATCTAGTTGGAAGCATGAAAGCAAAAACAATACAAAATGTTTTATTTATTTCATGTATTGACGAAAGTATTTTATTTTGCGATAATGTGAGAAAACATTATCAGCTGTTTGAAAATCCGTCAGTCGTTAAAACAAAAACGATTTTCATATTACTTCGTTTTTTCTACCATAAATTATTAATATACTCGCTAAACCCGGCTATACATTGCTGTAGCTTACTTTAATATTAACATTTAGGCAACTGTATTCCAGTGAAATTTACCCAAATACATCATCACACATAGTAATGGTAAACTACTTTAAATTACTGGGGAATAGGAAAGGATTATAAATCATTGCTGACATTTTTGAAATTTTGTATGTAAACATAATTATACTCCTCTTCTGAACTGAATTACACTCCATGGGTGGTGTAGTGATTAGCATAGCAACCTAAATACTAAAAGTCGCGGGTTCGAGTCCAGCGGTTGCCCAAGGATTATTTAAGGGGAATAAAAAATCCTTGGCTATGCCGTCCCTCGGATGGGGCGTAAAATGGAGGTCCCGAGCTCCTACGATACATTAACAAGTCAGGTACTCGTTAAAGACCTCCTGGATATACCTGGGTTGGCAAAATTTAGGATTCCTACACCCATCGTCCGATTAGCCTTAGTGGCATAAAGGGACTTAAAACAAACACATATTTAATATATTAAAAAAGAAATAAACAATAATGCATTGAAAAGTACTTAGAACTTTCAAGTTTTTCAATACAAATGACAATACTCTATAACTTATGGAGACAAACAAAAATAAGTAAATAGCTAAAAGTGGAAAAAATTTTGAAAAAATCTCGTTTACATATTTATCAAAACAAATCGATTCCGAATCCAACTAGTTTGGTAAGTAAAGGTTTTTTATAAATCAATATACATTATAAAGCAAAGTGTACAATGTGCGTGCCGAAAAGGCTCAATAACGACTACACATACTATCCAGAATGTTATGTCATTATATTGCCCTATTGCCCCTAACGATGAAGAAGGTTTTAATTTTTATTTAAAGTGTGTAATGTTGAAGGGACAAGGGCTGTAAATTTAAGCCTCTCGCTACATGTAATTAGCCCCTCTAATAAGCCCAGGCGAGTTAATGAATGAAAAAATTTAGTTCGACATTTGGAAGCCAGGAGCGCTAGCTAAGCTCAATTCGTAAGGTTATCGTTCATTAGTCCGGATTGTTATGGTTTTAGCTTCAGCTGTTTTCTTTAAATTACACGAGATTATGTATAAATAATTATTTTTTCCTATTTATTTTTCAATAAGGTCATTACATCTCTGAAATGAATTTAAATTAAAAATAAACAAAACCTACTGGATTCCTAAGCGAATTAAGTTTTACAGAAGAGGAAAGAATTGGTCAAAACATTGCCTTTAATCAATATACAACATAAGTGTAAATTTACAACAAAAGAAAAATTGCTTATTAGTGTAGTGAGCGAATAAAAACTAACACTAAATAAAATAGATAACCTATAGATAATATGAATAAAAGATATAACCTAATGGATTATACATCGAATATAAAGTGTTCATATAATATTTCTGTTTGATAGTTCTGTTCTGTTCCTAAATTTTCAACCGAATTCGAAAAAGGAGAAGTTACTCAACTTGATAAGGATGCGGTACCGTCATGAGAATGGTCTCAATGGAATCAGAACATAGAAACCTTAAAAAATGGTACATACCAGGAAATATTTGCTGCCCAAATAATTTTTCTTAATCAAGAAAACGCATTGAGAGAACCGCGTTAATGGGGTCTCTTATACCCAAACCATATATGGGCGAACTCTGAGGTTTCGAAACTTACCGCTAAAACTAAGCTGAAGTTTCAGGATGGTACAACAATTTTGTTTTAATCATGATTAATTTTGGTCTATTTTTCTGTACTATTACATTTTAAAGTTATTGTTACATTCCACCAATTCCACAACTCCCTGAGCGAAGCCGGGCCCTAAAGCTAGTAGTATTAAATTTTAAACCCATAAATGGTTGGTCCCAGACGTGCTGATATATTGAAAGCCTAATGGCTGGAATCATCTAGTGTTTTATTCAATTTCAAACGATTAATAACAAACCCCTGGACTTACCCGTTCGATCTGTCCGTACTTCAAGAACTCAGATTAGGATAACTCGAATTCACAAAGGACACACAAGAACTATTTCAGTAGAATGTTTTTCAACAAAAAAAATTCAAAATGTTTTTTTCTTAACAAATATACATTAGAATTCGTTCTGAATCGCTTCCGTTTCAAGAGAATTTTACGGAGAGTCATTTCAGAATTATGGAATAAATTTGGTCCAATTTTTTTTCTTCTTTAATTTCTCATTGTTAAGGACTGATGGTGCTTTAAAAAAGTTGAGCAGCAAAAGAAAGCTTCAATTCACGTCGCTATCTTCATTATCCTGCAGTATTTGATTTATAGTGACTGGGGAATGAACGACAGGGGAATGAATTTTTAAGGTTTATTTGATAACCGTTGGAAGGGAAAAAAGATATGATACTTAATGCTACTTGAGAAAACGAAATCTGTGCTACAAAATCATTTATTTTAGAAAAATTAGAAAAGAAAAAACTTACCAGACCAAAACTGTAGAGGACAGGGGAATGAAAACTATTAAACGTAACCTCTCAAGTTTGAGAACTTATTTGCTTCTTTAGAGCTTGGATTTGTACTGAGGTTGGGTTAACAGTTGGGGTTGCTTGTGGAAAGACCCCTTCCTGCTGACTAAAAACTTTTTACTAATTTCCCGCAGGTGAGAATCTAATTTTAAAAATAGAACAGGGATAATTTTAAAAATAGGACAGGGGAATGAAAGAAAACCTGTGGGACATAAAAAGTAGTTTTTTTTTTCAATTCTAATCCTTTATCATCAAGGATTCGACTGCTTTTATGAAATTTTACAATATTTTGAACAAATGGAACAGATAAAAATTGACCTAGTATACGGACACAGGACTCTTACTTTGAGCAGAATCAGACCTCTGGACATGACAGGGGAATGAATTTCGACCTTTTTCTGGTGTTTTTAAGGTACGTGTGTTATGTAATTAAAATAAAGTCGAATGGGGTCTACCTTTCCAACTCGCCTTGATTTATAAAATTGATGTCTTAAGAGTCCTAACCTTTTCTAAATCGCTATAAACGGCCTGGGACACAAAAGTGCCCTCTCACGTGAGAATGACCCATAAGTCTGCAAAGCTTTGTGCAAACCAATTAAAAAAAATATTGTTCGGACTTAACAAACCGTGAGCTTCAAGAACTGATATATATATTTTTCCGAGCTATTAATTTAAAAATGATGAGAATACATATATTGATCAAGATAGGCATATAAATGTGAACTGGGAAAGTATGGAATTATGCATATTCTAAATTTAATAAAAATACAATAAAATCAATATACTTGCAAATGGTAGTTGACCACTTCACAGATCACTATATCATTACAATTAGTGACAACTTCTTCCTTTCTACTTCTTCGTAAATGATAGCAAGAGCTCCGGAAGTCGACCTGTTACCTGTAGCAGTGACGGGAGAGAACTGCTCCTCCGGGCAAGAACGAGATCTTCAGGGCCAACGACCCCGGTGTAGTCGCTTCGGTGGAGGTCACTGATTGGTCTTGTTTTTTTTTTTTATCAATAAAGTAAGTCAAGATCGGTCGGTAATCAATTTAAAAAATTGTACGTAAATATATATAAAAAGGATGGGATAATCTTATGAGGACACATTTAATTTTTTTTTACTATAATAAGTTCTCTGTAACTCTTCAATATATCTAAAAGTCTAAAGAAAACATGCTCTGGGATCTGCTAAAATATATAATGCTAATATTAACACCCTAGGCATATTACTTAACGTGTCCAAAAATATTTTTTTCTATAATATACCTTTTGAAGAAATTTTCACTAGTGCTTGTTATACGGGCACCATAATAAAAAACTAAAATAATTACAATTCCATGATATAAAACTAGGTTTTTATAGAAAAATGATGAATATGATAAATTTCATGTAATCCTTTTTAATAATAATTTCTTAATAACAGAACAATTTATGTTAAATGTTTATTTTACTAAAATATTAATATAAATTTATGAATTAATAATCAATATCAATATATATTATAAAGCAAAGTGTACAATGTGCGTGCCGAAAAGGGTCAAAAACGACTCCACTTGGGATTAAGGAAGTTTTGTCAGCGTGTTGCTATACAACCCCTAACGGAGAAGAAGGTTTCTGTTTTTCTCTTAAGGGTGTAAAATTGAAGAGAAGAGGACTGGAATTTTAAGCCTCTCGGACCATGTAATTAGCCTACCTGAGATTGAGATACGAGTTTATGAATGAAAAATTAAGTTCGAGCTCCAGGCTACCAGGAAGCGCTAGGGTGTGTTTCACTCGATGTGTATTGTTCATTCATTCCATTCAATTTGTAAAGGTTATGTATTTGTTCAGCTGTTCTTTTTAAATTACTAAAAATCAAGCGAAAATAATTAGTTTCACCTTTTCTTTCAAAATAAAATAATGATTTTACATATCAATTAGAAAACCGACTGGATACCTTACAAAATTAATTTTCTCATAAGAAGGTTAATTGATTAACACATTATATTTAATCAATATATAATATATACCTACTTAAGTAAATTTAATGCAATATGAGTGAACATTTTTGAGTAGTACAGTGAGCGAATAAAAACAGGCATAAAACAAAAAAGGAGAGCTGAATTGACTGATTGTAAATCGAAAATAAAATGTTTGAAGTGTTCTGATTGTATGTAATTATGAAAAATGGTATTATTACTATGTATGATGAGCATTATAGTTGACAAAGTGACTAACTCCAATTACAGCATTTTTTCAATAAGATTTTATCACCCCTCATAGTTCAGGATAAAAAGAAATATGATGAAAAAAATGTGCCCTTATGATATTTTGGTTTTCACTTTGTAATAGTAGGTGCAGTGTCCGGCCAAATTACGGGGGGGGGGGGAGGATATCTTAAGGGAGATTGAACGGGAAGAAAGGTCTTAAAAAAAAAGCTTCTATGAATCTTCGGTAGTTTCTAAACTTCTGGATCTAATAGGACCATCACAGTAGTCAGCGCTTAAGTTGTAATCGAAATATAGTTTTTTAACTGAGATACCAGATTTTTCAAGTATAATCTAATAACTTATTATCTGCTGACAGCTTGGAATGGGCTTATAGAATTCAGAATCACAGAAACCATCAAAAACGATGCAAGACTCGACAAAGTTGCAGCAAAATTAATTGTTCATACACCATTTTCAACCCCCCTTTAAAGTATATAGGGTTCCTTATTTGGGCAGACTCAGCAGATATCGAATCTTAATATTGATACCATGTTAAAAGTTTCAAGAAAGTGCTAATTTTGTTCTATATTTCCTTTAATTTTAAAGTTTTTCTGTTATTAAAACTAACACACAACTACCGGAGCGAAGCCGGGCACCCTAGCTAGTTCATAAATAATGATTCAACGGAGTTCACAATAAATAGAACTTTGGACATGAGGAAATCAAGATGCCTCATGTCTTCAGATATCATTATCAGAATAAAAAACGCGAATTTCAAAACAGAAATTAACCGACTGAATAACAACTAACATCAGGAAAGATGCGTTGCGGCCTGAGGCGTCGTGAGCGTCATCGTCAGGGGGGGGGCGCATTCCCCCTGCCCCCCTAATATTTGGGAAGGAGGCAACTACCTTCACTCTGAGACATAAATTTTCAAGTTTTAAGACGCCAATACCTTGGGTGGCGGTATGGCCGAGTAGGCATACGCATTGCCCACCATGACGTATGATCTATCCGTATAGTCTAAAAGGCGGAGAAGGGGAGGGAAAAAAAAGGGGTCTTTTTCATTTTAGGCAACCTGTTACTAAGTTATGATAACGGTTATTTAAATATTTACTATCTAACTTATCAACAAGAAATATTGCAAAAAATAAAATAAAAATAAAAGGTTATTGTTCTGGAGGCCAATAGGCTTTCATTCCCTCGAAAATTTCTATGAATAAATCTTTGCCTTCGTTACGATGCCTCCATACATACTCACACAAGTAGGAGTCAAGCATGCTTCTTCGAGTTCCATTTTCTTTCAACGAATCTGTGTAACCATTAGCCCATGAATATATAAAGAGTATGGCTTTATCGGCTAAAACCCAGCAGTTTTCCAACCATTTACCTTTATAGACACTTCTGGATTGGTTACATCCCTGTCTTCGGCATCTCCAAATCGGAACGCGTTTCTTACGGTAAATTATTTTCATGTAATGTCTTTCTCTGCATTTCATTTTTCCATGTAGAACACCGATTCTTTGTAAACATTTTATAGCTATTTTATTTGACTTCAAAACTGAATATAATTCCAACAGATTCATTTTTAATAGGTTAAATGATGGTCAGGATTTTCAGTTTACAATGATTTTATTATGGTAAGCCAACGTTTCGATCCAAATTGTGGATCTTCATCAGGGCCACTGAGTCCAGGTTGCCTAAAATGAAAAAGACCCAAAAAAAGAAATACCAATACCTTAAAAATTCATCCTTAGAGGAGGAATTGATTGTACCAACAGTTGCTTTTAAGAGTTATTATTTTAACTTCTAGTCTCTTGAATTTTTACCTACATATCAGGAGAATATTGAGTTAAGGTAGTATTCGTCTTAATTTTTTCATTATTAGACGAAAAATTAAAGTTAGGAAATTTAATAACTTATTAAATAAAATTGAAAAGATTAGAATTATAGATATACTAGCATTCACCGTCGCGGCTTTGCCCGCGAGGTTATAAAATCAATTCTGTGATCATTATCTTGGTATTGATTTGATACAGTATGTTATATATTGACAACATATATTATATATTGAAACATAACAGGGATCGGAGCTTCCGGTTGGTGGAATGTTGGAGGGGGATGCTGGCGGCTCGTTAGAAGAGGGAGACGCGCTATGGAGAGTTCACTAAAACCGCCGAAACAAAAAATTGCTTACTCCTCGCGAACGCTTAATTTTTCGGCTGTAAAACATGGTTTTCGACGGCCCATAGGGGCTTTCGAGATAAACTCGTCGTATCAAGATCTTAAAAATGAGTCCAAATTAGATATTTTTTCTCGAAGTGCAAAAATAGGTGTCCGTTAGAGTTAAACGACAATTACGCCATTTGGGGTTACATTTTTACATCCTTAGGGGTTACATTTTTGAAATTCCTTTCTTAGCCGTTACCTAAAATCTAAATTCCGAACTTAAATTAAGTTTCTATCATTAGTAGTTTTGCTCTGCATAGATTCTATCAGTCAGGGAAAAGCCTCTTATATATATGGAGAAGAGATCGAAATAAACACGCACATCCCCAATCATGGGAATCACAATGTGCATAATTTGATTACCACTAATAATTAAATAATCAGTAGCCATATTTTATGTGAATGTCTATTTTAATAATATTGTAACGTTAAATCGATATTCAAATAAAAAACATATGGTTTAAAATCTCAAAAATAGATTTCCGTTAGAGTTAAACGACAATTTCACCATTTAAGCCCCTTAGGGGTTACATTTTTGAAATTCCTTTCTTAGTGGTTACCTACATCGCGTTTAAAATCTATATTCCGAACTTCAAGTTTCTATCATTAGTAGTTTTTGCTCTGCGTTGATTCTGTCAGTCAGGACAAAGCCTCTTATATATAGAGAGATCAATGCGTATCTGATTTCGAAATGAAGAAAAAATATTTGTACCGTAAGTTTTACTCTGACATTGTACGTGGGACGACTCGGAAAATTTCTAACATGTAAAGGGCGCCGAAACTGGAAAAAAATTTAGGAACCTTTGGGTTAGACACTAATTATTTTCTTTTTTGTTCATTTGAGTCTCATATTCACGTGTTTCCTTTCGCCTGACAACACTTTTGTTTTCAAATTTACTTGATGGATTATTTGTTTGCAGCAGAAAGGACTACGATCTAAAGTTTATGGTTTAGCAGCTATGTAGAGTAGAGTCATTCCTTTTCAGATCAACACACTTTTTTCCCGCACCATCTCAGATTTTAATGAAATTTGGTACATAGGACACCTTCCTGTAGACTAAGAAAAATACCAAATTTCAGCTCAATATCTCAACTGGTTTTCAAAATATAGCTATGTAAACCCAAGGAAAAACGCACAATTTTTACCTGTCGCATCATCTGGAAAATGAAATTGCAGCTCTTCTAGACGAGATAGAGAGTTGAAATTTATGTCATTTTAAAACTGAATCTTTGACCTTCCTAATAATATGCAACTCAATAGGGTTTAAGAGAAATTTGTTTTTCAAAATTTCAAATTTGATTTTCTCAAAAAGCCCATTTTTTAAAATTCTAAAAAAATTCAGTGGAGTTTAAAAGGCTGATATTAATAACTGCTATAAAAAATATGATGGGACAGCAATGGCTTCATGCTTAAAATAATTATTGAAAAATTTGAGGTCCAGAAACAGAAAAAATCATGAATAAAAAAAGCTGTATATTTTTTCCAAATTTGACTAGGACTATGATATTGGTGTCGTTTAACAGCGCATTTCATGCCGATTCATATGATATAAGACAATGTATAGTTTAGTACTAAAGAAATTTTCTTAAAACTAAATGTATAATTTTAATTTCAATTTTCTCAAAAAGGGAATTTTTAAATTTTTTAGAAAAATAGGTAGTATTATACCTATTCATACAGCAAAATATAAAAGTGGGATGAAAATTTCTTCATTACTAAAAAAATTGAAAACTAGTGATAAAAGTCCATAAATCTAGCATTTCATGATTAAAATTAGCTGTAATTGTTTTCCAAATTTGACTAGGACTATGAGATTAGTGTCGTTTAACAGCGAATTCCATGCCATTTCATATGATATACAAAAATGTATAGGTTGGTACTACAGAAATTTTCTTAAAACCTAGTTTAAAATTTTAGTTTCAATTTTCTCGAAAAGGGCATCTTTTAAAATTTATCTATTTTTTTTTTTTTTTTAAATAGGCCATACTGCCTATACCTGTACATTGTTGTATGTCATATGAAATGGCATGAAATGCATGGTTGAGATATTGAGCTGAACTTAGGTATTTTTCTTAGTCTACAGAAAGGTATCCTATGTAACAAATTTCATTAAAATCTGAGATGGTGCGGGAAAAAATCTGGTGCGTGCGCGCAACACACAACTTTCACTTACCAACTTAGATTAGACATTGTGTTAATGCCACTTCTCAAAGTAACTCATTTTTCCATATTCATTTTTTATTTTTGTTTTCATTTGCTCTATAACAAACACTAATTCCTTTTATTATTAAATAAAAGGTTTTACTTGAGATAATTCGGCAATGCAAGAAGCATAATATTCCAAGTCGACTGATTTTATAATTCTCTATGTACTTGTTGAAAATTTCATTTAGAGTCAGTCATGATGAAATTTTTACAGTCATATCTCGGGCATATTAATACATCAAATACCCAGTTTGATCGAAATCGTTAAAGCCGTTTTTGAGTAGATAAAAAAACACGTGAAAATGAGACAAAATTCATTAAGTAAAGTCCCCCCTCCGGTTGATCAATTTTGATGAAATGTTGGCTATCACATCTTTGGTATATACATACATCAAATACCCAGTCTGATAAAAATCGTTTGAGCCGTTTTTGAGTAAATAAAAAAAAAACACGTGAAAATGAGACAAAATTGATTAAGTAAAGTCCCCCCTCCGGTTGATCAATTTTGATGAAATTTTTACAGTCATATCTCAGGCATATTAATAAATCAAATACTAAGTTTAATCAAAATCGTTAGAGCCGTTTTTGAGAAAATCGAAAAAAAACGTAAAAAGTTATTAAATAAAGTACCCCCTCCCTTTGACCAATTTTGATGAAATTTTTGCTGTCACATCGCGGGCATATACATACTCTAAATACCCAATGCCAGGTTCCCACGGTATATAGTTTTTGAGCTAGTCTGTTCACACACACACACACACACACACACACAAACACACGCACACGCACACGCACACGCACACGCACACGCACACGCACACGCACACGCACACGCACACGCACACAAACACACGCACACGCACACGCACACGCACACGCACACGCACACGCACACGCACACGCACACGCACACGCACACGCACACGCACACGCACACGCACACGCACACGCACACGCACACGCACACGCGCACGCGCACGCGCACGCGCACACGCGCACGCACACACACACACACACACACACACACACACACACACACACACACTTCATATATAGGTAAGTGAAAGTAAAAAGTGTGTTGATGTGAAATGGAATGACTCAGTAATAAGATTAATCCTGTAAAAATACAAAAAAATTAAAAGTGCTCAAATATTTAGAGAGTCATGACTCCTGCGACCCTCACTGGATCCGCCCTTGGAGTCAATCCTCCCATCGTATCGATTCTTCCAATCTAACATAGAATACGATGCCTCCTGTAATGCGACACCACCGCGGCACAGCTGCAACATAATAGAGATGAGATTCGTCAGACAAGAAGCGGCGACATAAGAAGATGTATGACGACACGAGTTTTTTTTGTGCGACTGCCACCAGCGGTTCAGTGCCGGCATGGACTCCTCGTGGGACGGTTGGTACAACTGGCAGGAAGAGCAGGCCTACCAGTCGCAGGACATCGCGTATCAACACCAAGCACAAGACTGTAAGGGCTGCTTTATTGTTTGTTTGATATCTTACATTATTTTCTGGAATAATAATTACTTTTCGGATAAAGGTTTTACAGAAGCATATATTTACAGTACAGCTAGTATGGCTAGAGCACGGTACTAGTAAAGCGAAGATCATTGGATCTAATCCCGACCCCCTACTTCCCCTTACGAGACCCGCGAGAAGTTAGACTATAACTACAAAAGTTTCGATATTTCGAAGTATCGATACTTATAATCGATATAATTTTCATAATCAGCATCCCCAATAACATAATAATAATATATTTTATTTGATAAAGACTATAGGCTTGTACAAATATTACTTTGACAACAGCACGCGAATTTTCACCATAGAGTCTAGTACTATTTACAAAATAATTTAAAACAAGAATGATAATAAACACATCAATAGATAACTTGAATAATAAGAAACATATACTATAGGCAAGAGTCCCGAAGTGGCTCTAGGATTTTTTAATATGAGTAAAAAAATCCTTGGCAACGCCATCCCTCGGATGGGACGTAAAATGGAGGTCTCGAGCCTGTACGATGTCAGGTACTCTTTAAATAACCCTATCCTAACTATACCTGGATAGCCAAAATTTAGGACTCCCACTGTAGCATCGTCCGATTAGCTTTAGTGGCTAATCGGACGATGCTACAGTTAAAGACTAAAGTTACGTTAAATAAACAAAACAACGAACTATAGGCATTAAACAAATAACTAATAATAATTGCTATACAATACGTTCATCTATATAAGTAAAGATGAAATTCTGTTTGTTTGTTTGTTCTTTATAGAAATCCATAACGTTAGTCCTAAATTCTCTAAATTTCCCTCAGTGGTTCTTTCATACCAGGTGCGAACACCTGTCCATATAAAAAATGCATAACTTCAGCCGATCTTCAGCTGATGTTGTTTATTGTTATAAAAATCGTAATGATCTCATTAAAAAAATTAAATTCCCCGGGAAAAACCGGGATATACAGCTATAATCTATGTAAATAAAGATGAAATTCTGTTTCTTCTGTATTTAACTCCAGCCAATCTCTGGGTATATTCTTTATTGTTATAAAAATCGTTTTGATCTCGCTTTACATTGGTTTTTACGAAATCGATCGTTTGAGTCGATAAAAGTCTCACTTTATAGATTTACTGTGATAACAAACACTGGTAATCATACTCAGAGCAATTTCAGGGCTATCAGTGCGCAGGGTGTTGCATGAAAACACGATGAAGTTATAAATTTTATTTAGGTTATCTGCATCGACGGTTATCAAAAGATTCTCGATTTTTTTCATTACCAGAGGAGGCTGAGAGGAAGTCCCGTAGTTAGTTTTGCCAGTAATCAGTCAGCTTTTGGCAGTGTAGGAGGATATCGTGGAGGCTGTTTATTCATTTATTTCCCGCAGTGTGAGCAGTTTTCCTCGGCGATGAAGGTAAAAGACTCATTCTTACTTTGGTGATAAAGCTTTGTATGAAACGTGTTCATTATCCTGAGTCGGCTGAAACATTTTAATGTTCTAATATTTATCTGATTACTCAGGTATGTTTCAGGACTGCGCACATTGGAAACAGGACAATATTCTGTGAATAGGGTTTGAATTTGAATTTTTTGCCAGGTCTAAATCAGTTGAGAGTCTGGTTCTTTATCTTCCCTATTATACCATTCTTGAATCTTAATAATCCATGTGGGTACAGTTGATTAAATTCTTCTTGGCAACCACACTTGTTAGCTTTTCCCTTCACCTGAGTAACCCAATTGAATTCCAAATCAGGACATTTTCTATTCAGTCATATCATACCCATGGGCGGATCCAGCCGATCGTAATGGGGGCGGCTGGAGGATGAAAATATGCAGGATGAAAAATGTAGTTGTAATATTATTTTAAAAAATATATTAAAATTTAGATGAGGGCCTTTCTGAAGGTCGAAAAGTAGATACTTTTGCTTAAATAGTTTTAATATTGTTATATTATTTGTAATACCTTATTCCGGTTTTGATTAGTTTTTTTCGTCTTACCGTGACACGTTAAAAAAAATAGAAAATCAAGTTTTCTTCTAATAGATGATAGAATTTCATTGAACGATTCAACAAGTTATGATCTCAGGAAAATTTGACTGATTTTATTTCACCGAATAAAACAGATAGGCTTTATGGAAACTTAGTTAATGTAAATGTTGATTAAAAACAAATAATAATAAAAACAAATAAAATATATTTTTTCTTTTTATAAATAAAATAATTTCTAATAAAAATAAAGAAGAGATTAATGAAAATTCATTTTATAATGATATTATGTTGTCAAAATCGTATCAGAGGATTTTAAGAGGTATTGCACACGCAATGATTTTGAGCCTAATATGATATAAGGAACAAACTTCTAAAACTTAGAGCTTAGCCAGACCTCTCATTACATGATTGAATTGAAAGTCCTAAAGGGGGGGGGCTGCAGCCCCACAGCCCTTCATTTGGATCTGCTAATCAGCTTTTTTACCTTTATGTTCCTTTCCCGCAACTAAAATTCTATTTGTTCTGCACATTACTTGTTCTTTAACCTGCTCCATTACATTAAGGAAAGTCTAATTCTATCCTTAAATGACAAAAAAATTTCCCAAGGGAGGGGCTGCAGCCCTCACAGCCCCCCCCCCTGGATCAGCCAATGGTAACACCAGTATATTGAAGCATAACATCGGCAACCCCTCCTCAGACATAAGTGACAGTTTAGTCTAGTAGTTTAGTAACTTTTACTAAACGGGTTTCGATCTGTTTCTAGTCGAAGAACCTCAACTCTACTACTTCAATAGCTTCTAGGTATCTAAGCCTCCACATTTCGGAAGCGTACAGGATCAATAACCTAATAGCCAACCCCCATATCGCTTGTATTGGATAAGTTGTAATAAATCGATGCCTGAGTGAGCAATTTTGATATAATTTTTATGATCAGCGTTCTCGATAACCTAATAATCGACTTCAATATCGATATCAAGTAAGTTATTATTTGCCAATATCATTCCTATAAAACAATCCTGATCCAATAATGTATACCAATACTGAGAAATCCGAAGAGAAACTTATTTAAAATTTATTCGAAAATAATTAAGATTAAAAATGTTTGAAACTCATTTTGTTTATTTTCCCGTATTTACAATTTTATTTGTGAATGCATTCTTATTAACATATTTAGCCTTCAATATTCACTTTTTGTATGTGTATATGTTTTAATAAATTTTTATTAACAGGAAAATTTGTGAATACGATTGTATTCATATTGAGACAAGTGGATATGAATGAATTTGTATTTATTAACATAAAAATTAAGATATAATTAAATTCGCATTCGTATTTATAAATACCAATATGGCCAACTCTGCACCGAATATACTACACGATATTTTCTTTGTTGGGTAAAATGCCGTGAAAAACTTGTAAGTATTGGGTTGTCCAAAAAGTTCGTAGAGATTTTTAAAATAAAATTTACCTTTTATTTTTCTAATAAAAATGAATCACAAAGCTAATGTTTATTTATATGCCTTTAGTCCTCATGGAATCAACTATGTTTACACACTGAATTCGTCTTAATTAAGGCTCAGTAGTGTAGTTTATTGCAAACCAACATGAGTGACGATTCAATTCATTTTCGGTATATTATGCTGTTCTTTTTTAAAAAAGGGAAAAATGCAGCCCAAACTGCAAGAAAGATTCGTGCCGCGTATGGCAGCGATTCAATTGCTGATAGCACGGTTCAGAAGTGGTTTTCGCGGTTTAGATCAGGAGATTTCAATTGGAAGACCAAGCCCGGGCTGGCCGGAGTTCAACTCTTGACATCGAGGATATTATGACGGTCATCGCAAACAATCCACGAATTACTGTCCGTGAGATAGCTGCGGAGTTAAGAGCCTGCAAATCGACCGTTTTTGATCATCTTTAGATAAAAAAATGTAGGCCAGAGTTGGCAAATCGGAAAAACGGTCTTTAAGGACTTGGCAAGAGTTAATCAACTTCAGATGGGAGGTTTTACCTCACCCGCCGTACTCTCCTGACATTGCTCCTTCGGATTTCCATCTTTTCCGTTCCCTCGAATCCTTCTCTCGGAAGGGAAATCCTTCTCTTCAGAAGATGACGTCAAAACGGACCTTTTATTGTTATTCAGGAGTAATATTCGGGACCGAATAAATATGCAATTTATTTAATGTTATTTACTATTTTTTTTTTGTTATAAAATGTTAATTATTTATACGTTAATCAATTGTATACGTTAACGTTTAAAGCTATGTTTATATTTAATACTAAGGACAAGCCCGTCTTCATACCAAGGGCCTCCTATTGTAAACAATTCTGTTAGTATTAGTATTAGTCTGACTGGAGCCCTGTACGGACGCTCAGCTCTATTACTGCACGTATACATCGCCTTGGTCAAGACCAAACGGCAACGCACATACACGCACACTAGTACGTACTAGTAGTAATTAATTACTAGTGTTTTGTTTTAATTATCATTTTAGAGGGACATTAAGTTAATTTTAGTTCATCTTTTGTTAATATACTTGTCTTACTGTTTTCATTTTATTTACTTTACTGCTTTTCTTTTGTTCAAATTGAATGTTAAATTCAATGTTATTTCTTTTTGTTTTGTTGTAATTAATTTACTATTCAAGGTTTATTTTTCATTTTTTTCATAACAGAGTGGTCATTTTAATTTTGTTTATTAAATATAATATTTTGTTCATTGGTATTAATTTATTTATTTTTATTTTTAAATACAGTCCACTAAGTTTGAGTACCAAACAAGTAAGGACAGTGATTTTTGGAAAAAAGCGATAATGGACCTTCCAAGCCGTTCGGAAAGGGTAATCGCTAACGGTGGTAACTATTTTGTAGATTAAATAAATAAATTTTAAGCTGTTCATCAATTTTAATTTTTGTCCAAATTTCTCTACGAACTTTCCGGACAACCCAATAGATGTTGGTTCTCTTTATTTTTAAAATTATAAAGTAATTTGTAATTTATAAAGTAAATATTTTTAAATTATTTTAAATACTATCAAGTTAGTTTATAAATGAAACGTAGGCTGCTCTTGCAGGGGATAAAAAAAGCACTAGGTAGCTTTTTCTCTTTGTTTCCGTTTCCTATTGAGTTAAAGTATGGGCTAAAATAATTATACGTATTTTAATCATTTAGAAGTAATAGACTACCAATGGAGCGAACCAGCGCCTGCGTAGTGATGAAGTGACGCTGAACGAGATAACACCTCGTGAAATGTCAGCCGGCGGTGGGCATCGTCTTTGTTCCTTGATGTTATCATCCCATTCTGTTTCGGCCTCTTTCATCTCCTTATCCCTTCTAGATATCACTACAATCTCATCTCTACTGCGGTGGCTTCCAATGGAACTTTATATATCTTTGTGAACAATCGTAAAAAATTATTCGGTGTGAGCATCACACAACTTTTACTTACCACCCTTCTTTTTAACTAAAAATAGACAATTTTTTTTTAAATGCCAACCTTTGCTGCTACCTGAGAGGGAACATGAAACTTTCTTTCGCATTGAAAATTGTTTCTGTTTTTTATTTTTGGAAAGTGGGGTAGTTCATACAGTGGTGTAACAAGAATAAAGTTGGCCCCATTTACTCTAGAACTTCTTACTTTCCGGGGATTCGTTTGAATTTTTCTTATATAAATATTTTTTAGGATAACCGATTTTCAGACTGAACGATCATGTTTTCGACGATATGTCGTCAATAAGAATCTATAGAAAAGGTTCATAATAGGCGGGCGCAATCGAATATAGGGTGCGCTAGTAGTTTTGCAAAATGTCGGAAAGAACGGTGTTATACATAGTTGATGTGATAGAGATAATTGGTAATTTTAAAATACCATTAATTGAATGGCAGGCTATTCTTGATGCAAACCACATATTTACATGTGGAATAATATCTAAAAATAAAAAACAGTTATTTTACAAGCCTCGTGCCTTTAAACTAGCAATCTTAAAGGACTGCCCCATCAAATAAAAGTGGAAATCAAATTTATTAATAATAATAAGCAATTTTCTTGTCATTGTACGTGTAAAGCTGGTAGTTCTGGTAAATGCAAACACATCATTGTAACTTTACTCGACGTTTTTCGGTTAGTAATAACATTAATTACCTATTCACACAATCATTGTTATGATAGCTTAGATTCTTTGTCATATTATTTATTTATTTGTCAAAACTTTCAGGCTTGGCATTGAAAACATGAAACAATTAAGCACAACGGATGTGATAGAAAAATGGGGAAAATTAAAAAAGAAAAACAAATCTATGACACTATGGTCTCAATGTTATTTGCATAAAACTAGCATTTTGGAATAATAAAATGTCAAATACTAATATTTACCTGGATAAATATAGTCTCTTTCTTTAAAATAAAGACTACATATCTTCATATGTTTCGAAACAGGCTTATCTATTCTTAATTTTACAATCCACTCTTTAAGAAGCTTTTTATTTTGTGGAAATAAAAGGGAATGACACGTCTTTTGATTTTCTAATTGAACACTGAGGGACCGAGCAATACCTATTAGATATTTTTCAAATGATTTTTTGCTCAATCGGGTTTAAATTATGGAAAAATAAATTAAAAACGCCAAAAAACCCTATGAATCCCAGGTAATGGCCCCGCTTTTATCCCCGTTTCTCTAGTTCCTGCAGCGCCGTCGCAGAAGCAGCACCGTCGCTTGCGCCCGCCTATAACGACCGACGAGTTCATAATAAATTGGAACTAAATTTTCAATTTAGAGCTCCTTAGTACTTTTCAGAAAATGACGGCGATATTTTATTCTTTTAAGGCAGGGACTATTATTAATGTTTTAATTGAGGCGTTTGGTTTCAATTTAATTTTTTCCTAACAATTTGTTTTTTTATTTATTTCAAGTTTTTAATGTTAAAAAAAAAAATGTGTTAGACGCGTTTGTTTCAAAAACGTCTAGATCCTCCGTAAATCAATACTAAAAGATTCCATTTCTTATCAAAAGCTGTTCCAATTGATCCATTTTTGATCAGTCCTGAAAAATTGTTGAAAATGGATGTAGCCGGTTTTGGAACCAAACGCCTCATTTAACTATATGGTTTACATATGTTCCAACAAGCTCTTAATACACGTTGTGGACTCTTTTCATGCCTCCTTATAAACAATGAGTACTTAGTAAAGGTGTCCTGCGCATGCGAAAGTTGACATCGTGTTTCAAATGCTTGTTGGAACATACCTTTGATTCATTAAGAATCACCATATGTTTTTTTCCGATCTATAACATTATGAACAACTGGCACTTCGCCGTCTCTCACAATGATCTCTCTAAACAGTTCTCTTTTTTTTTCATTGTAAAACAAAATTAAAAAGTTTGTTTGTAATTCTTTAAGTGCCGCATCCCCCCTCTCCCAAATTTCCTCTAAATAGTTAATTTTTTAGGAGTTAAAAATGCAAAATATTGTGCAATTCCATATCTTTAAAACAAAATTTTTCCCATTTTGAAACTTGGATCGTCGAACATTTTAAAAATTCAATTTTTTTTTTTTTTAAGATCTAGAAACGATTTAATGATAGAAAAAAGGATTCGTCACATCTCCATGAAATTATCTTTATTTTTATAACCCATTCATCAAAACTTAGTGGACAAGATTAACAAATGTTTTTAATAAAGAAAAAAACTTAGAAAATTATATTTTTAAACTCTTTTTTAAATAAATTTACTCCTTTAATCCTCAAAGAATTTTTCCACATACACTATTCCTTAATTAATGCTATTCTTTTTTTCAAGGTCCGAAAATAAAATTTTCACAATAATTACAAAAATAACTGGTCAATTGAAGAAACGATTCTAATGAAGAATGATTGAAATTCAAACAAACTGTCAATTATTTAACAAAGGAAGGAAATCACTCGTTATAATTTTTAATTCTAAACAAACAGTAAGGGAACAATTATTGTTGTCAATCTAAACAAGGAAATTGTTTTCATTTAATTCATAAAGTTCTCAGAAATTATACTTGCAGTGATTGTCTTACCTTCTCATAGAGAAATAGCTTAAAATAAAAATATTTAAAAAATCAAATTTTTACATTGTTTGCCAATAAAAATATACTTTATTTTAACTTTTTAAAAGGATTTTAAAATAATGAATTCAGAACTTATTATTCTATTTTTCATTATTAATATATAATTTTTAAAAACAATACCTTGAAAAATTATAAGGTATGTGATGGACGATGGTATTAATAGCTATTTTTAATTACAAGCCAGTATAGATATGGTTTTTTTAACAAAAAACTTTTTTTTTTTAATTTATAGAACTACGAGCAGACCCGACCGCGAGTCGCTGTAGCTGAGTAGCTATAATGCGTTAAATTAATTATATCCTATTCTTTTTAATGCAGTCAAATCAAAATTCACTGACAAAGATAAAATTGTTTAAGCTAATCTAAAAAACAACGGGATTTAAAATAGAACTTTACACAAAAATTGTTTCAAAGAATTTAGATGGGTTAGAGTTTTTATTTTTTATATCTCATATTTTACCATAGCGTGCGTGTTAATGAATGACAATTGTAAAAGGAACTAATAAAGAATATAATTGGAACAGGGTTTAATACAATCACAATGGAAAGTTAGCAAAAATGTACCAAATTAATCTTTTGCCATAATACATATTAATTAAATTCAGAATACAACTCATGATGATAAGAGATGTCACATCATTAAGATACATTAATAGGCGCATAAAGATGTCTTTTACTAAAACAAATACGATGTTTTCCCCACAAGTGAAAAGGCGATACACTACTATGGATGGGCACTATGGATTTTCCTAGACCAAGCCAGAAAAATAGACTGTGCTACTGGATGCTTACCCTTCCTAAATATCGAAAGAAAATAAAGTGTTGTGTCAATAAATCAACTTAAACCACCATCTGTTGGAAATTTATAGAACACAAATAATCACAACTCAATTGTAGTATAATAAGCACTTAATTTGAAATGAAAGAAATATATAGGCCAATAATCGAGATAAAACCTATCCTATCTTTTAAGTTGGACAAAACTACACACAATGAGCCAAATTTCATTAAAATCGGTTGAGTAGTTTCTGATCTTACCTCTGACTAACATCGGGACACGAGATTTATATATATATATATAAAGATATTAATTATCAATCGCATACAGCACTGAGGATAGCCAAAAGGTTTGCTCTTACAAAATAAATATAATTTGTTGAGACTAAATAACTGGTCACATTTTAATTCTCACATTAAACACAACTAAAGTCTCAAGCAAGGGAGAAGTAATAATAATTTGTTGTTATTTCTTAATAATTTGCAATAAAAAATGATGCTTTGTCAAACAATTATTTTTAAAGGAATTTTCAATTTATGCAAAAAATTGTTAGTTTGTTTAACTTTACTGTGTGCCACTAAGGCTAATCGGATGATGCTACAGTAAGAGTCCTAAATTTTGCCTATCCAGGTATAATTAGGACAGGGAACTTTAACGAGTAACTGACATCGTACAGGCTCGGGACCTCCATTTTACATCCTATTCGAGGAACAGTATGGCTAAGGATTTTTTACTCCCATTAAAAAATCCTAGGGCCACCGCTGGGCGCGAACCTGCAACCTTTAGTATTGTAGGTTGCTATGCTAACCATTATACTACAGGTGACCCCTGAAATAAATTTGATGCTCTCTTTTTTTTCATAAAAGTATTAGGAAATACAATCTTTCATTATCTGGTCTACATTCCTATCGAATTCTATTCCCCCTTTCATCAGTATAACAATACCCTCCCCACCTTTAAATCCCGCCTATATCACACTTTATAGCCATCCAGTGTCCTTAAAAAATGTAAATTGACATTTCCTATTATATAATATTTTAAACGGATGGAAGCTCTTGTATTTAATTTTTTATCTATCATATAAATCGATAGCCACGATAGTTTAAAACTATCAATAGTACTATGTCACTACTTAAGGGTTCAGAAATAAATAATTGTAATAATATATTGTGGTAGGTCATGACCAAGACGGATTGTCAACGTGCAGGAGGAAAGAGAGGACATCTTTTACCAAAGTGCAATTGAACAGGCTCGAGATGGAATTTCAAAAATCAAACTACTTGACCAGGCTACGAAGGTACGAAATAGCGGTGGCCCTAGAACTGACCGAACGCCAAGTAATCACATTTTAAAGTCTATTCTAATAAAGTAAAAATGAAATAATTTTATAAAATAATTTAAATAACATATTTTACAGGTTAAGGTCTGGTTCCAGAATCGTCGTATGAAATCAAAAAGATCAAATTTAGAAATGCAAAGCAACATCGACAAAACCTCTCAGCATATAAATCAGCAAAATCATTTTATTCAGTGTTGAAATTTAGTGTATATAATATATACCTTTCCTATTAGCACCATATCAAAGGTACCACTAGCCAGAAGAAGCACAAACATTTCATACCAGCAAAAAATTGCTACAGGAACACGGAATGTTGGATTAAAAAAACCACAGAGAAAATATCAGTGAGTGAAAAGTGATAAAAAAAAAAGTTGGGACATTTCTTTATCTTTTTTTTTTAATTTAATTTTATTAATTGTAATTAAATATTATTTAGAGTGATTTTTGTTTGTTTAAATTTAAAGTTTATTTGACCTTTTATCAATAAAGCAATATTTTATTTTAAATGTACATCATTAATTCTTAAAACTATTTCTCACTTGTGATCATTAACATCTAATACAACCGACGTCTTTACAGATGAGGGTCTGATGAAATGGCCCAATGGATTTGTAGGCCAATATGACCATAAGGCCGTTAGGTTGACCATGTTAGTGGCGCAATTCGCGACAAACGGCTGAGATCCGAGAATTTTCGTAGATAAAAAAATTTGTAGCATTATTAAAAATGAAGCCACACACGAATTTTCAGCCAGATGTCAATAATATCACAAAAAGGGGCTGGGATCCTGAACTATTTTATCATTATTGTAAGTATACATTTTAAAAAAAAATTTTTTTAACTCTACCAATGCTCAGTCTAAATACCACATCAAAAAGTAGGATAATAAATGATAACAAACAAGCAAGACAAAAAAATTTTAAAAGCTGATGTCGATGAGGTGCTAGTCCTACAGCCTCACACCTTGGGTAGGCTTGCCACAAGGCACCGGTGGGTTACCATCCCCACAGTGCCATAAGAGGTTAAGGGTTAAAATAAATTCATTTTTTCCTCCATCAATATACTTATATTATTCTCAGTTTTTTTTTTTCCATTAAATTGAAGTACACAGGAAAGATAAATTGTAATTTAAATAATTTCTCAAATAACTAACCCACTAAATACATTAATAAACTTCTGATGGATACAGTGGATTAACAAAAACAAAAATAATAAATAAATGAATGAGGATTATCAATTTTCTAATAGATAAAAAACAAAATTTTAAATAATGTTCATAAATATTTACATATTTAATAAAAAAAAAATGTATTTACATTTAAAATTATGTTCAGCTTCATACTTTAACATTCAAAGTTACTCTTCAACTTTTGTTTCTTCTTTTACAACATTTTCATTTGAATCATGAACCTGTAAGAAAAGGAGAAAAAATTAATCTTTCACGATGAATGATGTTCGACCTGATTTTTCTTTTCATTTTATAAACAAAAAATGTAATAAAATTAATTAGATGTTAATCAGAGGATGGGAAAAATAAAAAGACTTGCTGTACTTATTTATTTAGTACAGCAAGTCTTTTTTAGTAAAGGAATTTCGTTTTTTTTTTCAATTACTGAATTGTTTTGTGACTTATTATTTTGTAAATCTTTAACTAGTTTCATCTTTGTTAAAAACCTTATAAAATATGTTTATCACAAAAAAATTTCTCCCATCTTCAAGGTCCTATTATTCTCGTTATACTTTGAAATATTATTACATTTATTTGTTACAATATCTTCCATCTCTTTAATTCCATATTATCCATAAATCATCCTAATTTCAAATTATTTTACATATGTGTATAGCTCTTACTCAAGAAAAAATACTTTTTACACAATGGAAGAAACTTTGAATCGTTGGTATAATTTGTTAGAAGACGATGTTTTTATTGTAAAAATAAAATTAGTCCTCGATGTTCGAAGACAGCTTCATAGCATTGATGCTATGTCTTGAGACCAGTGCTGAAATAATAACAATTCAAAAAAAAAAAAAAAGATCTGCTAAACCCTTACCTGAAATTCATAATCGACGCCTAATTTTTCCAACTTCTTGTGAATTGACTTCACCCTCATTTGACGCCTCTTCTTCCATTTTTTCACTTCTTCTTTTGAAAGACTCCTCATTTGCTGCTGAAGGTTCGTTCGCCTTCTCAACGTGGCTTCTTTCATGTTATTCCTAGTCTGCTTGAAAACCCAAGGCCTCTGAGACTCGGGTGGTATATATTTACCTATAAGGAAAAAAAAAACAAATTAAGATGATATAGTTGGGTAATTCCACAGAAAAATAACAAAAAACATTGAGTCCCTAAGATGTAGTTAAAAAAAACTAGCCTGTTTTTTTAAGATTGTGCAAAAAGATTAAAAAAAATTAAAAACCGATGAAGAAGTTTTAAACTCATCCAATCTTCTACACGTTCAGCTCAAGAAGATCTCTGATATTTTTCCGGTGAAACCATATTGAAGCAACATATCGTCGTCACCTATGCTAAAACCTATGCATATACGTTACTTTAGCATGGTGACGACGATATGTGCAACACTTCAAAGCTTAGTCTAGCTAGTAGTCTTAGTACAGCCAGGAAACATAGCTTGATACTCTGGTACAGATACATACTTTTACGTGAACTACCTTTCTTACCATTTACATGTATTAAATACGTTACTGCCATAATAACCAGAATATAAGTCTAATTTCATGGCTCCGTTAAGATAAACAAGTACCATCCTTTGAGTAACTTACTACTACTACGGTGATGATATTAGCAGTATAACCTTTAGATAGGAAGGGAGAGCCCCTTACAAGTGTAAAAGGAGGGGAGGTTATTTACATTACTACTAGATCAATGACCATGAAGTATTATACCATATAGAAGAATAACAAGTGTTTTTTCATACACAAAAACCTCTACCACAAATAATTGATAGATCTTAAAAAAAAATTTGTTTATCGGGATCCGTGGATTATTCAGATCCGATTTGAAATAATTTTTAACACTGAAATGCACTGCACTTATAATTTCACAGAAAATTCGTGAATAGATATTTATATGTTGTACAAAGTCGGAACAGACTAAAAGGAGGGGGGGGGGGGAGACAAAGGTTGAAATGGACTGACTGACTTTTTTTTATTTTATGTGATTTTAAATTAACATATATATTTTTTTAATAGGTGGAAAATGGTTGATTTTTTTTTTCCTTTTTTTTAAGATTCCCATGATAAACAGGCATTTCAATTAAAAATATTTATAATATTTTATTTTGGATTTATTTTGTTATTATCCATATCTGGTTTGCCTTTAATCCCAGTTAGCCCATAAAAAAAAGGTTGTATTATACTTATTATTTACCAAGGAGACTGACCAATATAGCATGCAAAACTAAATAATTTGAAGAGGCCATTAACATAAATATTTATTAAATAAACTATACACAACAAACTAAACTAGACAAAAAAAAAAAAAAAAAAACTAGTGCCTTACACTTTACAAGCCTATTGAACATGAGATAGTTGTTCATAGTATCAGCAACGACCTCTGCGACTTCCTTGTGTTTAAATTCAACAAATGCATAACCTCGAGAATTACCGTTCTGAAAAAATTAGATAAAATTAAAAAATAAGTCAAGATAGTATGAACATGTGACATTATGTTTGAAAAAAAAAAACTTAAAGCTCACTTTGCTAACAGGATGATAGACTCCGGTAACTTCGCCAAATTGACTACAGTATTTCCTCAACTCCTTCTCATAAAAGCCATGGGGGATATGACTGAAGTAGCAAACACCTCTCTCAGGGAATTTCATCATGTCTTTATTTTTTTTCTTTGCCTGTTCAAGAATCGAAAAACAAATTATTTCTACATTGAATAATGACTGTAAACATAACAATCAATTTAAACACTACAGGATGGAGATTTTCTATTTTATTAATTCTAATGGTGGCCAAGTAGGAATATGTTACAATGGGTCCTTTGAACAATAAACTCCAAAAACATTACTCCCGTTAAAGCATTGGTTAGTATTATATCCTTGTACTTTTTTACATGTGACAAAACGAAGGATTTGCAATATTGACGGGTGCCACAACTATAACTGATTTTTGAACAATCAGGACCGTACAAAGTCCACAATATGTTTCCTGATCGATAGACCTATTGCAGTATTAATATATATTTGATATACAGGTGGTATGTCGGGGTTATGTTACACTATTATTTGTTTTTGCGATTATACACCTTCTTTTTTATTTTTTATTATTATAATCTTCCGCTGATAAATCTGGATAATTTAAACGACTGGCCAGAGATCTTTAAAAGCTTAATTAAAAGTATACGGGTTAGCTTAAAAAATGACTATATAGACTTTGCTAAAAATTCATCAAGTAGTATCCAGTATAAAGATCTAATGTTTGAACTACCTGATAACGTACAATATTTCAACAACTTCAAAAGAAATGATATTCAATGGATAATGAACTTGAGGGGTGAATTGCTGTGTCTGAACTACTGGAGGTATTCATCAAACTCGGAAATTAATTGCTGTTTATACAACAAACAAGAAAAGGAAGATATACTCGATTTTATAGGTATATGTCCGATATTAAATGAATACAGGCAGAAATGGTTTAGAAAAAATACATTGACTAGGACAGAAGTGATTAATTATTTAAATGGGAAAAATTGGATCTCTCTAATCGGATATGCGAAAGAAGCCTGGAAATACAGGTATACAGTTATAATTGACTCCCGTTAATATAGGGCCACTTTTGTAATATTTGTATTTTATTTTATTTGTATTTTTCTTTTAAATTCTTTTTTTTATTATTATTCTTTTTTATTTTTTATTTTCTGTTTGTATGTAATTATATCACTTTTAAAGTATATCTTTTTGCATATACTTTATTATATTTGTATATTTGTAAAGGAGTAATATAATTTACAATGAGCGAGATATGTAAATAAGCAATAGTTTACTAACATAATGCTGAAGATTTGAATGTATTAATTTTATAAACAAGCCACGACTCTCCTCTAACGGCCTAATGTCTGTATGTTTGTGTCTAATTATTTTTTTGTTTTGTATTTTGTATTCCAATATATACATTATTATTATTATTATTATTATTATTATTATTATTATTACTTAAGTCTAATTATTTTTTTGTTTTGTATTTTGTATTCCAATAAAGACATTATTATTATTATTACTTTCTTTATTTCATAAACTCTTCAAGTGTTTACAGTTATCATGAAAACAAACCCGCAGATACCTTAAGTCAAGGGAGAAAAGAATGAACCTGGAAAGGAATGATGGGCTTAATTTTCTTAATGGTCTGAGACAACGCCATATTTTATCCAAAGATAAATACTAAAGAAAATACCAAGATAAATACTTTACGTTTAGAATATAAATTGCAATCATAGCCAACTATAATTCATAAAAACTCGTAAAATATCAATCTAAATTATGATAATGTGAAATTGGTGAAGCAAAATTACCTACCTCAGCTATTTTCCTAGCTGGTCTTTTCACAAGAGATTTTATATTACTAATAGGCTTGAGATCTTTGATATTAGTGACTGACGACTTCCTTTTAGTCTTGGATCGCCTCGGTTTGGAAACGACCTTTTGATCCTCTTTCTTTATTTCTGAAGTATTGGAAGGACTGCTTCCACTTTCAACCTGAAACACAAGAAAACTAAGTTGAAATATAAATATTTCAAGAAGACGAACTAATCATCATTACTTATTTATTTTAAATGCTGGACTTTAAAAAGTAAATATATTAAATAGTAAAACAGCTTTGACTGTTTTACTATTTAATATAGTATATATACTATTTAATATAGTAAAACAGTCAACGTAAAGTAAAATTAAATAGAAAAACAGCCAAAAAGGAGTTAATTATGAAAGAACGAATCTAAAAGTCTAATATTGAATATATTCATTAGGCCCTTATTGCATGTACTAAATTAATTTCAAGCATGATGTTTTTAAGTTTGACCATTGTTTTAATTTCATTTGGTATTTGCTCATTATTTTATTTCTTCTGATATCAGGAGTTAAACCACTAATAGCCCAACAATCAATGCCCTGCTATATCTTAATCAAAATCTTGGCTTTGTTGTTATTTATTGCCTAGTAATTTTCGACATTTCATACAATGTATGAAATGCCGACCCGATCCATCATCCAGAACTTCCTAGTTTTATAACACCTCAAGTTTAAAAGCTTACTAAGATATAATTTATAAAACTTTTTATGTAGTAATTAGTTATCGTTAGATAATTAATTTATAATTTTTAAACTATTTTATCTTCTTATAAAATAGTTTAAAAATATAAAACTTTTTCTATGTTAAAAATCTCACCTTCACCTCTTCACTCTTCACTTTTTTCATTCGTGACTCGGATTTTTCTGATTTTATTTTCCTCTTTTTACTAGTAACTTCCACCTTGTCTTGCTGATTACCATCAACAGATTTTTCTACTTTTGAAGAATCAACTTGAGGTTTCTTTTTAATTTGAGAAATTACCACATCAACAGATTTTTCTATTTTTGGAGAATCGACTTTAGGTTTCTTTTTAATTTGAGAAATGACTACTTCAACAGATTTTTCTACTTTTGGAGAATCAACAGTAGGTTTCTTTTTAATTTGAGAAATGACTATGTCAACAGATTTTTCTACTTTTGGAGAATCAACAGTAGGTTTCTTTTTAATTTGAGAAATGACAACATCAACAGATTTTTCTACTTTTGGAGAATCAACAGAAGGTTTATTTTTAATTTGAGAAATGACAACATCAACAGATTTTTCTACTTTGGAAGAAAGGACTTTAGGTTTCTTTTTAATTTTAGAAATGACAACACTAACAGACTTTTCTACTTTTGGAGAAACTACTTTAGGTTTCTTTTTAATTTGGGAAATCATTTCTTCCTTTTCTTGAGCAACAGGTTCAGCATTTTTGTTTTTCTTTTGAACTGTTTTCTCTGAAACATTAATTTATTTGCTTTATAATATGAAAACATCATTTACCAAGCTATAATCTAGGAAAAATTGTGAGTTCTCTTGACTAAGTATATGAACAAAATATTAGTTCTAATTTCGGTGATCACACCTAAGCAATATAAGCCAATTTTTTCCTAGATAATAGCTAGGATGAAAAATACATAATTCAGGTAAATCATCACTTGACTAATACATAAGATGGTATGGTAACAAGTTGTTACCAACTTTATAATGTGTTTGTTTGTGTTCTGATAAACTGTATTTACTAAGAACACATCAGAAATGCTTCACTTAGTTAAGCAAGTTCAAATTAGCATAATTACTCATATATTTGTTTTCTTTTAGCCCTGATGAAGATCCACAAGTTGGATTGAAACGTTGGCTTACCACAATAAAATCATTGTAAAACTGAAAATCCTGACCATCATTTAACCTATATTAATATTTTAGGTATTACTTCGGATAAGCAACTCCAAGATGGCGGCTGCCGAGAGTAAACAAGTTATTCCGATCATGCCCTACCCGATATCCACAATTCAGTTCGGGTTTACAGAGAGCAGATATAGTAGTTTATTTGTTGGTTTTTTAAAAACAAGTTATTGTCCTGTTTAAATGGGTTGAAGTTAAATGCATATATAAATGAAAAAGGTACAAATAATTAATAATATAAGAATCCGAGTATCCCTAACCACCAGATTATCATTTTTTTGTTATTACAAGAAAAATTTATTTAAATAATCAAAAAAGATATTTTTTAAAATGATTTGATGATGATCTTAAACGATATGACTCCATAGGAAAAAGAACATATTGTACATAACTTTTTAGATTGAAGAAAGGAAATAAAAGTTTTAGGAAACTGTCAAATCAATTAAACGATAATTATCAGCGAACTTATTATAATCCACTGATGAGTAATTAAATAGAATTAATTTAATTAAATAAGTTTCAACTAGCAATGATCACACTTCAGTAGACCTTCATTGGTTACGATATTGCCTCTGTGCAAGGTTAATTTAATTAAATGTTTATATTATATTGTTATTAAATGTTTATATTTTATATTGTTATTTCAACAAAAATGTATTTAAATAACCAAATGGATATTTTTTTAAAATGATATGACTCCATAGGAAAAAGGAGAAATTGTACATGATTTATTAGATTGAAGATTTTATTCAGATCAGATCTAACCTAATAAAGTAAACAACGAATGAATTCTCTTCCAAAAATGTGGATAAAGCCTTTTTTATGATAAAAGCCGACATCGGATCTCGAGAGTTCTTGGTTAACCCGAACTGAATTGCGGATATCGGGTAGGGCATGATCGGAATACCTTGTTTACTCACGCCGGCCGCCATCTTGGAGTTGCTTATCCAAAGTAATATCATATTTTACTTTGCTGTATTATCGGGTTTCATATACCAGAACAAGTGTAGTTTCTTAATTTGAGAAGATGACTACTATACATCATCATCACTTAAACACTCTGTGATCTCCAATTAGGAAGAATAAATACATTGGAGCACGATATTAGGGTTGAAAAATATTTAAAACTAAAATGTTGCTACAAGCACCACTTTGCATCTTCTTGCTGTAGCCAATATTGCATCCTTAAAGTTTGGGCCGAATTTCAACTGAACAGGACCCATTGGGGTTTGTCAACACCTGAAGAGCGACAGGAATCAGAAGCTGGGATCGAATAAAGCTGATCAATGAAAGCTTTTATCAGAAAAAAAAAAACACAATGGGAGTACACTTATAAATCATTCACATAGCCTGTGAAAATAGGCCATCCCCAGAAGTAACATATTTACTGTTACCAAAATGTTTATTGAGAAAGGAATAGGTCCACAAGGTGAGTAGAACAATGGAAAATCCACCAGATTTAATTTAAATGAATCACCAAAAAATAAAAACTTACCTTTTTTAATTTCTGTTTTTGATTTGTTAATTTTTATATTATTAGCTGCTGGAAGAATTTTCTCTTTTTCAGGGGACGGCTCACTTTTCCCGGTTGGAGAAGAGTTTTTAACAATTTTCTTTTTTTGGGCATTTTTTTCTTTAGCTTTTTCAACAGTTGGTGAAAAGATCTTCCCACTTAATTTGATTTTAGCACTTAGATTGGCATCTGGATTTTTCAAATTCTAAAAAATCAATAAATATTAATGGCTAAAATAAAGAGAAAAACATATATGAAAAAAAATTAATCAAATGACTCATACCTTTTGTTTGTTTTGAGCTGGTTTCTTTTTAATATTAGATTTCTGCACACCTGATTTTTGTACCAAAGTTGCAGCTTTCTTGGGCGGTTGAAGCTTTTTCACGGCTTTATTCTTCATATTGGCGTTTATGAATCTGAAAATTAACAGCTTATCTTAAAACAATTTTTAATTCCAATAATATATTGAATTACACTATCCTAAAGTATAGAGGACTCACGTGTAAAAGACAACATAACCTTAAGAGAAGGTTACAAATGTATGCGGTACAAAGAGCAACGAAAATATTTCTTGAGTTTCGTAGGCTCTTCAAAGTTCTAGCACACGATCTTCTTTGTTCACATTTTAAAAAGTAAAGTGATTCTCTAAAGGCGGGTTCACACGAGGTAGTGAACAGGGCGAGAACACGACCAGTAATGCGCATGTCACACGACTTGCTTTCTCCCAGTAGGAGCTCACGACCTTACCTAGTTCACACGGTAAAGTGCCTTTGTTGGTCGTGCTTCTCTCGCGCTTGTTCTCGTTATGGCAGAATATGAAGCCGCAAAAGTTGAATTGTAGCCGGGTATCTGAGGCCCCAGAAAGCGCCGCCTATTCGGTTGAGGCAGTTTAGAGTCAGAGCTACCCTATTTCTCAAGCACTCCAGCGACGATATACGACTGAAGCGGGCGTGCTCACTCACTCCAACTAAATGGAGATTTCACGACCCGTCACTTCAAGGTCGTGCACTACCAACATTCCCACTACCACTAGTTCACACGTGGTAGTGATCACGACTGACTAGCCGGCAGGTAGTGCTCTCGCCCAATTCACGACCCCGTGTGAACCCGCCTTAAGTGCCAAACCAGGCAAAAATTGTGATGATAATACAATTGCAATCTAATTATATTTTACAACGTGGCAATATTTTTTTATATATTTAGATATATGTTTTTTCTGACTATTCCTTATCTCCATTAATAATTCAAAATTTGTCACAGGTCAGTGCTGCATATATTATAAAGCTGCTTGTTTAATTTTTCTACATTTATTTCCCCATGGTTAAAAATAATAAATGATTTAATCATGATATTTCATTCATTGCTTAATCAATAAAAATGTTACCATTGAGGGCTTTCATTGTTAATTAAAGACATTATGAAGACCTTAACTCAATAAGCAAGCTTCTGCAATTCTGTTTTGATCAGTTTTTTTAACAGCCTAGGGAGAAAAAGGAGTTTGATTGAGAGTTACAGCGGAGTAGAGTGTGAGCATGTCTGTTAAAACAAGCTGCAAAAACCGATTCTTAATTTGATGACAATAATTTCTTTTTTCCTAATGCCTAAAAAAAAAAAAAACGCTTAGTTTGGTCAGCTTTGTGCAGTCTGCAAGGCCAATTTAATTTCGCTTTTCTCAAAAACGGAGCTTTTTTCTCTTAGGAGGCCTCTGTGACCGGAGTACTCATGTACTCCATCCTTTAAGATGTTAAGCAGAACCAATGCTCATTGGTTCCTTTCAAGTAATGTGGGGCAAAAGGCAGCACCTGAGTATGAGACCCCAATCTTAGTACATACATAATAAATCCACCACAAAGGTAAAAGACTTAAAGGTAGATCTCGATTATCTTACAAAGATCTCATATTCAGGACAGGACGATTATGAGGGAAGTCAATAGGAGATAGAAGGGCACTCACCAGAAACCGAGATGCATGGATAATCTTCCATGCTGAGAGACATAGGCCCGGTGCACACGGACGACACTTTTCTGCGATCCGGACTGTAAGCCGGGTCAGGTGTACCTGGAGTATAATGTTAAATACGGTCAGTCCATTATACTTCAGGTACACCTGACCCGGCTTACAGTCCGGATCGCAGAAAAGTGTCGTCCGTGTGCACCGGGCCATATGGAGGAAGAAGTAGAAGATAAATCAAGCATTTTGATAATAACTCGTATTAGATTGAATCGAGGTCATCAAGAAGCGAACACAAATATTAATTAACTCATAAACAACAAATAAATAATACTCTGTAACTTCTGAATCTCCTCGCCCAGGAAAATTGGCTATAAAAACATAATGATCCTGCATTGGGTGGGTTCGCTAAAAAACTTCATAATATTTACAACATTATTTATTGAAAAAATATTTTAACAACTCACATCTTCATTCAAAAGATGTATAATGAGTAAAAATAGCATTTAATATGTATGTAAATATTACATAAAACCAATTGTAACATTTATATGTGATTGGAGCAATTTAACAAAAAATCATTGACACAGTTCATTATATACCGCTTCATAACAGAAAAACATTATCCATCACAAGTCTGTTACAACAGCACATTTATAAAGGTACGAAATAAAAAGTAAAATATGTTTCTTACATATAAGCGAATCTAAGTTTTATTCTACTGTATGCTTTAAATTTTTGCAAATAGGTCACAAACATAAGTAGATGCAGCTAAGATAATTTTTGAGTTCAATAATTGAAACTGAATTCAATAATTTCAACTTGGAGATTACAATAACATAACTAGAAAACTTATCTTCTAAACTAATTGAGACAGATTGAATGAGCAATTGAATTTAAAAAAAAAAAAAAAAACGAATAATGAAATACATTCACAATTAAAAACTTTAATAGGGATTCAGTTCATAGGAAAATAGTGTTGGTCCAAAAATTAACAAATAATCAAGATACACACAGTTTTACAAATATTTAAAATAGTCTAATTTATAAAATAAAAAAAAAAAAAAAAAAAAAAAATGGAAGCCTCTAGGTCTACAACTACATATTCAATGCTTCGAAGATATTTGCTAAGATGTGCTGATGGCTACATTTAATGTGTCACATAATTTATTTTCAGGTATGAAAAACTAGGAAAAGCTTATAGAAAATGAGCAAATGATATCTATACAAACAAGAGAAATTTCACAGAATCAGAAGAAATTTGGGTTATGATAAAAAAGGACAAAAGAAAATTTAGTGAATTGCAAACAGATTAATTTTTTTTTTATAAATATAAAAAAACATCATTTTATCACAACTACTTCGATTTTCAACTACTATGAATGAAAGATTTTCTCAACATAGATATTACAATTCAAATTCATAATAAAGAAATTAATCGTAATAAACAGTGATTAAAAAAGAAGTACATAAAAAATTCGATAGTTCATTTTGTAAGTGTTTGATATCTTCTTGACAAAGAATTATAAAACAATAGGGCCAAAAAGGATTTTAAATTGTATCGTAAGGATAACTAAAGGCTCCCAGTAAGAATATAAAACAATTATAAATAAGTAGATTTAACTAAAAAAACAATGTTTAACACAGTAAAACATATATCGTAATTGAGCTACCGATTCATATTATGCTTTTTTTAAATTTTCTCAAAAGGTAATAATAAAATTACTAACAGGAAACAAATTTGAAACCAAACGATCGCTGTTAGAATGTAAAAATTTCATGCTACACTTATTAGTTAACATAGTTACATCACAGATTATTTTAGTTAGAAAGTATACTAAATAATAAAGTTCATTTCTTCACTAAATAACAAAATATTTTTAAAGATCAGAAAACTTGAATAACAGACTAACCTAAAATCAAATAATTAATTTAAAATATAATTATAAGAATAAAAGATGATATAATTAAAAAGAAAAATTAAATATACAGCAAATGATTGATCAATACGAGAAATAAGTAGCATCATATCAAATATATTTTATTTTCTATGACATTTTTCTTTCAATTTGAATGACTAGAATTTAAATTCTATCATTATTTATAATATAATGATATAATTATATAATTCTATCATTAATTATTGGCAGAGGCCCGGGTTTGATTCTCAGCCGTGACCAATCTTTTCTGTACAGATAAAATTATTTATTGTTTAGAAAATTAAAAAAAAAAAAATGAGAGAACTTCATAAAACAAACAATTTTTTGAAACTAAATTAGAATCAAGAATAAACATAGAATTTAGAATATTGATAATGATTAAGTACTTATACAGATGTAAAAACTAAATACATACATATGAAAAGGATTGAAAATAGGATGAGAAGGTTGCAGGTATGGTAAAACAATTGAAATTTTTATAAAGTAGTTACATAACAATAACCCAGATTCTAAATGTTTCACGATCGCAATACTTAACCTTAGTACATATTTCATTTATAGTAAGTGACAGCAAAAAATAATTTACTCTGTTCAATATTTCTACTACACCTTCAAACATATTTGTCTTTAAATAAATAAATATTATTTTTTATAAAAATCAGCATGAAATATTTTAATATGCCTTAGATAAATGTCTATTGGTAACTAGTGCGAAATCGTGCTCTCTATACACAAAAGAGGTATGTGTTGGCAACTTAAGTTTCATTGAAGCTAGTAGCTAGACTAATTATTAGGAATACACAATCATTGCTGATCCAGTCAGAAAAAGTAGAATTAAAGCAAAAATGAATAAAATTAGCATAGATATTTAATAAATATAAAGTAACAATTAAGAAGGCAAAAAATACAGCTTAAGAATATAGGTATATAATAAAAAAAAAAAAAAAAAAAATGAATACTTTTAAAACACAAATCTCTAAAGAGAGAAAGATCATACAAAATATTCATTAACAGACATTGAAAACAAATTGAAATATTCAACTGAAAAATAATTAACTTAACAATCAATTTAATTTTAGAAACCTAATCTATGCTAATGATGTACAGACTGAAATAAATTATTAACTACAAAAGTCTAAATATATATAATTCTTTAACTTGAAGATACAAAACAAATAACAATCGTTTCTAGTTTTTAAAAATTCTTTGATTTCGCAATTTTTTTTTTTAATTTATATTAATAAGACTTACAAGGGTGTCTCAAAAATAATTTTAAGAATATTTTAAGCTCTTTGAGTCAAAGGAACAAATTACTGAAGTTTAAAACCCAAAGAACTTGATATAAGCCATTAAATCATTGAAAACATAGCCTCTATTGTTTTAAGTTCAAGTTGAACATTTTATATCTAATGAATAAATATACAAAAATCAGGTTTTCTTCAACATTTGATTTAGAGTGATTTAATCGGAGCACAAGGAAGTTCTATTCCTACTAGACATAAAGTTGAACTAATAATATTTAGAGTTATGGAAAAAAAAAACCATTGCTGCTACTGTTTAATTAAATAAGACCAATCGTACGATCACACTATACAATCATAAATAAAAAGTTGATGTTAAACATTTATCAAATAAGGATAGAGAAAGTAGATCATCACTTTCCTTAGATTAGTGAAAAATATTAAAAATTATTTATCGTTTAATTTTAATAGAGCACATTTAAAAGGCTAAAGTCGTTGCCAAAAAGTGGTGGTGTTATTAAAATATATTTTGTTATTTTAATAGCTGCTAAAATATATTTCCAATTTGATTAAAACCCAAATCATCCATCATTTGCAAAAACGCGAATTTGAATATTAAATGATTTATTAAAATTTAAACTCTTTTGTAACAGTTCATGCTTTTGATTTTAAATAACATTAATATTAACTTAAAGATAAAAAAAGATTATTTAAAGAATTTTTTCCTTAAATTGACTCATTATTTTAATAACATCATAATTATTCATGAAGATGACTATCGATGTGTTATTTCATTGCACTTTTTTATTTCTTTAAGCATATGAAGTCTATAGTAAAAATATTAAAATGAATAGAAAAAAAAGAAGAAAATTTCAAACTATTAGGAAATGTAATTAGAAACAGAGTACATTTGTCACCTGCATACATGATATATTTTTTTTTTTAATCCATCATATTTTCTATTTATTTTCCTATAAAATCAAAAACTAAAAAAACTGTTTTTGATCATTGCAACATTACTAGATTCAATGACGAAGTGAAAATATCGTTTTAGACAGTACAAATTTGATATGTGATTAGGACATAAAAAATATCTTCAATAAAAAAAGCATCAATCCAGAGGAATAAACAAAAGCTTATTTCATAACAATATTAAAACTATAAAAAATTATGTAATTATAATAAAACAAGTTACTTAAAAATTATTTCAGGGCATTTACCTTTCGATGTAGTGTTTATCCCCTACCTATAAGACCTTAAGATGTTAACTTGAAGTAGTATACCACGAAAAATGGGGAAATTAAAAAAGTAAAAAAATGTTTTTGAATAACTTTTTAGAAAATATTATTACCGAAGATTCGATTATAAAATAAAATAAATTATATTAAATCCATAAAAAGTTGTTTTTGATAAGAGATGCAACAGTTCTAAGTTCTTATATTCCCCCTTTTATTATATTAAGCATTATTATTACATTATTTAAAAATAATTATTTAACATTTATACAAGGTCTTTGGCAATTATTTTCTTACTCCTTTCCAATTTCCTTAATACTGAATACCATTCCTTAGAAAAAAAATAACTGAAAATATTATGATTTTCAGATAGAAGAGTCATTTTTTTTTTTTTTTTTTTTTTTTTTGCACAAGGCTAAATTTGCAATAACCTCGGCAACAGCTGCCATTTTGTAAATAAACACAGTTAAAGACAGCTTAAAAAAAAGAAAATAGTTAGGCATATCATCAAAAACCATTAAACCATCCCAAAAATTATAATTAATTAAATTAAGTGGGAATTGATGTAAATGGATTCCATTCCGTTGCGCTATGCTCTTATTAGCAATTATAAGAAGTCTTTCTCAAGTTCTACTGAGATCGGGGACACTTTCTTCAATAATGACTGCACGCCTGAAAATTAGAACAAAATATTATTAATATTACAATATGTATTTTTTTTTTTATATTGATTCATTTAACAAAAGCTATCTATTCAGACTATGAAACTGAAGCCCCAACTAATTTCCAAGTTTTGCAAGAATATTTTGGAAAATTACCAATTAGCAACACTTTTAAATACATCCACCAATAAAATTACAGAGTTATTATGGCCTAAAGTGAGTGTTCTGGTACCATTTCTTGGGTACTAAACGGAAATTGTCAAGTGCCATGTGTTAGAAACAGCCCCCATTGTCAGTTGTTTTTTTAACAAGCTCGTAGTGTTAGAACTGTGACCTAAGCATGTCACATGTGCCGATCCCTACTGGTCATTGAGCATTTAATTTTTTCAGTGCTTCAAATAAATTATACCATAATTACTTTTTTTAAATTTATTATGAGCCTTTTTTACCTGTTAACACAGTATTTAAATTAACTGTCCTTCTGTAAACACGTAGGTATACACAACAAGTAACACAAGAATTTAAAATGATCCAGCCACATATATTTCATTTTATACTTTCCAAATTTTCATCTTTTCTTCAATATAAAACATTATACAGTACAACCTCATTTATCCGGATGTACTTACACCAAAGGCAATTCGAATAATCAAAAATCCGGGTAATTCAGAAATGTGAATAATAAACACAAAACAAATCCTCAAAAAAGCGAATGAATCACATGAAAAATTAATTTTGAACTACTTTTAAAAAGTTTTTTTAAGTCTAATCTTGATTAAAAGAATGTCATAAAAAAAGATATCGCTGATTTATTTTTTCACTTTTGACCCTTAACATTCTAGAGGTGCTTTTCCAAAAAATAGGGCGCTCAAGGGTATTATCCCTTTGCACTCGGCACTGTTTCGGACGTTACCTACCGCCAACCCGACGCAACTTATTCACGAAAATGTACACCCTGAAAAAATAATATTATACAGTAAAATTTTAGAACCAAATAAGGAATTATAATGAAATTTGGGTAATATTTATTTGTGACCCTTCAAGAACAAATAGTTACAAAAAAAAAATCAAAATTTATTTTAAATTTTTTATATTAATTTCAAATTTTATTTTTTCATTTAGAACTCCTAACTGGCATAAAGTGACGTTAAAACAAACAAAAAAAATTCTTTTTTTTTAATCTTATAGTTTTTTTTATATTTTTATATTAATTTACAAATTTTATTTTTTTTAATTTTATATTAATTTCCAAATTTTATTTTTTTTAAATTTTATATATGTTTTAATAATTTTATGTCAATTTCAAAATTTATTTTCTGCCCTGAAGGATCTCAGTGTTAACCATCTCATATACACCAGACTAATCTCACACCTATAAAAAAATTTTACAAAATGTACACAATTTAAAGTACTATATTATCACAAATAGTAATGGCACCTCTAGAGCGCCGTTCGAGTTGCAGTAATGAATAGGATGACGCCTGAGAGGCGCTGTTCGGGTGCAAAGGGTTAATTTTAAATCATCTAATAATTTATTTTTTAAATAATTTATTGTTTGAAGAGAAAAGTTTTGGCTCCGCCGGGAGTCGAACCCGGGTCTCCCGCGTGACATGCGCGGACGCTAACCACTACACCACAGAGCTCGGCCCCAAGTAGAGCCAATCCTTCCTCTTCACTGTTACCTACTACCCGATCACGCAAATTTTGTGAGTAACGGGAGGTGGACAAAGTTTGTCCAATTTATGGTATTTATTGACGTGCGTCAATAAATATTAGCATCCGCGCATGTCACGCGGGAGACCCGGGTTCGAGTCCCGGCGGAGCCAAAACTTTTCTCTTCAAAAAATAAATTATTTAAAAATAATTTAAAAAAGGTGGTCACCCACTGATTAAGATTAGATTAATATATAATAATTTATTTTTTACATATATCAAACTGATATATTTCACTCGTCCAATGCAAGATAATCTGAGTCAAAACCGATTTTTTTTTTTCACAAAATCTTCCGATTTTCTTCTCGTATTTCTGAACAAGACCGCTATACTATAGATACGTATCAAAGGAAGGAAAAAGGAGACACTTCAGTTGGCCCTTGTGAAAAATCACTTTTTTGGATTTAGCATTAGACAAGCTACCTATTAGCATAGAAATAGAAAGATACACCTAAATATTATTAATACAGTAATGGGCTAATGAATAATTCAATTATCACTTGAATACTCAAAATCTGCAAACTGAATCGTAGTGATGGTGATGACGAGCTGATTTAAAGTTACAAAATCTCTAAGAAATTAAACATTAAATAAAAAAGACAAATGGCAACGTTACTATTATGGGAATCAAGCCGAGAACAAGAAAGCCAGTTACAACGGCAGTTATCAACTAATTTCCCATCAATTCATTTTTATTATTGTTGCTTAACCCTTTAACCGGGAGGGACGCATATATGCGTCCTGAAATATTTGTTATTTTTATTATTATTTATATATGTATATATAATTATTTATATTTATATATACTCACGTAGATACATGTATCTATGACTAATACCTCTGTTGTACAAAAATATATGTCCCACCAGTTCCAAGGTGCAACATATATTTCAAGGACGCATTTATACGTCCCGCCCGGTTAAAGGGTTAATGAATATAAGGCAAGATTTCAACTTACTGTGCTTTGAGTTCTTCGGTAGGAAGCAGTAAATGATTTTGAACCTCTGGAGGTTGGCTATCGACTCCAGGTAACTCCTAACTTTGTCTGCTTCCGTTATTGGGTCAAAGAACTGGTCCAAGCAATCGATAAGTCCAGAGAGAAGTTTCTCATCGAGTGTATTATTTATTACTGGAAAAAAAAAATAATGATAATAAATTTAAAGAAAAAAATTAACGTTTAGTAGCATTGTAGAGTTTGATTTAATAATTTTTCTTAGGACTGTAGAGTTTCTATTATCTTAACTAATATTGTCAGGACTGGTTCAGGATTCGAAATTCAATAAAATAGAAATTAGGTATGCAATTCCTTAGAATAAAAAAAATTTATTTGAATGAAGTTCATTGAAACACCACATTGTCAAGCAGTAATGGCTTTTAAAATTTCCTTATAAATATAATCAGATACTGTTAACAAAGCAGTTTCAGAGAAAGAAATATGGTGGCTATATCAAAGACGTTCTTGGAAAAAATTATTTGATTTTTCGTTTAATTTTATTTATAATAACCAAATATTTTAACAAATGATTAGATGATCAATTAAAAAAAAGTTTAATTAATATTTGAAAAAAAAAATTACTCTGAAAATTGAACATCAGAATAAGTTAAATTAGGAAAATCGAAGCAACACCATATTTCTTTACAAGGGGTAAAGAAACTATCGGATGGAAATTCTTGAAAGCAAACTTTAAAATTACTGCCTTAAATAGGACGGTTTCACAAAAATAATCAGTATTTTCATCATCACAATAAGATTAAAATTAATTGTTTTATTTTTTGGTTTATAAATGAACAAAAAACTAATTAATAAAAGTTAAATTATGTTTTAATAAAGGTTAAAAAATATGATGTAGTAATAATTCATATTTTATTGTTCAATACATATTAACCCTTAACCCTTTAAGCGCTAAGCACTCGGAAAGAGAGTTGCACTGGGATGCTGAGCGGGTCTGCAGGCATTTCACTCCCCACACTAAGGCCTGCAGGCCACTCTCCGCCGCTGACGGCTTTAACTCCTTCAACGACTATTTATTAATGTTTTATTTATTTTTTATGATTCTATAATACCTTTATCATTATTTCAATAAGTTAAAATGCTAGATTACCGATTGCAATAAGAGATTACGTAATATAAGAAGGTAATAATGAACAATAATATAATAATGTTAATACTCCATGTACATTAATAAATACATTTATATATACATAACATTTATATATATATAATTAATATATACATAAACTGGAGAAACAATAGCGAAACAAAATAATGAATATCACCAAAAAAACACAGAGGCCTATCGCTCAGAGCGTCTAGGACTACAATGAATAATAGCAAAATATGTCCTTCAGAGCCTTGACAGTAAGAGAGAGAAAAAAAAATTAGCAGGTAAAAAGGGGTGAGCCGGGCTTCCCCGAACTGCCGACCCAGATGACAGGGGTTTTCCCGCAATAGTGATACCCCTGCAGCCTAGCGGCCGCAAGATCTATTTATTAAGTCTCCGTGAATTCGCTAGGATATGCCTCAGTCACGACAACTTATCTCTTGTGAAGCTGAGGACGGTAAATAAATGAAAAACCAATTGCAAGATATCTCGTCTGGAGCCATGAAAGGGTTAACTTCTCACCCGAATCAATGTTACCTATCTACTCACCTCCGGTCAATATGACCCAGAACAAAAAAAAAATATTTAAGTAACCTTAATAGTAAGATATTAATTTTAAACAGCAGGAGAAGGCTTGAAAATATAAATTTATTTATGCATAAAATAAATGAAAGTTTTAAAATATGAATAACATGTTGAATTATAGGTCTGCAATGAAGTACAAAAATAAAGGAACTCCTTAACATTACTATTATTAACATAAGTTCTTTTGATTTAAGATTCAAAAACTTCTACAAACAACCTTTGCAGTTAGAACAAATAAAAAATGAGTGGTTTTTACAAATGCAATCCCCCCCTCGCTGCATTGAACACAAAACAATGGCTTGCACAATTACTCACCTCGGGTCAAAATATCGATTTAGATAAAATAAACACCTCCCTTATTTTCCAGACACTGGCAAGAAGTAACTGGAGCCAAAATAAAGGATATATCAAAGTTTGGTGATCATTCAATGCCAAAGAGGTATAAATAGAATGAAATGAAACTTGGTACAGGTCAATATCACCCGACGTGAGTAGTTAATGGTTGATACTGCAATGAGTAATGGGAAAACCTTCTTTAGCTTAAGCCATATAGAACATTTTAGATTTTGTTCTTCTTTTTATCATAATTTACTTATAGAACAAAAAAAAGGCCTAGGAACAAGGATATCTTAAACTAAAAAGGAAGATGAGATAATAAGAAATTATATAATATGAATTAAAACTTACCCCCTGATAATCGATGAGGACAAATCAAACGTAACAGTTTACTGCGCTCTTCTGTCGCATTGGGCATTTTTTCAAATGAATGCCAAGCGCACTCGAATTGCGATGGCCATAATACAAATCCCTCTCCGCACTCACAATTTTTCAAACAGTCATTGGGAAAGATCTGCTTAGCGATGGAGCTCAATTCAGCACGGGGTAACACTTCTGCTGAATGGATGTCAACAGTGATTTCGTTAGGCAGCTCATCTCCAGCTTCACTCGATGAGGATTCGTAGCTGACTGAGCCGTTGTGGTTGAGAGTTGAGGAATCAGCGGCAGAGGTGCCCCTGGTACGATGCAGGAGAGGTTCCTCGACCGACAGGATGCTGCAGGAAGGAGAGCTGTCATCGACCATCATCGGCTCATCAGCGGACTCCATAGCTGCGTCGCCTCCACCTCCTATGTCTAGCGATTCTTTGAGGTTAATGTTCATATTCATTTTCTCTTCCTTCGTTTTAGGGATCGCATCGACAGTTTCTAAGTTCTGAACGAGAGCAGCTGCTTCTTCTTGCTTGCCTTCTTCACTGTCACCTTCCTCATAATTTCCAAAATAAACTTTAGGCGGCTTTGCCTTCCTCTTATCGGTGACGAGACAAGACGTGACCCCTTTGTGAGGTTCTGACTTATCGCCCAACACATTCAAGTGAGTACCCTGAATCTTCGAGGTCACTTCTTCTTCTTCGATTTTCTCAAGCTCGACAATTTCCAAACGCCTAGCCCCAGCCATCGAAGGTTTGCTTTCACTGATGCCCGCAGGCTGAATTAACGGCTTGGCTTTGTTAACTGATTCATTGATGAGGTTTTTGGAAGGAGCGCTGATGACCCTATTTCCAGCAGCTCTCAACATTTTGCTCGCCCTTTCCATTTCTGCAATCTTATCGTTTGCCCTTTCGCCATAACGGGCTCGGATGTGTTGGTAACGAACTGGATCGGTGTTGCATAGCAGGGGATCATTGGTATGCTTACCATTACAATTGCACATAATTTTAGGAAGATTAAAATCATTTAATACCATGTATTCTTTTTTATCTTTGTACTTTTCATGAAATTCCCTATCACTAACTTCGACATCCACTATTTTGGTTGGGTCTTTTTCATCATATGTTCTAATTCTGAAAATTGTAATATCAAATATATTAATAAAAAATAACTTCGAGTTGAATTTTAATAAATTTATTTAAATAAATTAAAAAATATTTGTGTACCTTAGAGGACAAGGGGTCTGAGAGACATTTTACTAATTCAAAGTTAAATTTAACAAATATTAATTTGCAGTTTTGAAAGATTACTTTATTTTTTATTTATTTTTTTTTTTTTATCATTTTATTCTACAATCTCAAACAAGTCTTTGAATTTCAATGTCAATTTTAACTTCTTTATTTTTTTTAGGCATTTTATAATCTAATATAGATATATAAAACAAAGTCCAGTTAGTTTTACCATATTTATGATTTTTTATAAGTCCTTATCCCGAACAACAGAAATAGTATAAATGGATCCAAAAAACTGGGAGGAGGGGTTGCATGGGGGCTAATTATTACCTTTTTACCATTCATTATAACCAATTTCAACAAAACTTGAAACATATTTCATTCAAAGATGTTAGAAATATAATACAGTTGAACTTCCCTTAGAAGAACATCATTAGAGAATGAAAAAATGTCCACTTATGAGAAGAGCATTTTAAAAACAAACAAAAATCTATAAATAAAATCTATAAAAACATCGATTAAAAATGATGGTGAACTTGGAAAATGCAATACAACATATAATAAATGAAGGGGAAATAAATACGTAAAAACAGTTTATAGTGATTCCATTTTTTATAACTGTTCAAATGTACATTATATATATGTATTTGTAGATGCATTCAACTTAATATGATTTAAAAATAAAAACAAAAAAAATTAGATGAATCATCATGACAGGACAAAAGAATTTCCCATCCACTAAAATATTTAATTATTTTACTATTCTTATATTAAAACGAGCCGATCCAGCCATGCGTTCCTGGCTAAATAATTAATCCTAATCTTTTTAATACAGTCAAATCAAAATTCACTGATAAAGATAAAAAAATTTCAGCTAATCTACCATAATCTATTCAGCTATTCATCATCATTCATCAAATTCAGCTAATAACCACAAAGCACAGGGATTTAAATTAGAACTTTCAGCCAAATTTAAAATTGTTTGGTAAAGAATTTAGAAGAGTTAAAGTTTTTATTTTTACTTTCACTTACTTATAGATGAAATATATAGTAAGGAAAGTATTGCGATCGTGAAAAATTTCGACTTCCGGTTTTCAACGGAAATACACGTTTTGGGGTCCCCTCAGTCCAATTAACCAAGTCCCGCGAAATGGTCTCTGTGTGTGTGTGTGTGTCTGTGTGTGTGTGTGTATATGTGAACAGACTAGCTCAAAAACTATAAACCGCACGAACCTGAAATTGGGTATTTGGTGTATGGATATACCCGCGATGTGACAGCAAAAATTTCATCAAAATTGGTGAATCGGAGGGGGTACTTTACTTAAAGAATTTTATCTAGTTTTTACGTTTTTTTCGAATTTCTCAAAAACCGCTCTAACGATTTTGATTAAACTTGATATTTGATGCATGTATGTGCCTGCGATATGACAGTCAAAATTTCATCAAAATTGATTAATTTGAGGGGGTACTTTACTTAATAAATTTTGTCTTATGTTCACGTGTTTTTTTTTATTTACTCAAAAACGGCTTTCACGATTTTGATCAAACTGGGTATTTGATGTATGTGTATGCCTGCGAGGCGACAGCCGAAATTTCATCAAAATTGGTGAAACGGAGGGGGTACTTTACTTGAAGAATTTTATCTAATGTTTAGGTTTTTTTTTATTTACTCAACAACAGCTGTAATGATTGTGATAAGACTGGATATTTGGTGTATGTATAGCTCACAATGTGACAGACAAAATTTCATCAAATTTGGTCAAATGAAGGGGGCTCTTTATTTCATAACTTTTTTTCCAATTTTTACATTTTTTTGGAATATCTCAAAAACGGCTTTTATGATTTTGATTAAATTAATCATTTTTAATCAAAATCAAGTAATTTTTTTTAATATTATTTATAGAAATGGCAATTAAAAAAACATTTCAATTTCTAATGTAAGTTGGTAAGTGAAAGTTGTGTGTTGCGCGCATCGCACCAGATTTTTTATATCTCATATTTGACTATTGTAAGTATTAATGGACCATTCATTTAGCACTTACTCGATTAGTTCAGCAGAGCCGCAATTAAACATAAGTAACACACATGTAATAGGAACTAATAAAGAGTATAATTGGAATAGGGTTTAGTACAATCACAATAGACGGTTGGCAAAAATGTACCAAATTAATCTTGTGCCATAATAAATATTAATTAAATTCAGAATATAAAACCTGATATGAGATTAGGTGTCATATCCGTAGGTTCTACCTAAACAGGTTATCAAAATAGATTCGATGTTTTCCTCACATGTGAAAAGGCGACACATAATTGCCCTTGGGAAAAACACGGATTTTCCTAGTCCAAGCCAAAAGAAATAGATTTGGCTACGTATCGAGTACTTCCAACACCCTAAGTATCGAAAGAAAATGAAGTGTTGTGTCAATAAATTACAGTGGCTTGATAGAGACAGTATGGTCAACCTCTTGTGTCCACCATCTTCTTTTCAAATGAATAAAGGTTTCTATTAACCTAACAAAGAATTTCTACATTTTAACTAGCATTTTGACTCAAAATTGCCCTTCTTTATTTGGATCTATTCAACTGATTCCTAAAAATGAAAAAAAAGATTTTTTTTTTGTTTAATTAATCCACTAATGGGATTTGAATAGTTAAATAAGTCTACAAATCATTGTGTGCTGTAGAGTAAACAGATAATATTCAAGACCTTGTTTTATTGATAATGTTTATATATTTTTCCATTATGATAAGGACCAATAAATTTTAGTTTATTTTAACACCAATTATCATTCAGAAGCTCCCCAATTAGTAATTTTATTGAATTATCAGACCTTATGCTTCATTAATCCAAAAACAAATTAAGATATATATTTCTTCTCTTTGAAAAAATAATAAATAAAAATTTGAGAAATCGAATAAAAGAGAAACACATAAGAATTTTTATTTTACATTTTACAACACATAGAAAAAAAAAAAATTAAAAACTATATTTTGTACATAAAGCCTTAATGATCTCTTGCTATTATTGTTAACACTTAAATAATTCTTAATTATGTGTTTTTAAATTCTATTTCCAGTACATAAATATAATTATTTAGCATTGTTTTGATATCACTGAGGATCAATGGTAGTAACGTAAGTAATAAATATTAAAAAAAGGTATCAAATATTGGTTTTATAGACCACATAAAATAAATAAAATAGGTATTCAGGTATTCAGAAAAAAAATTCATTTATTTACAAAAAGGTTTAGTCAAATAAATTAAAAATGCCATAAACATAAATTACGGAACACAATAAATAAATTATAAATAATTAATCCAATCTTAAATTGAGGCTAACCACCAATTTTAAATTATTTTTAAATAATTTATTTTTTGAAGAGAAAAGATTTGGCTCCGCCGGGAGTCGAACAAGTTTTGCGAGTAGTAGCGGGAGGTGGACAAATTTTGTCCAATTTATGATACTTATTGACATAAGTCAATTTTTTAAATTATTTTAATTAATCCAATCTTAAATTGTGGCTAACCACCAATTTTAAATTATTTTTAAATAATTTATTTTTTGAAGAGGAAGGATTTGCTCTGCCTTGAGCCAAGCTCTGTGGTGTAGCGGTTAGCATCCTCGCATGTAACGCAGGAGACCCGGGTTCGACTCCCGGCGGAGCCAAATCTTTTCTCTTCAAAAAATAAATTATTTAAAAATAATTTAAAATTGGTGGTTAGCCACAATTTAAGATTGGATTAATTAAAATAATTTAAAAAATTGACTTATGTCAATAAGTATCATAAATTGGACAAAATTTGTCCACCTCCCGCTACTACTCGCAAAACTTGTGAGATAGGGGGAGTAGGTATCAGTGAAGAGGAAGGATTTGCTCTGCCTTGAGCCGAGCTCTGTGGTGTAGCGGTTAGCATCCTCGCATGTAACGCAGGAGACCCGGGTTCGACTCCCGGCGGAGCCAAATCTTTTCTCTTCAAAAAATAAATTATTTAAAAATAATTTAAAATTGGTGGTTAGCCACAATTTAAGATTGGATTAATTAAAATAATTTAAAAAATTGACTTATGTCAATAAGTATCATAAATTGGACAAAACTTGTCCACCTCCCGCTACTACTCGCAAAACTTGTGAGATAGGGGGAGTAGGTATCAGTGAAGAGGAAGGATTTGCTCTGCCTTGAGCCGAGCTCTGTGGTGTAGCGGTTAGCATCCTCGCATGTAACGCAGGAGACCCGGGTTGGACTCCCGGCGGAGCCAAATCTTTTCTCTTCAAAAAATAAATTATAAATAAAATAGGTATTCAGAAAGAAATTTAAGGTAGAGTTAAGCCTCAGGAACAATTTACACTAAACTAAATACGTCGGTACTACAACTAACGACTGAACTATTTTATAAACTTATAGTTAAAACTATAAACAATGAAAAACACAAGATAATGTAGTAGCGGGAGGTGGACAAATTTTGTCCAATTTATGATACTTATTGACATAAGTCAATTTTTTAAATTATTTTAATTAATCCAATCTTAAATTGTGGCTAACCACCAATTTTAAATTATTTTTAAATAATTTATTTTTTGAAGAGGAAGGATTTGCTCTGCCTTGAGCCGAGCTCTGTGGTGTAGCGGTTAGCATCCTCGCATGTAACGCAGGAGACCCGGGTTCGACTCCCGGCGGAGCCAAATCTTTTCTCTTCAAAAAATAAATTATTTAAAAATAATTTAAAATTGGTGGTTAGCCACAATTTAAGATTGGATTAATTAAAATAATTTAAAAAATTGACTTATGTCAATAAGTATCATAAATTGGACAAAACTTGTCCACCTCCCGCTACTACTCGCAAAACTTGTGAGATAGGGGGAGTAGGTATCAGTGAAGAGGAAGGATTTGCTCTGCCTTGAGCCGAGCTCTGTGGTGTAGCGGTTAGCATCCTCGCATGTAACGCAGGAGACCCGGGTTGGACTCCCGGCGGAGCCAAATCTTTTCTCTTCAAAAAATAAATTATAAATAAAATAGGTATTCAGAAAGAAATTTAAGGTAGAGTTAAGCCTCAGGAACAATTTACACTAAACTAAATACGTCGGTACTACAACTAACGACTGAACTATTTTATAAACTTATAGTTAAAACTATAAACAATGAAAAACACAAGATAATGTAGTAGCGGGAGGTGGACAAATTTTGTCCAATTTATGATACTTATTGACATAAGTCAATTTTTTAAATTATTTTAATTAATCCAATCTTAAATTGTGGCTAACCACCAATTTTAAATTATTTTTAAATAATTTATTTTTTGAAGAGGAAGGATTTGCTCTGCCTTGAGCCGAGCTCTGTGGTGTAGCGGTTAGCATCCTCGCATGTAACGCAGGAGACCCGGGTTCGACTCCCGGCGGAGCCAAATCTTTTCTCTTCAAAAAATAAATTATTTAAAAATAATTTAAAATTGGTGGTCAGCCACAATTTAAGATTGGATTAATTAAAATAATTTAAAAAATTGACTTATGTCAATAAGTATCATAAATTGGACAAAATTTGTCCACCTCCCGCTACTACTCGCAAAACTTGTGAGATAGGGGGAGTAGGTATCAGTGAAGAGGAAGGATTTGCTCTGCCTTGAGCCGAGCTCTGTGGTGTAGCGGTTAGCATCCTCGCATGTAACGCAGGAGACCCGGGTTCGACTCCCGGCGGAGCCAAATCTTTTCTCTTCAAAAAATAAATTATTTAAAAATAATTTAAAATTGGTGGTTAGCCACAATTTAAGATTGGATTAATTAAAATAATTTAAAAAATTGACTTATGTCAATAAGTATCATAAATTGGACAAAACTTGTCCACCTCCCGCTACTACTCGCAAAACTTGTGAGATAGGGGGAGTAGGTATCAGTGAAGAGGAAGGATTTGCTCTGCCTTGAGCCGAGCTCTGTGGTGTAGCGGTTAGCATCCTCGCATGTAACGCAGGAGACCCGGGTTGGACTCCCGGCGGAGCCAAATCTTTTTTCTTCAAAAAATAAATTATAAATAAAATAGGTATTCAGAAAGAAATTTAAGGTAGAGTTAAGCCTCAGGAACAATTTACACTAAACTAAATACGTCGGTACTACAACTAACGACTGAACTATTTTATAAACTTATAGTTAAAACTATAAACAATGAAAAACACAAGATAATGTTAAAAACAATAAAAAAAAGAAGGTTGTAATCGTCCAAAAGTAGACACAATATAGACTGAATAGCATTAGGTAAACAGTACAGTTGAAAACAATATGGCCGCGAATGCGATAGCCAATAGGAAAACAAACCTTCATTGACCACACTGTCTCTATCAAGCCACAGTACAATAAATCAACCACCATCTGTTGGAAATGTATAGAACTCACAAATAATCACACTCAACTGTACTTTGATAACCATTTAATTTGCAATAAAATAAATATTGAGGCCAATAACTGAGATAAAAACTATCCTATCTTTTAAGTTGGACAAAACTACACAAAATGAGCCAGATTTTATAAAGATCGGTTGAGTAGTTTCTGATTTTACCCCTGATAAACATCGGGAAACGAGATTTTTATAAATATAAAGATTTAAGAAATTTTAACAAACACCTGTAAAAGACTAGATGGGGATAGAAAAAAATTCTTCGAAAAATTAATGTTTTGTTTATATAGGAAACCAAAGATAAATAGGAAACCAGACTTGGCCTTACTTTTAAGTAAGATTCTAAAAAATTACATTTAAAAGGCAACCTCCATTCTAATCCTTAGCCGTTTTAAGAAATTATACCGTCTTTTCTGCCTACTGTTCACTTAAGAGAGATTTTTGAAGTTGAATTCAATGTAAAGTAAATGGAATTAAGCTGGGGAAATGAAAATTGTCCACTTATAAGTGATTTCCATTCATTTAAGTTAACATAGTTAATAGGTTTTGGATGGGAAGGGGGGGAGAGAATTATTCATTTTTTACGGGTTTATCCAATTTCAAAAAATTTTGACCTATTGCTTTTTTAACTAACTTATTTATTTATACTTGTCAGTATTATTAAATCCACTTCGATCTCTTTTCTAATACAAAGTGTGGCATAAATACCTGGATATTTATAAAAAATGTCACTTAGACCCCTCATATTCCAAGGTCCCACATATACATTCATTCATAAAGAAGAATTAATACTGAAACTATAACTTTTCAAAACTTACTTATGAGTTCTAGGAATTCTATAACAGTTCTCCCGTAGCTCATTTGCAATATGTTTCGCAATCACATGATTAGGTTCATGTTGAAGCACAAAAAGGATGTCATCAAGTGCCTAAGCAAATAATAAAAATAAATTAATATTGAAAAATGAAATAAAAGTTTTGCTTGGAACTTGCAATCCTATTAACGTATGAAAATTATGTTTGTGATTGCTAATGAATGGTTAATATGAAATGAATCCTCTTTTAAACAAAATATACATTGCACAACAGATAAAGCTCCTTTATCTATTTTAGGCTCCAGGGAAACTTTTTTTTTTTTTTCTTTTCATGAAAATTAATCAATAAATATTATAAAACAAAGCGTACAGTGTGTCTGCCGCTAAAACTCAAACATGAGTCATGGTACTTCAAGAAAGTTATATTTGTTTTGTAGCTCTTGATCCCCTATTCATGAAGAAGGACAATGGTATTTAAGATATGAGGGTAGGAAGTTTCACTCTATCACAACGTCTAATCAGTCCGTCCACCTGTTATTTCTGATTACACACAAACTCCAATAATCGTTTTCTTAGCTTTAACATCATACAGTAGCACAACATGTTTTTTCAACTATAATTGTTTTATAATGGTGGTTGATCTATTTTTCCTAAATATAGTTAAATTTTGAAGTTTATTATGTTATTCCAACTATCACACAACTCCCCCAGCTAGTTGAAAATAGACAGGAAAACACTTACGGACTGCTTTTGGAATATAATGACATTACAAAATATTTTAATTTCTTCAATTCAAATACGTTTGCATAAAATATGAGCAATGACCCTAGGAAATCAGTCAAGTAACTGAAATAGGGTTTCTGGAAGGCTTCCTCTGATTAGGAACAATCTTTCTTTTGCCTCCTTTCCCCCTGCCTCCTACTTAGAAACATTTTGAGATACACAATAGGAGAACAGAATATTATATATGAGAAAAAAATTACTAAACCAATCCCCAAAAAAAATCCAGGCACTAACGGTATTGTGCTATTCATTGGACCAGATTGATGTTCTAATACCAAAATAACCGAAGAAATCCGTCCGCTGGGCGAGCTAGGGAAAGGTTTAAGAATACAAGAATATGCACTGTCCCTGGAATAGCTCTGAGGCTGAACAGTTCAAAAAACAAATACTAAAATAATTCATCAACTTTCGATAATATTGTGTGCATTTACCTATCGAGCAATGATTATGCTTGAAATTCATTACATTTTTACATTCTTTCCGATTTCACCCCTGTTTGATAAAGTAAGAGTCTGAGCTAAGGTACACCATGAAAAAAAAAAATAATAAAAAAACATGTATCATTACAACCCATGTAGGGCCTTACCAATGAGCTACCACGCCCACTATGCCATGAAGAACTACCTACTTTTAGACAGTTTCCTAGCCTATTTCTGTTGAATCAGTCAGTCTTTGAGGAAAGATATACAAGTCTGATGATAATAATTATATGCATCTACTCTTCAAGCTATGATTTTCTCACGAAATTCATTACTTTTTCCAATTTGATCCCTGTTTAATGAGATTAATTCCAAGCTAAAATGGCCCATTTCATTATGTGCGTTAAAATAATAAAAAATAATGAATTATAATGAACAAATGAGAAAAATTGTCTATGGAAACATGGACAGAATATTAAAAAAAAAAATAAAATAAAAAAATAAAAAAAAAAAATGGCATGCTCACATCATGAAATTGATCTTTGTGCTGCCTTGTCAATGCTCGCCTAAAATGAGCTTTCACATTATCAGGTTCCATTTCCAAAACAATGTCCAAATCATCTTGAGCTTTATTAAATTTACACTGCTTCAGATCTAGTGGAAAAATTTATATAGTATTAGTAAAAATAATAATATTAGTTAAATAAAACCATACAACAAATATGCTACCAGATACTTTTAACTATAATAAATGTTAATTTTAATCAAAAGTACTTTTTAAGTATCCACATACATCCAGAAACAAGGATTAGTTACTAAGATAAGTTTTTAAGGAAAAATAAATAAGATCACTAACATTCCTTTGGTTTTCATTCTACTCCAAATTAGAAGTGAAGCTAATAAATATTAAAATAGATGAGCATATTAATATAATAAAATAATATTCACTTACAGGTAGCAGCTCTATTGTTATAACTAACCGCAGATGGAGCGAGGTAGATGGATCTGGTATAGTGCTTGATTGCTTCATTGAAGAGATTGCGTTTATAGAATTCGTTACCTAATTCTTTTTCTTTAGCCGCCATCACCTTGCGCTCTTTATGAGTAAGTCCATCTAAAACAATAAATAAATGATAATAAAATAAAAAAGAAGTTTTACAACTTCTTTTTGATCAAATGATACAAATTAGGTACATGAATTACTACGGTCTGATCAATAAGTAATGTATTGAGGTACACATTTTTTAATGGTATGCAATGTAAATGGTAGTACAAATTTGATTGTGCTATTAGACAATAATAATCACTTAATGATTAATTGTCTGATATCGATTATTAGGTAATCAGGAATACTGAAAATGAAAATAATATTGATTTTAAGGTTATACGCTAACATATCAATTTATTATAACTCACCCAATAATAACGATATCGGGGTTGGCCATTAGGTGATTGAAAATGCTAATAATGAAAATAATATTGATTTCACTCCCAGCTATCGAACAATTAGAGCTTATGTAATAATTACAGCTGATATAACCGATATTGGTGTTACATATTACGATACCAATGATAATTATAAAAATTATATCGATTTCCAGTTTACACATTTAGGAATCGATTTATCACAGCTTATGCGATGTAAACGATATTGGGGTTGACTATTAGGTTAACAATGGGTGCTGATTATATGAATGATCAGCGGCTTTATTAAACACATTTATAAAAGCTTAAAACATCACGAAGTATTTCTATATTTTATATTATTGGAACAGATTATTTGTTTTATAATGATAATAATCTGCCTCTTTTACAAAAAAAGCAACCTAATTCAGGTCCTTGTTATGTTATCTTATGTGTTCAGTTATCAGATTAGCTGATTGTCTTTTTCTTATAAGACAGCTATGAATGTAAAAATGAAGTTAAAAAAAATAATAATAATAATAATGATAATGTTAATAATATTTACCGGCGGTTTGTGCGATTTCTTGAATTTCTTTCTCTTCAAACGAAAGATTACTTTCTGCCTCTTTTTTCTTCTTTTCGGTTAGTTCTCGCCTTTGTTTTTCTTCAGCCCTTTTCTCTTCCTCAAGGTCAAGTTTCAAACACTCCTTATCAGCATCAAATTTTTCCCATTGGTTATAATCTGTCATAGTAACTTTCTTTTTTTCTGAATTCTCCTTTAATGTTTCATTCTGTAAAATAATAATAATAATAGTATATAAATAAATGGAATACACTCAAAACTTTAAAATTTGTAAAAACAAGGACATATATATATGATTAGGTCAAATACAAAAATAAATACAGGTTTTATCAATCAATCAAGTATAAATAACAACTAATTTTTATGAAATATTAAGTATTTCACTGCCTACCTCAATTTTTTTAACTGGTCTTCTAACTTCAGGGTAAAAATTTGTAGAATCAGATAGAGATTTGCTATTATTTAATACCTGATCTGTTTCATCGATCTCCTGTTTCCACTCCTATAAAACACAACAAAAAATTAAAACCTATTAAAAAAAAAAAAAATAATCGACTCCTGAATAATAATTAAAATTGTTTACAATATCAGAACAAACTTCTACTTCACAAATCCCTGATTACACAAGCTTCACACTATAAAGTTCAACTTCTCACTACACATCCATTAAAACCATCAGATCAGAAGAAATAATACCATGTTTCACGATTTAAAATATCTAAGCCTATTGGTATGTACTGCTTTGCTTAGTCGACCAAAATTGTAAACTCATAATATATAAAGAAATACCAAAAGTGCCTAAGTATTTCTAAAGGTATGCAGAGGGTACCAATGCCATACCATCCTTAAAAGAAATTAAGCACCACTTAAAGTAATGAAAATATTTATTCCAACCACCTTCACTTCTTCCAATTTATAAAATGTCCATAATTAAATTTTGGGGATCTTAAACTGATAGAAAATGCATCCCCAGACCTAACGATGATTTTCAATACACAGCAATAGCTGCACTACATATTGGGAAAATACAGCTAATAATACTTAAGAGCTATGAATTCAAATAAAATAATATTGATTACTTAAGGAAACAAATGAAAGGTTTAAACAAACAAATAAATACCCACTTGGTTATGGGTTATGCAAAGATTCATAAATAATTTTGAATGGAAGTGAATATCTATGGCAACAATAATTGTAATATATTATTTACTATTGTATACTTATCTATGTATAATTATTAATATTAAAGCATAAAGCTATTTAGTTAATAGAAGCTCTAATCTCTAGTCTGTGAAAATTCTTTGATGAAAATAAGATGTAATCAAAGATTATCATATAAATTTAACCATTTTCAGCACATGTACAGTGAGTCTATTGTCTATAGTCTTAATTATGAGACTATAATAGAGCTGATAAACTCATGTTTTTTTTCTTTTTCTGTTTGTACATTTTTAAAACATAAAATCGACCATTTTACAATGTTGATGGTGTAATAATGCCCATCTTTTTTTTTTTTTTTTTTTTTTTTTTTTTTTTTTTTTTTTTTTTTTTTTTTTTTTTTATTTATCATATTATATAACAACTTTAATTTATAAATTAAAGTTGTTATATACTATTATATTTGTAAGTTAGACAACTCCCAAATTGATGTATAAATGTTGATATTTAACTAATATGAAAAAAAAATATTTGAAAATTATTTATTATACACGAATTAAATAACCATCAGACAATATACCATGATTTCTTTATGAACAGAATTCCATTCCTCAGCATTCAAACAAGATTTGGTCATAACAGGCTCGCATGTTCTTAATGCCTTGTGGTCTGGACATAGAAATCTTAATCTTTCTTCGACACACTTAAGAAGTTCGGGATAATGTCCTTCTTCCCCAGACCTATAATATTTCCACAATTAATAAGATGGGTTAATTATTTTTAAATATGAAAAGATAGATCGCATACAAAAAAAATAGGGTAATCACCTAAACATAAAAATAAACTGAAATCCCCTGCAAAAGATTTTAAGGAAATAAATTTTAATGACAAAACTCAGTTTAAATATTGAAAACCGAAAAAAAACATACCTTAAAATTCTATAGATTCTTTCAATTTCTAATATGTTACAACACTTCTTTACGTAGTCAAAATCAAGATGATTAATAGGTATTTCATATTTTTCTAGAAGGGATTTCTTTTTTTTCGGGGTTGTTGGGTTTTCAGGCAGAGTGTCAGTAGTCATCTTAAATTCTTAGGATGTTAAATAAATTATTTAGTGGAGGAAGAAAGAAATTGATTTATCAGTTATTAACAATGACATTGAAAGGCTAGAGGGATCCAAACTTGAATGTCACCATGACAACATTACATCTGGGTCAATATTTAAATATTAATATATTTATTATTAAAATAATCAAAATATTAATCTAAATTAAAAGAAGTAATAAGAATCTCCACATTTAAAACATTCATTATCAAAACAGTTTCAAATAAATAAAACAGATAACAGTGATAAGCGAATGAAAAACACTTTATATTTACCTTGTTTTGCTGATGAATATAATCAATGATTTGAAGTCCTTTTGAGATTTAAATATAATTCGGAAAGGACACGTTACCTTTAAGTTAACAAAGAAATAAACATGAACTCCTGAACAGGCATGATCAACAGCTGTCTCTTGACGCGGGGAGGGATAGCTTTTTCAAAAACCTGAATGCGTACTTCAGACCTTGCTTAAAGGCATATTATCTGTTTCTTTTTTAAATTTTAAATTGCAAGGAATCATGTACTACTACGTACATCAATACTTAAAAACATAATATATATCAGGAGCCTTCGAGAATATTCAAATGCATACACATATTTATATATAAATGAAGAGTCATGCTTATTTAAATATTCAATGACAAGTTGTAGCAATAACTCAATTTTGTTCAATATCAATATAATTAATTCTTGTATATACGAATTATGCATGGCCCAAATTAAACGAAGTAAAACAAATTTGCTATCTTAGAAATTTATCATAATGCATGTAAAACACATTTTATTCAGGAAATTAAGACAGAAACGATATTTCATAAACTTAATCAATATAATTTTATTTTAACATCTTTAAATCAGACTTATTTTATTATTTATATGTGCGATTGCACCTTTCCATGAGTACCCATCCTTTCTTCACATTCAATGCCAATGGCGCATAGCCCCCATGGAAATTTTGCTATCCCTTTCTTAAAAAAGGCACTGAAGAAATCAGATTTATATATTTTTTTCACAATTACATTTATTGTGGACTGATTCATTCAATTTAATAAAGATCTCATTCTTTTTGTAAACAAATAAGTGTGCTGTTTCTTCCCTGTATGTGCTTTTTTACACCGACAAAGAATCCCCTCTTCCGATTTTTTCTGGGGCTGTCAATGATTCACATTATCATAATTTTATAAAATAAAAAAAATTCTTGTTTTTAAACCTGCCCTACAAACCGAAGGGCGAGTTCAGGAGGAGGGCAGTATCCCCCCCTCCCTTTTGGGTCTTTCTTTGTTTTTTCAAGACAGATTTAATTTAACTAAAAGTGGGAAGTAATGTAAAAAACAAACAATATACAGAACAAGTATCATATCAGTTTTAGGGAAAGAACACAAAGGTAAAAAAGATTGTCTATTTCCCACAGAAAACCGGATGTCATAAATCCCCCCTTTACAACCGGCTAAATACGCCCATGCACAATACATAGAGGGCCCATAGGTTCAGTACTCTGCAAGGGAGTACTGTTTCTCAGTCAGCGATCGCATAAAGATGTGATTTGACAATTATGACGCTCAACTACCTATTTAATACTATTTAGCATATTATTATTTAAATCCTGATTTTAATGAAAGGCAATTCTTTTAGTTGAATATTAATGGTTTATTATTTTATTTATCATGCTGTCACTGATAAACCAAAACATGAATTTCAAGGTGATCACACTTGTAAATTGGTTGATCCAAATGAGAATCGAACAAAAAGTAACAGAGAAGTGTGTTTTGAGACCACCACATCACTCAACCTCACCCTCTTTTTATTGTGTCCAGCAACTGACACAAGAAGAGCGCAAAACTGTTACAATCTGATGTCAAAATGGCTGTTAGTTGCTGCTCAGGACGCTCCCATTTAGAGGTTTTTATTTTTTTTTTAAACTGTATAAAACCTTCGGTTATTAATAAGTATCTTAATATTTTATCATAACACTAAATGATCAGGGTCCATGAATTTATTATTATCATGTAACAGGTCACTGCATACCAACAAAACTGTTGCCCAGAACAGAATCATTTAAAAACCTTGATATGGTTGCTTGGTAACACAATATCAATAGTTATGAATTTACGAATGTGACATTCAATAAAATGAAAAAAAAACTTGAATAAAATGATCCAAAAATAATTTGACAATTCTTTGTTACCCTGGTATAATCACTATTCGCTTCTAACTTTTAAAATTTATTTATATCAAAGTTATTAATGGATAGAAATATAATTATTATTTCCATTGGATTCCGGATCAGTTGAAATGACTTCTTCAAAGCTAAATCTTTGTATGACGAAAAAATGGAAGAAATTACTAAACACTATGTTACAAAGGCAAGGTAAGTTTAGCAAATACTTGAAGATTATTTTTAAAATTTACACACAAAACATAAAACAACAAATAACTGACCGATTCCCTTTTTCACTATTCTATTCTGGACTATTATTCAAATTATTGATATTTAAATCAATGTTTCCAAGAATTATTGTTACCGTAACAATAGATACAGTTTAAAGTTTCTTTCTATATGGCGATTTTAACCTCTATGGCTGACGTTTTGATTCGCGCCGACAGGAAGCTCTAGTCTAGTTTTCCTTGTAGGTCTGTCAATCTAGTTCTAATTCTGTTTGACCGTGTTTACTTCGTTATTCTTTTATTTTTTTCCTTCTTGAAATGAACCAATTGCGTCCAAAATATTACAATTCCTTTGCGAGGAATTCCAAATTCAATATTTTCCTTCAGAAGCTGAAGGTCCCTCAATAAAAATCAATACTTATTACTATGCCATGGGGTCAAAGTGATAACGTTGGATTCACAATAATTATTCAAATTTTTAAAGAAGTGAATTTAAATAATAAAGAAAGCCATGATTAAATGATTGATTACCATTCTACCATTAATTGTTAACCATGAAGAGTAAGACTTCATCCAGTTAATAGGTTAATTTAATTTCCATTATTTGGTTGAACTAGAATTTTATTTTAATTTATGTTAATGACTTTTATCTTTGCAGGATGAAAAAAAGGAATGCTATGGCTTTGCAATGAGCGAGCTGCAGGCAACAGTAGAGTTCTCTGTTGAGCTCTGCAAATTTTATAATGTTGACTTGTTTCAAAGAGGGTGAGGCTAATTAATAATATGAAATACATAAATGAAGCTTGTCTTTGATTTTGCTTATAAATTTGTGTATTTTAGGTTTTATCAGATAAGGGCTGCCCTCAAAGTATCTCCCAAGCTACCTGTCAAAATTGAAGCCTCCATTCCCACCACCCAAACCAAAAATTTATCAGGTATTTATATAAATGGATTAATACCCAGTCACATTCACCCTGCAATAAATATATATTACAATTTATTATTTATTCCTTATTAATATTGTTTATTAATTTTTCAGGAGAAAATGAACTTGGTTTTCCAGCCTGCATTTTGAATGGAGTTGGTGTCAGCCGAACATTCCAGATACTATATCGAAATGAAGAAGTATCTTTGGATGATACTGTGCTTTTCAGGGTCCATATACTTGTAGATAGCCATAAGGTAATTTTTTAATCTGATTTACAGCCATTGGGTAATTGAATTAATTTATTTAGTTTTTTTTACTGATTAAGATAATCATAATTTAATTTTTTAAAGTTGGATGTGAAAATAGGAAACAATAGAAAAGAGAAATATTTAAATGTGTTAATTAGTTGTTTTTAATCCATCAAAAGATGTTTAAATTGAATTCAATTATAGTGGTCACGATTTTTTTAACAGTTATAGGTTGTAATTTTTGTAAGAGGATCATGAAATTTAAAATTAATAAAAATATAAGGCTGTTATTTTAAATCCTGTTTTGTCAAACCTCGTTTTACCATCCCTCATTTATCTGGATGTGAATTTAATAAGTTTTTATTTCATTAAATGATGTAACAATAATTTCTTACATCCATAACAAGGTTGTAATTAATAATAATTTCACTTATAATTCCTTTCGATTTTCGCTATTTTTTTAATACTAACGAAACCAGTCTAGTAATAATGTGTTTACCTGACTGCTTTATTGAAATGCCTCACGGTTTTCAATTAAGTCTTTGAAATAATGTGAATTTTATTTTAGCTAATGTCTTTTAAAACAATTCTTTATAATTTTGATGTAAACATGTTTTTTTTTAATTAATTTTCGCTTATTTGAGGATTTGTTTTTATTACCTATTTATTCAGAATATCCAGATTACCAATTTAGTTCCAATTAGTTTAGATAAAGAAGGTTGTAATGTATTTTTATTTTTGCTGGAATCGATTCTAATGATATTTATAAACATTACAATTTTTTTTTTATAGATAGAAGAAAGCCTTGAGAGAGCTGACTTCAATATTAATTTGGAGCTATGGTTCACTGACCAGGCACTCATGACTGACCAGCAGACGAACATAAGTTGCGTGTCGGTTCGCAACCTACAGCTCAGCTTCTCCGCACCAAAAGGTCTTCACTACCATCTTCCCGTCCTCTTTGATTATTTTCACCTTTCGGCAGTCACTATAACAATACATGCCAGCCTTGTCGCTCTGCATCAACCCTATATCAAGTGAGTTCTGTTTTTCTTTTAATTTAAAAGTTATTTTTATTTATATTATTGATCTATGGTATGTTTGGTTTATTGCTTTTTATGAACCATTCTTATCCCTGGTTATGCAGGATACTCAATATTTTGACTTTTCATTAATCTAATTTTTTAGGCATCTAATACAGTTATTTTATGAAATATCTATGAAATATATTTTATTACTTATTTCTCATTCAAGGGTAATAATAGTTACTGCTACTGTAGGTTACCCAGGATTAGTTGGCTTCCATAGCATAGCATCATCGTGAAACAATGCAAAGCTGAAACTTGCATTTTTGATTTTATCTTATCCTCCTTTTTTACTTATAAAATATATTTTGTAAATTATATACATATAAATAAATTTGTAACATGTAATATCAGAGGTTATTGGAAAATATAAATATATACAGTACCAGTCAAAAGTTTAGACTCACCCTCAGTTTTGTAAAATAATTAAATAACAACATTTTATTTATTTATATAAATAATTTATTATTAATTTATTTATATAAATAATTTATTATTAATTTATTTATATAAATAATTTATTATTAATTTATTTATATAAATAATTTATTATTAATTTATTTATGTAAATAATTTATTATTAATTTATTTATATAAATAATTTATTATTGATTTATTTATATAAATAATTTATTTATGTATATTTATGTTGCCTAACCAGGTATAATTATGATAGGGATCTTTAACGAGTACCTGACATCGCACAGGCTTGGTACCTCCATTTTACGTCCTATCCGAGGGACGGTATAGCGAAGGATTTTTTACTCCCATTAAAAATTTTTTGGGCCACCTCGGGATGCGAACCTGCGACCTTTAGTATATTAGGTTGCCATGCTAACCACTACACCACAGGTGACCCATATTTATAATTTTATTCTAAAATTGATCATATAATGTTTGAAATGTTACCTCTTGAGTTAATGATGGTGGAAGATATCTATTATATTGTACCTCTTGAGTTAGAATTATTTTATTAAACTTGAAGATTGTGAATTGAAGTGAGTCTAAACTTTGGACTGGTACTGTATGTTAGTTTTAACTATGGGCAACGTCTGTTCACCCTTGCCTGTCAAATGATTTAGGGGCAAACTATATCACCCTGCTTAAATGTATTTGAGATCTAAGTATCCTACTGCTGAGCACTGATTTGTAAATAATTGCATACTTCCTATTTTTTTTAGATAGCTTAAATATGATGATTAGCTTAAACACTTTAAATAATTTTACTTTACTTGAATGTGTTCTTTTTTCATAAAGATTTTCTTGTTAAATATTGTGCCTTGTCGATGATACAAGCCTTTAATCTTATATGTGCGATGTTATACGAGGGATCTGGGTCTAAGTTGCATTCATAAAGAATTCGAGTTAGATGCGGAATATGGAATATAAAATTCAACTCTTTGAGTCACAAAAGAGATCATAAATGGATTTAATGACTGATAAGTTTTTATTAAAAGTTTGTGAGAATTTTTTGAAATAAGACAAGTAAATATAAAATATGTAATTTTTGGTTTTTTCTTTGTTTGTATAATATTTATTTGTTATGACCTTTACTTGCAATACACATGCTCTATTTTACATGGTGTAGAGGAGCACTGCGTTTGTTTATAACTTATTTACCACATTCAATTTAAAAAATTAATTAATAATTTATTTTTTTTATATTTGAAAGGTTAAATTGCTTCTCTAAGGCTGTTCCTTTGGTTTAGTCTCTTTTTCAACAGTTGTGAAAGATCTTTACTTATTATCCTTGCACTATATTATTATATATATTTGTGCTATATTTAAAAAAGAAAATCAAGTTACTACATTTTTTTTTTTTTTTATTATTACTTCCTGATCAAATTCAAATTAAATTTATAGGACAGACCAACATTACTCCCTATTATGAGCGGTCCCGCTGTGCAGAGTACTTTTACAGCATTCACGCTCTCGCATCTTATATGTTTTGCGAGCTTAATTAATGCTACACAAAGTTCTTCATCCTCACTTTTCGATCCGGACTGTGGACCGGCACTGGTGGAGTTAAAAACTTTTTAAAAATTCAAAAGCTCCCCATCGCTAGCACCCGCTAAGAGATCCAAAGGCTCTTTCTCACTATTTATTTTTTCGCCATCACAACTATTTCAAAACAAAAATTTATGCCATAGTAGTTGCAAATAAACTAAAATTAGACAAAGGGTAAATAGGCAAGAATTGAAAGGTTTGATATGACGTAAAATGTAATGTTATTTACAGAAAGCTGAAAAGCAACCGTGTATCAAGGCAATATACTAAGGTAAAAAACAATCAAATGCTCTCTAGTGTTACGGGAAAATATAGATTCCAAAAAACGTCAAAAGAAAGCGCTAGTTACATGGCTCACATATAAGTCTACAGTTGTGAAGTGGAAAAACAGAGTGGCTCATATACGAGCCATTAGCACCCAGGGACCAGTTCCCGGCTGGCTCATATACAAGCCATAAGCAGTTAAAGTGTTATATATATGTAAAAAATATATAATAATCATATTTCAATAATCCTCCATTTGTATTAATAAAACATTTTTATTTTATTTTACAAGTCTAATTTTTAGTATAGATCCCCAGCAAGGGGTTAAAAAAAGTAAGTAGTAACTTTGTGACATTCCTTTGCACATTGCTCCATATAACCTGAAAAATATCAGTTTAAACTTGTTGGTTGGTCTGTCAAGCAATGTTTTAGGTACTATTTTTTTGTTTTGTTTAGTTTTTATTTCATTTACAATTCAGTACCTCAGATCCAGACTGTCCAAGTCCGAATTATCAATTTTGTATAAATTGAAAACCAGATGAACATATAAAATCAGTACCTGAGATACTACTGTCCTAATATAATAGTGTAAATAGATTCAGAGATAGATATCAGAGACCCTTAGCTCGAAATTGATAAAAGTCATGCTCTGAGGTACCGAAATATGATCAAGATTTACAGATTGAATGTGGTTGTAAAGTCATTGAAACACATGCTTGTTTATTGGAAGCACATTAGAATTTTAGAAAATTTCACAATTTAAATATGTATTATCAACACGAGTAGTTTTGTTTTCTAGTTTCTGTACAACTAGAAAAGATTTTGTCATTTTATTGTTGCATCATTAGAAATATCATTCACTTTTATTCTTTGAGGAACTTCAGCACCTAAGTTATATATTTAAAATTATAATATAGTTAATTTTTATTAGTTAAATATTAACTTTTTAAAAGGAATTCAAATATAAAGACAGTTCTTTATCAATCCCCAAATTTCTTTAATTTGAATATTCATTTCCTTTTTTTTTATTATTAAAGCATTGGAAATTATCTTAACTATTTACTTATAATATTTTATGAATAAACATGACATTTTATTGAATTTCTAACATTTCCGTCTGTTTGGCGCTACCCTTTAGGAAAAGCATTTTGAACCTTGTTCAGAGTTGGTAAGTTAATTTATTAATCTAAATTTATTAAAGGCTAGTCTTAACCTCTCATCATAAAAGTATTTTAATTATTACTTACACTTTTTGTCATAATTATTATTTAAATGATTCAGTTATATTTGAATAACAAATTTTTAATGTCAAGTGTTTAAGATTTAAAAAAAAAATTTATGTCCTATTGAAATTTTTTTTTTTTTTTAAAAAGATTTTGTCGATTTCTAGTTCTGGTTCAATGGATTAAAATCCATTACTTTGCCTGCCCATTTTTATTCAAGAATCATTTGTTTCATTATTAAAAAGAGTTAAAAAGTTTAATAATTGAAATACTGTGAAAATCGTTTTAACCCGAAAGTGAGTGGACCGAAATATTTTTTCTTGTCGAAAAAACTTTTTGTTCAAGAATATACTCATCGAATTACCCATTTTATAATACTTTTTGTCTACATAGACATATGAGTATGCAAGCATTTAATAAAAATCAATTAACAGAAGCATTCTGGGAGAAGTGGGGTTATACAAACAATATTTCTTAGACTCACCGGTTATCAATAGCAGCTAACCCCATGCTGTCCATCATTGAAAATCAAATTAGCATCCTTTGCTGGCCAAGAGGGCTAATGCGTTAGGAATTACGAATTGCCCTTGACAACCAGTACATGAGTGGATGGAGGATTAGAAGGAATAGAGAGCTTTATGACCTCTACGGGGACATAAATGTGGTCAGGTTCATCAAGCTAGGGAGACTAAGTTGGGCCGGCCACGTTGCACGAATGGAAGAAGACGATATCCCCAGCAAAGTATTGGACACCGCCCTTCACAGCACGCGTCGAACTGGTAGGCCAAGGCTTAGATGGGTTGACGGAGTGGCAGCTGACGCACGAAGCCTTTTCAGGATCAGAAACTGGAGAGCGGCAGCACAAAATCGGGCCGAATGGCGGCGGCTCATTGAGGAGGCCAAGACCCACCAAGGGTTGTAGCGCCACGTAGAAGAAGAAGACATGAGTGATAACCCAAAGATAGCCAGTTCAAAACTCGGGGCGTGGGGATATTTAATAATACTCGGCATTAATCCTCCATATTCTCCCCTGGCCTGGGAAACCCCATGTAGCCTACAAGGCAAAGAAGGGGAGGCAAAAAAAAGAGAAAAAAAAAAAAAAAGAAGGTTAGCATCCTTTCCTATTGACTCCTATATCCTTGACCTATTGACTGTGATGTTTGTTTCATGTTAACTGTACAAAAATGTATGAAAATACAGATTAGTTTGTCAGGATTGCTTTATTATTTCTTCTTAAGTATATATGTTTATTAAATTGTCTTATTATTTCTTGTTAAGCGTTATTTAGTCTTAAACATTTTCGCATTCTCAAAACATTCTCGCTGTATCACAATACAACAAATAATAACTGAAAATGTCAATTAAGAATTTTTGGCATAACTTCAGTGATGAAACTGCACTAGAATATTTTCGAGTAGGTCTTAACTATTTTATATAATTAATCTAAATTGTGCATATTTTAATTTCAATCTACTTAATGTTAAAATATTGCCAATACCAACGGATCACGTTTTTATTTCGGGAAAAGAAAAAAACTGTAGACTCTCATCAATCCGAATCCCCAAATGCCAAAGCAAAAAATTTGCTTTAATGAGGTTTTCAGTTTAAAAAGTTCGATTTATGCAGGTAAAAAAAAAATATATTTAATTTTGAACAAAATATTTCTATTAATGATAAGTTGATTCCTTTAAAATTTAGTCAAAAAAGATATATTTAAAAAAATTAGATTTTTTTTTTATAATTCAACTATTAGCATAAACACTAATAATCTATAATTTTTGCAGCCCTTTTGTTTTAAAAAAATTGACAGAGTTGAGGGAGATATGTTGAACCATGCTGCGACATATCTATTTTTCCTCACATTTTCTGGTTACAAAAATTATTTTGTTTAATTTGAAATAAGGATGTTGGCACTTAAAATTGATTTTGTTCCTGAACAAGTGACACGTGCCAAAAACCGGGTAAAGCTTAACCTGTTAAAAATTTTTGACTTTAAGGACACACATAAACATGGCTTTAAAAATATTGAAATAATATAGTGGGGCTTGTTGTCATGTTGTGTGATATTTTCTTTGAAATATCAAGGGGAATACATTACAAAATTATGTTCCTTCAAATAAAAGAATAGTTATAATAGGACTAAGGAGTGTTTCATTTTACAGTGGTTATTCGTCAAAGTTGACTTTATGACTAATAATTCAACATTAATTTGTGCATTCACTCTTTCTATCCTTTTGTTGGCTGCATTACAAATCTTAACACTTCCAAGCCCCAATGAGATTACAAATTAAATATCTCCATTGACTTTAGATTATAAAATTAACCAACAGATCTCTTATAAATTGCATTTGAGTTTTAAAATAACATTTGTAAATAATCACTTAAATAATGAGCTTAAAAAAACTTCCTAATTTTATTTACGAAGAATGTAACATAATTAAGTTCCGAAGTTATATATATATATACTTAAGATGTTGTTTGTTAGTTTGTTTTTTGCTTTAAGGAGTAAAACATCTAAAGTCAAATTAGCATTCAAGCGCAACAGTTTAACTCTTATTACTTTTAACTTGGTACAAAGATGTTGTTTTGGTAAACCTTAGACACAAAAAATCATTGAATCATCTATGATATCAGGTGTGACCAACTTTCAGGAATTGAGTGAAATATAATGCTTTCTCATAAAATTTTCATTTTTTTTTATTTTTTTTGGAAATCTAAATTTTTTGCAGATGGTTATTTAGTTTTCAGCATGACACTTCATTTTTTCTACAGTTCATTTTTTTTTTTTAATCTAACTCTATATGAGATTAGGGTCTGGTTCAATAATTCATCCTGATCATTAGTCTTCTAACATTAAATTTATATTTTGAATCATTGCTCATATTAAGGCAATAATTGTTTTAACCTTTACTCAATTTTTTTCACATTTCTTTGAAAACATAGAACTTTTAATTTTTTAATTTTTTTTCAGATAGACTTTAAATTCTGATTAAGAATTTCATTCATTCATTCATATTCACAAGGCAGTATTAACAAAAGTACTCTTCATTTACCTCATTTATAAAATTATTAAGAAACTCAAAATGATAGCAAAGTAGCCCTTAGTAAGTTATTAAGTATATTCATCTGCACCGACTTTCATCAGCATGTATATTTACACAACTTGTTTTAGGAAGTTTATATGTATATGTATTGTGTATGCACAATAAGTGTATATATGTCCCATATTTACAATTTTGCTACATCTATATAAATGTGGACATGGCACAGATTCACGAATTGTCTTGCATTGTTTTATTTTTTACTTTTATTACTTTTTATTTTTATTACGTAATTTTTATTTTATTACGAATAGGTTAACAAATTTTTCTAACCCACTTCTTTTACTGGATTTTTTTTTTTTTTTTTTAATTTATTATCTCAGGATAGAGGATAAGTTGGTTATTATTTTAGCATAGATATTCTACATCACTTTCACATCACAAACATGATGATATTTTACTGTAAAAACTGTTATAACATGCGGATATTCTTACATATTTGACCTTAAGTGTTCAATTACTTTGACTCAAAAAAAGATGAGGGTTCTCTATGAAAAGAAATTCTTTAACAGCTGAATGATATATTTCATATGGAACCTCAAAGCGTAAACTAATAATTATGTTGGCTGTGGATTAGATGTTTTAATCAAAAGGAAAATTTTAAATCATGTACAACTTTTTACATGCTAGGTAAAAATAGGCTCTATATTATGTTATATTATTATGTCAAACGTACTATTGAAAAGTTTTTGTTATTGAGGCATAACGCTTTATTTATAAGGTTTTATTTATTACTGGATTTATAGGTAGAGCTAAGGGGCACTTCAAACTTCCAGGAAATTCAATCTTTCTATTGTGAACAATAGTAAACACTCCTTTTTCTGCAACAAATGACATGCTAAACAAGTTCTTCCAGTTTTGGTTAATGCAACCACAAAATGTTTTAAAAATTTCTTACACAGACTGATTTCCAACCCTTGAGACATGAACCCTTTAGTAGAGACACTTAGATCTGCCATGAACCTTGATTCCACCCCAACGGTTTTTAAGGTGGTTGTTTAGGTACTCTTTAACATAACCATTTAAAGAGTTGTAGCCAAGGTTTCCCAGGATTTCGTATAATGGATAAAAAGATGTCATTTTTTACAAAAAAACGAATTCGATGATGTCTATATAAATGTATAGCCTCAAACCAACTGTCCAGGGCTGAGATGGCCGAGTGGACAAAGGCGCTTGCAATAGGTAATCAAAGTTAAGCAATGTTGAGTGTGGTTAGTACCTGGATGGGTGACCTCTTCATTCGGGTGACTGCCCACCAATAAATGCCACGCAGTCCAAGCCAACCCCCACCCCTGGGTATGAGAGTCCCGTCAGCCTACTGGAGGCGACTCACACCAATGGGGAGTAGGAGTGATAAACCTTCCCTGTGTATCTCATCGAGAATCGTGGTGTGGTTTTCCAGGATGTCAGTAACCACCCGGAGGTTTGGTACTAGGACAGTATGCTTCAGGCAAAGAAATATAGGTCCTCGGGGCCTGCTGACTCTGAGCTACCATAATCTTTGGACCTAGGCCAATTTGTCACTGTCCTTGAGCCCGAGAGAGCTGACGCCATCGGTGGGAAGGACACTGTCAAATTGGCCCCAATGGGATTGGTTATGGGCAATCTGCCGCTGCACCATGGTGACCATGGCTTGTAAAAATGTGAGGTTTGGGCTACCCCCTCCAGACAGCCTGTGCTCCTGCAAGCAACACAAATGTCTGTAAGAAAACCACACTGTGCGGCCAAAGGTCTCATTAGGCATAATGCGCCAACCGAAAAAAAACAAAAAAAACATCAGTATTTGTTTCCTTAATCTTGAATTAGAAAAATAGATTGCACCATTAATTTATAACCTATATTGAGACCAACTACATATATTGAAAGTGTATATAATTTGGAGGACCCTTAGTTTACTCAAAGGAATAGGATAAAGATATAACTTTTAGGTGGTCCAAGAAATAGGATAAGGAATTGGAAATATAATGTTAGTGTTGTTGGCAAGACTTCACAGGATTTCGTATTGGTGAAGCGGGCTGGTAATATTCTCTTATGGGGAGAGGGGGTCGAGGTATTCTAACCATGCAAGGCCTTATTAATTTTTCAAATAAAACTTATTGATATTTAAAAATTAATATAGTTTTTTATACAATACTTAATAAATTAATAAAAATGTATTTAATATGTAGCTTTTGTTTCTCATATTTTTTAGGGGGGACAGCTGCCCCCCTCCTGCAGACTTCTATGGTTGTTGTTTTGATCCTTTAAATTAATTTTATTGGAATCCATCGATCTGTTTTATTTTAGTTTATTCTATTTTTTCATCCTCCCTGGTAGTTTTTATTTGCATGTAACCTTCAATTGCTTTTTTAATTGTATCGAATTATCCTCTAATGCCCCCGCTTTGATTTTGTATTTTGCTACAGTTATCACATTACCAAGTGTAAACCTTACCTAAGTTTTTTCCTTCCTAAATTAACTCAATTACAAAAAAATCACTAATTATCAAATATTTATTTTTGATTTACACATAAATCCATTTACACATTTTACACTTATAATAATTGATATGAATTGCAACTTTGTTTAACCATATTTCTTAATTGTAAATGATTTTATCTTGGCTTTTTTGTTTTGATTACCCAATTTTTTCAGCACTCCGAGGAGTGGTAAAACATGGCTGGGTACCTCTCAGAGGTATAACTTCAGGCCCCAGTCGACGATGGAGACCGTTTTCTTCAGTAACCTTGTAAGGCTTTATATTAGTTTAGAGTTTTTGTAGCTAATGATGGTATGTCCCAATAATATAGGTTGCTTTTTTTTTTTTGGCCTAGGAAATTTCACTTTTAGTTTCTCTTTATTCATACGTGACATTATTAAACAGGGTGTTTCAGGGTTGTTTACTATATGAATTTAGGACCTCAAAACTAGAAAAAAAAATCCTAATAGGGCATACCCATTAACCCTTTGTTAAGTGTTAATGGGTATGCCTTAATATCCTTAGATCTGTATCTAAATATTTTCATTTCTATTAATTATTAGGTTGCTTATGATAAAAAAATTGAATGTATCTTTTAATTACTTTATTAATAGAAAATATAAATATAAATATAAAGAATAAAGTAAATAAAGAGTAGTAAAATAATTGTGTTGCTTAGCTCTTTGTACTTTCTTGCCTCACGGTTTTCCATCAATTCTTTCGTTTCTTGAATGGGTAAGAACTTTATTAGAATGCTGCATATTAATGCACATTAAAGCAAATGTGCCAGTTTCTCTAAGTCTAAGTGGTAATCTTCTGTTAGGACATTGCACAGGTGTTTTAGTGTGATGCATCATGCTATTTTTTACTGAAGAATTCATTTTTATGATGATACTTCTGAAATCTGGAGTAAATTTTTTGTTTATATCTACTTCTTTATGAAAATAATTTAATTAAATACATCCTTTTCTTAAAATATGATATATTTTTAAAATAAGTTTAATCTTAAAAATTAATTATGACTAAGTTACATATTTTAGTGATCTGGATTATAATTTAATTTCTATTATTATTATTTTTTAGAATGGTAGCGGTAGCAGCGGAAAATGCGTTGGAGGAGGGGGTAAGTTGGCACATGCTCGTCACGTCCACCGCGAAGTCTGTAATATCCTTGTCGCCTCTTACGATTCTCTGTATTCAACTCTTCATCAATACCTGAGGCTAGTTCACCATGATAGGCTTGCAAAGGTAAGTTTTACATCTTTATTTTGTAAACAAGTTTTTTTGGAAAATAGCCCTGAAGATGCCTGAATAGGTGAAAATTTGGCATGTAATCTGCATGATTAAGTGAATTATTGAAATAATACGAGACTTTGAGGCTTTGCATTCTACATCATCTTTATTTTATTATTTACTAGCGGTGGTTCCTAGCTTCGCTCTGGGAGTTGTGTGATAGTTGAAATAACAGAATAAAATTTGAAGTAATATGGTACAGGAAAAATTAACCTGTTTAGAACAAACTTTGTACATTTGGAAAACTTTGTATTAGTAGTAAGATTCGGGTTTTGCAAAGTCTGCCCAAATAAGGGACCCCACCCAAATAGGGGACCCTATACCATTCAAGGAGCTGAATATTTAATTTGGGAGCGAACATGTCAATTAATGTATCATTTTTGATAGTTTCTATGATTCTTAATACATTGAGACCATTTCTATGATGATAAACCCTGCAGGTAGAAAGTTATAACATGTTATAGGTAAAGAAACATGTGTTGCAGCTGAACAATGTCCCAGTTAAAAAAATGAGTGGACAAAGGCGCTTGCAATAGGTAATCAAAGTTAAGCAATATCGATCGTGATTAGTAGTTGAATGGGTGACTGCCCGCTAATGAATGCTACGCAGTCCAAGCCCCCCCCTGGTATGTGAGGCCCGTCAGCCTACTGGAGGCGACTCACACCGAACGGGCGTAGGAGTGATCAACCTTTCCCATGTATCTTATCGGGAATCATGGTGTGGTTTTTCAGGATGTCTGTAACCACCCGGAGGTTTGGTACTAGGACGGTATGCTTCGGGGAAAGAAATATAGGCCTCGGGGCCTTATGACTCTGAGCTACCATAATCTTTGGACCTAGACAAATTTGTCACTGTCCTTGAGGCCGAGAAAGCTGATGCCATCGGTGGGAAGGACACTGCCAAATTGGCCCCAATGAGATTGGTTATGGAGCTATGGGCAGTCTGCCGCTGCACCATGGTGACCATGGCTTGCAGCAAAGAGAGGTTTGGGCTACCCCCTCCAGGCTGTCTGTGCTCCCGCAAGCAACACAAATGTCTGTAAGAAAACCACACTACTCGGCCAAAGGTCTAATGCGCCAATAGAAAAAAAAAATTATTAGAAGTAAGAGGAGTTCGGATTTACAGGCGGATGGGTCTAATAAATGCTCTAAGAATACTTTACACACTCTATTTTCAAGTTATAATCAGTCACATTATCTCTTTTTCACTGTTTGTTTTTATTCGCTCACTCTACTACTTAGAATTTGTCACTTATTTTGCATTAAATTTACTTTTATATTATATATTGATTAAATGCAATGTTTTGATCAATCAGCCTTCTTATGTGAAACTTAATCTGTTTGTGAATCTTGTTGGTTTTGTTTATTTCAATTCTATAAAGTCACAGTCCATGAATTTTTTATTTAGGATATTCATGAAATAGATTATACTGTTAGTTTCTGATATTTTAGGTTTTCTATTTATTTTATTAATTTTTTTTATCCTGTGTAGTAATTATTTGAAACAGCCTTTACTATAAATTATAATTTTTATTCACTTAACTGAAGGTAACATATGTACTAGGTAACTATTCTCAATTACCATTGTAGGACAGCCACAGGACTTTGCTTGCTGCAATCCAGCAACGGACGGCCTTTCTTCATTCTGAGGCTCATTGGGAGAGGTTGAGAGTAAGTACAATATTTCATTTATTAAATTTTCGAATTAAACTTTTATTATTTTAATTTAATAATAACTTTTTTGTTAAACAAATTTATGATGTTATTTTAGTTTTGAATAACTTTCATTTTGATATAATTTGGTATAGTATAAATATCAGGCTTTAGACTACATTTCTGTAACGCTCTGAAGATTCTGAACACTAAAAGAGCTTTTCATTTTTAAATTTTACCTATCCTTACTTTACCAGTAGTATTATAATAATTTATTATACATTGTGCACAGATGATGGAAGGTGAAGAAGAATTTGCTACGGTCGCTAACAGTGATATCGCCCAGCTGTGCGCGGAGAACATCGTCCTATGGCACCAGTTCCTGGAGCTCTGTTCCTGCCAACCCCCGATCAACCAGCACCTAGCTGCGATCCATCATCATCTCAGGGTATTTACTTTATAATGAATTAAGAAATAATTAAGATCTATAATGGTTGCTTTGAGATTATTATCTAAACTTTTTGGATAATTTAGATTTGGAAAATGGTCCAATCTTTTCTTTAAGATTCTCTAGGGTGATTGATAATCAGTTATTTCAGTCGTAAACATTTGCTTTATTTTAATAGCAAACGTTTTGACTGATATGTTTAGATTGAAACAGTAGCAGCAAGAGAAAAGAAATTTCTTAGTAACGCCTGTAGGTAGCGCCATCTGCAGCTGACTTGGAGGGGAGCGGCTACAGGTATAAATGCAGCGGCCAACTCCTCTCAAGGCGCCCTGCATCTCCTGGCTTTCTAGCCTCTTGCTTGCTACTATTCCTTTTCCACTTTGTATTTTTTCAATATACCGTTCTCTTTATACCTTTTTCTTATTGTCAAACCTTCTTTCCTTTCCTTTTAACCAATGATGAGCCTACTGGCGTCCGAGACACTTGTTAATGACGTCACCAGTAATCTCCGAGGTAACTCTCCTTTATTGTCTGTAAAGGGTCGGTACTACTTTCGCTATTCCCCTTCTGGCTTTGACAGCTGATAAGCACACTGCTGTGCTATCTGTTGGTCACCATGCGAACTACTAGGACCGCCATCTTTCTCCTGTTTCCCCTTCTGTTTGAAAAAAATTGTGACCTCAGCATTACGTCATTTTTACGTCTCACACTATCTCACCCCATCTGAAATTTACACATTAATTTTGTGTCACTTGATATAATTATTTAACTTTTAAAAACCCGCGTCTCCCCATCATACGTCACTTTCTATCCATTTCTCCGACTATTTCGAAGAATCAGTATTTCGATCTGTATTCGGAGTTGATGAATAATTCAAACGGATACCATAACGTCCTTTTTCATTTAACAATTCATTTTTAAAAACCACTTCGATCAATTTTTTAATAATAAATCCTAGACATTCCATGAACATGAAACATGGGAAAAATCCTTTCATGTATGTCAATGTATGATTTTTATTTCTTCTTTCAAATATAAATATTACCCTCAAAATAGGTGACTTCATATTGTGAAAAATAACAGTAGAATTAGATAAGCATCTTCAATTAAATAAATCCTATCTCTTAATTTTTTTTTTTTAACTTTAACTTTTTGTAAAGTATGTAAATATCACTTCAAAAAACTATAGGCATAATGAAAAGATAATAGGTTACAGAATATTTTGAAAACAATACGAGGAAATGTATTTGAAATGAATCAACCATCATGAAATATTTAAGTTGGGTAAGGAACTTATAAGTATAACGAACAGTTACATAATTACTTGTATTTGGTATGGTCTAGGTTCAATATTAATATTTAACAGGCTCTAAAATACTAATAATTCGAAAAATGATAACATTTTGATGAAAAGTAATGTTTGGTAGATGCAAGGGTTGGGAGACGCTGGATTTTCAAAATTAATCATACGTACAGAAAGTACGATTAATCGATGTTTATTTGCCAGGTGTAGGTGAAGGTGGTTAGGCTTGAGATGACATCACGGTCCGATACTACTAAAAAAAGGTGCGTAATATAATTCTAACCTAGCCATAAATTCGGCCTTTAACGGTTAAGAAGAGAAGTGGTGGGGATGGTAGTTCGCATGGTGACCAACAGATAGTCATTTTTAGTTACTGTTTACTAACATTACTTTTTTATACTGATAGTGCTTATCAGCTGTCAAAGCCAGAAGGGGAATAGCGAAAGTTGTACCAAAGTGTCTACTAGCGACCGAGCCATCTGGCCGTGACGTAACTGTTAACCCTCAGGCACTCTCCTCCGCATCTATAATCTATAATATTCCTTTCCTACCATTGAAAAGTCTACCTGCGGTCAAGGCCAGTGCCCGTGATGTCACAGGAACCTCCGAGGTAAAATTCCTACTCTGTCTGTGACAGGATGACACAAAATTTAGGCTGGTTATATAAAAGACAAATTTTTCGGCTGAAATTCCTGATTATCAATCATTTTACAGAATTTTATGGATGATAAAAGAAATTTCAAAATTACTTAATAGGTACTGATTGTTTTTAAAATATAGGTCAAAAGGTTTGCTGAGGGATTCTTCGTCCTGGACAATCCACGCCAGTCCGCTGCAGGCTGTTACGACCAAAACTATCAGACCTATCTCGCTGTTTCCGAGTTGGCCAAGAGGAGGTATCATTTGGTTTATATTTAATTACATTATTGATGAAATTTTTAATGAGCTCTTTCAATGCAGATTTTTATATGTGCCTGACGCCTGCTAACGGATCATAAATGATAAAAATATCAAAATTTAAGGTTTTCATTGTAAATCAGGTCATAGATGTGGGATTTCCAAATGGCTTGTCCATGTTTAAAGCTTAATCTTTACTAAAGGCAAGTTAGGGGACACCTTGTGGTATAGTGGTTAGCATAGAAACCTACTATACTAAAGGTCGCGGGTTCGCCTCCCGAGGTGGCCCTAGGATTTTTTAATGGGAGTAAAAAAAATCCTTGTCTATGCCGTCCCTCGGATAGGACGTAAAATGGAGGCCCCGAGCCTGTATGATGTCAGGTACTCGTTAAAGATTCCTTTCCTAATTATTCCTGGATAGGCAAAATTTAGGACTCCTACTGTAGCATCGTCCGATTAGCCTTAGTAGCATTAAGTGACGTTGAAACAAAACAGACAAAGGCAAGTTAAACTGTTGAAGGGTCAAAACAGCATTATCGCCCTCTACAAGCCATTCATGTAGCATTAGGAAGCTCTTTCCATAGGAGGTAAATTTACCTCCTCCCTGCGGAGATTGTCAAGCTAGTCATGGTTATTTCTCTGTCTGTTTCCATTATTGCCTTTTTGATTACTTGCAAAAACAAAGCAAATTAAACAATACCGTGTTCACTAGATAGTAACATTTAACATATATACTGTAAGAAAAAACAAATTGGCTCCTAAATTATAAATTTATCAAGGTGTATTCTTGATCTGGAAAAGTCATGGAGCACTAAAAATGAAAAAAAATATTACTGCTTATTCGCTTATGATGAAAATAATTATTATTCAATTAATTAATGGTAAAGTTATTGGTGCATGTAGGATAGATGTTTCAGAAAGAAAAAAATGTATTTTACATGTGTCTGACAGTTTGCTGCTCATCATAAATTGTGTGGAACTGATCTTTAAAGTAAAGGACTCGTTCTATACAGTAATTTCTTGAAATGAGCCATTTTATTTTCTTCAAGTCACTCATTTAAAATATTTAATAGTGTAACACTTATGTAAAAACTAGCTGTGGCGCCCGGCTTCCCTCAGGGACTTGTGAGGGTAGGTAGAATGAAAGAATAACTTAAAAATATAATATTACAGAAAAATAGACTAAAATTAATCAGGATTAGAACAAAATTTGTTCCATCCGAAACTTCAGTTTCAGTATTAGTGGTAAGTTTCGAAAACTCAGAGTCCGTCCATATATGTTTAGTTATATAAGAGACTCTATTAATGCGGTTCTCTTAACGCGTTTTCTTCCCTTTCCTCCATTAAGAAAAATTATTTTGGCTGCAAATATGCCATGATTTGGCAGCATACCCTTTTTTATGGTTTCTATGTTCTGATTCCATTGAAACCATTCTCATGATGATGAAGTTAACAGATAAAAAGTTATATTAGATTATAGTTGAAAAAAAATGTTTTGTGGCTGTCACTGATGTCACATTTAAAAAAATTATTTTCATGTTCGATTCAACGAGTAAAAACTGCCGAAAACTGAATATCAACTGTGTTCTTACCTGACATTATCACTAATTTTAGGTTGAAAAATTCATATTTTGCGGGCGATAATTACTTTTCAAACCACGGGACAATGAATGACCTTATTTAAAAATAAAAAGGAAAAAATAATTATTTAAACATAATATCATGTAATTTAAAGAGAAAAGCTGAAACTAATACCATAACAAACCGAACTAATGAATGATAACCTTATAAATGGAGCTTAGATTGTGCTCCTGGCTTCCAAAGGTCAAACTAAATTTTTTCACTCATTAATTCGCCCTGTATGAACAGACAGGCTAATTACATGTAGCGAAAGGCTTAAAATTACAGCCCTTGTCTACAGGGCTAAACGACAACATAACATCCTTGATGGTACCTGGATTCGTTTTTCGAGCCTTATCGGCACGCACATTGTACACTTAGCTTTATAATATATATTGATTAATATTAATATACATCATCGTTTAAAAAGGTTTATGAAAGGCAAATTTTGTATAAGATTTAAATTGCATATTTACTTTTCTAGATATCTGAGCTTGCTCCCACAACTTCCAGTTCATTGCCCTCAGCTCGATGGTGATGTGAACACTCTCCCAGTGATATTTGAAGACCAGTACCAAGATGTCGCTGAGTTTGCTCGGAGGCGATCAGCTGCACGAAAAGCGGGTTCAGGTACAGTTGTCAGACTCTTATTATTTTATGCCATCATTATAACTTTAGTCATCGAATGTACTTCATTTATTTTATAATTATTGTAATGGAAATGGTTGGGGATTCATTCAAATAAAAGAACATTATATGTGCCATAAGTGTTCACATTAATTTTTATGGTCAACACTCTAGAATGTCACAAATGTACACAAATCTTCATTATTTCTTAAATAACTACTATGACTAATTTAATTATATAATTATACTTGTACCCATCAGAATGCAGTGAATTGTGAATTCTCAAAACTATCATACCAAGACTGGACCAACTTGGTTCTTGTGACAAACTGAACTCACTTTTGTGAAAATTTCGAATTTATATTCCGATGCCATATCTGCTAAGGGGGTAATTTAATCAACTCAGCATTAATCCGCTGCCATCACATTTGTCCCTGGAAAACCCCTACTTCTAAACTTTGAATACCTAAAAACACTATTCGAGTAGAACAGGAAGAAAAAAATAAAATAAAAATTACAATTCCTAACATTATGTAAATGAGGATTATTTAAAACATACTCTAATCTAATTGAGGTAAATAATTATTGCATTATATTGTCAAGTTCTAGTATTAGATATAATTTCTAGTTTTCATAATTTTATTTCATAATAATTACTATAATTACCGAAAAGTTTGCTAGCTCTTGTTGTAATGGTTTGTAAAGGTCCTGAGGATCCATAGATGGCCCTAGAGGATTCAACATTCTTAAATAGTCGATGGTACTGGTTGTTTGATTTACATTAACTTATCTTATGTAGACCCAGTTCGTAATATATCATCAAGGGTAGGTGTTGGGGCCACAATAGCCGAGCTTGTTGGAGCACGACCCACTTTAGCATGCTCGAGCTGAATGGCGGTGGTTCGAATTCGCCCTGGGGGGGTCAACTTTTATTTTGTGGAGGCCCAACGGAATAAATCTCGAACCTATCCACCATAGTTAGAATAGGTTGGTTACACCTCTAGAGTTAATCCTCCCCAAATGCCACACATGCATGGTCAGGTAGGGGTATAAAAAAAAAAAAAAAAAAAAAAAAAAAAAAAAAAAAAAAGGGTGGTGTAGCCTCTATTGAAACGCCCAAATCAACATTGTGCTGCTGTACTTTCATTAAGAAAAACCTCCCCCTTCACTTCACATATTTTTCGAACAGCAACTGCTCCCCTTAATCTTTTCTTCCTGCTATGAATCAAAAATACCCAAAATTAAAAATTTTAAATAGAGTAGCACAGGTATTAGTTTTATGAGGGACATTATCACTGAGTGAACAACTTTTTTTTTCACTTTCTATATACCTACTTCCATACATTTTGAGTCCTCATATAATACTGGGTGGTGTGAGGCAGCTTTTTATTATAGAGCCTGTTCCAAGAATCTTAGTCTACTTCTGTATGAAGGGATGAAAATAACTAATTTATTGAATTATTAGATCCATTCCTGGCAAGTTGCGGTCTTGAAGAGAAGCCTGAACCAGTAGGCCCTAACCCAGGCACTCTCCAGTTGGCACAAGCCGAAGATTGCTCTTGCGGAATCTCAGCCATTCTACAAGCTAGGTCGAAGCAGAGTTCAGCCTCTCAGAGTAAGAATAATTTTCGTTATTTAAAAATGTATGAGAATGATCCACTTCATAATTTTATTTTTTTAATATATTAAAAAATATCAATTTCAAACTGATTATCTATCTTAATAGATAACATTAATTATATAATAAATATTATTTTCCTTTGAATTATATTATTTCTTTTTCATTCAACATTTCAAGGATCCTACCTTAAGCTTAGGATAATCTAATATAATTATTATAAAGTTTAAGATTCATCACAATTGAATGTTTACCTAAATAAGTGACTACAGATCTCAATTAATTTGTTGATACCCTCGCACCGACATATACATCTCTAATAACATCTTTATCCTCATTTTCCTTAATTGTTTTTATATTTAAATATGAAAATTTTATCATCTTAGAGCAGTGTTTCCCAAGCTAATCTATCTCTTAGGGCACCATGAAAAATTTCTCATCTAAAATATTATATTAATAATATTATCAATTTATAAATTCCCATCCTATTTAAATTATTTGTGGCTTTGAAATATGTATTTAATCTATTTTAAAGGAACAGAACCGTGGCAGTTTAACTGCTTGCCATGACTGCATTGAATTCATTCAAACACAGATTGTCATTAAAAACAGGGGCTTTCCAGTATTAAATAATAACTTTTCATTATAAGTCAAAAAATTTTAGGCATCAGTCTTAATTATTTATTAACCATTTCATGGCTCCAGTCGAGATATCTCGCGAAACAAAGTTGGTCCCCACAAGCTAATGACAAGATAACTCGTCACGGGCCGCTGGTCCCCAGTAGTTCATGACGATATATCTTGCAATCGGTTTTTCACCTATTTAATGTCCTCAGCTTCACACGAGGATAAGTTGTCGTGACTGAGGCACATCCTAGCGGATCCACGGAGACTTAATAAGTAGATCTAGCGGCCGCTAGGCTGCTGGGGTATCTTTATTGCGGAAATATTTGTGTCGGCCCAGTTGCTGCCTATCATCTGGGTCGGCCGTTCGGGGAAGCCCTGCTCACCCTTTTTTACCTGCTAATTTTTTTTTCTGTCCCTTATCCCTCCCTCGGCTTCTTTGAAGGGTGTGAAGGACATATTTTGCCATTATTCATTCGAGTTCTAGATGCTCTAAGCGATAGTCCTCTGTGTTTTTTTTGTGATATTCACTGTTTTATTTCGCTATTATTTATTATTTATTAATTTAAACAAATATTACTGATTAAAAATAATTATATAAAAAAAATGTATATAAAGTATTAACATTGTTATATTATTGTCCATTATTACCTTCTTATATCACATAATCTCTTATTACAATTGGTAATCTAGCATTTTAATTTATTGAAATAATGATAAAGGTATTATAGAATCATAAAAAATAAATAAAACATTAATAAATAGTCGGTGAAGGTTATGAGGAGTTGAAGAAGAGCGGTCAGCAGCGGAGAGTGGCCTGCAGGCCTTAGTATGGGGAGTGAAATGCCTGCAGACCCGCTCAGCATCTCGGTGCAACTCTCATTCCGAGTGCTTAGCGGTTAAAGGGTTAAATAAAATTCCAAAAATAAGAGGTATGAATGTATCAATGGGTATATGAAATAAAAATGAAAAAACTATTATTAACGTAAGTTTTGTCCTGAGATTTGGGATGGGGCGCCGCAGAATATGTAAACTCGAAAAGGTTTAGGAATACCTTTCTTACAGGATACACTTTATTAATTTTCATTATTTTCTATGGCTATTTTTGAAAATAGTAACCTATTAACAAGGTTTATCCTTAGATTAAGATATTTAGGCATCCAAGATTTTAAGGATAGAGATGCAATAGGGACATGCCAATGTTCCTTAGTTAAAGGTCAAGGATATTGAGTATGAAGTCATACCTTGAAATGTCTTCGATTAAAGTTATAATAAAACATAAAGGAAGTCAATATTTAATATACAATTAATGTTTTATATAAAAAAAAAATAAACCTAAGCTCTATGCATCATTAGGTTTTTTTTTTTTTTTAAATATATTCTTGAAAAATATAGAGTCAATAACGTTTTTACTTGAAGATGCCAATGTTCAAGAATAGAAATATCAATTCAAAGTCATTGGAAACATATACTTTTATTTTATCATAGATTTATATGGCTGGCAAAATTTTAACTTTGTGTCCAGGAGGTGGTGTTTGGTCCGATTACGAGGCGAGGCAGAACGGTGCAAACACTTGGGGGCTGGCCCCTGGGGCTCGTCACAGCAAGTCGTTGGACCACCTTCTCAGGGCCCCAGTCGCAGTGGCGCTGCATCACGGCCACACGACTATGGTTAAGAGGTTCGATTATTAGATGTCTTTATTTCATACTGAACTTTGTTTTTAGGGCGCATAAGTTCATATTATCATGAATAATACTGTACGTATGAATTATATGATTCTATGTGATTGAATGTGAACCGTAAAAATGACATGTTCTGTACTTAGGGTGTCTACAGACGGGGAAAACTGAAAAAAGTCATAGTTTTTTGTTAAAACTGTTAAAAAGTCAAGTAATTTTCCAATAAATGTTTGCTAATAAAGTTTCTATTTTTATTACCACAAATATGTTATTTTCAAAACATTCTTATATATTTCACGAACAGATTCTTCAAATAAAATGAAAATGTGGAAAAATGGGAATAAAATAGGAAATAGAAGAGAAGGGCTTTGAAAGAGAAAATTGATCAAGCGTTATGAGTATAGGGAGGGATAGAATTCCAGAGGGAGGCAATGTATTATGTAGCTTGTAATATGAAGGATTTTTTAAACGTAGCAGTTAGATAAGGTGGAGGATAAAAATTTGGCCACTAATATCCTAAGCAGCCTATTTTCGATACTGCCTTTGTATTTACCTCTTCAATCACACACAAAAAGTTTATAACTATTTTTAATAACTATACTCTTCTAATTCTCGAATCTGACTTAACTAATCCCAATATAAACTTGATTAGCAAAATCTTGATGTATTAACCACTAAAAAAACCATAACTATTTATATCTCAGATTATTAAAAATTCTATATTTAAGCTAAACTATTTAGAATTAGAACTTTATTACTTAATAATCTAATTAGCTAATAATCATTTATGATGTAAAGGGAGACATGCCATGAACAGCAAACTGTACTCGTTGGTAGAGGAGAATCGAGAACCCTTCCTCTTCGAGGGAAAATGAAGAAGAAGAAGACCCTCTCGCAGGCTAACAATTCAGCTGCCAACGATCGAGGAAAGGTTTGCAACGGAAGAAGTAGTGGTCCGAATCGAGGAAAGCAGCACTTCTCGACGCTGCCGACCAGGAGGAGGGCCAGGCAGCCATCCCCAGCACTTCTTCACAACGGCCTCCCTGGTTATTAACTGCTTTATTTAAACATTGGTAGCAATACATTATCGTCAACTTGTTTGAGTTAGGAATATGTAAAAAATAACCTATGGTCTCCTCTCTTCTGAAGTCTATCACTGCCCTCTAACGTCTTGTGACAGGGATCTTATGGCAGGGGTTTTGTAGTAAGTGATCAAACAAAAACTATTTACATCCTATCAGGTCCCAATAAGCAAAGGGTGGGGTCTCATAACATAAATACTTGTAAATACACATATATCAGAATGCATCGACTCTACTCTTCTCTAACGGACTATCTCCAACCTCAGGCTGACTCCATGCCTCACAGACTCCGACTCCCTACACTAAACTAGCAGCATTTTCCCCTTAGGCTGTGCCTCAACCTGATTTCCCTGGACTCCAACTTGATCCTCCTACTCGCCTAGGCATGCCTCTTCTAGGAGTTCCCCCACCCCCCTCTTTCTCAGGGTCTCCTAGGTCCAATGACTTTAGCTTTTTAGGAGTAATTGTCCACTTGACACTATAATACTTCCAATTCTTAAATTTTGTGGCTGCGATATAGCTTGTTTCTGTGATGTTTGCTTATATATCCAGTATGGATCTAGCATTGCTTTTTATATTATTGAAAAATCAATATGCTTATGCATACTATCCAATTTTGTGGATATATCTTTCTATTATATAAGAAAGTTTTTGGCCGTGTAATATTTTATTATTTTTTCGTAGTAACATATTATAGTACACTAATTAATAATATAAGAAGTACAATTAAATGAACAGTCGTATAATAACTATAACTATAACTAGAGGTAATCAATTTGATAACTACTTCCAATTATTTACAAACAGGTCGTTTTAAAATTATAGGTTATTTTGATCTATACTTTTTTCAAGAAAAAAATCACTCATTTTCGGAGGGATTTTTTTATAAAGTGCCTCAATATCGGCCTCTTAACTAGCCCTAAAAGCACGCACACACTTCAGTGGATATTTTGGGAATTATAGGTTTTTGAAACTTTTTTAGAGAAACCCATCATTTCCAGGGAGTTAAAAATGACACGTCAAATCAAACCTATAACTTTTATTTTAGTTTACAAAAATAACAAAAATGAGTATCAATGCATTAAAGGAAAAAAGAAAAGAAGAAAAATGAGATCTATTTACTAATTAAACAAAATCTTGAGAACCATGCATCATTCCCAACACGTTATTTTAATCTTCTATGAGTTTGTACCATGTTTTTTTCCTTCTTTTTTAGGAGATATTTTGGATTTTAGTCAGATCATCAAACAGGAATTCGTTGTATCCCAATAAATATTTTTCGTACTCGAAACAATTAAAGCAGCTCAATCGTCTCATTGCCAATCTGTGGATGTCTTCTTTCATATAGACCACTTGATGAATCTTCATAGTGCCGCAGAAGGAAGGGAGGGCTGGAGGTAAAATTTCCTTCATCGATGTAACTTGTCTCCCTCAATCCCCAAACCTCGTCTCACTCCATAAATATTTGATTTTTTTTATTATTTGTAGGGAGTGAGGTTTTGAATGTTTTTATGCTTTGCTGGCCAGAGGTTTCAGATCTTCTCATATTACAAAATTCTCATGTAATGTGAACATTCATGCTCATATTAACTGACCATCATTAATAGATTAAACACATACCTTAATTTACAAAAGTCTTGTAGGGAGTGAGGAAGTATAAAAATACTCTAATAAATTCCACCACAAAAAAATTTCTTCAACGAACACATTTATTCTAATGAAAACAAAGCTAAGTTAGTCTGGTAGCTATGTAGCAGTTGCGTTACCTTATATTTTTCAGGCAGTGAAATATATCTTTTCCTAGTTGTGGAGGGTTAGTTAAGAAAATTTTTAGGGTGTAAGGAAAAACTGTGTGACAAAAATAAAACCTATGAGATGTATGGTTAAAGGATTTTATTTTCATAATCTGTCCTGATATTATTGTACCGGAGGGTACACTGAGAGCAAAAATAATTTTTTCAACAATATATGCACTTAGTTAGGGTAGCATAAAAATATGAGATGTAATAAACCTGTACCATGTGACAGTTGTAGGGAGTGGGAATTGACATAATTAACAATTTTTAACTATGAAACATATCTACTTTTCAGCCTCAGATTAGTTTGTCCATGTAGGGGCCAGGTTGTTTTATCTCCAAAATTTTTGAACTTTCTATGAAGAATATTTTAGGCATTGAGGCCCTGTGACACAAAATAACCCATATTTTTGTAATGACCCAAACCTCAATAGCAATGTGAAAACTTTCATTAAGCTTCTTTAAAAATTGGCTCTTCTGAATCAATATGAAATTTTGACATGATTTTGTTTACCTCCATGGTACAGATTATTAGAATATGTTGGTATGCTGTTAGGCCAACAAGGGTACCCCATAGTGATTCATATGGTTCTAAAATATCTACAGTGCTCACTACCTATGTAGACTAACGATTATGTTTTGATTTATCTTCTCAAAAATTGAAACTTCCTAAAGAATGTAACTTTCTTACACAAAACAAATAATTTCTAAAGCCTTGCTCATTGTTTTTGATTCAGTATAAATAATAGAAGATTTATTTTCAATATTTTTTCTTTAAAGTGTATTTCAAGTATTGAGACCTACCCTGCCAGTCATTTTGAGAAGTATGGGCCTGGCTTTATTTGATCTCATGATCTTCACTTTATGTTTAAAGCATTCTAACCACCCTGGTGGTCACTCCTCTTATTTAATTTTGAAAACTAATTTTTACTGAGTTAAATATTTAATAATCAACAGTTTGGTGTTATCCGAGTAGAAGCTATCAAGCATTTACAATTTTCTATTCTTGATCGCCACGTTGACTATCTATTACTGTATTGTATTGTGAAACTTCATGTAGTTTAGTTAATTTATTGAGTCCAAATTTAAGCAATTATTTAGCTAGCTATACTCAATATATGTTTTTAATTAATCCTTATTAACCATTTTAAATTCAATGTTATAGAAAGTGGTAGCAGTAGACTTATCAGTGATAAGAGCCAGCTGCAGCCTCAGGAGTCCATGAGCAACCAGCGCTTGGAGTCGAGTGCCAGCGTACCCCAGCGACTGAGTGACACGCAGCAGCAGATGGGGGAGCATCGCCGTACCCAGCCGACCGGGTCAATGCCTAACCTCGCCTCTAGCCCGCTGTCTTCTTCTTCCTCTTCGGATATCACTTCTGAGCGTTCAGGTTGGGTGTCCTCCCATCGTTCCAGCCCCTCGTCCAGTCCTCCTCCAGGTCAGCCATTTTATCTAATTTTATTGAACTCCAAACCTTACTAGTTGGCTTTTAACCCTTTGCACTCAAGGGCTCCTCTACGGAGAAAATGCAAATAATTTTCAGGTTTGAACATATAAGGACACAAACAAATTGTAAAAACTATTTATAGGATATTTCGCTTTTGGTGATAAATGACAAACACGCTCACGGTGTTTTTAATTATTTTTATAGTATGTTAATCTTTTAACATCGGCTATATTTTGTGGTTTTAATTCATCTTTTATGTCCTCAATTGTACAATAATTTAGTTCGGGGCAACAAATAATCCCTTTACTTTGATTTAGTTTCCCATGTTCTTCTACTTTAACCAGAAAGTTATTAAGTAGATTTTCATATTTAAGGAGCTTTTCTGATTGGATATCTGAGAAAACTCCAACTAAAATGGTCTCATCTCGTAATTTTTTAACTGTTTTTACTTCTCCAATTAGATTTTTTATGCTTTTATACATAATAATGGTAATAATAATAATAAAATATAAAAAAATATATATATATAAAAATTAAAGAAATAAAAAACATTTTATAAAAAAATATTAAACCGACTTGGAAACCTAGGAACCAGTAAAAATAAATTCACTGAAAAGTATGAAATAATTACCTTCTGATTTTTATGAATACACAGCAAAATTGAAAATGGTATAAAAAGTGGAAAAATGCAATAAGACGAATAATTTTATTTTGATTTGTACAAATACACACTAATTGTTAATAAAAATTATTAATAAAAATTGCGGAGGACCTGGGTTCGATTCCCGGCCATGGTCGAATGGTCGGCTTTTATCTTCTAATTAAATAGTTTAAAAAATTATTAAATTTAAATATTAAATACTGTGTTCAATAAAAACAATCTTTTCGGAGGCGGCCCAAAATAGAAATGACATGTTACTGATACAATTCCATTAGAAGGCATTGAAATCAATAGATGGGAAGAGAAGATCCATTTAGAAGATTTTCATAATGTCTAGTGATAAAAATTTTAAATTTTGCGCCACCTCCGAAAAGATTGTGTTGTATTGAACATAGTATTTAATATTTATATTTAATAATCTTTATAAACAATTAGTGTGTATTTGTACAAATCAAAATAAAATTATTCGTCTTATTGCATTTTTCCACTTTTTATACCATTTTCAATTTTTCTGTGTATTCATAAAAACCAGAAGGTAATTATTTCATACTTTTCAGTGAATTTATTTTTACTGGTACCTAGGTTTCGAAGTCGGTTAAATATTTTTTTATAAAATGCTTTTTATTTCTCAATTTTTAGTTGGAGAAGATAACAAATGTAGAAAACCGTACGTTGGTTTGAAAATTTCGTTGGTAATTGGTCGTTGGTAAAATAAACGTTGGTTTAAAAATTTCGTAAAATTCATAAAATCTTTTTACGCTCTACCACCTTTGTCTTTCTCAGGCCTTTTTATTATACAATTATTGTATAATTATTATCAATATCCAAATATCATAAATCCGGCCATTCCAAGATTAAATAGATACGTCACTGAACAGTCAAGATTTTGGCTGGTTTTAGACACGATATCGTTAATGGAGAATCGATGAGGATGGTAATATGACTCACAGTAAATTTGAAAGTAATTTTTAAATTTTGATTGCTTGAATATCCTTCTGAAAATCATGGCGATATTATACAGGACTCCGGTAGGGACCGTTAAATCGATCGTTGGAGAAATAGATTAAACATCATTGGATAGAAGTCCCAGCAAAAAAGGGGCAACCATAAAATATATCGATATCAAAAAGACTGCCCCACTAGGATAGAAGCAACAGGATTTAGGACTCACATATGGTTAATTTATTATTATTCTCCGTATTAGACTACTGACTTAATTCCAAAGGTTGAGTCAATTATGTTCGTAATTCCTTCCGATGAATTTTTGACTAAAATTTATTACCGAATTTAATTTTTGAATTAAATTTATTACCGAAGTACTATGAATCATATCCTTCATAATAAAACATTATTCAGAAAATAAATTGCTAAACACTGTTGCTTCAATTCTAGTGGCGTAGCATTTATCATCATTTTTAACAATCATTTACATGACTGCCAAATTTTTGCTGAGGGGACTTTCATACAATGAGGTTGTTTTCAGGTTGTTATCAAGTTTTATTTTGTAGTTTTTATTGATGGATGAACACCAGCAAAAGCCTCAATAGTGGTAGAAACAAATTTAAAAACCGATAATAGTAATCCGGATAACATAACAGAAGTGTCACCAATAAAGGATCGGCACAAGACCTCCGGCAAGATATTCAACAGTGACCGAGTGTATCCGGAAGAAGACAGAGGTATCTGAATCCTTTATTAAGTCAACTGAAAATGAGCTTTTCCAGGAATTATTGTATTCTTTTTTAATGTGCATAGTCAATAAAAGATAGAAATCAAAATCTAATTTTAATCAATAATAGCTACGATTTTAAATTTAAACGATCCTTCGGGAACTTGAAGAAGTCTTAAATCTTGCTTTAAAACGATTACCAATACTCAGTCTTTCTTGGAATTCCACGAATTTGGTTGTCTTATGATTATCTGTCCAACCGTCAATTAGATCTAAATTAAGAAGGTTTACTGTTATTGGTGAATATAATATTTATCTATCTAATATTTATGCTAATATCGCTACAGAAAACGACAGCGATATTATATTCTGCTGATATTTATATCTTTATTTAAATCTAATGTTGAAAAATTAGTTAAGGTTATGTATAGGTTTGTTCCAACAAACACATTGAAAACTAACAGACTGCTCATGTTCTCCCCCCACTCTTTTGATTCTGAATTTGATTGGTTGGTTTTCCCATTTGATTCATCCAACGGTAATACAATATTGGGATTTGTTAGTCATCAATTAGTTTTAATAGCTTGTTAGAGCATACCTTATGTTATATATGCCACATGTTTTTCCAATTAGTAAACAATTTGAGCGATAATTAAATAATTATTTTCATGTTTTTTCCCGATAACTTCTTAAATAAATTAGGAGCCCCAAAAAGGTTTAAATGGGACCACCTTGGGAAAATACTCTACAAGATGCAAAAGGTTTCGTTCCAATTAGTCAACCCATCTCTGAGTAATCGGTGAACATACATAGAAAAAAAAAAAATCTGGTGCGTGCGCGCAACACACAACTTTCACTTACCAACTTACTTAGATTAGAAATTGACGTGTTTTGCTAAATATCATTTCCCAAAGTCACACATTTTTCTACATTCATATCTTATTTTTGTTAATCATTAAAGCCGTTTTTGAGTAAATAAAAAAAACCCGTGAAAATGATACAAAATTTATTAAGTAAAGTCCCCCCTCCCGTAGATCAATTTTGATGAAATTTTTACAGTCGTATCTCGGGCATATAAATACATTAAAGACCAAGTTTGATCAAAATCATTAAAACCGTTTATGAGTAAATAAAAAAAACACTTGAAAATTATACAAAATTTACTAAGTAAAGTCCCCCCTCCGGTTGATCAATTGTGATGAAATGTTGGTTATCACATCTTTGGCATATAAATACATCAAATACCAAGTTTGATCAAAATCGTTAAAACCGTTTTTGAGTAAATAAAAAAAAATGTGAAAATGATACAAAATTTATTAAGTAAAGTCCCCCCTCCGGTTGATCAATTTTGATGAAATTTTTACAGTCATATTTCAGGCATATAAATAGATCAAATACTCAGTTTAATCAAAATCGTTAGAGCCGTTTTTGAGAAAATCGAAAAAAACTTAAAAAGTTATTAAATAAAGTACCCCCTCCCTTTGAGCAAATTTGATGAAATTTTTGCTGTCACATCGCGGGCTTATACATACTCTAAATACCCAATTTCAGGTTCGCACGGTTTATAGTTTTTGAGCTAGTCTGTTCACACACATACACACAGACACACAGACACACACACACACACAGACCATTTCGCGGGACTTGGTTATTTTGACTCAAGGGACCCCAAAACGTGTATTTCCGTTGAAAACCGGAAGTCGAAAATTTTCACAATCGCAATACTTCCACTTACTATATATTTCATATATAGGTAAGTGAAAGTAAAAAAAGCACAAAAAAAAATCTGGTGCGTGCGCGCAACACACAACTTTCACTTACCAACTTACTTAGATAAGAAATTGACGTGTTTTGCTAATAATCATTTCCCAAAGTCGCACATTCTTCTACATTCATATCTTATTTTTGTTAATCGTTAAAGCCGTTTTTGAGTAAATAAAAAAACCTGTGAAAATGATAAAAAATTTATTAAGTAAAGTCCCCCCTCCCGTAGATCAATTTTGATGAAATTTTTACAGTCACATCTCGGGCATATAAATACATCAAATACCAAGTTTGATCAAAATCGTTAAAACCGTTTTTGAGTAAATAAAAAAAAACATGTGAAAATGATACAAAATTTATTAAGTAAAGTCCCCCCTCCGGTTAATCAATTTTGATGACATTTTTACAGTCATATTTCGGGCATATAAATCGATCAAATACTCAGTTTAATCAAAATCGTTGGAGCCGTTTTTGAGAAAATAGAAAAAAACTTAAAAAGTTATTAAATAAAGTACCCCCTCCCTTTGAGCAATTTTGATGAAATTTTTGCTGTCACATCGCGGACATATACCTACACTAAATACCCAATTTCAGGTTCCCACGGTTTATAGTTTTTGAGCTAGTCTGTTCACACACACACACACACACACACACACACACACACACACACACACACACACACACACACACACACACACACACACACACACACACACACACACACACACACACACACACACACACACACACACACACACACACACGCACACACGCACACACACACGCACACACACAGACCATTTCGCGGGACTTGGTTATTTCAACTCAGGGGGTCCCAAAACGTGTATTTCCGTTGAAAACCGGAAGTCGAAAATTTTCACGATCGCGATACTTCCACTTACTATATATTTCATATATAGGTAAGTGAAAGTAAAAAAAGTCACATACGTATCGAATTGTAACCTTCTCTTTCGTTTGAAGTCGGTTAATTAATTTTGAAATTAATATAAAATTATAAAAAAATATAAAATTTAAAAAAATTAATTTTTTTTTTTAACTATGTGTTCTTGAAGCTTCACAAATACATATAACCTAAATTTCATTACAATTCCTTACTTGGTTCTAAAATTTTACTGTATAATATTATGTTTTCTGGTTGTACTTTTTCACGAATAAGTTGCATCGAGTTGCCAGTAGGTAACCTCCGAAACGGTGCCGAGTGCAAAGGGTTATATTAATAATTTGACTTATTATTGGGGATATTCTGTCCAAAGTTCTTTTTTCTATTTAGCATAGTAATGACTATATTACATACTTAAATCAATATATAGCTCGTAAGATTGAATTACTGGAAATAATGCTTCTCATATTTAACATTTTCATTGTATTATCAACAGTGATTTTTGTTTAGGAAGTGATAACGGTGTGAAGGAAGACGATTGGAATACAGACCACACCTACGAAGAGGTCCGCCTTCCCCCTCCCTCAGAGTTCCGAGACCCTCCCCCTCCAGAACCCTTCAGAGACCCTCCTCCAGCGAACCCTTCCTCGGCAGAGGAAGAGAAGCCCGGAGTGCAGCCTATAGATAACCTCCTCTACCACGTCTATGAGAGTGTGAGGCAGAGGCACCCATCAGCTCCCGAGTGGGTATTCTTTGCAAGCATTAAAATAATTTCTACTTTCATGGATTTATTTGTTGTTATGGCAAATAAATAGAATTTTCATAGTAACTAAATATTAAAAATAAAGTAACTCACAAATTTTCAGCCGAATGTTAATAATTTCATAAAAATGGGGCGGGATCTGAACTATAACGTTTGTCTTACAGTCAAGAAAAAAAAAAAAAAACTATTTTGGAGTATTTTTGAACAATTTTTAATATTGGTTTAGATATTAATGATTTCACAACAGTATGAACTGTTGTGAAAATTTCTTTTAGGTTGTTTGTCTGTTAAAGCTTCTTTAGTCTTTCTTTTTTATTTTAACATTCCCTTATTAACTATTCATTTGCTTCTTATTGACATTTTACCGTCTCCTTTATTTAACATATTTTCATCTTGCAGAGCTAGTGAGAGGAGTCCTGTCAAACAAGAAGAAAACATGTGTGAATGTTACGAAAGTGGAAAACGCCTTGTTCTTAGTGTAGATATGGAAGATACTACCTTTCATAAATCCAAAGAGGAATTTAAGAAACAAATCAATTTCACCGGAATGATATATAGGTATGTTTTTATTTATTTATAATTGTTAAGATGTGGGACTTAATGATGTTAACTTGAAATAAAAATGATAATATAAAAATAAAACAAATCCTTTAATTGGCACAAAAAATAAATAATTTAAATTTTTGATTCCAAAGCGTAATATGTCGCCACTTCTACTGAGACCTTAAAAAAACTTAACAACTGATGTCTCACCCTTCTTATTCCTGGTCACTGAACTTCCAAACTGGTGTACTTACGAGCTAGCAATTCAGCAGCTACAGAATAGGTTAATTGATTATACATGAGCGGTATTAGATACAAAAATTGTTTTTTTAAAGTATGACGCAGCTGTTAAAGTATTATTCATTGATTTTTTGCTAAGATTTTTTTTTTTCTTTCAACATTTATCTCTAAACTTTTGTCAGCAATATGAGGAAATCATGCATTTCTCGAATATGGCAATTTTAAACTTTTCGTGCCCCCTTCACCTGGAGCCTACTGTCCCTCGCAACCCACCCTTAACCCTTTAGCGACCGAATACGACTGGGTCAGGGCTGGACTCGGTGAACCGACTACTTTTTGACTCTGCAATCATGTTTTTTTATTTAATTCATTATATTTTAAAATTAAACTCACAGGAAGAAGCCAGATTATAGACTGAGGGAACCTACAAGACTAAGTAGAAGGGTAGATGCAGGTTGAAAAGGGTAGGAGTAGGTAGAAAGGTTAGTTGTAGGTAGCAGGCACACAACAAAAAATAATATAGCCAAAAGTGGCTTCGTACGACATCTGTTGTCAAGAAAAAATACTTCAGCTTGTCATGAGGACACCTAGATGGCTCTGTTAACTGAACTACTATTGTAGCTCACGGTCTAGAAATGCCGGAGAAGCAAAACTGTGTTAACAGTCCACACAGCACGGCGCACTCCGACTATAATAGTAGTTCACGGTCGCTAAAGGGTTAAGCCACCCAGCTGGCTCCTCAGTACCACATTAGTTTAAACTTCCCATCGCTTCTTCATATTATTCGTCCGAGACTGTTTCCACGTATTCATGCATTGTTTTATTGGATATTTTTATTATGTTACATTTTCTCTAGTATTTTTTGTAAATTATTGAGATAATGTGGATTATTTATTTATTTACTAGCTAGTTCAACATAATGAAAGTAATTATGATACTTTTTAACTCGCTCCAAACTTTTCTTCAAAGCCATTTTGCAAATTAATGAGGAATTGGAGCAATAGACAAGCAAAGTATAGGAAGGGTGAGAAGTGTACATAAGAAGGGGGAACTGAATGAGTTCCAGCCCCAAAAGGCTAAAATGGGCGGCAAGCAGCTACAGAAAGGACAAATAGCCTCATCTTTGTCATTGGAGGGCAGCTAAGGTTTGTCTTATCTTTCTGGATTAATACATATTTTTGTGAACAATGAAAAAAACACATTTTTATATACATTCATAGTTTTCTTTTTTTCTTTTTTTTTTGTAGCCATGTGCACTGCGACCTCCTGGGTCTATTGTGCCCCTAACTTGTCTGAGTACATTCATAGTTACTTAACATACCAACTATACATTCTACAAAGTGAATAGTAGATGGTTGGACCGGTCTTTATTGTTTTTGATTGAGGCTTATGAAAACCTATAATTAATTTTTTTAGTTTCACTTCCTATATATGAAATATAGAGTAAGGGAAATTTCGACTTCCGGTTTTCAACGGAAATATACGTTTTGGGGTCCCCTGAGTCCGAATAACCAAGTCCCGCAAAATGGTCTTTGTGTGAACAGACTAGCTCAAAAACTATAAACCATACGAAACTGAAATTGGGTATTTGGTGCATGCATATGCCTACGATGGGACAGCAAAAATTTCATCAAAATTGGTCAAACAGAGGGGTACTTTATTTAATGAATTTTGTCTAATTTTTACATTTTTTTCAATTTCCTCGAAAACGGCTCTAACGATTTTGATCAAACTCGGTATTTGATGTATGTATATGTCTGCGATGCGACAGCCGAAATTTCATATCCCATATCCCTTAAAAAATAGAATTAAGCAATAATGAATTGAAAAGTACTGAGAACTTTCAAGTTTTGCAATACTAATACTCCATAACTCATGGAGCTATACCAATATAAGCATATACTTAAATGTGGAAAAAAGTGTGAAGTTGAGGAATAGCTTTTACATATTATCGAAATACGTCTAAGTAAGTTTGTAAGTGAAAGTTGTGGGTTGCGCTCATCGCATCAGATTTTTAATAAAATATGTTGAAGTTTTACTCTGTACTTTTTATTGTATTAATTATTTCTTTTTATGATATAAACATTTCTTGTCTGTTTTAAGCGATGCACCTACATTGGTATCGACACTGCCATACTTCCAGATCCCGGAAGATGAGAGGGTGCTCAGCCCAGAGGGTGTCCACCTCATAGTCTGTGTTCACGGCCTTGACGGCAACTCAGCTGATCTTCGGCTGGTCAAGACTTACCTGGAGCTGGGTTTACCAGGTGCTAGGCTCGATTTTTTAATGTCTCAGGGAAATCAGGTAAGTTTATTAAACCTGGGAATTTCTTAAGGTATAACAAAATCATCTCGATTTTTTTTAAACAGGCATATGATTTATATTTATCCTGGTACTTAATTTTTCTGCTGTTATTTTATTTGAGCTTCTATAAATCTGGTTTGTCTTCGGTAACTCGAGACAGTCTCACGGGTCCTCCACCTTTATGGCAAACTTAATTGACTCTTCCCTTCTGTCCTTTGTAGATATTTCCTTGGCTCCCTCCTCATCAAAATCATCCACTCGCAGCACCCTTTCTACATCTATAACTTCCAACAAATTTAAGTACTCAGTTCACTTTAAAAAAAACGTCCGATTAGCCTAAGTAGCATAAAAATGGACGTTAAACAAACAAACAAACAAACAAACTTAAAAAAAAAAAAGGCCATGCCTTACCGACCTTTATACTCTTCACAAAACCAAAGATAAGCCCATTCCACATTCCTCTGAAATTCCCTCCGATTTATTGTTCGCTAAGCTCTTTCTCAGTCCTCATTCCAATAACACTTTTTTCAACATCTTCTTACTTCCCAAGCTGTTTAACATATTTTAACAGGCGTGTTCCAACGGTGGTCCGCACTAGACTGCCGCATCGAACGATTTAATCAATCAAAAAACTTTCCACGACTGCTGAGTATTGTTTTATTTTATTATTGTTGGATTGTCAATACTGCAAAATGCACTGGAATAGCTCCCGTCCAATTGAGCGAGAAACTTTAAGCTCAGCCGCCAATGGGTGAGGAGCATGAATTACAGTCCCGGCATGAACATGTTAAATTTAAATTTTTTACTCAAGGTTTAAACCCTTACATGTTTTATAAAGGAAATATGTTCTAGTCTCAGTCTTCAAGTTATAAAATGTGTATACTTTTCCCTTTTCTCCTTTTTTTTTTTTTTTAATTTTTCTTTTCTTCTAAATATATGTTTGAAGGTTTATATTGTTTTGGTTATTTTTAATTGAAATGTGAATATGTTATATTTTCACTGTTGTGAAATATGATGGTCAGATATTCATTTATTATTTTATACATGTGCATATATGATATTCTTAACCCGGCATTGGTCGCTAGACCAACTTTAACATGGATGGTCGCACGTGAGAATTTCTCTAAAACAGAATTTTTTTTTTTCATTTTAATCTTATGTTAGTTTGAATTTTAACAATAAAGCTGTACTTTCTAAAGGGTCAATTATTTTTTGAAAAAAATAATTTTTTAATAAGAGTATAAAATAGCTATAATGATTCGAAACTACTGTTTAACATCGATTGAAGTCCATTGATAAATTTTGGATATTACATCTTGTTATTTGGTATGGTTTTATCAGTTTGAATGCAAGTGCCTTTATATAATCTTTTCTCTCGATTTTTTGGCCAGTGTTAGCATAATAAATAATTTGGCTGTTTATCACCCCAATGTTCATTAGCAAAAATAAAAATATGAGTGACCATCTGCAACTTATTCTTGATACATTTTAATATTATTTTAGGAGGTCTACCACATCTTTCTCCTCCTTTTGTAGGGTGGTAAAAAGTAACTAATTCCGGCTGTCTGCACGGTTTTCAGCAACATTGTCGTCCAACTCTTGTTTGTTTGTTTGTTTAACGTCCATTTTAATGCTACTAAGGCTAATCGGACGATGCTACAGTGGGAGTCCTAAATTTTGCCTATCCAGGTATAATTAGGATAGGGATCTTTAACGAGTACCTGACATCGTACAGGCTCGGGACCTCCATTTTACGTCCTATCCGAGATACGGCATAGCTAAGGATTTTTTACTCCCATTAAAAAATCCTAGGGCCACCACTGGAATTGAACCTGCGATCTTTAGTATTGTAGGTTGCCATGCTAACCACAACACCACAGGTGACCCCTCGTCCAACTCTTGCCTCGGTTACCTCCCACTCTCCATTCTTAGATGTCCCAGCCTTCTCAACTGCTAGCCTTTTATCATTTCGGTCAAGGGATTTGAATCCAGAGTTCTCCTGATAGTCAGTTCTGTTTCTATCTCTCTAATTCTATTACTATTAATATTTGAATAATTTTATTAATTAAATAGAGTTGAATGGAATTTATTTTAATTATTTATTACAGTACGAGTATACTTGTTAGTTGATTGCTGATGTCATAGTTAGATAAATAAATTTTGGACACAATTTCATCTGAAACAAGTTAGTATAATTGATTCAAAACATGCTATATGTAATGAATGGAAGAGAGTATTCATTGATACAAGCCATTCATCGATTAATCATGAACGACAGTGGGGGGGGGGCTAGATTTGTAGCGTACTCTGTAGTTTTGTAAGATGTTCCAGCTTTGCCAAATTCTATATTTTGTACCCAGTTTTATCAGAAGGGGAACATCAGTTTTACTGTTAATTCTCGTATTCCAATACCCTAAAATTTGGTAAAGTCAAAGAGTAATTTAATTATTTATTTACAGATTGCTTGGAGTTAATGGGGAATTTTTTATTAAGAGGCACCTAGACGATCAATATTTACTTAAATATATTGAACAATATTATTTTTGGCCAACCCACACAGTGTAATATTACTGCTCAATGTTATTGTGCAGTCAAGATGTGGAATAAGAGCCAATAAGTTGTGTGGATATAGCATTAGTTGTAGCTTCGAAAAAGAAGGAAAAAAGAAGTGCAGGTGGATGAAGGAATGGTTTAAAAAAAAGAAATTGATACAATCATGGAAATTTGTTAAGTGAACTAAGAATTAGTAAAGCGTGACTTTCAAAATTTACTAAAATTAATCTATATGTAATCTCTGTGCTAAGTCCCCATTTGGCCCTCGAATAATAAATCACTGATAGCATTTTTTGCAAGCTTCTTCAAGTTTCTTTGCCTTCTCATTTGGAGGACCATTCTTGCACTGTAAAAATTATACGTATTTCAGTAGTATTGCGCAATATTTCCAAAAGACAATGTAATATTTACTTGACTGCACCATAAAAATCTAACTGTTTTTGATTGACCCAATACATTGCTCAGTCCTCCAATGTGATCTATAGAAGCTGAATATTATTGTACAATGTTAGTTATTCTAGGGGCCGCTTTAAGAATCTTTAGCTTGTACAATAGAAAAATGTGTCTTTTTTCAACAATAAAGCAAATAGGGATGTGAAAATTGCTCCTATATTTTGTTATAATTTTGATGGACCAATCCTCGTTGGATCATACACAGCTTCTATAATTTTGCAACTCTTGAATAATGGATTAATAGAAAACCTGGCATTGGAGGTTGATATCTGGTTAATCATTTACAAGCATTTCATTAATGAATGGAAGGACATTCCATGAGTTATAGTAATGCACATCTTGAAAAATAAAGTGTTGAGAAGTAATAGATATTTATACGATTCACAAATACTACTCATTAAATTAATTTTGTGGTGGTCTCTTGCCCAAAATTAGGATTTTTGCTTGGAGGAGACTTGTTTATTTGCTGCCCTCTCTTTAGATCCGGATCTTACACTATTACCTATCTAATTAATATTTTCAATAATTATTTGTGGCCTCAGCTATCAATAATTTTTATATTTCTAGAGATTTCTCAAAAAAAAAAAAAAAAATGAATAAATAAATAAAAAGGATTTATTTATGCTTATATTTACAGGGTGATACGTTTTCCGATTTCGACACCATGACAGACAGACTGGTGGCAGAAATTCTTTACCATATTGAAGGTGCCGGAGGTGTCATGCCGAGTAGAGTGTCGTTCGTTGGCCATTCCCTCGGTAACATCATCATCAGGGCAGCCATCGGACGACCGCAGCTGAAGCACTTGCTTCCTAGGCTGTACACTTTTCTATCATTGTCCGGCCCTCACTTGGGTACTCTATATAACAACTCAGGTCTTGTTAATATGGGTATGTATCAGTCATACAAGCAAAGAAATAAACTAATGAATTACTTAATAATTGTTAAATTGAAGTGGCGGGATGGCCGAGTGGGCTAACGTGTTAGGAAATATGTGTTGCCACTGACATCCAGAAAAAAATATATTTACAAAGAGTGTTTTTTCAAAAAAATTTACATTATATATTCTTTGATTCGCAGGAATGTGGTTCATGCAGAAGTGGAAGAAGTCCGGCTCACTGCTCCAGCTGTCCTTGAGGGACGCTCCCGACGTGAGGGATACCTTTCTCTACCGTTTGTCCCAACGTTGCAATCTAACCTACTTCAAGTGGGTATTTTTTTTTTTTTGTAATTTTAAAAATGTCCAAGTCTATTTGTAATTTATTATGTGTTACTATTATTAACTTGGAGTGGTTAATAAACCTAAATTTTTCAGACATGTTTTGTTATGCGGTTCTTCTCAAGACCGTTATGTCCCACTGCACTCTGCGAGGATAGAGCTATGCAAGGCTGCAGTGAAAGATACTTCCCCCATAGGTCTGTTTGTTATTTGGAACTATTCTTTATTCCTTTAGAATTTTTTGTATAAAAACATTTTTTTTAATGATTTTCTATGTTTCTTATTACAACTTTTATATACAATACTAGCGTGCGGGAAAAGCGTGAATTACGGGAATTATATAGGAATTTTTAGAACTAAAAATGCATGATTTTTATTCAACCATTTTATTAAAATATTGAATATTTAAAAATAATTCAGAGGTAAGAGATGGGAATGATAGCAACAATAATTTTTTTTTTACTTTCACTTACCTATATATGAAATATATAGTAAGTGGAAGTATTGCGATCGTGAAAAATTTCGACTTCCGGTTTTCAACGGAAATACACGTTTTGGGGTCCCCTGAGTCGAAATGACCAAGTCCCGCGAAATGGTCTGTGTGTGTGTGTGTGTGTGTGTGTGTGTCTGTGTGTCTGTGTGTGAACAGACTAGCTCAAAAACTATAAACCGTGCGATCATGAAATTGGGTATTTAGTGTAGGTATATGCCCGCGATGTGACAGCATAAATTTCATCAAAATTACTTAAAGGGAGGGGGTACTTTACTTAATAACTTTTTAGGTTTTTTCGATTTTCTCAAAAACGGCTCTAACGATTTTGATTAAACTGAGTATTTGATGTACTAATATGCCCGAGATATGACTGTAAAAATTTCATCAAAATTGATTAACCGGAGGGGGGACTTTACTTAATAAATTTTGTAACATTTTCAGGTGTTTTTTTTTATTTACTCTTAATCGGCTTTAACGATTTTGATCAAACTGGGTATTTGATGTATGTACATGCCCGAGATATGACTGTTAAAATTTCATCAAAATTGATTACCCGGAGGGGGGACTTTACTTAACGAATTTTGTATCATTTTCACGTGTTTTTTTTATTTACTCAAAAACGGCTTTAAAGATTTTGATCAAACTGGGTATTTGATGTATGTATATGCCCGAGATATGACTGTTAAAATTTCATCAAAATTGATTAACCGGAGGGGGGACTTTACTTAATAAATTTTGTATCATTTTCACGTGTTTTTTTTATTTACTCAAAAACGGCTTTAACGATTAACAAAAATAAGATATGAATGTAGAAAAATGTGTGAATTAGGGAAATGATATTTAGCAAAACACGTCAATTTCTAATCTAAGTAAGTTGGTAAGTGAAAGTTGTGTGTTGCGCGCACGCACCAGATTTTTTTTTTTATAAGTTTACTAAAAAGCCATTTTATCTTATTGTTTGGGGATTTAAACCCACTGTCTTAAAAAAAGTGTTGTTTTTTTTTTTTCAGTTAATTTCCTCAATGCTTCACTGGAATTTTAGAATTTTTAATAATACAAAAAATCGAAATAACCAAAACAGCAATTTTTGAGGTCTACTGAATAATACTCTCGTATATACCATGTTCCATATTTAAAAAAAAAAAAAATTCAACTACATATCATAGGATCATTACTACAATTGGGTAACTCCAAAGAATTCTTTTGTTTCGAGTAAAGCTCGAATTAAAGTTTTTCCAAGATTTTTGGTTGATCAACAAATCAAGTCCTAGACTTGTGCTAAAACTAGACATGTTGAGTTGCATAATTGTTGCTTTAATCTTGCAATCCTGAATCCAAAATTGGACAACTAGATAAGTGTATTTATCTCCTAGTTCTACAATGGATTTAGTTTCTGATCATCAACTTATCTAGTTTTGAAAACTAAAACTAAAACTGTTGTAAATTCTCTACAACAGATACCAAGTTGTAGATTGCTATGGACTCAACCTAATGGAATTTTTCTTTGCAGTTACCCACATTTTGCCAACTTTGTCGTTATCTAGTTGTGATACTCACCCCATGATGTCTTAAAGAAATAAATAAAACTGGATTGCATTGATTAATATAATATTAATAGGATTAATGTCGAAAATGGCCTACAGGAACCTGAACCTGAATTCCTTTATCTGTTTGTTAAAAAAAAAAAAAAATAATGGTTTTTGGTTATTATAATAAATACATTAATATATAATAACTTCTTCTTTATCTTCCTCCTTTGTGCCATTACTAGCGTGGAGGGGCCTCAATCCAACTCTGCCAGGCTTCACGGTCCCTGCACAGCCTCTTCAGTTCCTGGAAAGTTTTTCCTCCAATCCTCTGGATATATTCATCATATTGAATCCTAGGCCTTCCGCGTGGCCTCTTGCCAGTGGGTCGAGCTTCCATCACCTTTCTGGGTTCCCGGTTCTCGCTCATTCGACAAACATGGCCAAACCATTTAAGCTGTCGTTTCTCCAGGATAGTTTTCAATGCAGGAATTTTTAGCTCCGCTCTAATCCTTTCATTTCTTACGCGGTCTCTCCTCGTTTTTCCTGCGACTCTACGTGAGTACTTCATCTCAGCTGCAGTTATTCGGCCGATCTTTTATCTAGCATTATCCAGCTCTCGCTCCCGTAGGTAAGAGTAGGGAGGTATATTGATTTGTAAATGTGGAGCTTCGTCTCTAGCCCCCCATTTCGATGCCCAACAATACTGTTGCATATGCTATAATAGATTTGATTAGCTTTAGCAATCCTATTTGCTATTTCCCCATTTATTTCTGCCTGTCTATTTATGTTGGAGCCCAAGTAGAGAAAGTTCTCCACTACTTCGAGAACCTCGCCATTGCAAACCACCTCCACTGTCTCCTCCTCATCTCGGGACAGGACCAGTATCTTACTCTTGGAGGCATTGATGGTAGTATTAACTTCATAGTAATAAATTGTTGCCACTGTTTTTCAAGGGGCAGGGGTAAATTTAGGAAGCCAATTATGGTAGACACCCGGACTTAATATTTAGTTTGTTCAATACATTTAACCCTTAGTGGCTCATTACTATTTTCACTGTCTGTTAAAGTATCCTTTTTATAATTTTTTTTTCTGATGTAGGAAGTGCTTACCGGGAAATGGTGCAGAACATCATGTGGCCGCTGGTGAGGAAACGTGATGTCACCCTGGTTCGCTACGATGTCCACCACGCCTTACCCTCGACGGCCAACTCTCTCATCGGCAGAGCAGCTCACATCGCGGTCTTAGATTCGGAGCTCTTCATCGAGAAGTTTCTCATCGTTGCTGGCCTCAAATATTTCAGGTAGTCTCTGCCATACTTTTTCATGAAGTTTGTGCCAACATCCTCCCCTTGTTCTTTGTAACTTGTGAAAGTTATATTATAACTGAACTAAACACCTAACAACACTATTTTATTAAAATGTCTTTTACTGAACAATTTTTTTACAAATAACCGTTTTAAAATTTATTGAACTGTTTTTTATGTAAAACATTATATTAAGGTTTAATAAATATGATAAATATTATGGTTATATTGATGTGTCACAAGAATTAGCTAAACCCTACTTGAAAAGCCTAATAGATACTGATATAATTCTGCTTTTATGATATAATTAATAATTAATTTTGCTGTTTCAGTGTTTTCATATGTTGATTTATGGTTGATTATTGATTTTTTTAATTTTTAAAGTTTTGCACTACTTGAACTATTAAATATTTTAATTGATCTGTCAAGGTACAATAGTTCATTCAGAAATATATAAGCTTGGCGAGATCTGTTTATAATGGTGCTATGTTTATTTTTAAATACTGGATCCATATCATGGTGCTTGGACCTTCCACATTTTTGTGAAGGGGTCTAAATTTTGCTCAATTTTTTAAAAATTATTTTTGTGACGGTGCTGATACTCTGGTTGTACAGATCTTGACCTCCTTCAGTCACCCACCCACCTTCCACCGTTATCATATAGTGCTTTTTTTTCAAACTTTCATGCATTTGAATGATCCATAAAAAATTATACGACTCATATTCGTGGTTTGGAACACTCTATTGGTTCGATGCATACTCTTAGAATTTCCAAAGTTATAAATACTCGTGGAGGTACAATGGGTGCTGCTTCAGGTGTTGGGGCTATTCACTTCTTTCAGTTGCGGAGGTTGACATATCTTTGGCAACAACATCTGCTTATGTAGATTATGGTGAGTTTGTCTTGTATGTATGTTGTAATATCATTCCCCCAATGTTAAGGGACGGTGGCTGTCGGCGTTTCTATCACCGCGCAATGAGGTCGCCAAGCTCTGTACAGCAAGCTCAAAAATCAATGAATTTATTTATTAATATTAATTGTTGATTCATAGGATACTGTTTTGAAAGTACCATGACAGTCTAAGATTTATTATGTTTTTGAGATATTCCGAACTGGTGTGGGTTTATGAAAGTCTTATCGTGATGGTTACTCTACCTCGTAGAAACCTGTATTAAGTCGAGCATTGTGGACATCGTTTAGTATTGCCCACTCAGTGTATCATCTATTGTCGCAGGAATTATTTTTTATAAATGCCTTAATTGATTATTTTATTTATAAATGCCATCAGAATTAAAGCAAGAATTACTTGATTTATATATCAGTTTCTAGAAGGCACAAGTAAGTCCTCGATTAAAAGATTACATGATAATGCAGTTTATACTGGTCACAATTATTCATTGTGTTTTATATTTATGGATTTTTCTTCAATGTCTAGCCATTATTTTTTATAGAGATATTCTCGTTGAATATGGTTATGTATATCTGTTTTTCTTTTTTAAATTTTAAATTATTAATATTCTTTCATAATTTTCCCTATTTAAGATTTATATGATTATACTAAAGCTGTAAATTATTTTTTTTATCTTTAAAAATGTTTTTTATCTTACTTATTAATATTGATAATTGTTTTTAAAATTATATTAAAGGCTTATTTGTTTCAAACATGAACTTCATTATATTAATTCTATATGGTATATCTGTTTACTGTAAAAAGTAGATTATTTATTTATTTATATATAAATATATAATATTCATTAATAGTTTTTTAACTAAGACTGGCACCTGTTGTATCAGTATTTCTATTTATTATAGTTTATTATATTTTTTACCAATTACTAGTTACCAATTTAGTATATTTTTTCTATTATTAGTGATACTAAGATTGTTTTATATAAATGTTTAGTAGAGTGTGTCTAATGTTGCTACTATAGACAAGGTCTAAATAGTTTATATTTTAATTATAGTTACCTTTAGCTTACCTTAATGATATTTTTGTTTATTGACTTTATTGATTTGTTGTGTCTGAACATGAACGAAAATTTTAATGTTAGAGAAACAAATACCCTTGCAGGAAATGGTACGACGAATTTATAACTTACTTATAACCATTTATTTTTATTGTAATTTAAATATATTTAAAATCTCTTCTCAGTGATTGATTGCCATGCTCTTAGGCTGTTGCTTAAGCTGCTTTTGGCCTGATATTTTAAAATTATTTATTCAATTAAACTAAGACTTTAAGTATTATGCAAAAACTAAATTGGATTATAAACATCAACATGCTCACTTATATTTAGTAAATGAAAGCTGCCTTCATAAAAAATTGTTGGTACTTTTATTATAAATTATTTATACATATATTTTTGATTCTGTATTTTTTCGCAGCTTTTAGAAATGAATCAGGGTACTAGCTTTAAAGAGATAATTAATTTAAATTTTTAGTTTATTGAAGACCTTGCCTATAGTTTTTAATTTTGAATGTTGTTTAAGGAAGTTTCTAAAATTAAACAAGAAATTATTTTAACTATTATAGTCATTTAAATATTTATAAAAATTTTAAATGTATATTTTACTGGTAACATCGATTCATATTAATTTTTACTTCTTTCTGTTGATGTAGTTATAGATTATAACTTAACCAATAATTCATACATTCAAGTACCTGAGGATACAAAAGAAACTACCCAGTTGTTCAAACTAATATAAATTCAGAGGAAATTTTAGGGGGTGTGCGGTCAAATTAAGTAGCACAAATATGTGAGAATTATGTATTTTATTGTACCTCACGTTTACACCCAAATTTTAGGCCATCAGGGCTCTTTGACGAAGACTTTCGTCTTTCAACTGTCAGAGAGCACTGATGGCCTAAAATTTGTGTCGAAACATTGTAAAATACATTGTAAATCAATTCGAGAGGTTCAGTAAAACCTTTACTCTGTCTCAATTTAATTATGTTTACGCCAAGAAATGTGCAAGCGAGGGTGCTAAATAACAAACAACAAAACTGTTTCATAAAAATATTAAAAAAAAAAAAAAACAGGGAACTTAAAACAACACAAAAAATCAGAAATGAACAATTACAATTTTTTAAAAAATGAAACAAAATAAATAAAAAAAAGTTAATTATGATCATTTAAGTAATTAAATTAAATTATTAACCATTGTTTATATAAAAATAAGGAAAAGAAAATATCTAGATCATAATTAAAAAATTCCTTTTGAGGTTCTCATTAAACTAAGTTATTTTATGCTTTGAAAAAGTAAAATAAAAATATTATAATCTTGGTAAAACTACTAAATTTATTAAAATGAAACTATTGACATATATATAATTAAAGACAATATTGAAATAAAAGTTCATTCCTTGGTTTAGCAAATATTTAAATTGTCCATAAAGTCCGAAACTCTCTTACGCACTAAAAATGACTAAAGTTCATCAACTATGGGAGCCTGATTTTTTTTGGAAAATTGTAGAATTGATGGGGCTGATCCTTGACCCCGAGATGAGCCACTGTGGCCTAGGCAAAATATATTGTGATGGCTTGAATAAGAGTATAAAAAAGACTTCTCACCATGGTAAGAGCTCCTACCCTCTTCAAAAAGTCCATTCTCACTTCTAATAAGGTACCATAAGATCCTGATGAGGACAAGGCGTATTTTCCAAAAAATCATGTTTTATGCTCGATGACGAGTAAGTCCCTCTTCTGGCTGCTTGCGGCTTACTAAAGCACGGCCCACTGTACGGGAGTGGGGAGATAATACCATAGTGGGCTGTTTACATGCGTAAATAAACAGTTATGTATACTGTTTATAATTTAAAAAATCTGGTGCGTGCGCGCAACACACAACTTTCACTTACCAACTTACTTAGATTAGAAATTAATGCGTTGTTGTGGTCCCCTTCGTTAGACCAATTTTGATGAAATGTTAGCTATCACATCTTTGGCATATAAATACATCAAATACCCAGTTTGATCAAAATAGTTAAAGCCGTTTTTGAATAAAAAAAAAAAAAAAAACACGTGAAAAGGATACAAAATTTATTAAGTAAAGTCCCACCTCCGGTTGGTCAATTTTGGTGAAATGTTGGCTATCACATCTTTGGCTTATGCATACATCAAATACCCAGTTTGATCAAAATCGTGAAAGCCTTCTTTGAGTAAATAAAAAAAAACACTTGAAAATGTTACAAAATTTATTAAGTAAAGTCCCCCCTCCGGTTAATCAATTTTGATGAAATGTTGGCTATCACATCTTTGGCATATACATACATCAAATACCCAGTTTGATCAAAATCTTTAAAGCCGTTTTTGAGTAAAAAAAAAAAACACGTGAAAATGATACAAAATTTATTAAGTAAAGTCCCCCCTCCGGTTGGTCAATTTTGGTGAAATGTTGGCTATCACATCTTTGGCTTATGCATACATCAAATACCCAGTTTGATCAAAATCGTTAAAGCCTTTTTTGAGTAAATAAAAAAAACACGTGAAAATGTTACAAAATTTATTAAGTAAAGTCCCCCCTCCGGTTAATCAATTTTGATGAAATTTTTACAGTCATATCTCGGGCATATACATAGATCAAATACTCAGTTTAATCAAAATCGTTAGAGCCGTTTTTGAGAAAATCGAAAAAAAAACTAAAAAGTTATTAAGTAAATTACCCCCTCCCTTTAAATAATTTTGATGAAATTTATGCTGTCACATCGCATAAATACCCAAATAACCTGTCACTTACACTAAATACCCAATTTCAAGATCGCACGGTTTATAGTTTTTGAGCTAGTCTGTTCACACACACAGACACACACACACACACACACACACACACACACACACACACACACACACACACACACACACACACACACACACACACACACACACACACACACACACACAGACCATTTCGCGGGACTTGGTCATTTGGACTCAGGGGACCCCAAAACGTGTATTTCCGTTAAAAACCGGAAGTCGAAATTTTTCACGATCGCAATACTTCCACTTACTATATATTTCATATATAGGTAAGTGAAAGTAATAAATATTGCACTAAATTAATTTCTTAGTCCAATTTAACAAAAATTAAATTATTTCCAACAAATAATGTTAATCAAAAATTTATCGTTCTATGTGGCTCGAACAGTCGGCTACAACAACAACAAATATGTAATTCTCACAAATTTGTGCTAATTATTTTGACTGCACTCCCAACCAATTCCTCTTCGTATATCTACGATCAACTATCTTCCACCATTAATATAAATTTAAAATTACAAATTGTCGAAGGAGGAAAAATAGAAAATAATTTAATGATGTTTGTGTAATCTTGAAAAAAGGGTAGGCTGTGGAATATTGAGGACAAGTAAAAATTGAATGGTTTCAGATGACCTTTAACTGGCCAAAGTAAACACACCTACTTAAAATATTTAATGATTTTATGTCTAGTTGTTTTTAATTTGGGAAATAAGCTTTTGGAAATTTTCAAAATAATGTAACAAATTTCTTAATATTTATCAACACATTATGAGCGGGGCAGGTATTTGTACCCGTTGCGAGGATTGCTACTTATGAGCAGGGCAGGTACTAGTACCCGTTCCGCACATTGCCGCTTAAAAGCGGGACAGGTATCAGTACCCGTTTAAAATAAGTAATTTTAAGTGATATAAGGGAAGAATAATGTTTTATCAAATATATGGATCAGTGTATTTTTACCAGGAACACATTACACATAACATACAGTGTCATCATAAATAACGAAATTTTTTTGCTTCTCTTTCAAATTTCACTTCTGCTAGGTTTATATTTCCGAACTTCGTTTATTATGAGTTTGACGAAGTATTTGTCGTCTCGAGTCTCACTAATTCTTTCCGTTTAATAAATATTTGTCGGAACGTTTATTTTTTATTTACACAGGTCTCACAGCATTTTTCTGAAATATCATTTTAAATGATTACTACAATATTTATCGAATATAAACATATAAATAAATGTATATCAAATATAGTTGCAGATAAGATCCATTACCAAATTTAGCAAAAATCTAACCATTACTTTTACGTCCATCAAGTTTATTTTCACACGTAGATATTTTGATTAGCTGGCAAATTGGCCCGCTACGCAGCAATGTCCTATATCCTAAGCTACCCGCTCATAATGTGTTAATATTAAACAATGTTAACACCGTCTCCAGCTTGGACATCAGGTTCGACAATGTTTAGTTTGAAAAATGGGTGATAATGGAACACGGCAGCGGTACCAATTTTCTCATGCAGTTTTGGCTAGAGTTTTAGAGACTTTACATACTGACCAACCTTCGCAATTTGGTTTTAAAATTTTTATCTAATTCAAACATGATTTTTTCTTCACAGAGGTAAGTTAGTGCAAAAAAAAAAAAAAAAAAAACAGTCCAAGAGTTTTCTTTATAAAATATCTTTTTTTTAAATTGTATCCTAAAATAGGTACAAAGGGAAATAAAACATGTTTAAATAAAAAGGAATAAAAAAACTCATGGGGCAGGTACTTTTAGATCAGTGTAGTTGTTGTACGAATTATTGGGATATAAATTACCTGGATTTTATTGTTATTAGATTACGATGACGAATGTGTTAAAGATAGTAATTTTAATTATTCAAATTTTTTTTTAATTTATATCATCTATTACCAAAAAAAAAAATATGAATTTATTCTAGTTGTCTCTTTATTTACATTTGTAAAAATTTATTTGTTTCTATTGTTTGAATTTAATTGTATTGTAGATTGTGGCCCATTATTACAGTATATCTCAAGAACCTCCAGTCGTTGCCTAAGTAAGACACATCTGAAACTTCTCAATGTTCCCTTCGTTCAGATATTTAATTTTATTGCTTCCGGTAAAGGACTTCAAAAGTTCATAAAAAAGGTGGCTTATTTTTTTCAGCCATTAAAATGTGTTGTCAGGAATTTTCATCAATATGAAAATAGTATTTTGAAAATAAAAATAAAATTTGAAATGTATCAACAGCTCACTTTAGTGAACTTTTGAAGAATTAAAAAAAAAAAAAAAAGTGTAAATATCTGACGAACAACGATGTCAATTTGATTGCTCACCCAGAGACTTATTTCTCTTAATGGCCATTCTGCCGTAACAAAAAATTGTTTTTATCTTAATCGGTCTGACCAAAAAAAAAAAAAAAAAGTAAATAAAATAAATTAAAATTACATTTTTAAGGGATTTAGCGGATCAGTATATAAACATATGTAGTCCTCTATGTCTCTTGTTAATATATATAATATAAACATATATATTTGTAATTAATTATTCTAAGAACACATAGGTAACATGTATTTACAATTATATCCATATATTATTGTAAATACCTTATATTGATTGAATCCTGTTAGCTATCTATATTTTTAATGAATTTCTTATGAGAATCATATACTAAATATATGGTTTAGTAAATTTATATATAAATATTTATGACAGAGCTGTTACGTTTATATTAAAATCACATAATTTTATGATGATAGATATATGCATAGATGATTTTGTTTTGTTTCGGCCTAAACAATCATATATTTTATTGTACTAAGTGAATGTAGTAAGTATGAAAGAGATCCGAGAGGTCCGTTGCTCATACAATCAACCTGTGTTGTCATCAGTTCCTAATTCTGCGATTTTATTTGTTTATTTTAAAAATATTTTTATGTTTAAGTATCATCTTTTTGAACCAAAGAACAAAAAGAAAAAGGAAAAAAAGACGCTGTTTTTTATTGTCTCATTTCATAGTGCTGTGAAATTTTATTTATTGATTTGTATATTTTAAAAATATTTATGTGAATTCTCAATTTGTACCAAAGAACAAAACAAAAAAAACAAACATACTACTGATTTTATTCTTTCATTTTATAGTGCTGTCAAATTTTATTTATTTAGCTGAAATGTTATATTTCAAATTTAACTTGATAAAAGCTTTGAATATGTAATAACAACTCGTAACTACTAAGTCTGGCTAGTTGAAAATATTGTTACGGCTAGCCTCTTGCTGTTGATGTACAGTCGACTCTTAATTGCTAGCCTCTTGCTATTGATGTACAGTCGACTCTTGATTGGGTCATCGAATAATCGGAACCATCGCTTCATTGAGCCATTTTTAATAAAACGGAATCAAATATAGGTAAAACATCACCGCTTTATTGGGACAAAACATTGGATAATTGGGCCAAACCAAAACAACGTAAAATTCGATGAGCCTTGGTGTCACTCGAATAACCTAACAATCTGAGACCTCACGCCTGTTTCTCTACTATTAGCAAGAAATTGCATCTAAAAGATAAGTCGCCTTTTTTTTATCAAATAAGGAAAGTCTTTTAGAAGCCCCTGAAAAGTGTGTTGATTATGTGGCTCGTAAATTTACAAGTAAAGTGGGACAATGCACACTTGATTCTATCCTGTTGAAAAAAATTGACATAAAAACATGTTCTGATTCATTTCTTATTACTAAATTTTGGCTTTATAATTGTAATTTACATTATATACAAATAGTTATTTTAATTTGTCTCATAAAATACCTAAATAAAAATATATTTTAACAGTTAAATTAATCGTATTATTTTGAGCCCATCATTAAATTAATAGATGAGAATACATATGTCTAAATGCACCCATTAACTTGGTTACCCAACCAATATGTCCAATCACTAATGGCATCAATTACCATACTTGTACGGTAGTCCAGTGATAAGGCGCATTTAGGCATTTTTTCTTGGTGTTTACGTGTGAATTCTTAATCTCCGCTTTATTACGTCCTCAATTTGGACAAAACAAATTTTTCCTTGATGGCCCAATAAAACGGAGTCGACTGTATTATAATGTTTGGGTTGTTACACAGCTCTTTTTACGAAAAATTTGTGTTCTCACGAGCAAAAATTATGGAAGGGTGGTGACGGGAACGGAATATAGACAGTCCCCTGTACTTGTGCTATCCTTGTTAACATCAATTCGGAATTATGTTGTTAAAAAATTTACATCCTACCCCATTTTACTTGGAGAGACAAACTCAAAATTAAGTCTTTAAAAAAAAAAAAAAAATTTAAGTAGATGTTTTTTTTACGAATGTAGTTTGTTTATTTAACGTCACTTTATGCAAATAAGGCTAATCGGACAATGCTACATTGGGAGTCCTAAATTTTGCCTATCCTGGTATAATTAGGATAAGAATCTTTAACGAGTATCTGACATCCTGACATCCTGACCTGACGAGGACCTTCATCTTAGATCCTATAGTTTTCGAACGTACATCTAAATCTCATTAATATAACATTGAACAAAACAAAGGAAGCTTGTTTCTTCCTAAATTGGCACCTAATTTTCTGTAAATTAGATTTTTCCGTGTACTAATAATTTTTTTTAAAATATAGAAATTGTTTCTCTGTAAGATATAATCCATATAATACTTTTTCATGATTAAAATATGAAATATATTCATTTAAGAAAAGTGCTCGACTTAAGAATCACATTTTTGGGACCCAACCCTATGTAAGTTAGGGGACTGTTTGAAACTGTTTAATTATTAATATTTTTTTTAATTTAAAGTTATTTTTTATTCAACCTAAATTTTATAAACTTAAAATTTCCTGCTCAAGAGAAAATCACTTTATTTAGAAAACTTCTTCAAAAAGTTTTTGTTATTTCTTATTGTGACCACTGAATGAATAATATTGTTATTGATATGATTACCAGTTAGCTTTACGTATTCAAAAGTTTTTTCAGTTTTTGTTATATACTGATGTGATTTTCTAAAGTTTAGAGGATAGAATGTACATTATTAATCTTGAAATGTTTTTTTTTTATTATGCAATAAGTTTTACAAAAATAATCGACAAGGTTAGTCTTTGTGGCAGTCAGAAATATTAATAATCATTTATTGAATGTTTTAATATTCAATCAATTGTTATTTTTATTTGTGCCATATGGATCATCTTGATTATCAATATGGTTAAGTATTAATTATATTAAATAATTTACACGTTTTTTGTATTTATCTTAGTTGCTTCATTACTCGTAATCATTAGAATAATTTTTGTTTGTAAACCACCGATTTTTATTTTAAAACCAGTCCCTGACCTATGGCGATTTGAGAACTGTCTACTTTTAAGTCTTTCATAAAACAAAATTATCTATATATTATTTATAAATAAAATTTTTATCTCCTGGAGCTTTGATTCACAAACGGCTCCATTTGAAAGTAGTAACATTTACTCAGGCAAGATATTCCAAAAATTATAAATAAAATTGAATTTATTAAAAATATTAAGAATCACACAAAGTTTTTAATTAAATGTAATAATCCTTTTTTCATAGTATTATCTTCAGAAGTTTTCATAATGATTGTTATTTGAACAATTTAAGAATATATGTATAAATATATAGTTTGTATATTCTCATATGTATATTGCATACATGAATTATATTATATATGCAAAATAAAATAGAAAGAATTTTTAGAATATTTAAAAATTAAAATCTTATATTTGCTATTTTTATCCAAAATTTGTTAAAAGGATAGTTCCATTATTGAAACTGTAAAATTATTTCGCATTCGTACCCATTTGAAAGTTTTGTAATTCACATATCTTTGTTATGAATATGATAAATGTGTTTAATACCACTGCCTTTTAAATTTTTGTATGTTTAATTTAACTCATTCGATTATTTTTTTATTTTTAATGAAATAAAATACGACAATTTCTTTTGTTATCAATGAAATTAATAAACGACTTATATAAATTTCTTGAAACCTAGACCTTTAATATACATACATATTCAACTTTTTTTAAATAAACACATGAATTTCCTTTTAAAATGTCTTCATTTTTTTTTTTTTTTTTTTTTTTTTTTTTTTTAAGATAATAGGTTAGTTCCTACTAGTGACTAACCACTTTTCGGAGGAGAAAACCATTATCCCCTCCCCAGAGCTCCAGGCATGCACAATTATTCCTTTTTCCCCCATCCCACCTGATCAAGTGGATTGCATCTAACAATAGTCAGCATTCTCCATCAGTTCAACTTCGATCTGAATTTCTTCGATCTAAAAAAATATATCTGTTAGTCCAAGAGTGGTTTATAGATTGGAACAAATTTAATAATATTTTATTATAGCTTCCCTCATAAAATTGATGGTGTTGACCAATATATTTATTTAGTTGAGGTTTGGTAACCTTCCTTTTGACCAATCTTTTGAACAATTTTATCTTGTTTTAATTTTAAAATTTTGTAAAAAAAATATTGTTATGAAAGATCTCTCCTTATATGATGTGCTAAAAAGCAATGGGATACAAATTGCAACTTGTTAATTTTGTAAAAATGCAATTTAAAGATAAAACCGAAAAATTCCCTATACATTTTTAGGGATTTTATTTTATAGAAAATACTGCCTTTTTAATTTATACGAAATTTTAAATTATTATCATACATGAAGTCAGAGTTATCTTTTGAAAAAAATTAATAAAGAGAAAATACACCATATCACTCGTAGATTTGGATTTACATATATTTTTTTTTTTTCTTTTTTGTAAACTCATTCACAATAAGCAGTCTTTAGCGCACTGAACATAGAAAGAAAAAAGATTGGTCTCAGTATAAATGAAAACCAGATATTATTCTTTATGAGAATCTCAGCTTTCCAACGATTTATTCTTCATATGTATTACTGCAATCATTAACGGAACTGAAATTTTCATCTTGTGGGAACACTTTTTTTTATTTCTCCAGTGTATGATTATCTAATCCTTTCGTATTTCATACTTAGCCATTTCTTATTTCTGGGTATAATAAGAGACAGTTAATTGTTCAATATGATGATAAAACCTACCTGATATTAAAGAATATTTGATTCTCATTAAACGTGACGGGTTTAATCAAAATTGTTTGATCTATTCCTTAGAAAATTTCAAAAACATAAAAATGTGACAAAATTTAATAAATAAAGTCCCCTCTTTTCTTATGATATTTTCGCTGTCACGGGCATATACCTACCCCAATTGCCTAATTTCAGTTTTGTATACAGACACACACACACACACACACAGACCATTTCACTCGACTTTGTTATTCCGACTCAGGTGTTATTTGTATGTACATATTTCCATTGAAAACTGGAAGTCGATTTTTCACGATCGCTATACTTTTCCTTATTTCATATTCAGGTAAGTGAATGTAAAAAAATAAATATATAGACAGTAGCACACTGGACATTCCTGCGAGAGAGTAAAAGTTTTTTTATATTTTGTCTCGGAATTGGGCAAAGAAAACAAATTTAATAAACAGACAAACTATGACAATTTACTGGGTATATTCTGCTAATATTAAATTATTTATCAAGATGCACCAAGAAAAAGCTACATGAAATACAGTAAACCCTCATTATTACGAACTCGGATATAACGAACACCTCGATATAGCGAATCAAAATACTATCCCCCAAAATTACCGTTTTATTTTTGCTGAACCCCTCGTTATAGCGAAATCCCTCGGTTAGTGCGAACTACGAACTAAATTTGATGCCTGAGAATTATTATATTCTGTTATAACGAACTGCTAGAATTTTTATTATTTTTTTTTTTTTACTGTATTACGTAGAAGGAGTGCGGGAAGACGAAGTAGCCCCAGTTTCTAGAATCGAGGTGTTTTTTTACTCTTAACTAATCCGATTTACTTTTGCTCTCTCTCTCTAATTCCATTGACTTTTTCTCAAAACTAGCTCAGATCTGTTTCAACTTCTGTATTATTCGAATAGTCTACTGTAGTCGTTTATAGTGTTTTTTAAAATAAACAATGAGTTCGTTGGTAAACGTGTGTCACAAACGTAAATTCTTATCAATCGAGGAAAAATTAAAAATTCTCCAGGATATTGAATCGGGAATTCTAAGTAAGAAAACCATCGCAGTAAAATATGGAATTCCAAATTCAACCATTATAAAAAAAAGATAAAATAGATTCAATCGCAGCCCAAGGATTAACTTCAGCATCAAATAAACGACTGCGCTCTGCCGCTCATGAATATTTGGAAAAAAATTGATAAATTGCTTTAAACAAATGAGATCCCAAATACCAATCTTAGACCATCTTATTAAAGCTAAGGCTAAAGAACTCTCAAATGAACTTGGCAGTTAAATAATTGAATCTCATTGTTTAATTAATATGTAGTTTATCTAAAAATTAATTACATACATGCGATTTAATTTAACTAGTTCTAATGAATGAATTTCCTTCTAAATAAGATCAAATTAGTGCGGCTAGTAAAGATACATAAAAAAAAAACCCTTGGTTATAACGAATCTCGTTATAGCGAACTATGAAAATCAAACCCCCTACCAGTTCGCTGTATCGAGGGTTTACTGTACTAATGAAGACAATCATTAGAAATAGAGTGGAAAAGTTTGGACTCTTATGGCTGCAATGACAAACTGGCCCAGACTTTCGAGCAAAGGGTATTAAGAAAAAATTAGCCGACTTTCGATAATGTAACAAAACATAATGAGGCTTCAGACTAATATGGAATATACCAAAATACAAGAGCAGGCTCCTACTCTATAGGTGGCAAGTGAAAATTAGGGCGGCCAAGAAGACTTTAATATGAGAAAGAAAATTTTATGGAAATATAATAACTTAGTTCATTCATTTATTAACAGGGAGTAGGTATAGAATAAAAAAAAAAGCTAAAAATTCCAAAGGTGTAATTCTCATTTTAACAATAAAATATTTTTTATTGTTTCAATTCTTTAAAGCATTATATCTTTATTATTTTTTTAAAATAAATAAAATAAAATTTAAAACAAAATAAAAGCATACATAATTTTTAAATAGCAATGTGGTACATAAATTGGTATATAATTTTAATTATGACATAAAATTCAAAGCTATCATAACATTAACATAACATAGTTATATAATAGAAACTTAAAGCTAATGATTAAGTACTAGTTTACAAAACTCACTCCAGCAGTAAATATAATAATAATAATTAATATTAGGAACAAAATTATTTACTCTTAATCCAAAGAGTAAAAATTATTCATAGATCTTGTTAATTCAGATGGATGTTTACCAGATACAACACAAGTTAAAATATTTAATTTTCTTTCTATATACCTCAAATGATTTCTGAGAAGAATACAACATATTTCACAGAATGACTAGTAATTTATATTTTAATAAATATAATTTTTGAGATCCTCTTCTTCCTTTGGTTTACAAATTACACATTTGGTTTACACATGACCACGGATCATAAGTAACTATATTAGTAAAAATGAAACATTTTTTTAAACATATTTTTTTTATTTTATGATTATCATTCAGAAAAAAATAGGGCAATAATTGTAATTGTTCTAAAAAAACAGCACTTGTTATCCCTAGATTGGGTAAAGAAAAGTTAAGTCTTTAAATTAAGAATTATACTCGTATATATATGGAATAATGAAAAATGATTAAGTTTTTTGCCGACTATTCCATAATTCATATCCTATTTATAACATGAGGAATTCCTGTGTCTGATAATAAAAAATATAATATAGTAAATAAAAACTCAAAGAGATTAATTTGATACAAAGAACAATTATACGGAGTTAAAAATGTATTTCAATGAGTTTGATGCATACGTGACATTAAAAAAAATCCTGTAAAATTATTACAAAAAATATATATTATCAATTAAAGTAATAAATTCTAAATAATTAGTACTACAAATGATTAAAAGCTCTGAATTACAATTGTAAATTTTTGAAAATGATACGTAAATTCAAAATCCACCACCTTAAAACTTTCAATGTGGATTTCTTTATATCTTTAACCCGACTCCTGATTCTTGATTTGCCATTAATTACCTAATACAACTTACGGTATTTAAATAAAAAAAAAAATTATAATAAAACACCATTTTTAACAGTAAAAAATTATTCATAATATGATTAATCGGCTTACTTATTGATAATTATATTATAAAGTAACTAGCGATGAAAACGTAAAACTTGAAATTTAAAAAAAAAAAGATAGGATCAAAGATGATTGATTTTTGAAAATGATTGCTGAAGGCAAGAATAACTATTTAAGGGCCGAAAATGACATAAGTAAACCTAAATAACATAAGGGGTAGATTTTCTTTCTCCGCAGGGAAATCGTTAAAGAAATAATAGTACCTTTCGAACCTTAAAGCACTTCAGAGTTTCCTAACAATATCACTAGATTGTACAAAAGTCCTGCATTACCATCTCTATAAAAGGACCGGAGTGATGAAAGACATTGCTGATACAATCTAAGAGCATGCTTACTTTTAGTCAGTTTCTCCATTTTGTCTTGAGTTGTTTGTTTTATTCATAGGAGGAGGTACCTAGTGGGGTTTCTGAATTCTTTTAATGTAAATATGGCAGATAGATTGGACAAGCTAACATTTTTTTTCAGTACTAATCATGATTTATTAGAAACTGAAGAGTATGTAGTCTCAGTAATCCAAGTACAGTAGAACCCCCTTTATCCGGGGTAATGATGGGTAGGGGGGGGGGCTCCACGGATAATCGAATTACATTTTATTGACTTGATGTGATAGAAAAAAAGATTAATTAAAAAAAAAAAAACTGCAGGAAATCACTTTAATCAACAACCAACAAATGAACAAAAGTAACAAATGAACAAAAGTAACAAATGAACTCCTTCAGCGCGTTTTTGCATGAACCACTGATAGACAGCTTCATCTACGTCTTTATGTAGAGTTCTTCATTGTTTTCCGAGGACACGATGTCTTTTTTCTTCTTCAAAATGTCACGAACAGTTTGCTCACCGATACCTAATTCATTGGACAATGTTTTAACACTTTCACCTTTTTCTAATTGGTTTATAATGGTTAATTTCTGTCATGGGGGTTACCGCCTGGGGGGATGCATCCCCCCCAATATTTTGTAACGGGGCAACTATCTACACTCTAATTGAGACGTAAATTGGCAAGTATTATGAACATCTTAAAAATACATTGTTGTAGGATGGATTAAATGTCCCAACAGTTGTTTTAGGCGTAGTTATTTCGACTTTTAGCCTCTCGACTTATTACCTATCAATGAGAATATTAAGCCGTCCCCCCCCCCCAATAATTTGGTGCTGGTGACGCCAATGATTTCTGTTCAAGCGTTAAAACAACAGGTTGTCTTTTTTGCGACATTTTATTAGTTTGTATTTAAATGGAGACCAAATCACAACTGAGAATATGAGATGGAAATGGTTGGGGGTGCAGTCAAATGAAAACACTATATGTGAAATAACATATATATTGTGCCGACGTTTCGACCCGATATTCAGGTCTTCTTCAGGGCTAAATATAAAACAAGATAGCAACCGATAAATATGAAGAAAAGAAAAATAACAAATAAATAAAATAATGAGTAATATATGTATCTATATACATATATATGCATGAAAAAATGAAAATGAGTAAATAATTGCTTAATAGAATAATATAATTTTTTTTTTTTTTTTAAATATAATTTTTGTGTGTGGAATTAGATATTTAACAAAAGAATATGAATAAAATTTTTGGATTTTAAGTAATACAATTGTCAAATATGGAAAGCTATACAAATCAAAAATATGTCTATATATGGTTTTTGATTTGTATAGCTTTCCATATTTGACAATTGTATTACTTAAAATCCAAAAATTTTATTCATATTCTTTTGTTAAATATCTAATTCCACACACAAAAATTATATTTAAAAAAAAAAAAAAATTATATTATTCTATTATGCAATTATTTACTCATTTTCATTTTTTCATGCATATATATGTATATAGATACATATATTACTCATTATTTTATTTATTTGTTATTTTTCTTTTCTTCATATTTATCGGTTGCTATCTTGTTTTATATTTAGCCCTGAAGAAGACCTGAATATCGGGTCGAAACGTCGGCACAATATATATGTTATTTCACATATAGTGTTTTCATTTGACCGCACCCCCAACCATTTCCATCTCATAATCTTCTACGGTCAACAAATTTCCTTCATCACAACTGAGAATACTTTGTTTTGTAGTCAAACAGGCCAGAGTATGGAGTTTACTACAAAGACTTGAAAACAATATCGTCCTTAGAATATGAATTGGAGTAATAGTTACCGGAAACATCTCATCATACGAATACGATACCAGCTTACCGTGTTTTTCCATTTATTATTTTATTTCATAATTTCTAAGATCAATAGATAATTTAACATTGTGTAATCATTAAAACATTTACTTATTCATTTTATTTAAATAAACATTGTACATACAAAATAAATGCCATAAAAATTAAAAACAGCTTACAAAAAAAAAAAAATTGGCTCCTTGGAACCCTGGTTAATAGAGGCCCGGACAATGGGGGCCCTACTGTACTTTTTTTCTTCTCTAAACGTCAATTTAAAATTATTATTATAAAATCAGCACAAATCAATGTCAAATATTGACCTCTGCCAATCCTCTCAATCGAGTTCTTTACACCCATGCGGGGATGCCGTCTCAGTCTAGGTTCTAAGCTATTTCTTGTTGGCTGAGGAACCTCTGCCATTAATTTTGTAGTTAGCTTATTCTCAACTGGTTTGTTCAACATATCGACACACAGCCAACTAAACAGCTACAGTAGTAATGGCAAATCAGCGCAGCAATCAATTGAATCTTGAATCCCTCTGAATAAAGAGGAAAACATCAGGATGGATAAGAGGCTAACATGACCAAAGTCAGGCATTCAAACGGTTTCATTGACAGGAAAAAGCATTTATTTTTTCCCTGAGAAAAAGAGTATGCATTGGGGACCATAAAACAGACCTCCCTAGCAAAATCATGCTAAAATAGATGATTATTAATATGAAACCGGAATTCGCCAATGGTAGGAGGTAACAGTCGATATAACCTTGTATTTAATCCGTCAGTGGTGCTATCTGCTTTTGTTTACATGTGATAAAGAGTTCCAACTGACACCATCAGTTTCATTCTACAACCGTGCGTTTAGAGGCGTTGAGAACATGTCGACTTTTATGCCTTTATTTAAGCCGAAATGGGGCTTACTCACCAGATTTGGCCCCATCTGATTACTACCTATCTTCATTGATGGGACACGCACTTGCACAGGATGAACAAAATTGGCTTAGTGATGGGTTTGACTCAAAAGAGGAAGAATTCTTTTGGCGGGGAATCCGCAAATTGCCTGAGAGATGGGAAAAATGCAAAGATAGCGAAGGACAATTACTTCGAATAAAATATTATGTATCATTTTTACATAATAAACTCTCATTTCCTATTAAAAAAATTCCGGCTTCATAGGTACAAACCTGGTATGATGTTTGAATAATTCCATGCACATAAGTTTAAAAATCTGGTGCGTGCGCGCAACACACAACTTTCACTTACTAACTTACTTAGATAAGAAATTGACGCGTTTTGTTAAATATCATTTCCCAAAGTCACACATTTTTCTACATTCATATCTTATTTTTATTAATCGTTAAAGCCGTTTTTGAGTAAATAAAAAACCCCGTGAAAATGATACAAAATTTATTAAGTAAAGTCCCCCCTTCGGTTGATCAATTTTGATGAAATGTTGGCTATCACATATTTGGCATATACATACATCAAATACCCAGTTTGGTCACAATCGTGAAAGCCGTTTTTGAGTAAATAAAAAAGCGCGTAAAAATGATACAAAATTTATTAAGTAAAGTCCCCCCTCCGGTTAATCAATTTTGATGAAATTTTTACAGTCATATCTCGGGCATATAAATACATTAAATACCCAGTTTGATCAAAATTGTTAAAGCCGATTTAGAGTAAATAAAAAAAACCCGTGAAAATGTTACAAAATTTATTAAGTAAAGTCCCCCCTCCGGTTAATCAATTTTGATGAAATTTTTACAGTCATATCTCGGGCATATAAATAGATGAAATACTCAGTTTAAACAAAATCGTTAGAGCCGTTTTTGAGAAAATCGAAAAAAACCTAAAAAGTTATTAAGTAAATTACCCCCTCCCTTTAGGTAATTTTGATGAAATTTATGCTGTCACATCGCGGGCATATACCTACACTAAATACCCAATTTCAGGATCGCACGGTTTATAGTTTTTGAGCTAGTCTGTTCACACACACACACACACACACACACACACACACACAGACACACACACACACAGACCATTTCGCGGGACTTGGTCATTTCGACTCAGGGGACCCCAAAACGTGTATTTCCGTTGAAAACCGGAAGTCGAATTTTTTCACGATCGCAATACTTCCACTTACTATATATTTCATATATAGGTAAGTGAAAGTAAAAAACCTCTGAAAATGATACAAAATTTATTAAGTGAAGTCCCCCCTCCCGTAGATCAATTTTGATGAAATTTTTACAGTCATATCTCGGGCATATAAATACATCAAATACCAAGTTTGATCAAAATCGTTAAAACCGTTTTTGAGTAAATAAAAAAAACACGTGAAAATGATACAAAATTTATTAAGTAAAGTCCCCCCTCCGGTTGATCAATTGTGATGAAATGTTGGTTATCACATCTTTGGCATATAAATACATTAAATACCAAGTTTGATCAAAATCGTTAAAACCGTTTTTGAGTAAATAAAAAAAACACGTGAAAATGATACAAAATTTATTAAGTAAAGTCCCCCCTCCGGTTGATCAATTTTGATGAAATTTTTACAGTCATATTTCAGGCATATAAATAGATCAAATACTCAGTTTAATCAAAATCGTTAGAGCCGTTTTTGAGAAAATCGAAAAAAACATAAAAAGTTATTAAATAAAGTACCCCCTCCCTTTGAGCAATTTTGATGAAATTTTTGCTGTCACATCGCGGGCATATACCTACACTAAATACCCAATTTCAGGTTCCCACGGTTTATAGTTTTTGAGCTAGTCTGTTCACACACAGACACACAGACACACACACACACACACACACACAGACCATTTCGCGGGACTTGGTTATTTTGACTCAGGGGACCCCAAAACGTGTATTTCCGTTGAAAACCGGAAGTCGAAAATTTTCACGATCGCAATACTTCCACTTACTATATATTTCATATATAGGTAAGTGAAAGTAAAAATTATACATGCTGAAATATACTTGGTAATGTTATTATATTCAATGATTCCCAGGAGGTGGGGGGGGGGGGGAGGAGGATTGTTCCTACTCAATTTAGATTTTTGAGACCCAACTGCCATTATAGAGTCTAAAATTAATGCAACATCTCAAAAAAAAAATAAATAATTTTTTTTAAATTAGTAAATAAGTCAAACTCTTTTCCGTTAATCAATCATAAAATTGCCCTTTCTTCCTTTTCTAAATCACTGAAACCTTTATAAAATGTTATATATTGGAAGCGACCGAATATTACCATAAAAAAAACTATTAAGGGTATAGGCATTAGATATGGGTAAATATATTATTTTTCTACTGACCAGATGATTTGCAATAAATATATGATAAAATTAACTAGCATAATAGTTTCATAAATAATAATAAAATCAGCAATTGTTAAAATTATATACTGATGCCTTTTAATCTATTTATGTACACAGTAAAAATAAAACTAATGCCAATAATCACATACATATATATTACATATCATTTAATGTCCTATATATATCTAATTATCTTTGGACAATTTATCATTAATTTCTTTGGAATGATGGAAAAGAAATTTATGAAATGTTTCTCATTTCATTTCTAATTTCCCTTGGAATGCACTTTCCAAAATACATTCATTATGTTCTTAAAGTATTAAAGTAATCTTAAATGATTAATAAAAATTAGATTATTTCAACACCTTCCACAAGTAAATTTTTGAAGGTATTAAATTAAAACCCAAAACAACAAGAAAAATATAAAAAAGACTTTAGAAAATAGTTATCTTCAGTTGAACTGGAGTTGACAAAGAGAAATGAAGATGGTACATCCCGCAATGGCATACTAACAGTCTCCGAACGGTTCGAGGCTCGCTCTCTGCCCGACCGAGTCAGGGTTTGCCAGAGGGTCCAACTCCGAGATGAGGTCCAACCACGAGCTTTCGCTTTTCTCCTATAAAAAAAAAGTTATTTCTATTCATATAAAAGTTTAATATATAATATATTAAACGTTTAATACATATTAATATATAAAAGTTGTATAAAATGACCTATTTCAACCTTAAATAGGTGGCACACATGGTAGGCAGCATGTTATTGATATGGTTGTCTTTATAAGCCTATTTGAGCATAACATACCAACTAGAAGATAAGCTAATTAATATTTAATGACTTTTTAACACGACACCATTCTTTTTGATGATATACACAATTAAGTACTTAAATAACAGTTTTTAATATAACAGTATTATTAAATTAAACAGACTTTATAGACTGTAATCCTGAAAAGTATCTCCGATCCTTAACAGGTTGATTGCATATAAAGTTTTTTGATCCCACAGGGGATTGATTTAGTGGGAATAGTAAATATCTTGAAAATGATAAGCAAAGGTGCAATGCTAACCTCCTATTCAGAAAAATTTTGGCTTTTTCGTTTTATACTACATAACTGGGGTATATTTATGAAATCATATTATATAGGAAAATAAATTGGGATCTTCATCAGGGCTAAAAGAAAACAAATATATGAGTATCTATGCTAGAGGGTGACAATTAATGGATACATTACAGAACTGACAATAATATAAAAGGTGGTGTATATATGAATATTAAAATAAGTGTCTAGTTAACAAGATAAAATAGAATCTGATATTTACCTACTGAGTCCAGGTGGATACTAAGACTAAAAGTAAAAATAAGGTGAGAGGTAGTGGTAGGGGGTAATTCGGTGGTAGTGGTCCACGCATAATTCGTCTACGTCTAAATTAGCAGAACATGCCATTGCCCACAACCATTCCTTCGACTTTGAGAACCCCTCCATATTAGCTACTGTACCTAACCATGATAAACGACTCCTCTCAGAATCCATGTTCATCCATCTGGAAAAAAATAACCCTGTAAATCATAAAACATAAAGAGATAATTTCATCCACTTATTCTTATATCTTCCGCATCCTCAAATCCTAGTTTTGATTTCATAGGTACCTGCAATCATCTCTGTACCTCTTGTACTATTATTATCTTTTTGCATTGTATAACTTCTTTCTGTATATTTTTCCAATTTTTTATGCATTGTTACATTATGTATTATCTCATTTTTATGTTATTATTGAGTCAAGACATAACTATTTGTGTACAGTACCATCTATTTTGTTTTTTTTTAATATTCTTAGTTGTCATGTGCCTTTCACTTCAAAAGCGTTGGATTTCCCCATCATAAACCTTTGATAGTCGGCAAACTTACCCCCTACCACTACCTCTCACCTCATTTTTACCTTTAGTCTTAGTATCCACCTGGACTCAGTAGGTAAATATCAGATTCTATTTTATCTTGTTAACCAGTCACTTATTTTAATATTCATGTATACACCACCTTTTATATCATTATCAGTTCTGTAATGTATCCATTTTTATCACCCTCTAACATGGATAATCATATATATGTTTTCTTTTAGGCCTGATGAAGATCCACAAGTTGGATCGAAACGTTGGCTTACCACAATAAAATCATTGTAAACTGAAAATTCTGACTATCATTTAACCTATCGTAAAGAAGAACAGTTGACTATCTCTCACTTCTAAACTGGGAAAACTTACTGTATCTGATGGCTTCTTTTCTGACGTCTTTCCTTTATCTGAAACGATAATTTTTAAAACATATTAATGTTATTAAACAGTTTATTGAGATATGTTAAAATAAAAACTTCAAATAAAATTCTTATATCATTATTTAATAATTATAAGGTGTACAAAGAAGTTCCATGTTTTTTAAATTACAAATTTATTTTGTAGAAAAAAATGGTGCACTAAATTTGATTTAAAATATTATCCACCACTAGCTCCAACTGTTTCCCATCTTTCTTTTAAATTAAAACAATAACTGAACACTTCCCGCAAATGGTACTAATTTGGCATAAAACTTGCAGAGCTAACAACATACAGCCATTAGTATTTCAATGCTATGTTGTTGCCAGATGTCCAAATTTACCATTTGCTTTTGTATATCTAACAGCTTCAACATATTAGTGGCACCATCACTCAAAAATGGCAGACTTATTTGTGCACCTAATATTTTCATGGGGAAGTAACAAATTATGAAAACATAATCATAAAAGGTAATTCGAGATCATAATGAAGATGGTTTTTTAATAATTTTTTTTTTTCAAGTAAATCTTTTTAAGAAAACTGCTGAAAATGACATAAAAATGAAAGTTATGGAAAGAACTGAATTTACATTCAAATCCATCTTACTATTTCCTTCAATGAACAGAAATTCTCATCAGTAACATGTCTAAATAAGATGATCAAAAATAATTGTACAGATATATATACACGTAATTTACAGAAATTTTATCTACTAAAGTTTGTTTTTATGAAAACTGAAGCCTTTTATAAAAACAAAAAATCAACAACATATTCGTGTTCTTAAGACCTCAAAACACAAAAAATGATTTAGTTAATCTAGACTATCAGGCTAAAGGTCAGGCTACACATGTCCGCACCATATCCGCGTGTATGAACGGTTACTATCTATCCTTCGTAAATGAATCAGATCCGTGCTGCGGTGCTGATTTTTAAGGTCAGGCCACACATATCCGCAACGCAGCACGGATCTGATTCATTTACAAAGGATAGATAGTAACCGTTCACACACGAGGATGCGGGTGCGGATGCGGTGCGGACATGTGTGGCCTGACCTTTAAGCATCCACCAGGACAACTTTTTCATTTATTAAAACATTGACTTCTCATTTATTAAAACATTCTCACTCATGGGACCATTTTCCAGTCAAAAAAAGATTTTTTTAAAATTACAATAATTTAAAAACTTTTAAAACGGAAGCACTCATCTAATATTTAACTATCATATATTAACATGTAATGTTATTATCATTTACTGCCATATCTTTGACCTACAATTTAATTATAAAATTCATAAAATAAACAACTTATATTAAAAATATCACATATTCTTTGATTTACTTTTTGTATACAGATTTAAAAAAGAATTATTAAAATAAATTTCATTAAACATTTTTAGTATTAGTCATCCTTATTTATCCAGCTTATCCAGTGATTGTACCAAATAAAATGCTTTCATTATATTTTAAAAAGATTTCTAGGCCATCGATATAAAATACAATAATATAAATCTCTTCTAATGAGAGCTAACTTTCAAATTACAGTTGCATATTCATATTTAGCGATATCAAATTAATAATACAATACCAGTTTAATTCAAAAGGCAAACAAAAAGTAAAAAATTTAATAGATCAGTGTAATAAATGTGAGTAACATAAAAACACATACCCAGCTGCTCAGTAAAGAATGACTGGCCTTCGCTGAGGAGCAGTTGGGACGGCAGGTATCCCGAGCTGGGTGCGGCCAGCAACGAACTGGAATCCTCCATCGGGGTGCCCTCGGCGGCCTTATCTTTGCTTGCCTCTTTATCAGCCGGGCTTGGCTCAAAGTCGTCAAAGTCCAGCAATCTAGAAATGAACCTTAATTAATTTATTTATCATTCTTAAGTAAGGTATTAATAACTTATTGATAATTTCATTTATTTTGATAGCCATGTCCAGATAGATGGACTGGATTTTAGGGTTTAATGCAGCAGAAGATATTCATTCCTATCTACATTTTCCCACTTATAAATTATCAACTAATTAAAACATAAAAATATGTATAGATTAATAGATATTTTCATAGCTAGTAGCTAAAGTACGAGTTCTATTTCGAAGAGCGAGGCTGAACCAAGCTCAGAAATTATACCAAGTACTGATACGTAGTGATAAAAAACTATCGACTATTTTTTTTTTTTTGCGACTTGATGCACCTTATTCATTAGAATTATGTAGTTTCTTAGCAGCAGCAAGCTCATTGTTATGTGCACTATCTTATGTTTCTGCTTGGTTTCACTAATGTTTTTATTAATTATAAAATTGGTTTAATTATACATTCAAAGCAAAATCATAATTATATACGTCACTTAATTTCCAATCTATATAAATTTTTCCAAATTATTAAAAAAAAAAAAAAAAAAAAAAAAAAAAAAAAAAAAAAAAAAAAAAAAAAAAAAAAAAAACATGCTGCTTTAGAATCTCATGAGAAACCTAATGAAGTTAAATTCACTAATTTTTTTTTGCAGTTATTCAGTTGTTAATAAACAAATTTTCTTCAAAATTTAACCAATCGAAAGAATTTCCAGAAACTTAAAAATTTATTTTATATCAAGACACATCAGCAGATTAACTCGATTTGGAGATTTTTTAAATGCAGTAGATCTATTTTAAATCCAGTTCTATGAAGAAAAACAAAACAAAAAAAAAAAAATCAATTTGAGAAATGGCGTGGAAGTAACTGAAAAACATTAATTATTGAAAGTTTTCAATTTATTTATTTTCATTAATAATAATATTTCAATTAGCAATTTTTTTTATCTATTAATTTTCCCGGCATGGCAATAAATCAATAAATACTGTTTTTAAATGTTGGGCATGCACACATAAAAAGGTTCACCATCCCCTAGTCTAGGGCAACAATAAATAAGATACATTCTAAAGACCTCCTTATCTTTATAAAACTATGATTTAATTATACATTCAAAGCAAAATCATAATTATATACGTCACTTCATTTCCTTCTTCTTCTTCTTCTTTCTCTACCTCCTTAGTGCTGTTAAGCGTGGAGTAGCTTCGGCCCGCTTCCTGTGTGTGGGTGTGTCCTGTGTCCCTGTCCTGGGCCTTTCTTTTCATCTCTTCTAGGGTCGATCCCCGCTCTCGACCGAGTCTGTCCATATAACTATTATATAAAATTCTTGGGCGTCCAACCGGTCGCTGCCCCCTTGGTCTGGCCTCCATTAGCCACCTTGCTCTACGCTCGTCCCCCATCCTGCAGAGATGCCCAAACCACTTGAGCTGGCGTTCCTCTATGACATCTCCTACATACATGTCAAACTCCAAGAGTATCTCTGATTGTCCTGTTCCTCACGCAGTCTCGTCTCGCCTTCCCAGCAACTCTTCTGAGATACCTCATTACTGCTGAAGTCACTCGTGAGGCATTCTTGTCCAAGAGTACCCACCTCTCAGCACCATATAGCAGGACCGGGAGGAATACAGATTTAAAGAAGCGGAGCTTCTCCTCTTTGCTCACCTCTTGCTTGCCAACCAGTGTTCCGGAGATTTGGAAGAAGACCTGGTTAGCTTTACGCACTCGATGCATAACTTCCTGGTCTAACTTCCCATCTCGACTGAAGAGAGTTCCCAGATATTCATAAATATCAACTTGCTCCACTTGGTATCCACCTCCTCCCATCCTACCTGCATAACCTTGCTTTTACCAGGATTTATGGCGAGTCCTCTTCTCTTAAGCTCCTCAGACCACTCCTCCACTCCAACTTGGAGAGAATTCACATTGTCTGCTATTAACACAATGTCGTCTGCATAAACGAAGCATTGGGCCTGGACAGGCAGCATATTCCAATACCCAACGATTGCTGTGGGTGTTCTTCGCTTGCATACCTTCAACACCTCGTCCATGACAATGTTAAACAGAAGTGGACTGAGGCTATCTCCTTGCTTAACCCTTTTGCAAAATCTGAATGGAGCAGACTATATTCCATTCAATCTAACCATGCCTTTCGGGTCCTGGTAAGCCGATTTTATAGCTCTAATGAGATTCGGTGGTATCCGCTTCTCCTGTAAGGCAGTCCAGATCTCCTGTCTGGGAACCGAATCGAAAGCTGCTTCAAGGTCCAAAAAGGCCAGGTAGACATTTATCGTCCTCGGTCCAGCGCTTTCTCCGTAACCATCCTAAGAGAGAAGACATGGTCCTTGGTCTGTCTTAAAGGCCGGAAAGCAGCTTGTTCTTCTTCCATGTCGAGTTCGACATATGCTCTCAGCCGCTGCTCCAGGATCCTTGTGTACACCTTATACACCACCAGAGACAGGCATAGGGGCCTGTAGTTCCCACATAAGGTCTGGTCTCCCTTCTTGTATATGGTGACAATTACATTTTCTTCCCACTCCTTAGGTATGGTCCCAGAGTCCCATATCCTCTGAAACAGGTTCTGCAGTGCTTTAATCAGCGCTGGTCCCCCTAACTTTACCAGTTCTGGTGCTATGCCGTCTATTCCTGCAGCTTTTCCGAGCTTGACATGTGTCATTGCATCCTCCACCTCTTCCTCTTGGATTGTGTCGTCCATATCCACAGGCTGCACGTATCCTGTCCTCGGGCGATGCCTTCCATCTGCTCTCTGGTCTCCTTCGAGCTCCTCCAATCAAAATTGCCATGCCTCCAGAATCTCCTTCTCTGCCGTTAAAAGCTGACCTTGGTTGTCCCTGATGCTCCGAACCTGCTTTCCTTTCTTCCCTCTCATGCATTTCACAGTAGTCCAGAACCTACGGATGTTCTCCTGGTAATTTTCTTCTATCTCCTTTCCAAAATTTTCCCAGGCTTTGCTCCGAGCTTGCTTCACGGTTGTTTTAGCAATGTTCCGTCTTCTCACGTATGCTTCCCAATCCTCAGGAGATTTAGACCTCTTATAAGCCGCCCAAGCTATTTTCTTATCTTTCACCGCTCTGGCAACTTCATCAGTCCACCATTTTGTCATCTTGGTGCTTGGCCTGATCTTCTTCATTCCGCAGACCTCCAGACCAGCTTTACGGATGCAGTCTCTACTTGAGCTCCATAAGGTATCCAGTGTCATTTCATAATTGACATTCTCTAACTTCCTTTCCAGAGCTTCCATGTATTCCTGCCTTTTATTTTCCTGTCGTAGAGTTTCAACTGACATCCTATCATATGCCTTCCTCCAAACTTTTCTGGGCTTTATAATCCTTGTGTCGGCAACTAGGAGATTGTGGTCTGTCTCCAACTCTGCCCCTCTAATGACTTTTATGTCCGTAAAGTGCTGCCTTAGGTCTCTACTGTAGATAATGTAGTCGATGATGCTTGTACCTTCTTGCCCTTGAGCTTCAAAAGTTACCTTGTGAATCCTCTTGTGGTTAAAGAAGGTATTTCCTAGGAGAAGATTGTTTCCAATGCAGAAGTCCAGAAGTCTATGACCTTTGCTATTCTTTGTATCTTCCCCTCCAAATTTACCTACCACTCCCTGTGACCGATTGTGATTTTGCCCAGTTCTTGCATTTAGGTCTCCCATGAGGATGATATTCCTATTCTTAGTGGTTGCCGAGTCGACAGTTCTCTGAAGGTCCTCGTAGAAGTTTTCCTTATCCCCGACACTGCTGTCCTCTGTAGGAGCATATACCTGGATACATGTAACTTTTCCTATTTTGAGTTTGATATCCATTGCTATGATTCTGGAAGATATGGCCTCCCTATATGGCCTATTTATCTATCCTGTTAAACAGCTCGTCTCTCAGGACGAATGCAACTCTCTCCTTGGCTCTCCTTGCATTTACCCCCAAGAATATCATTGAGAATCCAAACTTGCTGTCTGGAGTTTGCTTCTCCTACTTCCTCAATTCTTCCTCTTTACCTCACTGAGACCCATGATGGAGTTTGCCTCTTTACCGGTGAGTGTCCTAATATTCCACATAGCCAATCTTATGTCCTTGTCCAAGCCATGTCTTTTCCTTGTTAACCGTCCGATTTCGAGGCTATTTCTGTCTCTTTGAATCTTGTATATTCTGTGTGGGGGATTTGCCCAAGCCCCAGAGGCCCCGTATCTTTGGGACAACTAGATCCTCTTTATATCGGGAACAGGTAACCCTAGGCAGATTGCCTTCACCAAGGCTTGGAGCTCCACCTGCCCCTTCGAAATAAATCAGCTGTTCCGCCGGTCTCCAGCTCCGCCTGATGATGTCTAATCATGGACCCTGTTGTCCATACTACAATACTGACTTGTTAGTATGTTAGTACTGGTGCTACTGCTGCCTCACACCAGGGATATTTATCGACCTTCCAGTCTAGATCCGCCACGTTTTGTTGAATGTAGGGCCACCTCGAGCAGGATATGGTTCTTCACCACTCATGGACGGTCTTGGAGACTAGCTTCATACAGATCTCCACCAAGGCTTCTCAGATCTCTCGGCTAGTGCCCATGGTATTGAGGGAGGACCAGTGTCCGGTCAACCCTAGCAAAGGTGCTACCTCTCCCAATTCCTTGAGGAGAGGTACTTCATTTCCATCTATACAAATTTTTCCAAATTATAAAAAAAAAAAAAATAACATTTCATGAGAAACCGGATGAAGTTAAATTCACTAAAAAATTTTTTTTGCAGTTGTTCAGTTTTTTATAAACAAACTTTCTTCAAAATTTAACCAATCGAAAGAATTTCCAGAAACCTAAAAATTTGGTTTCTAAAAGCAAACTTCTTAGTAATAGTGAATTATTGTGTTTACATAAAGTATTTAATTACTCAATATCACTTGTTATTAATAACAAATATATTTATAATTAATTAATATATTTAAAAAAGAGGGGTTCAAGCCAAGCTTTAAAATAGAATTAATACTCTTGGATACTAAAACTGACTTAATAATAAAATTTCTAACACTCATAACTTACTTTTCATCGGAATCGGGAGCTTCTGACTGTTGCGGTTGTTGCTGTTGCTCAGGAGGTGTTAAATCGGAAAGTTCCTTAACAACGTTCCACTCGAAATGCTTATGCTCTAAACAAAATTCAATAATTATATGTCAAGAGAGGATATTAAACATTTTTTGAGCAGATAAAATGAATTGATCATTACCAGAACAGACGTCAGCAATAGCTTGATAGGCGACCGCAGAACCAGCTGCGAATTTGAGCAAAGTACTGTGGTATTGAGAAAGAGCATGGGAGAACATGTTGCACCTGGCTGCTGCCAGCAGGTCTACCTTCTCTAGAGTGTCCACTTTGAACCGATCGAACTGGGCTTTGTTAATCTTTACCTTTCCCTGTACCTAAAACAAATACAACTATTGATTAAAAAATAAAAAATCATATAAAAGGCTAACCACATGCCTACATACTTTTGTAATTCATCAATAACACTGATAGAATGAAATAGCTGATAGAATGAAAAATCAATAACCTTTTTGAACTTCTCTAACTGAGAATAAGCATCAGGATCTAGCGACTGTGAAACATCTTTCATCCATGAAAGAGAGGCCCTGTATTTAGTACGAGCTTTTTCCATTGACTGGACTGTTCTTTCAGTATCTTCAATGGCCCTTTGCCTAAATGTTTCTACTTCCTAGTCAATATTAAAATCATTATTAATATTATAACTATATTGAATAATATAATAATAATAATAATATGCCATAATACTTATAAAAAGAAAACATAACAGCACCTGGAAAAGTCGCAAGAGCGGAGACCTCAAGGAAATTCGTTGTTGACCAGCTTGCGACATAGTCTTCCCAAGTGATATCATTAAACTTCCTGCGCCAGTCTTATCAGCTTTACCTGATTCTTTCAAGAACCGGCCCATAGAATTTTCCTCCTGAGCAAGCACTGTAAAAAAATGTACACTGAACATAATACGCTTTTACAGTTGATAAATAAGTGCTTATTTATATCATAAAAAATAGAATAAAAATCTTCTTTTATTCAAGCTTCAAACAAAAAAAGAAAAATCTGGTGCGTGCTCGCAACACACAACTTTCACTTACCAACTTACTTAGATTAGAAATTAATGCGTTTTGTTAATTGCCACTTCTCTAATGAACAGAATGGCTTTAATTATGAACAATGGTCTGTCATTAAAGGCGTACTCCGCATGCGTGGGCTCAACGAGTTTTATGAGTTGACTGAATATTTTTCTTTTTTTCTCCTCTTTATGTTTTCTTTATTTTTATCAAATCTCATATTTAGCCATTTCTTATTTTTAGGCGTAACGAGAGACAGTTAATTTCTCCATGTAAACAAAAACAAAGGTACTTCACAAGAAAGAAACAAACAAACAAAAAAGGCCCCCCCCCAAAAAAAAAGCCCCCTCAGAACATTTTAATAATGATAAAGCTTACCTGATATTAAAGAAAACCTAATTTTCATTAAACATGACGAATTTGATAAAAATCGTTAAAGCAGTTTTTGAGATAATCGAAAAAAAAAGGTAAAAATTGGAAAAAAGTCATAAATAAAGTGCCCCCTCAGTTGGACCAATTTTGATGAAATGTTGGCTTTTACATATTTGGTATATACATACATCAAATACCCAGTTTTTTCAAAATTGTTAAAGCCGTTTTTGAGTAAATAAAAAATATGTACACGTGAAATTGGTACAAAATTTATTAAGTAAAGTCCCCTCTCCGGTTGATCAATTTTGATGAAATTTTTACAGTCGTATCTCGGGCATATAAATACATCATATACCCAGTTTGATCAAAATCGTTAAAGCCGTTTTTGAGTAAATAAAAAAACCAGGTAAAAATGATACAAAATTTATTAAGTTAAGTCCCGCCTCGCGGGCATATACCTACACTAAATACTCAATTTCAGGTTCCCACGGATTATAGTTTTTGAGCTAGTCTGTTCACACACACACACAGACCATTTCGCGGGACTTGGTTATTTCGACTCAGGGGGTCCCAAAACGTGTATTTCCGTTGAAAACCGGAAGTCGAAATTTTTCACGATCGCAATACTTCCACTTACTATATATTTCATTTATAGGTAAGTGAAAGTAAAAAAAAATTAATTAGAGTTGTTCCAATTTTGTGGTTGGGCACAAGATCAAATTGTAATTAGAATATCAAAAATTACTACTTCGAATAATAATAATAATAATGCTTATAACTACTTTAAATAAACTACCAAATTGTATTCTTTTAAAAGGTAAACATTTTTTGCTTTATAATATAGGTTGAGAAGCATAAGTTACAGGTGTCCATCCAAGTATCCTTTTCCATTCCTCTATAGTGTGCCCAACCACCATTGGGGATCAGTATTCCATAACTAGTATTAAACTGTAATTTAATACAAAAGAAATTATTGATTTTTTAAAAATTAAGATATATGTCATTTATCAATACCTACAGAATAAAATAAACGAATGGTCTAAGTTTAAGTTTTCTTACTTTTCAAAAATAATTACTTTCAAACACATGAGATGATATAGGTAGATAGAGCCTTATATACTTGATGGCTCAACAGACAGTTATTTTATCATGAATTGAATGTAACTGTATTGTGAAATCCTAGCACATCTGTCTTACAGACTGAGCACTATGAGTTCAACATACCAACACATTAATCAACTTCCTAGGCTACATTTCAGAATATTAATATCGAGATATGATGTATGGTACTAACCACATAACCTCTCCTGGTATTTATCAATTATCCTCTGTAAATCTAAACAGCTCTCTTGGATTGACTTAAATAATTCAAGCTTGGCATCAAGCTCAGCATCACTTGCAACGATATGTTCATCTTGTTTTTTACCGAGCTTTTTAAGTACAGTTTCCTTTGTTACCCAATACTGGTGTTGCATTTTTGACATCGTGGAGTTGTTCCTAGCATTCCCATGATGGTCTGACCAGTGGAAGTTCGAAGACATATGGCCATCCCCATAGGACCTACACATAAATAAAGGATTCAAAACACTATGTAAAAATTCTTCTGATTTTGATTGGCAAAATCTAAACATAATACTTTAATGCCAAAAATAAAGTTTCAATGTAAACAAAATAAACTTGAATATAACTAATTTTGATTTATTTAATAACAATTCATATGATTCATTGTATGTTTACCATGAAGCACTTGAAGTATTCATTGCAGTAATGAAAATTCTATCACAAAATAAATTATTAATGCCCTTAGTAGTATGCAACTTATTTCATTATAACTCAAAATAATATTGACTATCACATTCTGATAACATTACAAGCTCACGGCTTTATCAGCTGTGATAGGTAGGCAAAGGTGCACAATGTTGAAAACTAACTTAATTGTGTATTTTAAATTATAAAATGTTTTTAATTCAAAAGTAATAAGTTCATAATATTTTTTCCACTTCGCCGATATTGATGTAAGCAAATTGTTTCAAGGATAGAGAATTTAAACCATGGAAGAAACAGAACTATCAACTGTTTATATGAACGACCTTGAGGAAGAGTAATATATTTACTTTTATATAGGCTATTATTACCATTTAAATGGTCCAATTTCCCTCTGCCTAGTTATTCCTGTTCTATAATGGTAGTACTTAAAAATTTAGTAGAAGGGGGGGGGGCGTGGCGTCCAACAGACAGAATGCGATCTGTAGAGTCGAAGTAATTACTTCGGAGTGAAGCTGAGAACAGATTCAGTATCGTGTTAGTAAAAAAAAAAAAAATAGCAGTTTGATGTCTGAAATATATTTTACAAAAAACTTAGGGATATATATTGCATTATCAACAACAAAAACCGGAACCGAATCTTATAATCTCAGGAAAACTAGTTTTTGTAGCTTTAGCCTCTCTGAATTATCTCCTAGCAATACCACCACTCTTTGATTTATTAATTTACCATCCCTATATTACTGATTTACATTCCCTTCAGGGAAATTGTCAATCACATTGTCCAGTTGTAAAACAATTCCTTCATTCAATGAAAAGCCCCCTACATTCATCTATTACTGAGCTTCAGATGTGTATTATTATATACAATCATATTTTTTTATATACAAGAACTCTAGAAGTTATATTTTCCTCCTGCTCCCTTAGACTATCTTTTCTTCTGGTGTACTGTTCGATTACCTGTTTTGTTATGGCTCACCAACAGTAGACGGTATCTCATGAAATTGGCTAAATATGTTAAGATATCCTGGCTCTGGATTTAGCAGGATCTTATTCCGGTAGAATCTGAAGTTTTGTTGTCGAAAGTATAGTTTGAAAGCTTTCTCATGGAACGTTAGCTTTTGATAGATACTGCATTATTTCATGGAATGAATAGAATGTTGTCTAACAAGGCATTTGGGTTTATCCGTCGTTCATGCCATTATCGCACTCCAGAAACGGATTCAGAAATGTCCTGAGGGGGGACACTTTTTTTTTCTAGTAAATTCCAGAATTTAAAAGTTCACAAATCACTACATTGCTTCTAGGGTTCGCTACGTAGCTATTTTGGGAGGTCATTTGACCTTAATATAAGCGTCCTGCTTTAGTTAAAAATAGGTTTGATAAACTTTCGAAAGGATTTAATAATCCCAGCTTTCAATTGCCACACTCATCGCCAAAACTTTCAATCCACAGAAAGGCGATTTCAGATACCGCTAAAAATATCTCCGAATTAGCATATTAAGTAGGCAGGACCTCTGACGAGAGTGGAGTTCAGATCAAGCAGAGCACGGTGGATTATATTTCAGAGGCTCCTCCAGCCATCTAGAAACAAGGGCGGATCGAAAAGGGGGGGCTAGTCCTAAAGGGGAGGGGGCTGCAGCTCCACATCCCATCATTTGGATCTGGTAATCAGCTTTTTTACCTTTATGTTCCTTTCCCACAACTAAAATTCTAATTGTTCTGCACATTATTTGTTCTTTAACTTGCTTCCTTACATTAAGGAAAGTCAAATTCTATCTTTAAATGAAGAACAATTTTCCAAAGGGAGGGGCTGCAGCCCCCACAGCCCCTCCGCTGGATCCGCCAATGTCTAGAAAAGAATGGTCCCCCCCCCCCTCTTAGGTCACTACTAAGTAGAGGTAAAAGAAATCCTCAAAAAAAGTTATTCAAGATTAGTTAAATTCCACAAAAAGGAAGTTATGTGGTAGAGGGAAAATAGAATAACATAAGTCACTAATTCAGTACACATCTGAAGCACAACGATTAGTTGGGCTTCCAGTTCATGTGGTCTTCCCCAATATTCTTTGATTTGCCTAGAAAATCTAATGGGGATTGGAAGTCGATAAACGAAGGGACCCAAACACTAAAAGTCTAAAACGTATCATATAAAGAATTTAACTAAATTGCTTTATTGCTTAGTCTAATATCGAAATAATCAAAAGTAAGAAACCAGTGTTTTTATTATAATTGAAAAAATAATTTCGTTTGTAATTTGTAACCTATGCCTCCTCCCAGTCCTTTTCATTAATGCCCTTAGTTCCATGATTTTAGCTTGATTTCTTTTGCTACTTTTAGAAGTATAAATATATTTTTCAACGTTTCTTAGTTAGAGAAAATTATGAACTAAAATTAAACCCCAATTCCCCCCCCCCGCGAAAAAATATTTTTATTAATTTGACAAGGAGTTAATATCTCAGTTGGATACACTGATTGTCGCACAACGAATCGCCATTTAATTCCTTTTCAAAAATCTGCAAAGAAATATATTCTGGAAAGTTTTAGAGATCAAATGTTCAAATTCTTTACTTTTAGAAGTATGAAAATAAAATGCAACATTTTTTACAACTAACTTTGAGCATTTTTGTAAATGAAAGTGGTTGTAAATTAGCTAATGTACAATTTTTTTTTTTAATGAAACTTAATTTTAGCTTACACTTGAAAAATATTATGTTTCAGGTTCGAGGATGAAGAGATTAGAATTAGTAAACGCAGAAGAAATACTGAGTATGTAAATTTGTATCTAGTATTGAACTTGTTTTCTAGAATATCATACATGACTTTTCAATATGAATGAAGTTAATGTTTGATGACTTATTTTAGTTTTTGTTTTATATGTAACCAGTTTAAGTATTGTTCGTGCCACTAAAATCCCAGATTTTTTTTTTTTTATTTATTTATTTAAAAGAACATGTTTTAACCAAACAGAGGTGTAACTAGCAGATGAAAAGTTAGCTAATGTTATTAGCCATTGCCAGAGAGGCTCTCGATTTTAAGAAGAGATTTATTTTAAAACTCCTTATGAACTATTTTGAAGTCAGTGTGACATTTAAATTGTTGGTACCACTTCACTAGCCTCTCTCTAGCATCATAAGATCACACTGAGTATCAAATTATCTTATACATTGTAATGAAATAAATAACGGATATTATCTTAATATACATATAACACAGTCAGATGTTTAAATTTTAAGGAAGAATCCTAGGGGGCATCAAAACTTAGTTACTTTTGCCTTTCAAAAACATGCTTACTTCATTCTTCATGCTGACAACAGTTATTGAATGCAATGGCCTTGATTTAAGATATCTCAATTTTTTTTTTCGCTTGAATTATTTAGATTTAAGGCTTAATTTTTTTTTTTTTTTTAATTCGTCCATTATTTATTTTTACTCACTTTATTCAATTTCATCCCAATTTTTAGGCATTACAAAGGTTTTTGTGGCTGTAAGGACAGGAACTTCTGGGGAAAGTATGTATATTTTATTTATCATAATTAAAAATAAAAATTAGTTTTTTAACCGACTTCGAACGAAAGAGGAGGTTACTCAATTCGACTCGTATGTGACTTTTTTTTTTTTTTGTGCCTTTTTTTTTTTTTTTTTTTTTTTTTTTTTTTTTCTATGTATGTTCACCGATTACTCAGAGATGGGTGGACCAATTGGAACGAAACCTTTTGCATCTTGTAGAGTATTTTCCCAAGGTGGTCCCATTTAAACCTTTTTGGGGTTCCTAATTTATTTAAGAAGTTATCGGGAAAAAACATGAAAATAATTATTTAATTATCGCTCAAATTGTTTACTTATTGGAAAAACATATGGTATATATAACATAAGGTATGCTCCAACAAGCTATTAAAACTAATTGATAACTAATAAATCCAAATATTGTATTACTGCTGGATGAATCAAATGGAAAAACCAACCAATCAAATTCAGAATCAAAAGAGTGGGGGGAGAACATGAGCAGTCTGTCAGTTATCGATGTGTTTTACGTGCTTGTTGGAACATACCTATACATAACCTTAACTAATTTTTCAACATTAGATTTAAATGAAGATATAAATATCAGCAGAATATAATATCGCTGTCGTTTTCTGTAGCGATATTAGCATGAATAATAGATAGATGTATATTCACCGATAACAGTAAACCTTCTTAATTTAGATCTAATCAACGGTTGGACACCATAATCATAAGAGAACAAAATTCGTGGAATTCCAAGAAAGACTGAGTATTGGTAATCGTTTTAAAGCAGAATTTAAGACTTCTTCAAGTTCCCGAAGCATCGTTTAAATTTAAAATCGTAACTATTATTGATTTAAATTAGATTTTGATTTCTATCTTTTATTGACTATGGACATTAAAAAAGAATAATAATTCCTGGAAAAGCTCATTTTCAGTTGACTTAATAAAGGATTCAGATACCTCTGTCTTCTTCCGGATACACTCGGTTACTGTTGAATATCTTGCCGGAGGTCTTGTGCCGATCCTTTATGGGTGACACTTCTTTTATGTCATCCGGATTACTAGTATCGGTTTTTAAATTTGTTTCTACAACTATCGAGGCTTTTGCTGGTGTTTATCCATCAATAAAAACTGCAAAATAAAACTTGATAACTACCCAAAAACAACCTCATTGTATGAAAGTCCCCTCAGCAAAAATTTGGCAGTCATGGAAATGATTGTTAAAAATGATGATAAATGCTACGCCACTAGAATTGAAGCAACATTGTTTAGCAATTTATTTTCTGAATAATGTTTTACGAAGGATATAATTCATAGTAATTTGGTAATAAATTTAGTCAATAATTCATCGAAAAGAATTACGAACATAATTGACTCAATCTTTTGACTCAATCTAGAATAATAATATCCTTCGTAATAATAAATTAACCATATGTGAGTCCCAAACCCTGTTGCTTCTATCCTAGCGGGGCAGTCTTTTTGATATCGATAATTTTATGGTTGCCCCTTTTTTTGCAGGGATTTCTATCCAATGATGTAATCCAATGAAGTTGTGTATAATATCGCCTTAGTTTTCAGAAGGATATTCAAGCAATCAAAATTTAAAAATTACTTTCAAATTTACTATAGGTCATATTAGCATCCTCATTGATTCTCCATTAACGATATCTTGTCTAAAACCGGCCAAAATCTTAATTGTTCAGTGACTTATCTACTTCATCTTGGAATGGCCGGATTTATGTACTTATGTATATTTAACTGAACACATCTCGGAACACTGATTCTCTACGTAAATGACAAGTACTGACGACATTTAGCAAAGGCAAAATATTGTCATTGTGGAAAAACATTTTATGTGTTCCTTTCCCAATTGAACATTGATCTTTAAAAAAACCAAAAAAAAAAACCATTTATAATCATTAAACGTAGTGTGTTGAAAGTTGTATAATACACGCACCGCTTTCCCGCACTTTTCTGTGTGTACTCATAAAATTGAAAAGGTAAAGTGTATTTCATAATAATTTTATACAATTATTGTATAATAAAAAGACCTGGGAAAGACAAACGTGGTAGAGCGTAAAAAGATTTCGAAATTTTTAAACCAACGTTTATTTTATCAACGACTAATTACCCACGAAATTTTTATACCAACGTACGGTTTTCTACATTTGTTATCTTCTCCAACTAAAAATTGTGAAATAAAAAACATTTTATAAAAAAATATTAAACCGACTTCGAAACCTAGGAACCAGTAAAAATAAATTCACTGAAAAGTATGAAATAATTACCTTCTGATTTTTATGAATACACAGCAAAATTGAAGATGGTATAAAAAGTGGAAAAGTGCAATAATACGAATAATTTTATTTTGATTTGTACAAATACACACTAATTGTTAATAAAAATTATTAAATTTAAATATTTAAATACTATGTTTAATACAACACGATCTTTTCGGAGGCGGCGCAAAATTTAAAATTTTTTAAACTAGACATTATGAAAATCTTCTAAATGGATCTTCTCTTCCCAGCTATTGATTTCAATGCCTACCAAAATGGAATTGTATCAGTAACATGTTATTTCTATTTTGCGCCGCCTCCGAAAAGATTGTGTTGTATTGAACATAGTATTTAAATATTTAAATTTAATAATTTTTATTAACAATTAGTGTGTATTTGTACAAATCAAAATAAAATTATTCGTATTATTGCACTTTTCCACTTTTTATACCATTTTCAATTTTGCTGTGTATTCATAAAAATCAGAAGGTAATTATTTCATACTTTTCAGTGAATTTATTTTTACTGGTTCCTAGGTTTCGAAGTCGGTTTAATATTTTTTTATAAAATGTTTTTTATTTGTAGTATTAACTTAGGTTAAAAAATATAAAGAAAATGTCAAAATTGTATTTTTCATATTTGTCTGTTGCAACTTACATTGTATTCATCTGGAATGTTTTAATTTATCTTCTGTACTAATGGTGCATGATTATATTTTAAAGGGGGAGAAATTTAAAGAAGTGACATCTAATGAAATCTATAAATAATTTTATATTCCATGTCTTTTGATTGTTTGATTCCTTTTTCTTTCATATAACTTTTTATTAAATTTATTTTATGATTTGGAATTATTTTTTCTTCCAGGAAATGTGAATGTGTCACTATTAAAGAAGATATAAGAATACTGTTTTTCCTGGGAGACTTTGCTGACGAACTGTAAATTAATAAACTCAATTTATATTTTATTTATGTTTTCTCACAAATTAATGAGTTTATTTTAATTATTTCAGCACTCTCAAGCAAAAGAAAGCTCTTCAGGTTCCTATTGGAAAGGCTAAACCATATAATATGCTAGATATGGTTTTAGATATGTAAGTTTACAGTTTACTTACCGGTTAAATTATTAGAAAAGAAGTGGACAGCCAAATAAGGAAAAAGAATGAAGGGGATAGTGGGGTTGGTTGGCAAAAGTTTTCACTTTTTTGATTGTTGAGTCGTTCCTGTTAATATAATCCCAGAGGGCTGAAACCACTGTAAACTCCAAGTATTAGAGTACTTTATGTATTTTTTTCACCACATAATATTTAATACTAAGATCATAGAAAATTGAAGAATTCGTCAATCCAGAGTATGCCAATTAACCCCCTATGTGGGGCAGGTTGGCCTAGAAGGTGGGGTTGTTTAGCCATCTCATTCAAGTACTGCCTGACACATATTATTGTTATTAAAAGCTGCACTATAATGGTATAATAATTTTGAATTGGTTTTTAACAGAGGGGAATAATTAATTCCAAATCATTAAGGGAAAATAGAATGACGATAGAAGAAGATTGAAGATTAGAGTGTCGTCACTTTCTGCATAGGAAATATTGCTCTCCTCGCTGGAACTAATGACAATTGGTCGCTTCATCTTTGTTTATGTTTACCTTGCTTTTGTGAATTGCTACTGCGCAAACAAACTCCAGTTGAAGAGAGCCAATTAACCCCGCAGGAGAGATCATATGAAAGATGGCTGCCAGGACAAGGGAGAACAATCAAACAAGAAACTGGTTAGTCGAAAGGTTAGGTTTTTCAAAGGAGTTTGGGTCTATGTGAACAGAATCGGAGTCAAATGTTTTGCCATGCCTTTAAACCAAATTTACTGAAAATATTAAAATTTACTTACAGGTTGTAAAATCAATCAATGAAGCACACTATTCTCTATACTGTTAGCATCGGATTGAAAACTCAGGACAAGACTCCAGAGGTGGAGCGAGTCACATGGTACCATGGTGGGGCCTTCACAATAGGTGTGACGGAAACTATAAGCAAATGGCCAACCTACCCACTATGCCAACCAACCCCGATCTCCCCTACTAGTTCCCCAACGTTCCTTCTAGGGTTGGTCACTACATCACTGATCTCAACTGATAAGGACCCCTTTAGGGTTCATTTATCCCTTTAGAGCGAGTTGGAGTCAAAAGCTGGGATCTAATAAAGCCGATCAAAGCCCTTTTTAACTGAAAAGGAAGTAACGGGAGTTCATTAATATTATGCTAACATTAACTCCCAAAATATGCCATGACCAGAAGTAGCGTAGGGGAAGCTTTACCATCATGAATAATGATAATATGATAATAATGAAGAGCAGGGATAGTCTAGTGTGTTGGAGTGCGACCTGCTTTAGCATGCTCGAGCCGAACAGCGGCGGTTCGAATCCGCCCTGGGAGGGTTGACTTGTATTTCACGGAGACCCTGTGGAATAAATCTAGACCTATCCACCCTGGTTAGAATAGTTTGGTTACACTTGTAGAGTAACAGGCGTAAACCAAACATGGTAGGGGTACCAAAAAAAAAATATATATATATTTTTTTTTTATATATACTATTGACACATATTTTGTGTTTTTACTTTTCAATAATGGCTTCATAAAATCTAATGTCATAATTATCTCCACTATTCATTTGGAATTATATTGTCGATAAAGTTGATTATCAGTGAACCGAACCATGGGGGGGGGGGGAAATAAATGGAAGAAATCTTTATTTATAAAAAGAAACAAATTTAAAAAATCACTCCGGATATGATCAAATGATAAGCGAACATATTTAGTATTTTCAATATTTTGCCCTTCTATACGGAATGAGCTATTAAGATCAGGAAAAAAATGTATTATGTGCGAATGTTAACTTTTAAGTACTTGAGAATAGACAAAGAGTCTGAAATGTAGTACATGATAAAATAATTAAACAAAAAAGGTTATAAAGAAAATATAGTTGCATGTTTATCACCCAAAATAAAAAACACATGAAAAAAAAAATTTTATACTTACAAAGAAGTGAATAAATGTTAGCATTCAGTTTAGTTTTATACAATTTGCAAGTTTCATCAAGACATGAACTTTTTAATGTTTTCCATACTGTTTAGCATCCTCTTCAAGGTGGCATTTGTTTAATCCTTTCAAAATGTGCTGTATTCAATCTAATATTACATTAATATTATGTGTTTCGCGCACGCACCAGATTTTTATTATTGTGTATAGGATATTAGCACTATTTATGTTTATATATTATTGATATCTAGCTTTATACTCCTTGCTACAAGGACATGTATCCTTTAGAGCAATAAAGATTCATTTCATTTCATATTTCAAGTAAGGATGCATGCTCAACATTTAAAACAGGGAAGAATTATCCTAGGTTCTTTCAGCTGACCCATTTTAAACTTCACAGTATTACAGCTCTAATTAATTTTGAGATGACCGGGAGGGCTGTTTGCTTTATTACATTTATAACACATATATTTGTTTCATTTTTTAGCCCTGACGAAGACCCATTTGTTAGGCTGTTATAACTAAGAAAATGTTTTTGACTGAAATTCCTGATTATCAATCATCTTGAGAATCTTAAAGAAAACAATCGGCCATTTTCCATCTTTAAATTTGAATATTATTAATTTTTTTAATCTGTTTTTCATTGATTATGAGCAATGTTATAGTCTTTATTTTCTTTTGGTAAAAATTTATTATTGTTATTGTTATGTAATATGTTTAGGAATTTTAAATTTGGTGATTGCAATTGTGAGCAAGATGAAGAAAGCAACAGTTCTGAAACTGGGTAAGTCGAGAAATTTGTATATATAATTATGAAATCAAATTTCTAATCTAACTGTTATATTAATTATGTTATAGCACATGCAATTTATTATTTTGTTTTTATCAAGAATAAACCTCACAGATGTCAGTTTGTTGGATAACTTTTATTGCGGAAGTACCAAAACCTTCCGCGACAAAACAGTTTTTATATTGGTTACTTCATCTTAAACAGTTTCATTAAGAATTGTAAAACTATAACTTTAAATTTGAAATTGCAATGATGCATGAAAAATAAGCACAAATTAAATAATATAAATTGGCCTCAGCTACATGAAATTTCTTTTTATTTATAAACATTTTTAAAAATTAGAATAATAATGTAACGTTAAATCGATAATAAAATAAAAACATATGGCTTAAAATCCCAAACCTTTTGTTGGAACGACTATTGGTCGGAACAGACCGTTGAAGCACGTGGACGGGCCTAGATCTTTTCGACGAAGACCTGGAACCTCCCAGGAGGATCCCGAACCTTCCAGAAGGTTCTTCTTGCGACTATATATAAGGAGTGAGTGACTGGGCCAGTTAGTCTTAGTCTGTGTCTTGACTGTGAAGCTCAAGTCATATGATTAGTGTGCTATAACATTATCATTTTTGTAACCTGCTCGAATATTTGAGTTGTATTACTTCTTTGGCATTGCTAATTGTTATATTTTCGTTAATAAATATTTGTTAACACTCAGGAGTGTTACAATAATATCATTATTATATATAAGAAATAAAAGGAACTAGAATTATAAAAAAATTTAGACTTGATCACTATGAACCAAGAGCCTGCTGTGCAGCTGCTTAATATAAATAACTTAATATACACGCTTTGCACCAAAAATGCTGTAAAGAAATTACACTAAATATTAAAATAATACAGCAGCAATATTATTATTGCTAGATTTTTAAAATTAAAACTAATATTGAATACACTATTATTATTATTGTGAATGTTTTTTACTTTCACTTATAAATGAAATATATAGTAAGAGAAATTATTGTGATCGTGAAAATTTTTCAAAAGTATTGTATTACTTTGAAATAATAAATAGATTTTTTTTTAATTCCATTAATGTTATTTGATTCTTTATTTTTAAATTCCTTGTTTTCTAAGTGAATCTTGGGGACCGAAGGAGTTACCCCCTAGCTGTCATTGCCCTGAACTTCCCAAGAAAAGATGTGTATTGAGAATCATAAGGAATGACATCTTTCAAAGGTAAGTGCCTTTGAGTACATAAGTAATTCTTAATATTATTTTTAAATATATTTTATAAGAGAAAATTGGCCCTGGCTGGGATTTGAATGCTGATTTCCTTATCACTGGAGCCACCAGGCACAGATCCTGATGATAAGGAAATCTAGGTTCAGAATTTTCATGTTAACATGACTTGAAAAATGATTGAATTAATATTTTAAACATATTGACAATGGTCAAAAGACCTCATGCAATGGACAAATTGTCCCCCCCCCCCCCCCCGTCTAATTTGCAAAATTGTGGGATCGGTGGGAGAGAGGTCAGTGAAGAGAAAGGATCAGCTTGACTGGGATCTGTACCTGGTGGCTCAAGTGGCAAGAGCGCCTTAACCCTTTAACAGCTAAGCACTCGGAACAAAAGTTGCACTGAGAAGCTAAGGAGTGCAGGCCACTCTCCACTGCTGACTGCCTCAACTTCTTTAACTCCTCATAACCTTCACCGACTATTTCTTAATGTTTTATTTATTTTTGATGATTATATAATACCTTTATCATTATTTCAATAAATAAAAAAGCTAGATTATCGATTGCAGTTACAGATTACTTGATTTAAGAAGGTAATAATGAACAATAATATATTAATGTTATTACTTTATATACATACACTTTTTAAATTTAATTAATTTTTAATTAGTAATATTTTTTTTTATTTGAAGTTATATTTCAATAATTTACCAATGTTTAGACGGATAAAAAACTTCCTCATCCTCTTCTTAGATGCGTGCTTTGAACCGCCACCGGCAGTTAAGAATTTTTTTTATTTTTGTTTTTGTTTTTAATTTCTTGTTCCATGGGTTCCGGAGAAAGACTGCCCTCTTCCGAAGTTTCGTTCAAAATCTCCCAATCTCCTTATCAGTGAACACTTTTCGCGACATACTAACACCAAAACTGGAAAAATATTAGTGAAATAAAACACAGAGGATTATCGCTCAGAGCGTCTGGAACTTGAAATTAATAATGGTAAATATGTCCTCCAAGACCCCTAAGGGTAGCCTGGGGAGGGATAAGGGACAGAAAAAAAAAATTTAGCTGGTAAAAAAGGGGTGACGAGCTTCCTCGAACGGACGACCCAGATGATAGGCAGCTACCGAGCCGAAACAAATATTTCCGCAATAGAGACACCCCTGCAGCCTAGCGGCCTCTAGATGTACTTATTATGTCCCGGGGATCCGCTAGGATAAGCCTCAGTTGCGACAACTTATCTCTTTTGAAGCTGAGGACGTTAAATAAGTGAAAAACCGATTGCGAGATATCTCGTCATTAGCGTCAGGCGGGATGGCCGAGTGAGCAAACGCGTTAAAAAAATACGCGTTGCCCGTGGCAACATATGATTGAGAACCGAAAGATAGCAAGTTCAAAACCCGGAGCCAGGGGAAAATTTAATAATACTCGGCATCAATCCCCCACCCACTCCCCTGGCCCAGGAAACCCCATATAGCCTACAAGGCGAGGAAGGGGAGGAACAAAAAAAAAAAAAGTTTGCTTTTATGAAAATTGAAGCCTTTTATAAAAACGGGGGAGCTGAGACGGAGGTGGGAGGATTGCGTTAAGGCAGATCTATCGAAGTTGGGTCTGGAAGGAGGTGAATGGATGGAGGTGTGCAAGGAGCGAGTTATGGTATCGCCATCAAACCTTCGGGTTCGTTAAGCCTTTATTATTATTATTTCATTATTAGCTGGACTAGAACTTTAGAATTGTAGAACTTTCATGATATGCAGTGTTTTAAACTATGTACTTTAGTAAGATTAAATATATATATTTAATTTTATTTTTTACTAAAAATTAAATGAGGCGTTTGGTTTCAGAACCAGCTACATCCATTTTCAACAATTTTTCAGGACTGATCAAAAAAAGATCAATAAAAAAAATTAATCAATTTAACAATTTTTTTTTGTTCTTTTTCGTCCTTTCGCTAACAATGACCTTCAAACAAAAATGTTTGACAACTTTTTATCACATTTTCTTTTTTAAATCTCATTTAACATTAAAAAATATGTTGGATGTACCTGACTTTGATAAGAAAATATCAATTTTTTGTTAAATTATGAATAGAGATTTTTTAAAAACAAATCTCTTTATTTAATATGAACAATATATACATTGTTTTTATTTTTTAAATATACAAAATTTTCATTTAAATCTTGATGTTGACCCACATCCATATTGGTATCATGCATATTTACTTGGATAGGTGACATTATACTGTCTATTACAACTTTGTAGAATTCTAGGGTACCTATTGATCTCCAGTCTTCTCTATAATGTTTTTCTTAATAGAGTATCAACATCATCCAACTGTTTGGAAACATGGATACTGTTTGGGATTTCGAAAAATTGAAGGTTTTCTGAAAAGTGAAGGTTGGATAGAACCGCTTTTGATAAGAAATGGAATCTTTAAGTATTGATTTTCGAAGGATCTAGACGTCTTTTTAAAAAAACGTGTCTAACAAATTATTACTAATATTAAAAACTTGAAAAAAAAAGAAAAAAAATTTTTGGGGAAAAATTGATGTGACCGGTTTTGAAACCAAACACCTCAAATTATACATTTAATTTAAAAAATCTAAATCTGCTTTTCGTTTTGAGGCTGTATTAGCTATATGAGAAACATAAGCCAATTCCGGCTACTGTGAAATTGACATCAGGGTCCTTTTTTATTCATATCTTGTTTCCAATTGTTTTCTTATTAACTTTTCTGCCATTTCTATATTTATATTAATCTCATTTGTGATGTTTATTGAAGAATGAAATTGATTAAGAAACTTAATTTCCTACTCTTGGAAAAGAATAAAAAGATAAAAGAAACGGTAAAAAAGAGAGAGGAAAATGACCCATGCTCACGTTCCAGAACATCGTAAGTAATATTTAAATATAGATATATGAGATCATTGATAGTCAGAGTAGTATTTTTGTATTCCAAAGTCTTTTTGAATTTATAAAATATGTAATTTATTATTATAAATAAATTGTACATCACCTATGATCATTCCGAAATAATAGAGTGATTGAAATTTCTTTGACAGATTAAGTGGTGTTAAACAACGTTTAGCCTCAAAAATAAATTATTAAAATATGACATTCTAGTTTGATTAAATCAAACTTGATGTACTAAATATGCCATCTTGATGTACTGAAAACTTTAAGAACAAAAAGTATACTAATTTCAAGAGTAATTCCAAAGTTTTATACGATTTATTTTTTCTCAGGATATTAGGCTTCATTTGTATACAATTTAATGTTATATCCTTAAAAGTTGAATTATAGTATTTTAAATAATTTTATTAGAAGTTAATATCATCACACTCTATTGTTAAACAAAACAAACAAGTCAGGCGTATTGTATATTTGATGAATTATTTATTTTTTATTTCAGCTTGAACTGTTTTGTTTTATTGCTCTCCATTTCTTTTTTACTTTCACTTACCTATATATGAAATATATAGTAAGTGGAAGTATTGCGATCTTGAAAAGATTCGACTTCCGGTTTTCAACGGAAATACACGTTTTGGGGTCCCCTGAGTCGAAATGACCAAGTGCCGCGAAATGGTCTGTGTGTGTGTGTGTGTGTGTGTGTGTGTGTGTATGTGAACAGACTAGCTCAAAAACTATAAACCATGCGATCCTGAAATTGGGTATTTAGTGTAGGTATATGCCTGCGATGTGACAGCATAAATTTCATCAAAATTACTTAAAGGGAGGGGGTACTTTACTTAATAACTTTTTAGGTTTTTTTCGATTTTCTCAAAAACGGCTCTAACAATTTTGATTAAACTGAGTATTTCATCTATTTATATGCCCGAGATATGACTGTAAAAATTTCATCAAAATTGATTAACCGGAGGGCGGACTTTACTTAATAAATTTTGTAACATTTTCATGTGTTTTTTTTATTTACTCTAAATCGGCTGTAACGATTTTGATCAAACTGGATATTTGATGTATTTATATGCCCGAGATATGACTGTAAAAATTTCATCAAAATTGATTAACCGGAGGGGGGACTTTACTTAATAAATTTTGTAACATTTTCACGTGTTTTTTTTATTTATTCTAAATCGGCTTTAACGATTTTGATCAAACTGGGTATTTGATGTACTTATATGCCCGAGATACGTCTGTAAAAATTTCATCAAAATTGATCAACCGCAGGGGTCACTTTACTTAATAAATTTTGTATCATTTTTACGTGCTTTTTTTATTTACTCAAAAACGGCTTTCACGATTGTGACCAAACTGGGTATTTGATGTATGTATATGCCAAATATGTGATAGCCAACATTTCATCAAAATTGATCAACCGAAGGGGGGACTTTACTTAATAAATTTTGTATCATTTTGACAGGGTTTTTTATTTACTCAAAAACGGCTTTAACGATTAATAAAAATAAGATATGAATGTAGAAAAATGTGTGACTTTGGGAAATGATATTTAACAAAACACATCAATTTCTTATCTAAGTAAGTTGGTAAGTGAAAGTTGTGTGTTGCGCGCACGCACCAGATTTTTAAACCAAGCAGCTTGATCCTACTTTCCATTAATTCGATGGAGCTTATAGAAGTTGGTAGAAAGCAATGAAATTAGTCGGATCAGGATCAGAAGAAAAACTTAGATAAAATTCAATCAAGAAATTTTGGCCTACATCCTTCAACATTAAGCCTTAACAACTCCCTATTTTAATGTATAACTAAGGCATACATAAATTGAAAAGTTTTAAGAGTTAATTATTGAAAAGTTAATCTAACTCAGTTTTTCTTACTACTGAACTAACTGTGGGGTCAATCCAGCTGTGTCGATCTTTTTTCTTCTGATAAAATTGTTTAAAAATTATAATTTAATTGAGTGCATCCTATTGCAGCCTCAGATTGCATTTATTTATATTTTTTATTTTTACATTGAGGTGGACTCAATTTAATAATTTCAAGTAAATGAAGCAGTCTACCAAGATAATTATAATTTAATTATTTCACTCTGAAAAAAGGTGATCATATAGTTTGATAAAGATTGTAAAAATGTTAGGTTTTTAATTAAATGCGGTTTATTGCTTGTTATAATGATTAAATTAAAGAAAATTTCGATCATAGTGATTAGAAAAGTAACAATCAACAACAATGTAGTAACAATATATTGCATTAGTGTGTGAAGAGACGTTTAAATAGGGCCATGCCCTCTTCCACCTCAGACGAACCAGTTCTAATGAATGCAACATACTCTGGTACAGACAACAATTCTAATAATGATCGAGGGATCTGGGGAACTGTAACTGGCCTTAAGCGACAATCCAAATAAGAAAGAGACCCATGTCAGCAAAAAAGGCCAACTACTTCAGCTCCTCTACCCCACAACAGATATCACCTGTTATCAAAAAATGATGAAATGCAATCAGATCAGACTTAAATTTCTTCAAAATTCAAGCGGCTCAACATCATTCAAACTTAAATCAACAAATAAAAAAATCTGTATATATCCAGAATGCCCAAAGTTGTTCGATCGTAAATTCACTCAGGATACTAGGTGCTGACTTTCAAACTTATCAGCTGCCTGAAGATAAAATGTCCAAGGGTAGTGATTAAAAACTTACCACATTCAACTCCAAAATTAATCATTTTTGAAGCCCTAAAGGAGCATAGTTATGCGGTTACAAATATCACCAATGTTATTTCGAGGTTCAAAGAGCCAGTATCCATGTTTTTTGTAGACGTAACGCCAAAAACATTTAACGAAAATATTGTTCAGATAAATGCGATTTATTGCACCCGTGTGATGGTTGGAGAATCTAGAAAGATAAAGATGGTACCTCTGTATAGATCATACGTTACTGATCCTACTACTTACATAATTTGGGAAAGGGCAATGCTAAAGTCTCTGGGGAGTTTATTAGCGATTGGTTTCCCGATTTCTGAAATATCCAGGGTTTTTTTTTTTTTTTTCCTTTAGAATTTATTGCAGCTTTGATTAATAGAACGATGGAAATCTGTGTTTATGATGAGATTTTTTAAATCAATATATGTGATAATTTGTTGTATACTCAATTCTTGCGGGTAAAATCAAATGACGCTCTTCTCTTTAGTTATTCGAGGTATATTGCATGAATATAATTTTGAAAGTTTAAAATTTTTTAAATTGTAACACTTATGTGGGTTTAAATAATTTTTATTAGAAGAAAGTAATACTTCACAATGTCAGACTAACAATAACAATCAAATAATTAACAAGGTTACAAAAATTATCAACTTGTAACGATACAGTAACTCACAAATAACCATATGATTAGAGCTTTAGAGTAAGACTAACTCTCCAGTCTATCGCTCCTTATATTTAGTCTGAATTAGACCATTCCAGACGGTTCCCGACAAGTGTAGAAGGTTCTCGAACAGTCATGAAAATGTACTAGAACGTTCGGTAATTCTTCAAACAAAAAGTCTAGAACTCTTATATCATATGTTTTGTGTTTCACATTACAATATATTTTGATTATTTTATTTCTTTATTTTTATTTTTCAGGAGCGTTAGTTTTGATGAATCAATACTCAAACTGGTCGAAAAATATAGACTTCTGAAAGAAATGGAAGAATTAAACTTACCAAAGTTAGTATTTTTTATATTTATTTTTATATATTCTATTAATGTGCATCTTATTTGATGTATTAAATTTTATTAAAAAATAAAATTAATAATAAATTTATTAAATTAGATATTTAGAGATTATTCCATATCATACCAACAAGGAGTCTAAACCTCAAACAGATCTTGGACTTTGATAATTCTTGTTTTTTTTTCCTTGCATCAATGTAAAGAAAAATACCAAATTTTTATATATTGACTTACAGTCTTTGAATTATAAGTTATTTTAGCATAAGGTGGCTAAAGGTATGTTAAATTTTAAAGTGGAGAAACAATGAGATCAAAAGAAAAAAAAAAAAGGCGTGCGTTTTTGAAATATTTTTATCCCTGTAACAAAGCTCCCTCCATCTAATGATCGTCCTTGCTGGACTCAATCAGAAGAACCATAAGGTTTGGGATGGAGTAAAGTTAGCCACCGTAGGAATTATTTCTGGGGCTGGCGCCCAACAGGCCTATTGGTCTGAATTAGTCCCATACCCTTACCAGTACCAATACCAATATTGTATTATTTTTAATGATAATGCTAGAAAAATGATTTAATTTTTCAATATATGGTCGCCAGTTTATTTTATTATTTCATGTTCTTCACATTAAAATAGTTTGTAAAACAGTCCTTTATCTATATAAACCATGAGTAAATTGTTCATCTTTGAAATATTCATACACATCAAACAGATTTTGGACTCTTATTTGTTGAAATTTTTGATGTGTGCCATAGTTCATAATTCTTTCTCTTTTAATTTTTGAGAAAACTACGCTCACAAATTAATTATTCAAAAGCCACTGAGTACCATGCTGCCGGCGAATTCCCTCTTATCTTAAAAAAAAAAAATTGACAGTATTTTGCCATCTTAATAATCCATCGGCAAATAAATACAATTATGAAATATTGACTGAATTACTTAATACCAGTTACTATTAATCACTGTAATTTATGTTTATGTAATTGGGCGCGATTAATAAAAAAAAAAAAAATAAAGGAAAAGTATTATCCTTCTTTCCTTAAAGGAAAAGTATTATTCTTCTTTCCTAAAGGATTACATTGATATAATTGAAAAAATGATTCTTTTTTACTTGTAACTGTCAGAAACCATAATGCAAAATATTATTATAATTGCTCATAAATTTATATATTTTTAAAATGAAAAATTATCGCTGTTATTTATTTTTATTTTTTTATTATAGCACTTGCTTATTTGACAGCTACAAAAGAGAGCTAGAGGAACACATTGGTCAGGATAAAGCTTCAACAAAACCTTTACGACATATATATCTACTTGAAGAATTAGCTAATAAACTGTAAGTAATTATCAAAGTAGAATTTTGGTTTATGCCCCAGTAATAGTTTTAATTAAGCAACAAAACTTTTAATTTATAAAATAGAGTAAGTGAGAGTTTAAAAAGTTTTTGTAAATTTTTTGTTATTGCTGCTATTGTGGATCACACTATTATTTTCTGCAGTTTGAGTTAATTGGAGTTCTATCGTTCTTATATCAATTATTTTAATTATTCTCATAATGTGAATAATTTTAACTTTGTACGATTAGTTGTTTTGTTTTTTCTAATTTAATAATTCAACCTTTCTAATATCTTTTTAATTTTCATTTTCAGAATAGAAGAAACACAAAGTTCTAATGATTTTGCAGGATGCAGTCCATTGGATAAAAGGTAGTTTTATTTATATATTTAATTAACCATTAACCAGCATTTAGAAGTTTACATTTCCCCCTCTCTCTTTTTTTTCTACTTTCTCCACGCAGTACCTAAGGGCAATCATATACCTGGTGTTCTTTCCAATTTTCTACAATCAACTTAAGAAACAAACCGAATTGGGGCTTAATTCAATTTCTTGACTATATTTTGGGCATTAATGTCCGAACAAATTAAACTATTGGTCTGACTGCTAATGAACAAATTAAACTATTGGTCTGACTGCTAATGGGGAGCCGTACCTGCCATAGACGGCTTCAGAAGTTTCCTATTTAATTGAAGTGGGCCTATAAAGTATATTTTATACATGTATGTTCTTTTTTTTTTTTTGTTTTATGATTCTATTCCGTGTTATTTTTTTTGTTTGAAAGATATTTACTGCAAATTTCTTGAAAGCACCAAATACCTCAGAGGTGGCCACTCTACACTTGAATATTCCCCGCCAAGGATAGGAGAGCGGTAGTATACATTGGGCAGTCATAACTGATGTGTTTGACATCTGCTAAAGTGCCACAGTTGCATTTAGATTTTTCCTTCTAGTGGAAAAAAAAAAGACCGGTATGAGCTGCATAGCCCAAAAGTCTGTTTGGAATCGGTCGTTCTTCATCAATTTACGAATATCAGGTAGGAATTCATGCGTCAGTTGGCTGTCCTCGCAGATGTCCCACCTTCTATGCCATTCCGTAAATATAACCTGTTCTATTATATCGGCAACCTCCTCATATCTTCCACTAGGGCAGATAAAACAGCTGTTCCCTCACTCTCGCTGGCAATGCTCTCTTGATTCTGTACTTGGCTATTGCAACTTTTAATTTAATGTCAATTGGTATTTCAGCTAAAATCTGCAGGGCTGATGTCGGAACCGTGCGCCCCAGTGAAGAGTAAGATAGCCTTCCTCTGTGTTTGTACCAGTGATTTCAGGTAAGTAGTCTTAAGTATCGACCCTAAGCTGGAACCATATACAACACCACAAGCAAAAAAGTTGCTTTGTATCGAGTTTCTGTGCAGCTATGTTTGAGTCTCCTTCATATGCTTCTGAGGCAGCTGGAACTGGAGATGGTTTTATTTCTGATTTCATTCAGGTGGTCAGTCGTCTCTTGGTTAAGTGAAAGTTTCTTTTTCAGGCACCATCGCAAAACCTCAGTTGCCTTTGTTTCCAGGTTTTTTTGTGTTGAAAAACGTTAGGTAAAAGTCAATCATTTATAATTACCGTAAACCCGGATTATATGAGCCCAGATTTTGAAACTTTTAACTTTATTCTTGAAAATATGCACAAAATATTGTTTTCTTTGACATACTCACCTTATATTATTAAACTACAGTTTATTATGAATACTTTATGCACTTTATAATAACCACTGTTTGTGACGTATTAAATATTTTTATTTATTCGGGCTCAAGTTAACTTTAAGGTTGGGTTACTTGACCCCAGACTCAATTCTCATTGAAAATGCTATTGAAAGGCAGTTTGGTTTTAAGTAAGAGGGTGATTATTAAAAAAAAATAATTTCTGAACATCAAAACGTTAATTTTAAAGACAAATATTATTTTAAAACATAATTTTAATAATGCTAGTTTTGAAAAATATAATTTAAACATTATTTTGAGCAACACTTTAAAGATATTGTCCATACATAATTAGTTGAGCGTATAACAATGTTTAGAGTCCTGTCAAAGAAAACAAACCTCGTTTTATTAGTTTTGGGGAACTTATTATAGCGTGGATGACCCCTGGATACTCCTTCTTGTTCCATTTTACCAGAACGAAGCTGCCTATTTCTAGGACATCTTTCGTTACAGACGCCGGTGTTGGTGATGATTTTGCTTTGAGAGAGCACTTAGACAATTGAACTATATGTTCCTCATAACTATTGTAGATCCTGATGTCGCAGTCATCTCCTGACCTTAAACTGATTGCGCCATCTTTTGATGTGGGGTGACCCAAAGTTATTCTTTTTCGAATGTTGGGCCCGGGTTTTTTTTTTAAGACGCCTTCACTTTTCGACCTTTTTCTTTCCTTCGCTTTTGGACCTTTTTCTGGACCTTTTTCCCTTGCTAATTTATTAAAGTCACATCGCTTCTCACTGTGTCACCCTCTTACTCCTTACAGCTTCCAGGCATTTTTCCCAACTTTTTGGCAGTAACGTCAGCATATGTCCATCTTACAGGCACCGGCAAACATAAAATTAGGATTTAAAAATTTCATTACTATTTTCCACAAAGGCAGTGGTAGAGCAAAAGTTGGAGACTCTTACACTCTGTCGTGGAGACACTTAGAGCTTTTCATTCATAACAAATTGTCCCTCTTCTCTATCATTCTTTGAATAAATGCATCCTTAATTATAGACAAGTCTGCATTTTCATTGGATTTGTCTTGCTTTAGCAAACAGCTTACAATCTGATTTTTTTAATGGCACTAATTTTATAAAATCCCACCGCTTCTCACTGCATCACTCTCTTACTCCTTACAGCTTCCAGGCATTTTTCCCAACTTTTTGGCAGTAACGTCACCGGCAAACATAAAATTGAAGGGGTCGGGACAAAATAGTGCCAAGCAACATTTTTAACAAAAATAAACTGTAGCTGCAGTCTGCTGTATATTATATAGGACTATATGTCTATGATGGAAATGCCACCTAAATATGACTATAGAGGCTCTACATAATCATATTTAGGTGGCATTTCCATCATAGATATAAAGTCCTATGTAATATACAGCAGACTGCAGCTACAGTTTATTTTTGTTAAAAATGATGCTTGGCACTATTTTGCCCCGACCCCTTCAATTAGGATTTAAAAATTTTAAATGTGTCCCAGCTTTGCTTAATAACATACTGTTCTATATATGAGGTATCTAGGACTTAAAAAGGCTTCAATTTACTTTGACAATAAACTTAGTATGAATGGTATGAGCTTAGCTTCAGTTTTAGGCTATTCCTGATGTCTATACAGACTAAAGTTTGCAGATTGAAATAAACGAAAAACAGGTGCGTAGTTCGCAAACTAGTTCTGTTCCCATTGATGACTTCTCAAACCTCCTAAATTCGCACTGTGGTCGACCTAGTGCTTCTGCCTACCAGCATAGCATTGAACTATGTCGTTAAACTTATGTCGACAATACCCAGAGAACCAAACATCATTTTTCAGTTTTTGGGCTCAAGTTAACCCCCAGGGCTCAAATAACCCATGTTTACGGTGTATTTAATTCCATAATAATTTTTTAAAATAAATTAGATGAGGGACCTACTAGAACAGTAATGGAGTTGATTTTTGATAAGGTATCAGAGACAAAAATGAAAATTAGGTTTCGATTTACTGCCGTGAATACTCCTGCTACTGATTCCCATTCACAGTCTATTGACAAGAAAGGGTAAAATACTCAAGAATTGATAAAATAAGGATTTATTTTTGAGGCCCCTAAGAAAAATAAATAATAATAAATCAAAAAGTGATGATGACTGTGAAGTATTTCAATAATTATAGTACTCTTTACCTTAGGTAAATAGGCGAATGTAATGTGTTACACAAGTCACTGGTTTTTTTATTTAATTTTTTTTGCTACTATAAAGAGAATGACAAGTCTTTGTGATATAAAAAATAAATGGTTTTAAATTTTTAATCATAAAAACAGTTAGTATGACAAAAAGAAGTACATGCTACACCTTAATACATAAAGAAATATATATTTGTATATATTAGATCTTTTGTACATTAATATTTTCCAACAAAAAACTATATATTTTAAATTATAATTATTATTAATTCCAGTGCTGAAAAACATGAGTGTAAATGTCCTGAAATAGAAAAAAAAATCGAATTTGTAAAAAATTTCAAAGCTATGATTTCCCGTTTGTAAGTATAATAATTTTCTTTTATTAGTTATTCTATGTATTTGATTTTGGATTATTCATTCGTTTAAACACTTGTTTTTATTATTTTGATTATATTTAATATTTTATTAATTTTGCCATTTCAGAAATCCCATAAGTCATAGGAAGGAAGAGATGCTTGATTTTACAAAATCAGGAGATAAAACAGTCGAACAATTAGTAAAAGAAGTACAAAAAGAAAAGTAAGTTTTTTTTTTTTTTAAGTGAGTTCCTGGATTACTGGTAACTTTAGCCGAGATGCAGGATTCGTTCATTGGTATACACTTTTTGATAAATTGTGATAGAGCATAGAAAGTCTAGATCAGGGATACCCAAACTTTTATGGGTTCCAGTGCCCTTTCTATATCAGCATTTGACATGGTTTGGTTAGTTTAAAAATAACTTACTTAATGGGCTTGTTGTTTGCTGTAGGTTCATTTTATAAAGTAATATTATTATTAATAAAATATTTTGTATAGGAAAATTTTAACGGCGCCCCATGAGAACAGTTGCGGCTCCTTGGGGTACCATGGCACACAGTTTGGGAAACACTAGTCTAGAGTGTGGAATCATTGATCGATCTCCTCAATTCCATCTTAATTATTGATTTAATTTTTTTTTTCTTTTAAATATTCTCATAGTGGAAATTACTTATCAATCTGTTCCTATTCTATTTAAAAATCCTGATCCTTGATTTTTTGAAAAAGTTATGTTCAGGGTGTGTTTTCACCTGTAATATTCAACTTTTAAATGTGTGAAAATTGTTTTACAGGCATCAGAGGTTAGCTGATCTTGTCCGTAATAAGAGTATAGTAGTGCAGTTTCTAAAAGCACAAAACACCTTCTTAGAAGAGTAAGTTCTTGTGTTAAATTATTTATTTATAACTTCTAAAGTGCTTTAAGTATAATTTTAAGTTTTATCGTATGTTTGGTGATAAAAAAATTAAATCAATTTTAAATATAATAATGTGGTAAAACTTATGCATTAGGACATTGGAAGTCATGGGGTCTATGTGACATTTTGTATATATTAATATATTCCAGATAGCAACTTAAAGCCGTACATGGGTCTATATAATAATAATAATAATAATAATAATAGTCTTTATTTATATACATATATACATTTATAGTAACAGTATTTACATTTGCATGTAATTTTCTTTTATCGCACATGTATATAGGCCTTCCTTTTCAGGAGTTGTTAAAGTCTTTAACGGGGACTATCCGTACTTTGTGTTCGCTGAGAGTTCGCTAATTTTCATTTTCCAGTATTCCCTGTCCTTGGCTTTCCGTGACCACAGGGTTCCTTCCACCTTCCTTATCTCGTCTACCCATCTTCTTCTTTGCCTCCCTCGGTTCCTTTTCATATCTAAGGGGATCCACTCTGTGAGTTTCTTGGCCCAGTTTTCGTCATTCTTCCTCATTAGATGCCCAGCCCATTGCCATTTTATCTTCTTGATATGCCTGATTACGTCTGTAACCCCGGTTTCTTTCCTTATAGATATGCTACTGAGCTTTTGGCTTCTTTTTATGCCTCGCATGCTCCTCTCCATAGCTCTTTGGCATGTTTGAATTTTTTTCTCATGGCATTTGTTGAGAGACCATGTTTGGCATCCATAAGTCATAGCAGGTAATATACAGCTATTGAAAGCTAATGTTTTTAGGGGCTGGCTGATATTGTTATTCTTCATTATCATTCTTAAGCTCCAATATTTCCGCCAAGCCACAGCTGTCCTTGTTTGAATCTCTGTTGCTTGGGTCTATATAATAATGTAACATTAAATTTTTAAAGAAAAGCGTATGGTTTAAAATCCCAGATTTTTGTTTGAACGAACTAACAGTTGGATAGAACTTTCATAGCACGTGTTTGTGACTGCGATGTTCGAGCACCATCCACACCGTTCCACAAGATTCTGGACCATTCCTTACGACTATACAGGGTGTCCCGAATTTAACTGGAAAAACTTCAGGAACTTGTAGGGGACCGATAAACTAAGATAAAAAGTCATTTAGAAATTTGCTCGTTTTTGCTTCGTTTTAGGGAAAATCGCAAAAAAAAGAAACAAAACAGGTTCTCATTTTTATACTTATTTGTTTAAATTTATATTTATGTTATGTTGTTTTTAATATAAATATTGCTCAAAATGTTGTCCTCTTGCACCAATGCAAGCATTACATCTAGCACTCACTTGATAAATTGCAGCTAAACATTGTTCTGATGATATTTGGTGCACTGCATCTATGATTTGGTCTCTTAATTGCTCTCTTGAATTTATTGACACCGAATAAACTTCCTGCTTCAAGGTTCTCCATACGAAGAAATCCATGGGTGTCATATCAGGTGATCTGGGTGGCCAAGGTACTACTCCTCCACGTCCAATCGATCGTTGTGGATAATTTATATACAGCCAAGCTCGAGCAGCTCTGCTATAATGAGCTATTCATCTAAATAATTAGAAAAGTCGTTCTCCAAAAAATGTGTAAATGTGATTCCATTCAATCTTTCAGGTAAAAAATATGGTCCCACCAGTAATCCGTTCCAAATTCCAAGCCAAACGTTAATAGCAAATTCATGCTGAAACCTATTCTCTCTAATAGCTCTGGGATTTTCAAGAGCCCATACATGATAATTTCTTTGATTAACAATTCCTCCTCTTGTAAAGGTAGCTTCATCGGTCCATATAATTTTTAATGGAAAAAAATTATCATCGCGAAATTTTTCAAGAAACCAGTTACTCAAATTCTCTTGAAATAATCTTGAGGTAATAAATTCTGAACTTTTTGAAGATGGTATGGGTAGCAATTATCACCTTTCAAAGTTCGCCATATTGCTTGCCGCAATATTCCTAATGCAGCAGATGCTCTTCGGATGCTAGTATCAGGATTATTATCAAAGTGGCGTTGGGCATAATTTCTTCTCCGATAATCTGCTCTTATTGCTGCCTGGATTTGGTCGCCTTCATTACGTATTAAGAATGACCCACTCTCTCGTAGTCTAATAAAAGTTAACGAAAAGACTCGTCGATTAGGCACTCTTCTATTTGGAAATCGGCGCGCATACTCCCACACCCCTTCTAAAGCATTACTGTTACAGAAACCATTCACAAAAATCATATCAGCGTATTCAACATTAGAACATGTACGCGGCATTGTGGCTGATGCTATTCACACAAAAATATCTGAGTAATTGACTGAAGACTGATTTAGGAATTATAATCGTAGAAGGAAGCCAAAATGTAAACAAATAAAAGAATGTAAAGGATAAGATTAAGTGTTTACATATCTTACTGCCTAGCCTGACGAACTTTGAAAGGTGATAATCGTTACCTTTAACATTTTTGTTTTGTTTCTTTTTTTGCGATTTTCTTCAAAACTAAGCAAAAACGAGCAAATCTCTAAAGGACTTTTTGTCTTAGTTTTTCGTTCCCCTATAAGTTCCTGAAGTTTTGCCATTTAAATTTGGGACACCCTGTATATGAGAAGCGAGGACTGGGCAGTTAGTCTTGGTTCTGAAGCATAAGCCATATGATTAGTTGTGTTACAAAGTGGTAATTGTTGTAACCTTCTTAATTGTTTGCTTTAATGTTTCTGTTTTTATAATTCGTGTGGCATTGACTGTTGTTACTTTTCTTTGAATAAAAATTGCTAACACACATAAGTGTTACAATAATTTATAAATAAAGATAAACAATCGATAAGGTGAGGGAATGGTCTGATGCAGGAGACACCCTTAACTGAGCATATACACACATATAATCTACCAATCAGAAAAAAAATATAAGTAAAATTTTATTGTTAACCCTTTGCACTCGAGGTCTCCGGAGCGGAGCCATTTAAAATTTGTATTCAAACTCTAGGGCTCCACTACGGAGACAATGCAAATAATTTTCAGTTTTTAACATATAAGAACATCAATCATAAAAACTATTTATAGGATATTTTGCTTTTGGTGATAAATGACTATCGCGGCTCGCAGTGTTTTTCATTATTTTTATAGTACGTTAATCTTTTAACCCTTTGCACTCGAAGTTTTTTTTTCATTCATATTACCAGCAACTCGAAGCAATTTTAGGGAAAAGATCATTTATACGTGTAAGGTAATTAAATAAGCATTAAAAGAAAGTCATCGTTGTATATAATGGATTATAAATAAAATTATTAAAAAAATATAAACTTTAAAAAAATTAATTTTTGTTTTTTTAACTATGTGTTCTTGAAACTTCAAAAATACATAAACTTTACTGTATAATATTACGTTTTCAGGGTGTACGTTTTCGCGAATAAGTTGCGTCGAGATGCCGGTAGGTAACGTCCGAAACTGGTGCCGAGTGCAAAGGGTTAAACATACTATAATTTTATGAATTAAATTTTAAATTAAATAAAAAAAATAATAATACATGTGCTATAAAAGAATGTCTTGTAAAAATCATGGTTTTAGTCTAAGGGGCGTTTTTGGTTTCCCTAGGTTCTAGTCAACAGCTCTCTTAACAGATGGTAACTGGGCCTGAAACTTTCTGAAGCAATTTTTGATAAATTCATTTATGTGTTCAACCTGAATTTTTTGATGGAGTTGTTCATTTCTAATCAACCATGGGGCATCCGCTGTGGTGGGAATGGGTGATTCTTAGCATCTTGTTTTGGAATGTTTGCAACTTTTTCTGTTTTGAACCTGATGCAGCACCCCATACTTTACAAACATACATCAATAGTGGACATAGAATGGTTTCGTATAAAATTATTGCAACTTGTGGCTTCAATTTTGATTTTCTGTTTATTGATATATATACAGTAGAACCCCGCTTATCCGAAGAGTGGGATTTTAATTACCATACTCCGCATCTTACTCAACTTTTTAAAAAAATTACTAGACCCCTCGTATTCCATGGTCCAGATATATGATAAATTATATCTTTTACGTATATGATAAATTATATATATATGATAAATTATATATATATGATAAATTATATATATATGATAAATTATATATATATGATAAATTATATATATATGATAAATTATATATATAATTATTATATTTAAATAGACTTTTGTGGATCAGCATTATCTGCAGCAGACCCCTTTATTAATATTATCAAACGATTTATTGGAGATATGATTATAGTTATGTGAATTGATTATATATTGTAACGTGAAACGAAAAAAAACAATAAATGATTGAAGAGAATTCTACACTTTTTGTTGAATAAAATTATTATAGCACATTTTGTATGTTAATAAAGGCATACTTAGTTAAGGAAAGGAAATGTTTAGGGAGGTTCATAAAATGAGAATCATCTAAAGGAATATAGGATATGACTGTAGGAACCAGTTAAGATTACCTTAACTTCTTCCTTAGGAACATTCATAAATACGGCCCCCAGAAATTGTCCCAAGAAACATTTTATAGTCAGAACAAAACATTCTTTATTCTGGGAGAAAGTAGGTATTCTTTGAATATATATAATAAAAAAAGTTGAACAGAATGCTAAAGATTATTTCTGACCATAAAACCAGTTATCAAATTAAATCATTAAATTAAAAATAGCCCTCAAATATCCAAAGGATCCAATCCTTTCAATCAAAAGTATTGAGGAGGATAGTAGATGCACCGTACTACGTGACTAATGACTTAATACACAAGGTCCTTAACATCCAAACAGTAATCGATACAGCCACACTATACTACAAAAACTTCCTTCAAAGACCAACATTCAACATGAACCCACTAACAGAAACACTTAAATCCACCACAAATCCACACAATCCACCCCGACGGTTGAGGCGGTGGCCTAGAGACTTATTGGAATAACTAACGCCAATGTATCACACGTACGTGTAGAGTACAGATTTGCTCGTTGCAAACATTTTTTTCAGATAGAAAATTTAAAACATAAGACATAAATAAAAAAAAAAAAAATTAAAAATAGTTTCAAGATGAATAAAAAATATTAATTTGCTGTTTTCTCATGAAACGTACATGATGTTTGTAGAAAGTCACCACCAAGTGGAATTGTAAGTCTAGGTCAATTGTTCTAATTCAGACTAAATATACGGAGCGATGGACTGGAGAGTTCTGAAGCTGGAATCATATGGTTATTTTTGTGTCACTGTATCGTTACAAGTTGATACTTTTTGTAACCTTGTTAGTTATTTGAATTTTTATTGTTTGTCAGACATTGTGAATTTGTGTGCTGCCATCGACATTAGTTTGATGAAAACTCTAGCTTATTTGTGAGAGGTTGTAATGGCAAATTTTCTAGTGGCCCGAAAACTTGGTTTCTGCTACCCTGTTTCATTAAGGTGGAAGTCATTAAATAAGCTTATTAGTTGGTTTATTTGAGTTCAATTATGTTTTAACTAGCTGTGTGTCCTGGTTTCACCCGGGGAATTTCATTTTTCTAATGAAACGGTCGATTTCGTGAAGAAACTATTGTAAAGTGAGATCATTATGATTTTTATAACAATAAAGAATATACCCTGAGATTGGAGGACAGGTGTTCGTACCTGGTATGAAAGAACCACTGAGCGAAATTTGGAGAATTTAACATAAATGGTATGGATTTCTATGAAGAACAAACAAACAAACAGAAATATTGCCCTGCAGTTTGAGCTTCTCGCAAATCGGCTTGCCTAAGCCTCTGTGGCGCAAGGCAGGCTTCGTAATCCTGGGCAGACTCAGTTTCCCGCGATTCTGCCTGTCTAAGCCTCTGTTGTTCTATCCAATATTGATTTTCCTCAAGAGTTTCAGCTGTATTTGACGATGTTTTTTTTGCTTTTGAGCTCACTACTACCTATTGAAGCTCGCTTCTTAGGAGGGACTTTAAAAAAATAAGTTCAACATACATGTAAATAAACGTATTGTAATGTTAAAAAAAAAAACATATGGTTTAAAAATCCCAGAAATCGATGCCTGCCAAGGGACGGTCTTACCGGGCCTTGTTGGCCTCTTCAAAATCTATAAAATGATTTTTTAGGCCGTTTTTTGAATGAAACGGTCGATTTCGTATAAAAAACCACTGTAAAGCGAGATCCTGACGAATTTTATATCAATAAAGAATATACCCAGATATTGGCTGAAGTTATGCAATTTTAACATAAACAGGTGTTCGCACCTGGTATCAAAGAACCACTGAGCGAAATTTGAAGAATTTAGGGCAAATGGTATGGATTTCTATAAAGAACAAATAAACAAACAAACAAACAGAATTTCAACTTTATTTATATAGAAGATTACTTTTATGGTATTCATTAAGCTCATGAGAATCATTTGATATCCTTTTTAATATATTTATACAATGTTTTAGGGCTTAAATGAAGGTGTCAACTATTAGAACATATAATAATCCATAATTTCAATAGTTGACATCGATGTCAACTACTGCCAGAATTAGCAAATAGTGTTCCATCTGGGGTTGTTTATGAAAGTCGTGAGTCTGTATGGATGACAGGTGTCTTATTTTATGAATTTACAGCTAGTGTGCTCTATCCATGTATCGTTGAGAGCAAAATTGCATTGCCAATAATCCTATTCCTATGTGGACAAGCGTCTTATCTGCCTCTCCCTACTTCCCGATTCTGCAAAGAACTTGGGATACTTGCTATTAGTAGCACTCTATCAAAATGCTACATATTTCATCCAACCAATGAATGTGGCCATCTTTAATTGTCTAATAGGGGGCACTGGAGGAGTGAAGTTCATCATTGGAGAGTCGAAAATTGTGCAAACCCAACTTTAAAAAAACGAAACTTTGGCCACTACTAAAATCTATTTATCATACTTAACTGGGTGATCTCATTTTTCATTTAAATATGTTTTGTTGTTTTGTTTTTTTGTCTCATTTAAGCTTTTTGTGTATAAACAATTAAATTGTGGAAATTTTATTTTGTATCAATTGTGAATTTATTTACTAGTTTGTAAATAAAAAAAATATTAACTTTTATTATAGTCCTTATTACCTATTAAAAATCATGGGAAATCAAATATTAATGCATGTATCAACTTTAAAACCATAAATGTCAACTTTCCAAACCTTTACATTTTGATGTGTCAACTATTGGTTCATTTTAGAAGTTTCTAAGAAATAATTTTTTTATAAAAACCGTAAATGTAGACCATAGGATATTGGATTCCTAGTTTTCTAGAGGGATTGGCATAACTAAATTCATATCAAAGATTATCCTAACATCAATATATTGGTAAACAGTGTCAATATTTTTTTTTTTTTTCTTAAACAGTCAACTAATGGTACGGTTACTCTAAATAAATGATTATTATTTATACTATTAATTATTTGAGAATTATATGAGAATGGATTCGTATTTTATTTTGTTATATAATTTTTTTCAATCTTTTGTGTTATATTCAAACTGAAATGTGTAAAAACCATTTTCAGACAAAAATTGCTGACAGATGTTATTCTAATACTTAATACATACATTTCACAACTTGATGCTCAACTACAATCGGCAGTAATCCCGTAAGTAGTCTGTATTGATTTGCTTTTTTTTACTTATAATTTATAATAAATCTCTCCTCTTAATGAAACAATAACAAAACACTTTAATTCATTAACCTCTTGTATCACTGCCCTTTCAGTCCCTTAATGGGGAAAAATTGAATTTTTTTCTTCTTTTCTATATTGTAATGTGTATTTTAGTATTTTATTTACTAATATATAAACGTTGGTTCTAAAAAACATGCAGAAATAATTTGTTCTGTTTAGAGATTCAAAGGAAGAGGAAACTATGGCTAAATTGTCTGAAGAGTAAGTATTAATCCTAATTAAGTGTGGATTAGTAGTATGAAAGTATTAATTTTAATAATAAATTTAGTATATGTTTTCTCTTATTATTGGTGACTAGCTGTAAATACCGGTTTCACCCGGAGAATTTCATTTTTTAAATCTATAAATTCTATAAAGTGAGACTTTTTTTTCGACTCAAACGGTCGTTTTCGTAAAAAACTAATGTAAAGCGAGATCAAAACGATTTTTATAACACTAAAAAATATACCCAGAGATTGGCTGAAGTTATGCAATTTTAATATGGTCAGGTGTTCGCACCTGGTGTGAAACAACCACTGAGCGAAATTTGGAGAATTTAGGACAAACGATGTGGATTTCTATAAAAAACAAACAAACAGAATTTCATCTTTATTTATATAGATAATGGAAAATAGAAAATTGATAAGAGATAATGTTAAAGCAAAACCCCGAAGATGAAAGTAATTCTGAAATTTAGTTTGAAAAATGTAATGATTTGACTTGGTTTTTAATAAACAAATACAAATAAGGATGATTTGATATCTTTCCACTCAATAATTTGAATATAATAGTGTTGCTCTTCCGAAAACAACTTGAAGTACATATATAAGGTTGTTATCTTGAGCCCTGAATCTCGGGTCGAAATGTTGGCTCAATATATTCCAGGGCAAAAAATCTCTTCATTACAATAAACAAAATAATGCCTAAGGGGCATATATCTACCTGCCTTGTAAGACTGGACTGTTATGCTGGTTTGACAGTACAGTGGTTAGAAGGGGCTACGAACAAATATTTTTTCACAATTTATAATTTTTAACTTGTTTTAAATTTTCTCATAATGTATTTAATAGCTGACCCCTTCTAATAATGCCACACCTTGTTGATCAATGATCTGAAGATAATATAATTTGAGAATAATTAATCAAAACATATTTTGTGGGGAAATTTTATAAAAAATGTGTATTGACCTTTAACTAGTTTGACTTTTTTAGGTTCTTGATAAAATCAATGCATGTATGATTTAGATAATTTCTAAATTTTTGATGTTGGCTGATTCCTAATATTCAATATTCAATGTCTCTTCATGAATTTTTTCTCTTTTATGTTATTGTACTAATTTATTTAATTCCGTTATATTATAATTGTATTCGTAAAATCTCTTGTACACTGGTAATTGATTCATTGATAAAATAATAGGATATTTTTAACATGTTGACTGCCAACTATGAAATAACTCATAGATTGAGTTCTTTTCTTAGGCGCCGACTATGAGTTATCTCGTACTGTGTTTACTTGCCATATTCGTGCAGCTACAATTAAACTCGTAGTATATCATTGCTAATATTCATAGATGGTTTCTGGGAAGAGAACAAAAAATCAATGTTGGCTTTCTTGAACAGAAACTTTATTAATAAATGAACAGAAAATATGATTATAAAAAATTTATTCAAAATCAAGAATTAAAAGATGTTTTTACTATTTTATAAATATTTTTATTGTTCATGAAACTTTTTAAAACAATCTTCTACACAAAGTACTGGCTTCTCTTCGCAGGTCAGACAAAAATAATGCTTTGCTCGGTGTTTTTTTTTTGCATGGATACATTAATACATAGCTTTGTCGGTCGCGTTTTTTTTTTTTTTTTTTTTTTTTTTGGTAGGTGGCAGACACTTCAAATTATGGAAGCTCTTGCAATGTATGAATTAACTTTTAGTTGGCTTCCATGATTTTTGTTAACACAGGTGAATGTAACACAACAGATTTGTGTTACATAAGCCAACGATGAGATAATTTCTGAGACCTTTTTTTTTTTTTTTAATGATTTCCTATGCTTTTTGATTATAACTATGTACTATAATTAGAATTTTTAATAATATAATATGATTAGATAAAAGACAAAATATATGCTGGTAACGGCAAGGTAATATTAATAAAAAGTAAAGGCAAAATAAGAATATCTCTCTGCTCAATTATCAATTTGAGCGAGTAGCTAACTTCACTTGCCTGGGCTCCTTGATAAATAGTGAAAACATAATAAATAAAGAAATAAAAAATAGAATAATGGCCGGTAATAGGGCCTACTATGCGAACCTCAAGCTCTTCAACTCAAAAATCCTGTCGAGGAAAACAAAATTAAAATTGTATAAAACACTAGTATGACCAGTTGTTACTTATGGGTCTGAAACCTGGTGCCTTCCAGCGTCAGAATGCCAAAATCTGAGTTTTTGAGCGAAAAATAATAAGAAAAATATATGGTGCAGTAAAGAGGATTGACGGAAGGTGGAAGGTTAAGAGCAACAAAGAAATAGTAGCCTTAATAGAAAATGAGGACATTGTTAACCACATAAAGGCAGGTAGGCTATGTTGGTCTGGTCGTGTAGAAAGGATGGAAGAGGAGAGGCCGCAGAAAAAGATGCTGGATAGGGAAATCCTCGAAAGAAAAAGGAAAAGAGGCAGACCGAGGAGCCGATGGATAGACGAGGTAAAGAAGGATGCTGCGAAACTGGGAATAAGAAACTGGAGGACTGCTGTCTATGATCACGACAGATGGAGGGAGATAGTTCGGAAGGCCAAGGGTCACATAGACCTGTAGCGCCAGGGAGTAAGTAAGTAAGTAATATGATTAAATAAAGTTTACTTCTTAGACTGGAATTCTAAAAATTGCCGTGGCTGTCAGCATGTTAAATTGTTTCATTTTCCTGTTTTTCAGAAATTATCATGTGCATCATCTGATGCATTTACCATAACATTTATAATATGTGATAGCATGAATGGTATGATGGTATCAAATATGAAGTATTTTGATTCAATTATTTTATTATTTCAGAAAGAAAGAATTACTCAAGCTTATTGCTTTATTGAATGAATATAAAAACAGATTTGATACACCAGCTGAAGACGAGTAAGATTATTGAGTTGCTCTAAGTTATGAGTTAAAACTTTTTAGTATTACTTATATAGAAACCAATAAACTAATTACTATTACTAGATAAATTAGCTATTTATCTTTAAAAAATAATGCTTATAAACAATATTTAATTTTTAGTTCAAAACAAAAAGTTTTCTCATCTCTTAAGAAAACCTTGTTTGCTTAAAAAAATAATAATATGATAATTACTTATCTATAATTTAAAAAAAAAAAAAAGTTAAAATGTATTATTGTGAGATAAAGATCCATTGTTGATGAATGCTGATATTTTAGTTCTGCATAGATTTTTCTCTTTCGTATGGAAGCATATCAAATAATTCAAACTTTAAATACAAATTAATCAATTCAAATATATATTCTCTAGGAAACTACTGTTGGAGGAAATAAATGGAAAACTTGAAGAGTATCTTGACAGGCAAAAACAATATTTTGATGCCATGGAGAAGTATGTACCAGTTTAAAATGTATTTTGTATCACAAGTCGGTAAATAAACTGAAGATAGTGAATGCATTTATAAATAACTATTTTTATGGGTCACCTGTGGCGTAGAAGCCAAAATTTTGATTTTCGAGTATAGATAAAGGAAAAATACAACTGTTTCATATAATCTGTTTTACATCAGTGAAATTGTAAACAAATTATTAGGCTTTCAAGTAAACTACCCTTGTGTAATGGCAGTTTAAAGAAAATTTGCATAAAATCGTTTAGAAATTTCTTCCCACTCCAAGAAGGTCGAAAATTTATATTTTTTTGCGCTTTTCAATATTTTTGAGAGGGTTTAATTCGAATCTGAAATCATTTTTTGGGTGAAAAAATCTATAACGGTAGTTTGCTTGAAGAGCTAACCATTTTTTGATGATTTCATTTACCTAAAACAGAATCTATGGAGTTTCTATATTTTTTTTGGGACTTATATTGTGTATAAAAAATTTCTGATACTATAATATACGGTATAATTAAATATTGTTACAATAATTAAACATATAATTAATTAAACTGTTATTTTACAATAAGAGAGGTGATACTTCAGTAAAAGGTTGACATGGGTAGACATTTGTCTGCGCTTGGCTAAACTGATGATTTGGTATTACTCAGTGTAGACGAGGAAACTCCAAAACTAAATACAACATTGATGAAAGCCGGTAAAGAACTTGATCTAGAAATTAATACGTATAAGACAAAATATATGGTTACTTTCAGAAAGGGGACAAGTACGAAGATATGGATGCAAAGGGGAATACGTTCGAACACGTAGAGAAATTTAAATATTAACACGTTAGGTGCGGTATCCTATATTCTAGTGGTATCCTGAATTGAAAGATATCGGTCCCAGTACTGCTGGGATGAGCCACAGATGATATCGGGCGTCGGGGTCTGATGGGAATGCTCTGACGAAAGCTTTATTTTTATTTAAGTTTTATTACTCAGGGCCGGTATAGGACCTCAGAGTCTGATTCTAAAAACAACAGAATTTCAGCTGTTAGCAACATTTTCTGCACTAAAATGCAATAATCTCATAAAAAAATTGACTAAATTGAGCATTTGAAGTGTTTGGACTTTCGGACATTTTCATGTGAAAATCAGCTGTTAAGAGGGGAATGCAAGGCATCGGACCCCGGGGACCGATGCCGCACCGAACGTGTTAAGGGGCAATGATAATTAGGAAAAATGAAATCGAAGAAGAAAAGCGAGATTGCTAGATTAAAAGCGAGATTCTTGCTACTTTTCAACAACAAATTTCTTATTTTGTGCATTCTGTCCCAAAATTTAAGAATTAGGATTTCCAAAACTATTATTCTTCCTATGTTCTTTTAAAATGTGACCATTAACATTGAGGGATGCGCAAATGCTGAGGGTTTTTAAAAATAAAGTACTGCATAGAATATTCGGGCCGAGGATAGCGTTAGACAGATCGGTAGAAGTTGGGATTAGACGGCAGTCTGTGGATGGAGGGGTGTAGGGAGTGAGTTGTGGCGTCCACATCGACCCTGCAGGTTCGTTGATTATTATTATTATTTTTTTTTTTTTTTTTTGGACTTCAAGGCTTCCACTGAAGCCATATACTGCCCATACTAACACCCATGGCACTGGGTGATACTTCTCTCTACGAAAGAAAAGCACCACCCAGGGCGGGACCCGAACCCGCAGCTCCGGCATGGGAGTACGGCGCTTTACCGCACAGCCACACCGGGCCTAATAATAATTATAATAATATTATTATTATTATTATAATTTATTATATAATATATTAATTTAATAGTATATAATATAATTATTATATTATTATTTTAATGTAAATATTGTTTAGTTAGCTGTACAATAGAAAATATAAATACATCTTTTATAAACTATGATGTATAATTAGAGAAATAAAAGTGAAGATGGCCAAAAAGTATTTAGGCCACAATGCATGGCAGGCGGACTAGATTCTGAGGCCACCAGGCTCGCGATAAGCTCTCAGTTTTCTCTGAGATCCTCTGATGACTCCAATAATCCAATTAATTCTTTGTTTCGTATCCTCCAAATCCAGTTTCCGATACCTTTAACTGCTTTAAAATAAGAGATGCCCAAGATATCTCTCGTCCAATGCAAGACGGGTCTAAGTTATCTTTCAAGTTCCCTCTACTATCTATGTACAAGATCGTGGTATTGATGATTCGTGAAAATTTTAACTATCCGATTAAGCAGGTGACAGATATCTAAGGATGGGAAAAAATAAATTCTAATACGTTCTTCTGAAACATCGCTTTTTTTTAGATAGGCCAATCTTGCATTTGTCAAAGTATAAGGATTACTTTTTCTACTCTCTATTGATGGTAGGGGAGAGTGGGTTGGTTGGCAACAGTTTTCACTTTTTTGATTGTTGAGTCGTTTCTGTTAATATAAACCCAATAGGGCTGATACCTCTGTAAACTCCAAGTATTAGAGTACTTCAAGTTTTTTTTTCTTCAAGAAAATTGAAGAATTCTTCAATCCCTATGCGGGGCAGGTTGGCCTAGAAGGTAGGGTTGTATAGCCATCTCATTCAAGTACTGCCTGACCCATATTATAGTTATTATAATGGTATTATTGTTATTATATACTACTATTGGCACTGTAATGGTATAATAATTTTGAATCGGTTTTTAACAGCTTTAATGGGAAAATAGAATGACAATAGAAGAAGATAGAAGTTTAGACTGTCGTCACTTTCTGCATAAGAAAAATTGCTCTTATCCTCTTTGCTGGAACTAAAGACGATTGGTAGTTTCACCTTTGTTTATTTTTACCTTGCTTTTATGAATTGCTACTGCGCCAATAAACCCCGGTTGAAGAGAGCCAACTAACCCCACAGAAGAGATCATATCAAAGATGGCTGCCAGGACGGGGGAGAACAATCAAACAAGAAACTGTTTAGTCGAAAGGTTAGGTTTTTCAAAGGAGTTTGGGGCTATGTGAACAAAATCGGAGTCAAATGTTTTACCATACCTTTAAACTAAATTTACTGAAAATATAAAAATTTACTTACATGTTGTAAAATCAATCAATGAAGCCCACTCTTATCTACACTGTTAGCGTCGGATTGAAAACTCAGAACAAGACTCCAGAGGTCGAGCGGGTCACATGGTAAAATAGTGGGTCCTTCACAACAGGTGTGACGGAAACTATAAGCCGATGGCCAACCAACCCCGCTCTCCCCTACTAAATAATTTTTTAGCATAATGGTGTTATTCTAGATAATATATTCAGTCTGTCTTAAGAAATTTTTGATATCCTTTATCTGAGCATCCTTGTGATGTATTCTCTAGGATTATTATCAGTTCATATTGTTCAATGATTTAAATGTACTCCTTTGCAGGCTCATCCCTGGCTTTAAAATTGCTATATTTGATAACAAACTGGAAAAAGATAGAATAGTTGCAGAAATTTGTAGAGATAATGGGTAAGTATTTTCTTTTGTCTTTTTAATATTCCATAAATATTATTTCAAAAATAATTGTCATTTTTTCTTTGTTTTTTTTTTTTTTTTTATAATCCAGGGAAAATAACTCTATACTCAAGGAAGATGAAAAATATGAGTACGATGGGCGGTAATATAAATTTTTTATAAATTGCTATTCATCATTCCTTATCTGATTTCTTATTTATTAAATTAGGTTCATAATTAATAATTACTTATAGATCTATAAAATTTTTGTTTAATTATTTAATTTAAAACTAATAGGTGGTAACCTCATTAGTTGCTCTATGTTTTTTTATGTTTTGGAGTTTTATAGAATCAGCAATTTTCATAATTTATTTTGTTTTAGTTATACTGTTATAATCAGGGGTCGAAATTATAAGTTAACTTTTATTTTAAATAAGTTTAAGTTAAACTTATAGTTTTTTCTTTACCTACTTCAAGTTTTTATTGAACATTAACTTATTAATTAGGAAAACTTTTTGAATAAGTTATCTTAAAACTTATTATCAAAAAGTTATTACAAAACTTTTATTGATAAAACTTTTTTGTAATAAGTTTTTCAAATACTTTTAAAATGAGACTTATTTAAAAAAGTTAATGACTCTTTCGACCCCTGGTTATAATTCAAATTTATTTAGTTATAATTTTCATTTAGATCAAATACAAATACAAGAATAAAGTCTATAATAAGTTTCTTATTTTTAAGAATAATTTAAAGAATTACCTGGTATATTAGTTATGATCTATCCAAAACTTTCTCAACTTAAAGTGAATAAAATAGCAATTTATTCATCTAAATCTATTCATACTTATCCTCCTATTATTCTGAATAATTTTCATTTAAATAAAAAAATGTTCATAAATGAATTTATTCAGTCAAAGCCTACTAAAAAATATAAATAATTTCAGATATTTATTAACCCTTTAACTGCTAGTGGCTCGTATATGAGCCAGCCTGTTTTTCCTCTTCACTGCTCCAGACTTATTTACAAGCCGGGTAACTGGCGCTATCTTTTGACTTTTTCTGAAATCTATAATATTTCCCCATACCGCTAGAGGGCATTTGATTGTTCTTTTCCTTAGTATATTGCTTTGACACACAGTTGCTTTTCAGCTTTCTGTAAATAACATAACCTTGTGCCTGATATCAAACCTTATTAACTTTTCTCTAATTTTAGTTTATTTGCAACTATTGTGGCATAAACCTGTGTTGTTAAATAGTTGTGATGGCGTGAGGAAGAGTTTTTGGAGCTTGTAACGGGTGCTAGTGATGTGGAAGCTTTTTAAATTTTAAAAAGTTTTTAACTCCACCAGTGCCAGTCCACAGTCCAGATCGAAAGATTAGGATAAAGAACTCTTTGTAGCTCACAAAAGTTATAAGATGCGAGCGCTTAAATGGCGTAAACGCACTCCCCACAGCGGGACCTCTCGGTATGCCTACTAACCCGCAACAACGGTGGACCGCCTCATACCTCCGCAGTTAAAGGGTTAAATAAGCTCAATCATTATCTCATTACAATAATTATATATTATATTTCATAATTTACTCTTATAATGTTGCTTTTAGCAATCAATACAGGAAATATTGAATACTAATTTGTGCATTGTTACAGGGAAAGACTCAGAACGCTGTTAAAAGGATTGAAAAAGTAAATTATTATCAATTTATTATTTGATAATTTTAATGGAAATATTTTTCTCGATCAATTATTAATTTTTATTTTAATATTAACTAGCACTTAAAGTTTTAATTTATTCCTTAAAGTACTGTCTACAAAGCATTAAAAGTCTGTAATTTTAGAAGTAATGTCCAACCGAAACCAAAATTTTAGCCGAAACCGAATTTCGGCCAGACTGGTTTCAGGCCGAAACCAAAACTTATTTATGTGTGTATACATGTAAGTGTTATATGTCTAGTTCAGCAATAATATCAATGAAAGCTTATAAAATAACAGTAATTTAACTCAATTATTCATATAATAGGTGGGCTTGGTGTAGAAGAGTGGTAAAACAGGGATACTAGTTATGTTTAAGGATTGAATCCCGGCCCCGACTTCCAAGTACGGCTGATTCCCGTGGGATGTTAGACCATAGCCACTTAACTAGTACAAACCTGAAAGTTGAAATAATCTTGAAAAATAGTAGGCTGATACTAATAAAAATTCATATTACCATGTCTAAATAATAAATGATGTAGTAAATCTTTGCCATAATAAAACCGATGGAATACAAAATGACGACCTATTGAATAAGCTGTATGTCAGAAGCTATTTAGTCTGCTGAGTCAGTTTTTTCTCAAATGTTAGCGGATAAAATCTAGTTTTAAAATGTACGGAATAGTTTTTGGTCAACTAGGTGCTTCTTCATGATCAAAACAGAAAAAGTTTTTGGGATGTTATTGGTGATCCGGTAGGCAGGGGGGTGCCGAGGTCGAAAAATTGGTTTTTGTATCTGAGTTCAATCCATACTAGAACAAAGAACAAAACCGGAGATATCAGACACAAAAGCTAGTTTCGGCTTGGCCAAAACCGAAACTGTGGCCGAAACAAGGTTTTCTTATACTAAAACTTCGGTCGGTCACTAGCTATAAGTAAACGAACATAAATTTTCACACACACACACGCTCTTCGCAATCTAGACCTCCTCTCCTATGAATCCCTTGAACCCGATCTTGTCTCTGGTGTCTTGAACCCAATGGAATACCAAATTTTCCAATGATTCTACTGATTCCATGGTCAATATCCTCACCTCAACCTTAAAAACTTAACCAGTATACTTAAACAATATTCCAATTCAACAAACTAACACAGTTCACTACTTGGGACTCACATTCGACAGAAGGATGACCTGGGGGCCACACATAAAGCAGAAACGTCTAACCCTAAACAATCGACTAAGGCTTCTGTATTCTCTTTTACACAAACGTTCGGCTCTAAAAATAAGACAAAGACTAAACACTTATACTTACTTACTAAAACCTATATGGACTTAGGCTTCACAAATCTTCGGGATAGCAAAAAAGACTCAGATTCAAAAAATGACATTTTTGACAGATTCAAAAACAAACATTCCAATCAAAAACGCTACGACTTATTACTCGTGCTCCGTGGTATGTTAGTAACAAAACATTACATACAGACTTACGCATACCTATGGTTCAAGAAAGCATTCGGACATCATATAAGAAATTTCATGACAAACTTTATGGACATCCCAACAGACTTATACAAGACATGGCTACAACACACATGCCAGAAAACACCCGAAGAAGGCTAAAAAGGAGCTGGCTAAGGGATTTCCTGGAATAACCTGTTGTAAAGGTCCAAGTTAGGAGTAGATGCCAATGGGTATTAACCTCCCTCATGCCTGACTTGCCCACTGTCTCGATAGTTAGCACATCTGCTTATTGTCGCAGGCTGAGCGACAGGTGTAGATTAAAATGTAATAGATAAAAAAAAAAAAAAAAAAAAAAAAAAAAAACCCACTCCACTCTCCTTTGAAAAGCTGAACCCTACTTCGCCCCGCTGCACCTTGGCTGACAACTGAAAAAAACTCAGAAACCTGACCCAATCCAAAGTCTGACATGCTAAATCCCACCACTTTCACAATGCCCTCTCCAATGCTCATGATCCTAAAAGCGAATTGCTATAGTTCATCCGATGTTTCCTTGTGTTCACGTATTTCTTTTTTTTTTTTACTGTGGTACTTTTTCTTATTTATTTATTGAAAAATTATGTATTATGTATTTATGTAAAATTATGTATTTATTGAGATTATATACATTGATTATTCATTTACTAGCAAGTTCAACATAATGAAAGTAATTATGACATCTTATAACTTGCTTATAAGGTCACCTGATAACTTGTATATAAATTGTACTATAACGTCCCTACTGGTATGATCCAAATGCACAGGTCACGACATAGAATAGCTAAAAAAAAACCTGTACTGGGTGCAATGCTGTTTCTTGGTCAATGTTCGCGCAAGGAGACAATTTGACCATGATCACGCTCAACCATCAGATTTTTCCCCATAATTTTTCAATTGAGAGTACCCACATTTTAGAAGCTAGGTTTGCCCTCGGATGGTCTCGCGGCAGCCAAGACGATCTGTGAGAGAATATTAAAGATATCCTGCACCAAACAAGATTCAAAATCAGGATCTTTTGCACAGTAACTCAATGCCTTACCAATGAGCATTGAATTTTTTATTGACGCTACTTGATATTTATCATCCCAGGATTTTTAAGAAAACATTAGACTATTGTCACATATACATTTATTTTAATATTCAACATCAGTTTTTTACATTGTATAATTTTTGTCGACAGGCCACATCTCCATGTTGTTGGGAACCTATTAGAGAAAAGGTATGATGATTTACTATTTTATAATTAATCTTTTTATCTCATATTTTATTAATCTTAAGATTGCTTCACTGCCCCCCTCTTTGATACTTTACACCAGTCTTAGCTTATGAAGTGATTATTTTATCTTGTCTATTTTCTATTCTATCTCAACTATTTTTTATTGTTTTGTTCTGATCAAAACATGCGAAATTGTTTAACATAAATTTAGTTAATTTCTGTTTTGGTTTAATCATTGATAGTTGGTCTATTAACAATTTAACCTGTATATATTTGTTTTTACAGAAATGAAACCAGCCAGAGCTGTATCGGAGACAAGTAATTTATATATTTCATTATATAATTCAAAGTATTTACTAAAAAAAAAAAAAAAAAGCCTAAGTTTAATAAAATTATTGTTTAAAGTATATTTAAGAAAAAAAAGAGTGTTTTTATCTTTAATCTTTACTTCTTCTTTTGGGTTGATGAAAACCTACAATGTAGAGTAAAACTGTGGTAAATATTAAAAAATTTGTTTTTGATAAATTTTATTTTTATATATTTATTTTTTTGTTATGGCAAGATCTCTAAAACAAAATTGAAATTGGGGTCACCTGTGGTATAGTGGTTAGCTTGGCAACCTACAATACTAAAAGTCGCAAGTTCGCGCCCAGCGGTGGCCCTAAGATTTTTTAATGGGAGTAAAAAATCCTTAGCCATGCCGTCCCTCGAATAGGACGTTAAATTGAGGTCCCGAGCCTGTACGATGTCAGGTACTTGTTAAAGAACCCTATCCTAATTATACCTGGATAGGCAAAATTTAGGACTCCCACTGTAGCATCGTCCGATTAGCCTAAGTGGCATAAAGTGACGTTAGACAAACAAACAAACAACAAAACTGAAATTACTCTCTTTTTTGAAAAAAGATATTTATTGTTTTTTATAATCGGCTGTTGATGGATTGATCTATGATTACCCTCAATATATTTATAGTCTGATTAGCCATAGAAGCATAAAGTGACGTCAATTAAGTAAATAAAATATGTTTATTTATTTTTACAGCATTAGAGTGAGTAAGGAATCTACAAAAAAGTGAGTGACATCTTTCATCTTATTATTATTATTATTATTAATTTACTTAAAACAAAAAAAAAGTAAATATCTAAAAAAATTAAAATATAATCATTATATAAGCTAATAATCAATATGTATTATAAAGCAAAGTGTACAATGAGCGTGCCCGATAAGGCTCAAAAACGACTCAACGTACTATCAAGAAAGTTATGTCGTCATTTAGTCCTGTAGCCCCTAACGGTGAAAAAGGTTTCCCTTTTTACCTTGAATCTTTACTTCTTTTGGATTGATGACAACCTACAATGTAGAGTAAAACTTTGTTAAATATAAAAAAAAAAATTGTTTTTATATATTTATTTTTTTGTTATGGCAACATCTCTAAAACAAAATTAAATTTAATCTCTTTTTTTAAAAAAATATTTATTGTTTTTTATCATCAGCTGTTGATGGATTGATCTATGATTACCCTCAATATATTTATTGCCTGGTTAGCCATAGTAGCATAAAGTGACGTCAAATAAGTAAATAAAATATGTCTCTTTATTTTCACAGCAATGGGGTGAGTGAGGAATATACAAAAAAGTGAGTAACATCTTTCATCTTATTATTATTATTAATTTACTTAAAACAGAAAAAAAGTAAATATCTAAGAAAATTAAAATATAATCTTTATATAAGCTAATAATCAATATGTATTATAAAGCAAAGTGTACAATGAGCGTGATAAGGCTCAAAAACGACTCAATGTACTATCAAGAAAGTTATGTCGTCATTTAGTCCTGTAGCCCATAACAGTAAAAAAGGTTTCCGTTTTTATCTTAAAAATTGAAGAGTAAAGGGCAGGAATTTTAAGCCTCTGGCAATATGTAATTAGCCTATCTGTGCATGACTTGAGGTTTATGAATGAAAAATTTAGTTTAAGTTCCATACTTCCAGGCATTATGCGTTATGCGTTTCACTCAATGTTTATTGTTCATTCATTCAGTTTCTAATGATTATACATTTTTTCAGCTGTTATTTCTAAATTACTCAAAATTAAGCTAAAATAATTAGTTTATCCTTTGTATTTAAAAATAAAATAATTATTTTACATCTCTGCAATGAATTAGAAAAACAACTGGATTCCTTAACAAATTAATTTTCACATGAAAAAGCTTATTGATCAATACACTACATTTAATCAATATATAAGTAAGTTTAATGCAAAATGAGTGAAAATTTCTTAATAGTAGAATGAGCAAATAAAAACTAAAAAAAAAGAAATAACTTGACTGAATATAAATTGAAAATAAAAAGTTTGAAGTGTTCTTATTGTAGTAATGAAAAAGAAGTTGGTTTGATTACTATGTATGATGAGCCTTCCAGTCGGCAAAATGGCTAACTCCAATTTCAGCATTTTTTCAGTAAGATTTGATTAGCTCAGGATAAAAAGAAATATGGTAAAAAAAAAATTGTGCCTTCATGAAATTTTTGTTTTGACTTTGTATTAGTAGTAAGATTCGACATCTGCAGAGTCCGCCCAAATTAAGAGGGAATCTCTTAAGGGAGGTTGAAATGGAAGAAAGATCTTAAAAAAAAAATTTGTATGAATTTTCGGTAGTTTCTATACTTCCAAATGGGACCATTCCTATGATGTTACATTCAACAGATCGAAATTTGTAACAGATTATTGTATAAAAATCTGGTATTTAGACACTGTATGGAGGAACAGGTTTAAATAAATTCAGAATATATGGAGGCTTTTTAATTCTGAACGTTCGGAAGAGATATACACCAAGGAAATATTGCTGCCGAAAAACTGGGTAGAGCCACTTCAATTCTGTATAGCAGCTTGAGACGTGGGAGCGCCTGGGAACACCGAAGATGAATCTAATGAAACTATTTATCAGCCTCTTCAACCTCGCCTCGTTTAGGCCAGACAGTCCCCCGTATACAAGGCAACCATAATCGAAATGAGGAAATATAAGAGAGGAAACAAGGAGCTGACGGGTTTTAGAGGACATGCAATCACGGGATCTTCGGAACTGTTTGAGGATAGCGATGGATTTTCTGGGGATTCGGGAAATATGGTTACTCCACGACAAGTGCTGGTCAAAGATCACTCAGAGATTTCTGACATAGGGATGGAAAAGGATAGGTTGGCCTTTGAGGTAGAGTAAGGGGTAATAAGGAAGGGAATTGATGAGATGCTTGGAGCCAATCAGGATGGCCTTGGTTTTTTCTCCATTCAATCTCAGTTCATTGTTTTCTGCCCAGGCGTTTATGCTATCTATGTGTTCCAGCAATTTTTGGATTGCCTCTAGCATCTCGGTAGGACGGAAGGATAGGTAAATTTGGAGGTCATCAGCGCATAGTGGTGGTGTGAGTGGTTGATGGAATCTGTTAGATCATTAATGTAGATTGAGAAGAGTGTTGGTGAAAGCGAAGACCCCTGTGGAACGACAGGTGTTAGTAAAAGTGGTGAGGAAGGAGGTTTATCAGGGATATGAACTGTTTGTGAACGTGAGGACAGGAAGGAGAGGAACCACTTTAAGACGCTGTTTGACATGGAAAGGTTTTGGAGTTTAGAAAAGAGGATCTCGTGATTGATGGTATCGAACGCTTTTGATAATCAAAGAGGATTAGGGTGGTTATATGTGTACTATTTATATATATATGTACTACTTGTACCTACTAGAACAATTGTGAAATATTACTGAGATATGTCTACCCGCTTTTGAATTATTGGTCTCTAAAGCATCCAAAAATAGGTCCAGAAACAGAGAAAATCATGATTAAAAATAGCTGTAGATTTTTTCCAAATTTGACTAGGACTATGAGATTGGTGTCGTTTAACAGCGCATTCCATGCCGTTTCATATGATATACAACAATGTACAGGTTGATACTAAAGAAATTTTCTTAAAACTAAATGTAAAATTTTAATTTCGATTTTCTCAAAAAGGGCATTTTATAAAAATTTTTACATATTTTTTTTAAAAATAGGTAGTATTATATCTATTCATACAGCAAAATATAAAAGTGGGATGAAAATTTCTTCATTACTTAAAAAATTGAAAACAGGTAATAAAATTTCATAAATTTAGCATTTTATGATTAAAAATAGTTGCAGGTGTTTTCCAAATTGGACTAGGACTATGAGATTGGTGTTTTTTAATAGCGCATTTCATGCCATTTCATTTCAAAGCAATGTATAGATTGGTACTAAAGAAATTTTCTTAAAACCTAGTTTAAAATTTTAATTTCAATTATCTCGAAAAGGGCATATCTTAAAATTTTTATATTTTTTAAAAAAATAGGCAATATTATATCCATTCATACAAAAAAAATATGCAAGTTGGATCAAAATTTCTTCATACTAAAAAATTAAAAACTAGTGATAAAATTTCATAAATCTAGCATTAATGTTTAAAATAGCTGCAGATATTTTCCAAATTTGACTAGGACTATGAGATTGGTGTCGTTTGACAGCGCATTCCAAGCCATTTCATATTATATACAAAAATGTATAGGTTGGTGCTAAAGAAATTTTCTTAAAACCAAGTTTAAAAAATGTAATGTCAATTTACTGTAAATGGGGATGTTTTTAAATTTATATATTTAAAAAAAAAAAAAATAGGTCATGCTGCCTATACCTATACATTATTCTATATCATATGAAACGGCATGGAATTAAACGACACCAATCTCATAGTCCTAGTCAAATTTGGAAAACATCTACATCTATTTTTAATCAAAAAAAGCTAGATTTGTTGAATTTTATCACTAGTTTTCAATTTTTTTAGCAATGAAGAAATTTTCAACCCACTTTTATATTTTGTTGTATGAATAGATATACTACTACCTATTTTTTACAAAAAATTTAAAAGATGCCCTTTTTGAGAAAATTGAAATTAAAATTTTAAACTTGGATTTAAGAAAATTTCTTTAGAACCAATCTATACATTTCTTTGAAATGAAATGGCATGGAATGCACTGTTAAAAAACACCAATCTCATATTCCTAGTCCAATTTGGAAAACACCTGCAACTATTTTTAATCATAAAATGCTAAATTTATGAAATTTTATTACTAGTTTTCAATTTTTTAAGTAATGAAGAAATTTTCATCCCACTTTTATATTTTGCTGTATGAATAGATATAATACTACCTATTTTTCATAAAAATATGTAAAAATTTTTATAAAATGCCCTTTTTGAGAAAATCAAAATTAAAATTTTACATTTAGTTTTAAGAAAATTTCTTTAGTATCAACCTGTACATTGTTGTATATCATATGAAACGGCATGGAATGCGCTGTCAAACGACACCAATCTCAAAGTCCTAGTCAAATTTGGAAAACTTTTATAGTTATTTTTAATCATGATTTTTCTGTTTTTTTACCTATTTTTGGGGGCTTTAGAGACCAACAATTCAAAAGCGGGTAGACATATCTCAGTAATATTTCACAATTGTTCTAGTAGGTACAAGTAGTAAACATATACCAAATTTCAAGAAAATCTGAAATTGATATATTTTTGCGTTGATTTGACGTGGAATTGCCCAATAGTATTAATTTCATTAGCTTAAGGCGCTATTTACCATATTCTTTTATGGAAGGGATGATGGTGTTAACACAAATGGAGGGCTGCTTTTATACCAAATTTCAATAAAATCTGAAATGGTGAGACTCAAGCCTGTGTTGAATTGACGTGGAATTACCCTATTGTGACTATTATGGCACTGTATGTTTTGTCATTCTGATTCCAATGGTATTTATAACTCAAATTCATATATTTAGAATTGTAACAATCCGACGTGCGCTATACAGATGTATATGTCGATAAATCAGAAATAAGTCGATTGCGGATTTCTCTATTAAATCTGGTTCTGATATCTATGTAACTATTATTTCGAAAGTCTTTAGCTAAATATGGGTAAAATTTATTGAGATAATCACTACTATCGATGTATTAATAAATTATTAACCGTAATTTATATTTACAGAAATGAAACGAGCCTGGCAACTGCTGCTGAAAAAAAATAATTAATATCTTATTATTATTAATATTTCTTCTTAATATTTTTATTTAACTGGTATGTTTATTTATCCAAATCATCGCCTCTTCAATACATGGCAGTATATTTTTATTTATTTATTTATTTAATCAAAATTTGTTTTTATGGAAGAACCCTGTACAAATGGAGTTGAAGCATATTTAACATTTTACTTTACAATTCTTTTACACTTACAAACAACTATAAAAACACATATATACAAAACACTATAAAAATAATAAATAATACAAAATATAAAAATACAAATTAAAACATTGAAATTTCAATAAAACATTAAAAATTTCTTAAAGGGTAATGTGTTAAAATAAGATAAAATATTTAAATATTATCATGATTAAACTTTAAAGTCATAAACCCAAAAATCAAAAAATAAAAGAACCCATTACATTACTGAGAAAAACTATTTTATACAACCATATCCCTGTAATTTGATATATTTGCCATGAAATTGTATATAATTCTCATTTCATTTACACTTTGCGGTCTACATATATCAAGCTTATTATCCATTACCTGAAATCTTCTAATATGGGAATATATTGGACAATCAAATAATATGTGATGGAGTGTTTCGTTGGCCTTATAATTGCACATTTTACATTCCGTTTGTGGGTTAAATCTAACAATCCTGTTATTTACTGATACTTTAATTATATATTTCCCAGAGAGAATTATCTGAACATATAACCGGATATATTTAAAGTTAGTTGGCATCAACAAATATTAGGAAATTCCGGAACTATTGTAAAAGAGGCCTAAGTCGTCACTATATCTGGACATCTCCTACTGCTTCTTGTCTTCTTCAATTAAGTATAGTTCATACTTTTTTAAAATCCTATTCATATTAGCTTTAATCTTGGCAGGATTTTTTTCGAATATCCAATAACCCTCATCAATAATCAACAACCCTCAAGGAGCTGTTTCAGCTGAGAGCACCAATTATACTTGGACTGTGAGGGGTCAGATGGGCACACCTTCCTTTGTAGCATCTCAAAACATATTTTAGGGTATCTGATATCCTCCATTTCTAAAATGTTGACAAACCAATTGATAAAAAAGTTTTTATTATCACATCATTTACTATTGATGTATTAATAAATTATTAACCTTAATTTATATTTACAGAAATGAAACGAGCCTGACAACTGCTGCTGTAAAAAAGTAATTAATATCATATTATTATTAATATTTCTTCTTAATATTTTTATTTTACTGGTATGTTTATTTATCCAAATCATCACTCTTCAATACATGGCAGTAGATTTCAATTGATAATTAAATAATATGTTGAGATATAATACAAAACATAATTAAGAAATTATTATAGTCAAGGATACCGACTGTCGATATTAATTATTGTAATATGGTTCTTGAGCTTTAGTCAGTAATAAACAATTATATTATGGCAACATTTCGAGGCTATGTTGTTCTCAAAATCATGCCCTGCAATGAGCAAACATGTTAGTATACAATTACATGAGTTACATAGGTAAAATTTTAGACTTAAGTTAACAATAACATAAATATATAAAATATATGGGTTGTATGACTATATATAATTCAAATAATAAAATTGTATGAATATCCTCCCAATGCTGCTGATTGATATTGCTATTTAAACAATTAATCTGAGTGTATTAAATTTGAATAACGCTCGTTGAGATTTAGTACACGTGATTTTTGTTTATTGCGTGATTTTTTATATTTTTCTTTGGTTATTATTTCTTTCAATTTTTTTTAAAATTAGTTTATTCACATTGTATTATTTTAGGAGAATTGAATTTAAATCAATGATTTTTTTGCCTGTAATGAGTGGTGAGATATGTTTGTTGCGATTTAAAAGTTTTTAATTATTGACTGAACCCTCAAGAACCCTTGTTCAAATCAAATTGATTTCATAAACAGGAATCCTATAGATAATCAGTGTTTTAAAATGTTATTTCTTATTCTTGAATACTGTAATATATAAATTGTTAAATTCTGTCGATAAAATGTTAAAAAAGATGATAAAAATAAATTCTCATTATATCTATTTGGATGTTTTAACTGGGAGAGGTAGCGTTTGCCTTATCGATGAAGAGACCGCACATTTCTGTTAATTACAGATGAACCCCCAATCCTAGCTGGTCCACCTTCCGGGAGTTCCATCTCCATTAGTTGTAGAACAAATGCTGTAGGGAGAAGGTCGGTCGATTTAGGTAAGTCAATCATTTAATTTATTTTTCTTAAGTAACGATGTCGGCAAGACGAAGCCCTACCTCAAATGTAACTTTGTGTTAGTCTTGGAAACGAAGTCCTACCTAATGTAACTTTGTGTTAGTCTTGGAAACGAAGTGCTACCTAATGTTCGTCTTGAAGGCTAATTCTATCTGCAGGTGGAATATTTATGGACTAATTGGACCTTGAGAAATGTGTCAATTTTGTCCTCGGCAGAAGAGAAGAATGTCAAAATCTTATTGTGTTTGTAGAAAGTGCATTTGTAGAGGGCATACGGTCAAGTTGTGTCCAGATTACCAGACTTATATATTATAAATAATTAATGAGAAAATTTATTAACTATAAGTCCAATGTAAATTTTCCTATTACAGTGGATATCGTTTATAACGACATTGAAGGTACCGTAAAAACTTTGTCGTTATAAGCGATCGTCGTTACATCCGACATATCGCTTATAACGTCGCTGGTCGTTATATCAGGTCTGGGCCATTTTTAATAGCTGATTGTAATGATAGCCTTCTTACAACTACAAATTTCCTATTATTAAAAGTATATGTTTCGATTCCAGTCATATTGGCTGTCACCAAAACCGTTATTCTATCCTTGGACATTTTTCCATTAGAACATTTCTTCCCCTTAAAATTTAGTGTCCGATCAGGCAGTACCTTGTAAAAAAGTTCAGTTTCATCTATGTTAAAAATATCTGAATCATCGTAATTTTCGGAATTGATGGCCATACTGACGGAAGCCAATCGCTGGTTATCCCTTGGGAGGCGTGTATTATGGAGAGTACAAAATCTTTGAATCCATCCTCGCGAAATACTACTTGTCGAGTCGCTTGACGGTTCTGAAGTGGATTCATTAACCAATTTTAGAAAATTATTGGCTTATTATTTTGAGTAAAATTGTCCCTGATATTGGAACATTTCGGCTGCGTTGGGATCGAAACCATGTTATTAGAGCACCGTTGACTTTGTCGCCCGTAGCTCTCCTTATTTTTTTTTTTGTCTTGAACGATTCATCTCCTTCAACTAGTCCCCGGATGCTGTCCCTATTTTTTCATATTGTTGAAATAGTTTAAAGATTTACATTCAGTTCCTCCGCAAGACTTCTGTTCGAATCCTCATTTTCCTGCCGACAGCAAATGTGCATCAAAATTTTTCTTCTGACGAAAATACCCTTCTCTTTGACTTGGTATCACCACGCACAAGTGTATGGAGAAAAAAACCGCAACTAACCTCCAAACAAACAATCAGGTATCACCACGCAAAAGTGTCTTATTTGAGAACTAGGCCGCAACTGATTCGAATTCGTTTGGAGGAATAAAAACACAAACAATCAGGGAAGGGAGTTTCCTAGAAAAGGTGATAGATATGTCTTCCTGTCCCCAAAGAAATATCCCGCAAGCCGGATTAAAGGGTCCTTTCCAGAAGCCGGACGTTATAACCGACCTTTTTGTTCCCTGGGGGACTCAAAATGGGTCGCTAAAGCCGATCAGTCGCAATAGCCGTGGTCGTAATAGCCGGATAAAAATTCGTTAAACTATGACGTAGGGACCAGGGACTTAAGATTTCCGTCGTTATAAGCCGTACGTCGTTATAAACGATATCCACTTTGTAACTCATTTTTCCTGTTTAGTTGATAGTGTAATGTATTCCTATTGATATGCTTTCACAGTTTGTTTATTCTATTTACTGTTTCATTATTTCTTTGGCAATTTTGCTTTTATGACATTTTCATTGTGGTTTTTTGTATGAAATAATTATTCTATCCAATAAATCATACATTAAAAATCAAAGTGTTTTGCGTTTATTGAACCTTAACTTTTAGTAAGTAAATTATACCATTCTTAGTTTCTTATTGACTTAAGGCATAAAAAGTGTAAATGTAAATAAGATCTGTTTTAAAGTATTATAAATACCGCATTTACATGATGATTAGGCATCCCTGAAACGATAATAAAGTCACTTTCTCTCATCGACGAACTGCTACCTAAATCAACCCTTCGATAAGCGCTACCTTTCCCGGGTTAAGTTGTAAGTTAAACTAGCCTGTGCTAAAGTTTTTATTTTTATTTTTTCTTGAGATCGGTTATTCTTTTCAGCATTTTCATCCAGAGAAAATTGATCGCTAAGCTTAAAGAAGTTAAGCGGAGTATAGATAACAAATTTTCTGGTGAAAAACATGAATGCGATTATGAAATACTTGAAAAAGAAATCTTAAACAAGTTTGCATGTCCACCTGTTCCACCGTCGCCCAAGTAAATAGATCTTCATTTTGTTATATATATTTTTTATTGTTATTATTTGCTTATAAATTAAAGCTTAAAAAATCATGGTCTTACCTTATATGAGAGTTCTCAAATTTGTTAAATAATATTCCTATTACGATATATGGGGGATATATAAAGATCAAATGAAGGGGTCGGGGCAAAATAGTGCCAAGCAACATTTTTAACAAAAATAAACTATAGCTGCAGTCTACTGTATATTACGTAGGACTCAATGTCTATGATGGAAATGCCGCCTAAATATGACTATATAGAGCCTCTATAGTCATATTTAGGTGGCATTTCAATCATAGACACATAATCCTACATAATATACAGCAGACTGCAGCTACAGTTTATTTTTGTTTAAAATGTTGCTTGGCACCCGAAAACTCTCTAGAACTCTGATAACCTCCTCTTTCTCTTCTATACTCCGACTCTTGTACACCTCGTTCGCCTTCACCCTCTGTTCTCCATTCACTACCACTACTGTTATTGTATAAACAGTAGAATCCTGATAATTCATATTGTTGAGGGGCCGAGAGTAAAACAGGAATTATCAAGATATACGAATTATCGGGATTTCCATTAATAGGCGATAAAAATATGAAATATCATAACTAATTCAGTTATTACTGTATATGCAACGGAGATTGATAGAAAAATAAAAAATTATAATTTAACTATTGAAAAAACAAATATATATTTTTTTCTTTTGATGTAATCCTTGAGGTTGGGTTCTGTTTATAGCTTTTTGAAGCATTTCTTGACAAAGAAAACTTCAAAAATTCTTGGAAAAGGTCTTATTTTTCATAAACATCTATTTTTGCAGACTTATCTATATGAACGGTCTTAATTTTTCAGTCCCATCTATGCTGGTGGTTTACAAAATGTTTACTAGTTCATAACGTTCCACCATGGCACTGTTCTTCCATAAAAAACATGACATGATCGGCAATTCATTTGAAACATAAACCCTGTCTCATTGCTGAGTGAATAAGGAGCATATCTTTCAAGTCGCGACAAACTTCATTGGACAAACTTCACACTTTCTCCCACAATTTAGTTAAATTTAGTATAGTTTCTGATTTTATAAAGATAATACCAACCATCTCTTAAATGTTGTTTTAGGCTTCCATTGTCTGAATCCATTATAAGCATTTGTTCTTCAGAGTTTGACTGACTCAGGACCTATACAAGAATAAGAGTCTTGAATCGGCCCTGAAGAAGCCCACAACAAGATGGTTGAAAGCTTGGCAGTTGTAAAACCTGTTATATGGTCAAACTCTGAAGAAGAAATACATATAATCAACCATTACTTATTTGAAAAACTTTAATTCCAATTTGTATTTAAAAGAAGTCTGTTTTTTTTTTCGTGGCTTTTTGCACCTCAACCACTGTGGGTCTATTGTGCGCCTAAGATTGGTCTGAGTACTAAATTATTATTTTTAGACTATCAGTAAATTTTAGGATGCTTGCTGGATCAGACATTTGATCGTGGTTTGGGTATAATTTCCCTACCGAATAGCCTGAATCTTAGTCTGGCGAATCTATCGCACCAGTAGATTTTATGATTGGCTGTTTCATTTTCTTTGCCTCCGAATCTACCTATTGGTGACTCTGCTAGCTTGAGTTTGTACATGTGTTTATTAAGTTTACAGTGTCCTATGTAGATTGCTGTAATTTTTTTGAGTGCTTTCCTGACGTAATTTAGTAGCAACTTGCTTCTTTTAGCAGAATAGCCTTCTAAAAAGAGTTTGGAGTGATAGTGGTTTTTATCATTCCAATATTGTTTTTTAAAAGCAACATAAATTTTCCCAAATTCTTTTGGCATAGCTAATGCTAATTCCAATTACTGGTTCTGGGGTTATGGGTTTTTTTGCGGAACCTTCCCTTACTAGTTTGTCCGCTTTTTCATTTCCATGGATTCCAGAGTGTCCTGGTACCCATTCCATTCTGACTTTGTTAGTTTCTGCTAATTTGTTTAGTGTTATGATGCAGGTTTTTACAACCTTCGATTTCGTCGTTTGATTTCTTATTGCCCCAATCGCTGCTTGGCCGTCTGTGAAAATAGTTATCTTTTATTGATTATTGTCTCAGTCAGCAGCTCTGAGGCGCACTGGCAAATAGCAAGTATTTCTGATTGGAATACTGAAGCATATTTTCCCAGTAATATTGAGATACCGTCATTGGGTTTGTCTTTTCTCCAGATTCCTGCCCCTGAACCTGTTTTAGTGAGCGAGCCATCCGTATAACAATTTATTCCTGTATAGGGTTTATGTGGTTCTTTTTTGTTAATTTTTGTTTGATCATTAACTTCTAGGAATTCACGAGTTTGAAGATCTGAGTGCATTGATAGTACTCGGTCATTCTCGATTTTCCTGAATATTTCCCCATGACCTCCGCTAGTTTTTACTTTGGAGTGATTATTTTGTTTTACAATCCTGTAGGAGGATTTCATTGCTTGAGCCTCCACCTCTATCTGCAGTGGTGCTAGATCTGCTTAATCCTTTAAAACTTAACCTCCGATCGGCAAGTTAGAATTGTGTGCTTCTTTCAAGTATTTTCACATGATCTAGTATATTCATCTATCTTGAAGTGCTTTAATTTACTACTCATAGCCAGAGAGTATATTGGGTCATTTGTTAAAGGTTTATGATCCAACTATAGTATTTTAAAATATCATTTCGATGAAAACAAATACAAATTATCCTGGGGGAGGGGCAATTAGAGGGAGAATATCATGAGACCAGTGAATCAATAGCAATTATTGGGATTCTATTGTATATATAATAATAAATAATGGAATAAATTTATTTATTCCTTAAGAACAAAATTATGCAGTACATATAGTGGGCTCTAGAGCCTTAGAGTGAAATTAAAAAAAAAACAAAGCAAATTAAAATGAACAAACAAAGCTGAGAAAATGATGATAAATGATATGGCGAACCTCTAGTGTTAGAAAAAATAAAAATAAATTAAATATTCCTATTAATAATAAGTGAAATCATGTATATTACAGTGTACCGCCTGTAATATACATACATATTTACAAAGTAAATAAACAGGCGGGATTTAAAGGTAGGGAGTGTTGGAGTGACGGATAAAAGGGGAGAATAGAGCTTCATAGGGATGAGGACCAGATAATGATTGAAAGATTTTGTTCAGTGTGCTGGATTATACAGATTTGAAGACCTAGAACAGGTATTGCGGAAATGGACGGAGGATTTGAACTGAAGAAGTTCGGAGATATGCGATGGGTGGTGGGATCGGATTATTTGGAAAAGGAATAATAATAAAGTCGTTATAACAACTTTAACCTTTCGTAAAAAAAGGTGCGATGGTGACTTCTTTTGGGATCCCAATCTACTGAAGCATTTTTTTTTTTACACTTTATATATATACTAGTTTATTTTATTTTTTAACATGTAAAAATGTTATGTTAAAAAAATACATATAATTGTATTATACTCTAATATGGTTAAATTTATAGTAATAATGCATTTGTGTTTTCAGAGAGTTTGATAATATTCCATCAGATCTTGATTATGGTGAGAGCATCAAGGTAAAAATCAAGAGTCTCGCTTTCGAGGAAGGAAGGAAAATTGTGTACGTAGTTAATTATGTTATGTTGATTAGTAATCCAGCCAGACTAAGCCTGAAAATGACTAAAAAATTGTTGCGGACGATCACATGTACTCGCTATAAAAAAAAATCCTGATGATCTTGGTGTGTGGCAGTTTGATCAAATCTTCCCATGGTTGCTTTTGATTATCTCAAGATGCGTCGCATTGTATTTTATGAAAAATATATTTTTTTTGCCAAACTTGTCCCAACTCCTTCACACAATTTTTTTTTTTCTTCAAAAAAGTTGAATTAAAAAAGAAATTAAAAAGTTGGAGACTATTTACAGCATTGACATTGTATGGAAATCAATAATATATGCACAAATGTAATTGAGCTTCAATCATCAATAGATACAGAAGTGTTGAGGTAAATGTCAACTCTTAGCCATATAAGACCTGAAGTTATTTTTTGTCATTAATTCCTTTTTAAATATATCTGGCAGGTCGAGGGGAAAGGCTGTGGCCTCTTACAACCAGCTGGATCCGCTCATGGTCGTAGGAGGTTCCTTTCGTTTGCCCCTTGGGCACCCAGGCAAATTTATTTGGACCAAATTATGTAACATACCTGTAACTCAAAAAGGGTTACTCCAAGATGTTAAACATAAAAGTTGTAAAACATTAAATTCTGTGTGAAACAAGCTTAGAATTTTAAAACTTACTTACTCCTGTGTTTAAAAACTAATTACAACATGTATTTTTGTAAATGTTTCAAAAAGTGAAAATGAGTGCTCAAAACATTAGCCTAAAGAGCAATTTGAAAAAATCAAAATTGATTAAAATTAATGTTGGAAGCAAAGAATAATATCTGAATGCCCCAATGAAAGTACAGTAGAACCCCCTTTATCCGGGGTAATGATGGGTATGGGGGTTCACAGACATCGAAAACCCCGGATAATCGAATTACAATATTTTATTGACTTAATGAAGTCAAGAAAGAAAAGAAGGTTAATTAAAAAAGAAAACTGCAGAAAATCACTGTTATTAACAAACGAACAAAAGTAACAAACAAGCTCCTTCAGGGCGCTTTTGCATGAACCACTGATAAACAGCTTAGTCTACATCTTCTCATGTAGAGTTCTTCATTGTTTTCCGAGGACACAATGTTTGCTCTCCGATTCCTAATTCAGCGCACAATGTTTTAACACTTTCACCTTTTTCTAATCGGTTTATAATGGTTAATTTCTGTTCAAGCGTTAATATGACATTTTGTTTGAAATTATACATTGAAAGTATTTTCTTTTTTCTGAAATTTTGAATAAATCACGACTGAGAGTATTTTGTTTCGTAGTCAAACAGGCCAGGGTAGGAGTTTCCTAGAAAGACTTGAAATCTATACCGTTCCTATAAAAATCTCAGCATACGATACCAGCTTGCCGTGTTTTTCCATATATTATTTTATTTCATAATTTCTAAGAAGAATAGATAATTAACCATTGTGTAATCGTTAAAATAAAACTCTGTGGCCTTTTTTCTGTTTTTTGCTTATAACTCCAAACCATGTGCTTGCTGGTTTTTGTCTAATACCATAATCTTGATTTTTCTCTCATTTATGTGCCAATCTCCTTTACCTTGAAATCCAGAGCTTCAAAGCCTCTGGAGAAACCTCCCAATGATGAAGACGTCATCTCTATATGCAAGAGGTTGTGTCATCTTTGTAAATATAGTCTCTTTCTGGTTTAGTACTGCTTTATTGATGTTCGCTTGAAGAGCAATATAAAACAAGAGAGGAGCTATAGTGCCCCCAAGCCTTTGGCCACTTTCAACCCTGAATGGCTCTGACTTTCACACTTTACCTGGTAGATAGTAGTAGCTATCATGCATTTTACTTATCGGGTTAGTTTACTTGGTAGACCCAGTTCATGTCAAAATCAATAAAACCATCTGTATAAAGTAGTCTGCTTATATTCATACATCTTCTCAGTGATCAATCTTAGTGTAAAGATCTGATCAGTATTGATGACCAGTTGACAGAAATTTCCCAAGTTCTGAAGACTGCAGCTGAAGAAGCATTAAGCTACCGATCATGCAGCGCTGGGTACTTCTGTAAATTGGGTATAGCCTAACGGCCAATTTCAGGAAAAATTATGTACATAGAAAGATGGTAAAGGAGCTTACACGGCACACATAGGGATGTTACTTGATTGAAGTACAGAGTGCTTCGGAAAAACAACTACCAGCTGAAAAATCATAAAAATCAATATTAATAAAATAGAGAGGGCAAAGGAACCACTGGATTCCAAATTTTTTTATATTATTTTTTTATTTTACTAATCTGGAACACCTTTATTTCTATGTAATAATAATTATTATTATTAATTTATACCTCTCTTATTATGTTTCTAGTTCTCAACCTGATCCTTTACCCCCAAGACGGGAAAATCTCATTCGTAGAAAGAGGCTAGTACATGGGCTGGGATTAAGATGGTATGTTATAACATGTTTATGATTTCCCACCAGTAAATAGCATATGAACAATATATTTATTCTTCAACATACTCTTTCGGAACCAGCTAAGTACAAACAGTTACAAATTGAGTTAAATTAACTGGAATAATTAAATTACTAGGTTGCTTATTTTTATTTATAAATACCTTTTACTGTTGCATTGAATTGCGTTGTTATTGTATGGTGTAACTACTAATTTGTAGTCAATTAAATTAATAAAATATACTCATAAATTTTCTGCGGTAGTTGGTTCCTTTATATCCAATGTTCTTGAAAGTGGATTATTTAAGCATCTTAATATGTGTTGCTAGTTTACTCTTTAGTTAGTTAAATATACCCAAGCTTTAATTTATTCAATAATATTTCAGTCGCATGTATAAATATGTATATCACATCTATCAAAGCATATTTCACTTAAAACAATAATTTTTATCTGATTTTTTTTGTAGCAAGAGAGGTGGAAAATGTTGCACAGAAAAACTAGGGCCGTCAAATCTGTTACAGTCACAGTAAATATGTATTAAATATCCATCTTAGCGTATTTCACTTAAAATTATGTTCTTTGGAATTAATTTAATATCTGATTTATTTTATTCTTATAGCAAGAGAGATGGAAAACGTTACACAAAAAAATTAGGGCCATCTAAACTGATGCTTAGGGTATCATATGAGACAGAGTAAGTATTTTTATGTCTTATATATGTATACATTTCCCATTTCTTCATGGACCATACCTGTTAATGATTGTATATAAGAGATATATAATTCCTTCTTATAATGTTTTTTATTTTATCCACCAGGCCTGTAAAAGATTGCAAATGTGCAAAACGACAAAAACTGCTCAGCAAATTAGAGAATGATTTTGAAGACATGTAAGTTTGAATTATTGTAATGAAGCATTTATTGTGTTCATTTCCAGAAGTAACTAAAACCCATTTTATTTTTCTGAAATAATATTAAAAAATAATTTACCCCCTTTCTGTTATTTGGCTGTTCTATGAACTAAATAACTACATACATATTAATTTAATTAATTAATTTCTGACCTTTTTGTTTAGTATTCTTGAGTTTTATGTGACAGTAAATTCCTGATTATCAGTGGGCACCATGAATAAAACTGGACTCAGACTACCCCCTCTCTTTCAACACTTCTATCAATGAGAAAATAATCATATTCTATCCTATTAATTCTTACCTCTCCTTTTGAATTTTTATAAATGCATTTTATAGCACAAATGAGGTCTATTAGAACATTTTTTGCTGGTGAAGTATTTCCTATATTTTTACAGGGAACCGAGTCAAATGCTATCTTAAGGTCAGGGAATGGTAAATATTAGCACTTTTCTCTATCCATGCTTATCAATTCATTCATATGGATTAGTAACACTTTTTTTTTTTTTTTTTTTTTAATAATCATACTGTATTTGGGATTTTCCTGGGTCTTCAATACAATCAAATGCAAGGGCACATTAAATCACTTGCAGAACTTTAACACTTAAGCGTCTGAGCAGTGCGAGTGTATTGCGGGCCCTGTAGCCTGAGACCTTAGACCGGCTGTCATACACAATGGCTTGAGTATTATTAGTATTATTATAGTAATATTATTAGTATTATCTCTAATAATACTCATTATAGAGTAATGGAAGGGCGTAATAACCGCGTTGTTGATCGCCCCAAATCTAACAATCTAATCTAATCTCAATGGCTTGAATACTTTTTGCCAAATTCACTCTTCTTTATCTCCTTATTCATATTTTTCTTGTAAAGAATTCGCCCTACTTGACTAAGGAATAAGGTGCAGGTAAAATTAATTTGGAAAAACCCCAAAAGAACCCCATGTCAATTAGTTAACAACCCTCGGAAATTTTTGAGGAAACCATAAACCCTGTCACTTGGAAATACCGAACAGGCTGGAAACAGGGTTGGAGAAACGGGAATACCAATTATATAAAAATAATTTTCATATGACCTGCACACACCCTAAATATGAATAAGAAAATGATGACTATTTTGTCTGCTCGCCATGCTCCTCTAATATTCATGAAATTAAAAAAATATGTGTAGGAACGTACCTATATAGACATACTTACATATAATTTTTAGAACTGTTGTATTAAATATTTTATAACATTTTTTAATTATATACTGTATTTCTTTTTATGAATTCTTACCTATAATTTATGAATCTTGCATTCCTAAATAATGATACAATAAATCCGAAAGCTAAGAGTAAAAATTCATTTTTTGTTTTAAAAGAAGCCGCAAAAACATCTCTTAAGGTGCAGACTACTGGGGGTTTAATCCTAATGCAATTGTAAAATGGAAAGAGTTAAGAAATCAATTAAAATAAGGTCCGCAGTGTCAGTCTTCTAACGCTTGATCGGCGGAACTGATTTATCAGTCTACAGGCCAGAGGGACTGCAGCGCTTGAACTGATATATCAGTCTACAGGCTACAGGGGCTGCAGCGCTCGAACTGATATATCAGTCTACAGGCCACAGGGACAGCAGCGTTCGAACTGATATATCAGTCTACAGGCCACAGGGACTGCAGCCCTCGAACTGATATATCAGTCTACAGGCTTTAAAGGGTTAATGAGCTTGTGTCCACCGCACTTGAGGAACTCAGGGGCAATGTTTATTTATTTATACATAATACATTTCACCAACAGACAAATTGCCCAATTACAGTATGCAGACTTGAAGAAATTAGCGTAAAGTAAAAGCAGAGAGTAAGTTTATTATCAAGTTATTTAATAAATTAGTTGATTAAAATAATTAGAATTTTTTTATAGACGTTTGCTCTTGCTATAATTTTTATGATTAAAAATGATCAAATTTTAAAATAAATTTTTGTTCATCAGCATTTTACAGCCTGAGAAACACCATATTGATTACGTGCAAGGACCAGTGAAGTTTACTAATCCCGAGGCAGTCGAAAGAGTGTAATTATGCATAATTTTTTTCTTCTTTATCCTGATAAATGCATTGTTTTATATGTTTTTATATTTTACGATATGAGGTACTTGTTAAAGATCCCTATCCTAATTATACTTGAATAGGAAAAATTTAGTGAATCTGATTTCATTCATTATTTTTTTCTTTTCTGGTTAAAGGGTATAGCAATGTTTTTATTCGCTCGACCTGCTTATCCCCTCAGTCATTAAGAACATTAGATAAATATTTTTTGATGGAAAATATCATTTCCCGCAATCATCATGCTTAATCTACGGCTGGAATAAGCTTATTTAATCGCCCTCTTCAATATTATCTGATATACACTGATAATGCTTAGAGTCTTGTTTATACAGTGAAACACGTTTAACATGAAAACATTTAAGACAAAACATCGATTGACATGAAATAGTAAAATGGTTCTTACAATCTAAATACATATTTTGATACATTTTTTTTAGTTTAACATAAAAAAAATTTCATCTCAGAAAAAAAAAATTGGCTGAGTTTAGAATTAAAGGGATATGGTAAAATTAATTCTAACTTGACTGATTTGCCAGCAGCTTCAAGATAGACCAAATATTGTTTATTTTACCCCTCTGCTCCTTACATATATATATTTTTTGTTTTGTGATTTTTATTAGTTGCTTGCATGGTTACATACCTATATAAACATAAAGTACCCAAAATAAATAATTGAGTTACCCTCAATTTCATGTTTAACGATTTTCTCTATATTTATCTTATATTAAAATAAGAAATTATAGATTTATTTAACTCAGTGTATCCTGAAAGTCACTGCATTAATAGACCTTTTACCACCTGAAAAGACCTCATTCATATCACCCATAGTTTGGAATTTTTCCACTTTTGGAAATCATACATCTACCTATTAGTTATTGTTTATTAACATTTATATTTAATTTTGACAGGAAAGCTTTCATTTATAAACATGCGACTAAAAAAGTTGTTAAAACTGACTCCGATACGGATTTCATTCAATCGTTATCAAAAAGGAAATTAAAAACAGAGTATGATGAATCACGCTTCTCTGTGGTATGGAAGGATTTCAAACGATCCGGTATGTTCTCGATTAATATGGAAGCACAGATGATGACGAATGAACGTATTATTATTAGACCTCAATATAAAAAGGTACTATTATGATTTTAGAACCAGTGAAATTAGTGAAGGAGAACTTAGGCTGACCGCATAAATTATTAGATGACTAGCATTCCCCGTCGCGGCTTTGCCCGCGATCCTTTAAAATCAATTCTGTGATCATTATCTTGGTATTGATTTAATATAATATGTTAACTGATGTTAAGGAGATTTAGTAGAATCAGAGCTTCTGGTAGGTGGAATGTTGGAGGGGTAAGCTGCCGGCTCGGTAGAAGAGAGGGAGAAGCGCAATGGAGAGAGTTCACTAAAACCGCCGAAACAAAAAATTGCTTACTCGTCGTGAACGCTTCATTTTTCGGCTTTAAAACATGGTTTTAGATGGCCCATAGGGGCTTTCAAGTTAAACTCGTCGTATCAAGATCTTTAAAATGAGTCCAAATTAGATATTTTTACTCGAAGTGCAAAAATAGGTGTCCGTTAGAGTTAAACGACAATTACGCCATTTAAACCCCTTAGGGATAACATTTTTTAAATTCCTTTCTTAGTGGTTACCTACATTGCGTTTAAAATCTAAATTCCGAACTTCAAGTTTCTATCATTGGTAGTTTTCGCTCTGCGTTGATTCTGTCAGTCAGGACAAAGCCTCTTATATATATAGAGAGATAAAAGCAAAGTGCTACGAGTTAAGATACAAGTATCTTTCAGTGGAGCGACGATAATTTCTTTTGTAGTGAAAAGGTGTTGAATCTCTCCCATATAATTAATTTGTTAAGGGAAACATACACCAAATTTATTGTGTTGGTTGAACCCCTTTAGTTTTGACAGACCCAACAGATTTCATATTCTACACAATAATAATACAAAGTTATGATAATTTCATTCCATATTTTCCTGTACTATATTCTTCTTGTTCCTTGGCTCTACAACCCGCGATGGATCAAGGCCGCCTGAACTAAGGTCCGCCACTTATTCCGGTTTTGTGCAGTCGATCTCCAGTTCCATTTTCCCAGAAGGCTGAGTGCATCCTTAGTTATCCCATTCACCCAGTGATGCCTGGGTCACCCACGTCTTCTGGTTGAGTGGATTTCCTCTTCTAAGAGCCTCCTTGGTACTGAGTTAGCACTCATTCTGGCTACATGACCAGCCCACCTGAGCCGACCAACCCTGATGAATCTCACCACATCGCAGTCACTGTATATCACTGATATCTCGCCATTTGTTCTGATCCGCCAGGCTTGCTCGTTGGCATCGAAAATCGCTCTGAAAATTCTTCTGAGGACCTTCCTTTCAAATCAGAGGAGTTGATTTTCTTGGGCTTTGGATAGTGTCCAACTTTCTGATCTACATGTCAGTATTGGCCTAATCAGAGTTTTATACAGACACAATTTGGCTGTGCGAGATAATACCCAGCTTATTTGCTGCACTAGCCCGAAATAACATATGTTTGCTGCATAAATATGTCTTTGAATTTCTGCTCTGATTTCGTTATCTTGAGTTATTAAGGAACGAAGATAGATGAATTCCTTACACCCATCCACTTGTACATGGGAAGGAAGCATTCCTAGTGGGTTCATAACCATGTATTTAGTTTTTGAATGGTTGACTTAAAGCCCCATTTCCGCAGCTGCAACTCGTAGGTTTTTGAAGGCCTCTGCCATGGCATTAAAATTTCTACCAATAATATCTATATCATTGAAGTATGCCATTATTTGGGCTAAGTAGTTGTATATTGTTATCCCCACCTTGATCCCTGACTTCCTATTATTTCTTATTATTTCCTGTACTATATTTACATTAATTTGCAAATCTGTTTATTGAAAATGTTTGTTTTAGGCCATAAGAAATGTCTGTTAAAAAAGTTAAATCGGTGCTGAGAGGTGGCCCTCAATAATTATTGTATTACAGTTTTCCATTTACTAATTAATTATACATTATTTATAGTAATTTTGAAAGGTTGATAATTTCTTACTGTACCCTATCACAACATGGTTCAGAATAAATACTATATGTGAATAGTGTGAATCTAAAACAGATTTATGAACACTTAAATTAATTATTACTTCGGTAAAAAGCAGTACAGCATCTATAGTATTACCTCATTGTCAGGCTGCTGGCTCCCCTACATTGTTCGGTTTCTATTTAAATGTGTTTGTTATTGTCACTCCACTATGCGGTCAGCCTTACATAAAAAAATTGTTTTACTTACTAGTTTTGAATAATTTTTTACAATATTTTTATATTTTATTTTATGTTTATCCTATCACATTGATATACTACTGACTTCACAAAAGAACTAACTGACACAAAACTTTACTATAAATTATTTTATTAGAAGATAAAAGATTCGACCACGGCCGGGAATCGAACCCAGGTCCTCCGCATCTACGTTGCGGCGCTCTTACCACTGAGCTAACCGTGGGGCCGTCCTAGACGTGATCGAATCTTTTACTTCTGCGATCCCTCTCTTTTACTCTCTTTTACTCCTGCGATTCAAATGCCAGATAGTTCCACAATATCTTTTTCTAACTTTTTTCTTCCCCCCATTTCAACCCAGTTATGGCTTATGGGGTGGCGGCAGTGGTGGGTTGATACATTGGGTTAGACATGTGCCTAGGGACGTACGAGACCAACAAAGTATCGATACCAATACTCATTTAAGTACTTTTATCAAATATTCGATATCACCAAGGGATCGAAAGGAAAGTATCGATACTTATGAGTACTCATATAAAGTACTAACAATATTGTAACGTTAAACCGATAAGCAAATAAAAAAACATATGGCGTAACCTCCCGGACCGCTTGTTGGAACAAAATAAGCGGTTGGAACGAACTGTTTTTGTCTAGATCTTCCGTGATGGCGTAGAACTGCCCACATTGTTCTGGAATATTCTAGACCTGCCTATTTACGATTATATATAAGGAGCAGTGACTGAACGAGTTAGTTGAAGTCGAAGTCTGTGTCTTGACTGTGTTGCTCAAGTCATATGATTGTGTGTTGTAAAGTTATGATTTTTGTAACCTGCTCAATTGTTTAAGTTGTAATAATTCGTTGGCATTGTGATAACTGTATATTTCTGTTAAATAAATATTTGTTACCCACATAAGTGTTACAATAGCATGATATGGTTAGATTTTATTATTATTATTATTATTATAATTATAAATTTAATGCTTAGAGAGTGAAAGTGCTATCAGGAGGAAGAATAGGCCTTGATCCGCTCTATGCTGAATATGTCTGTACGGGCATGTTGGATGGTGTGGTGCTGGGAAATGAGAGACATGGGCCTATACCTCGCACCATACTCCAGGTATTTATATTTGATTTTTCTTCTAGTTACGACTTATTATCTAGCTTTTAATATGTTCTTTATTATAGTAATGTGATAGTAAAATTTGGCAAGTAGATATAGGTCGACAATGTAAGTACGAGGTACGTTAAAAAAATAATGAGAATTTTTAAATTTCTTGGGCTTGGAGAGTGTGATTTAAAAAAAAAAATTATTATTTAGGTATTCATGCCCCTGAAGTATGATAAAAATTTCAGCAGTTTTCATTCTTGACTTTGTCTGTTACATACACTAAGGTTAGACGTGTTTGTACGGGCTCGGCGATGGATCAAAGAATTTATATCAAATTTTGCATAAAAAATGGAATAAAGTGTGTGAAATATTAATAAAGGCTTATGAGTCTGCTATGTAAAGCAAGAGTTTACGAGTGGTATAAGCGTTTCCAAGAAGGCCATGAAGACTTTGAAGATGACAATCGCCCAGGACTCCCCAGTACATCAACAACCGATGATAACGTGGTAAAAGTGAAAGAAGTGGTTATGAACGATCGCTGAATCAAAATTAGAAAAGTCGCTGATGATTTTGGAATATCGATTGGATCATGTCATGACATTTGTGGAAAAACAGTTCATGGTTTTTGCATCACGATAGTGCACCTGCTCACACTTCATAGTTTGTTTGTCACTTTTTGGCCAAAAACAATACTGTCCAGCCTCCATATTCACCAGACATGGCTCCATGTGACTTTTTCCAAAAATCAAGAGAACCTTAAAGGGCTGTCGTTTTACAGCCGTAGATGACATTAAAAGCGCATCGCTGAAAGAACTAAAGGCTATCTCCAAGGTCGAGTTTGAGAAGTGCTTCGGGGATTGGAAGAAGCGCATTACCTCTAATGGGGACTATCTTGGAGGCGACAACATCTATGCAGACGAATAAATAAATATTCTTTTCTAAAAATGAAAATTCTAATTACTTTTTGAACATACCTCGTATTTTTACATGATTGCAGAGCTCTGCCTACTATCGTTGAGATGCTAAATTTAAAATGCATCAGGTTATGTTGTCAATGATGATCAGATTGAGAGAATGTAAGGATGCATATTATTAAAAGAATATAAGGCAATAGTTTCCCTATTTTACTTCTGGGCCAAGCCAGCGTGGCGCTTTTGTAAAACCCTTTTGGGGGTATATTAATCTCTGAAGAGCGAGTGTAGTGAGATGAAGTGTAAAGCCAGGATCTAATGAAGGTAATCAAGGCCCTTTTTAACTGAAAAGGATGCGATGAGAGTCTCCTTGAATCACATTCCGTGCCTGCGATTTTATTGTAAATTACTTATGTAGTCAACCTATAACAGGGTAATAGTACGTAGATAATAAATTATTGTAATTAATACAATTGTGTGGCATACAATACAATAATACATATGTGGCACTACATCTGTCTCCGAGACCTCTACCACCCTATATGGTCAGTTACTGCCGCCTCTCAGTTCTGAACTCGAAGCACTGACTTCATTGTAATTAATTTTTTTTGTTATTACTATTTATAACTAACTAGCTCTATATCCCGGTTTCACCGGAATTTAATTTTTTGAATAAAAGTGAAAAATTCTATAAAAAAAAAAATACAACAAAAATAGCACTAATAGATTATTATTCCAAAGCTTTAGGATATACTATATTTTTAGTTTTACCCTCTGGGGCATATATAATTAGGTCTTTAGATGAACTTACTCTAGAGCATGCAATCTAAAGCTACCTGGTACCAGCTACCCTCAGTGATTGCCTTTGAGCTTTATTTATAGTCATCGCAATAGCGACCTGAACTGGGCTGGGAATTATACTCCTTTGATATCAAAGGGCATATCACTGGGGACAATGGGGATTACAGGCATGGAAAGTCGTAAGGGCAGAAGGGGATGAGCAAGGAGGTGATAGATTTCAATTAGCCATACAAACAGTCCGGGTAGTTTCCATAAATCAATCAGATACCAAATATCAAACAAATTTATTTAGGGATTAACAAAAAATTAAATTCTTCGCTAATGCTCAAAAATTTTTATTTAATTATTTTTTTAATGGGATTTTTACATATTTATTTTATAAATTTTTGTATTCATTAAAAGAAATATACAGTGATCCTGCTTGTTTTAGGCTAAGTAGCTCTAATTTCGTTTCTCTTAATTACGTACTTATGAGCTGATTTTTGGCTTTGACCAAAATTTAAATAGGCTGAACTTAATGTTCACAAGCAACTTAAGACTAAGAAAGACACGCCACCACTCAAAGTAGAAAGAATTATAATTCTTTGCTGTAAACATAACAATCGGACCGCAGTCTGTATAAGGAAGAACTTTTCCGTTCCAACCTAGCCGATGCTTTACCAGCTGCCTTTTTATATTCCATTCTGTCCTCTTTTTTCACTCATTTTCCATTTGGTTTCTATTTTTCCAGCAACCTTTGAGGATAGATGTGACCGGGAATTCTTCTCGGCTCCTTGAGAATCAACCAAATTTCAGCCAACCTGACCTTTTTTTCATTTAGTATAGTTAATGAGCTGATTTTCGGCTGTCTCCAATCTTATACTAAACTTATTGTCAATTTAAAAATAATTTTATAAACCATTTTTTTATCATTTTTTTAAAGGCAATACAAGAACTGGATTCGGGTCAGGGAGTGGTAATAATAATCCTAAATGAAATTGAAGAAAGATTGAGTTTTTTATTTGCCATTGAGCAAGCACGCAAACTTGGTATTGATGCAGAACTTGTCTTAGCCAGAGATGATATATCTGACTATCAGGTTATAACTTCATTTTTTATTTATGATCTGATATATAATAATTTACTTATAATTTCTTTTAAAATTGAGTTATTAAAATCACCATACTTTATTTTTAGCTTGAAAAATGGAGACATGGAAGTAGGGGGAACGCTGGTATCATTCTCCAGTTTAAGGTGGCTGCGGGAATGGCTGCAATGGGCCACAACCTTGCCGCGATCGCTCGTGTGACGCAATGCATTCAAATAGCAACCCTCGACTGTTATTTGAGCAGGTACGGCCCCTACATCGGTTCTGGGATCCGACATGAAAAAGGTTATTCACTTTTTATTTAAATATACATAATTTGTTTATAACATTTATATTATTACCATCTCGGTATAGTTTTTATTTTTTTTATTATGTTTTTTTTTTACTGTCTTTGTATGCACTTCAAAGTAAGGATCTCACAATAGAATGCTCATCAAGGATCAAAGAACCCAATTTTCTTATGATTTTCAGTTAAATCGTTATCCTTCTCAAAGCTTTTTTGTTCTGGCCTTCCTAATCTGCCCTTAAAATGTGACCCTTTTAACTGGGATACCATGTACAGTGAAATTTGTTTAAATATTAATCTCTATATATATATAAGAGGCTTTGTCCTGACTGACAGAATCAACGCAGAGCAAAAACAACTAATGATAGTAACTTGAAGTTTGGAATTTAGATTTTAAACGCGATGTAGGTAACCTCTAAGAAAGGAATTTCAAAAATGTAACCCCTAAGGGATTTAAATGGCGAAATTGCCGTTTAACTCTAACGGACACCTATTTTTGTACTTTGAGAAAAAATATCTAGTTTGGATTCATTTTAAAGACCGAAAACCATGTTTTAAAGCCGAAAAATGGAGCGTTCACGACGAGTAAGCAATTTTTTGTTTCGGTGGTTTTAGTGAACTCTCACCTACCCCTCTCTTCTACCGAGCCGGCAGCTTCCGGCACAGTTTATCCTGATATTTCTAAAATTAAAGAAAAACCTATGGAGTGGTTTAGTGAGCGTGCAATTTTAAGTCGAAAAAATGACAGAGCATCCCTGATTAATGATTCATTACTTGACTCATAGTAGAATAGAAGGACATCATACCTTGACTCATAGAAGGAGATTTAGTAGAATATAAATAGGTTGATAAAGTAATAGAAGTAGATCAAGCCGTGAATTATCCAGTAGAATATCTCAATCCGCTTAACCCACCTGGATTTCTGGCCCATAAACTTCGTCTTAAACTAGGAACACCACTGATATTATTGAGAAATTTGAATCCTCCGAAACTGTGCAATGGAACTAGATTACAGGTAACAGCTTTTAAAAAAAATGTTATAGAGGCTACAATATTCACTGGATGTGTTCGAGGAGAATCAGTTTTTATACTAAGAATACCATTCATTCTTTCGGAATATCCATTTCAGTTTAAGAGACTGCAGTTTCCTCTTAAGGTCTGTTTTGCTAAGTCACAAGGGCAAACTTTTAAATTTGCAGGAGTTGATTTAAAGGAGGACTGTTTTTCTCATGGTCAGTTTTACGTCAGCGCTTCTAGGGTAAGTTCTTCTAGCAGTTTAGTAATCTTAGCGCCTGAAGGAAAAACTACGAATGTAGTTTACAAAGAAATTTTAAGTAAAAATTAACTTTTTGGTCAGTTGGAACAATATATTTTTTAAATTGATTTTGTTAACATATCATATTAAATCAATACCTAGATAATGATCACAGAATTGATTTTAAAGGCTCGTGGGCAAAGCCACGACGAGAATGCTAGTAATTGTATAATATGAAAGCGAGGGGACATTTATGTAAAAAGAATTTTGTGTTAAATTTATTACAAAAAAATATATATTCTCTACAAAATAACTTATGTTGGAGTATTTTTTATTTACAAAGATATCTATGTATGTTAGTATTTAATAAAAATCAATAAACTACTGACCGACCAAAGTTTCGGTTTCGGCCAAAAATCGGCTGAATCTTCAGCCAAGCTGAAACTAGCTTTTGTGTCTGATATCTCCGAGAAGGAAGTAGGATTACCAATTTCAGCTAGTTAGCTTGTCTCTTTCATGGCCATAACACCTTTGGATTTAATAGTGCGAAGTATCTGTTATTTTAATTAATAACACTTGTATTGTATTTCAATAATACATAGATTTTTCTCATTTGTTTGGTATCTTTAATTGATCGAAAACTTTAAATTGTATGTGGAGATGAAAATCTGATAGTGACAAACAGAAATAAACCTCGTAAATTACATCAAGTCTTAACATGTAATGAAAGCATTCTTTTCATCAGAATTATTTACATTGAGTGTAAAGAATAATATTTATTCTTCACCTTGAGCATTAAGAACCTTTTTGTGCTTTTAATTATTTCCTTATTAATAATGAAATTTGATTTTAAAAAAATAAGATTAATACTAAATAAGAATACATATTCTAAATACTTTAACTTAAATTAGTTGTTAAAGAAATTCGATTATTAAAAATATTTTAGTCAGTAACCTTGTTATAAAAATGGGGCTCAAGTTGCATCAAATGGTGGTAGTAGGTTTTGTTCTTGGTTCTTTTATGGAATGAGACTCCAAAGACCAAAAACCAATTTTTCGACATTGGCAACCCCCTCCCCCCACCGGATCACCAATAACATCCCAAAAACTTTTTTTGTTTTTACCATGAAGAAGCACGATTTCGACAAAAAACTATTCTATACATTTTTAAACTAGATAATATCCGCTATCATTTGAGACCAAAACTGACTCAGTAGACTAAATAGCTTCTGAGATACAGTTTTTCGTATTCAATCGACCGTCATTTTGTATTCCATTGGCTTTATTATGGCAAAGCTTTACTACATTATTTATTATTTAGACATATAATATGAATTTTTATTATTATCAGCCTGTTCTTTCAAGATTATTTCAAATTTTTTGGCTGCACTAGTTAAGGGGGTATGGTCTAACATCCCACGGGGACCAACGTACAAGAAAGTCGGGGCCAGGATTTGATCCTGTAACTTAACTACTACACCTGTCTTAGCAGTATATCTTCTATCCCTAAGCCCACATATTATATGAATAATTGAGTTAAATTACCTTTATTTTATAAGCTTTCATTGATATTATTGCTAAACTAGACATATTACACACATACATGTATTATGTCTACACACTTAAATGAGTTTTGGTTTCGGTTTCGGCCCAAAACCTGGTCTATGCCCGAAATTCGGTTTCGGTTTCGGCTAAAATTTTGGTTTCAGTTGGACACTACAATAAACAAAAATAATATGTGGGGTGGAATTTGACTAGCATACAGTCATGTTAGCATTCTTTCGTTATTATTGGGATGGCAAATAAGTCCTTTCGGCGTTTCATGGTGAAATAGAACACAATGTATTATTGATATACGAGGGTTGTCCGTAAAATAAGTTTCCCTGTTGTGGCACGGCCGTGCAAGTCGCGGCAGGTCCCTCAGACGGCACCAGCGTGTCGCTTGGACTCCCCCCTCCACATCCCAACCCCGGTCAACTCGCTGCCACCATCAGTTCGGCCTTGACAGCCTTGAAAGATGGAGCTCCCAATCGCTTCCCCCGCCAGATCCGTTTTTGTGTGCTTAAGGCAATTCGGCGACCGAAATTCATTCCCAACTTACGGAAGTGTATGGTGAAACATGCATGAGTGTCCAGATGGTGCGCAAATGGTGCAAAGAGTCCAAAGTAGGGCGCACAGATCTGCACGATGAACAGCGGGCTGGACGTCATCCATCCAACACCCACCCTACAGGCCCGATCTGGCCCCAAGTGATTACCATCTGTCCCCAAGCCTGAAAAAACACCTAGGCGGAACGAATTTTGGGACAAGAGAGGAATGGGAAGAAGAGGTTTATGAAGTTTTTCAACAGCGCGGCGGCGGACCTCTATGACCAGGGCATCAAAAAAATGGTGACACGGATGCAGAAATGCATCAATGTCAACGGGGACTACGTAGAAAAATAGTTTAATGTTCAAGATTTCTAATGATGTAATATACAATGGTAATAAAACATTTTTTTCACTTTTAAAAAAATAGGGAAACTTATTTTACGGACACCCCTCGTACAATTTATTTTAATCTACAATATATTGAGCATTATTTAATGTGAATTTTTTCCATCTTTCCACTAACTGCATAATTCCGTGTTCATAGAATATCTGAGCTTTATTGTTAAAAAACTGATACAAGTGGTTTTTGATGTCCTCTTTTTTTTAGGAATTCTTTTCCATTCATGGTGTTCTGCAGAGACCGGCATAAGTGGTTGTCGCTTGGAGCTAGGTCTGGTGAATAGGGAGGGTGGGGCAAAAGGTCCCATCCAAGAGCTCAGTAATTTATTGTGAGTGACCGATGAGGTGCGGGGCCTAGCGTTGTTTTGGTGGAACACCAGATTTTGTCGTTTGTTTTTAATTGATTGGTCCAATTTTGTTAATTGTGAGCAGTATAGAGTTGAACCAATTGTTTGTCCTGTTGGAAAAAGCTCATAGAAAATAACACCATTGAAATCCCAGCATATGGAAAGCATTATCTTCTTTCGATGCAATCTGGGTTTTGACATCCCTCTTGGAGCCTCACTATTTGGTCCCCAAGATTTTCTATGGCCTAAATTATCGTTAAAGATCGATTTTTCTTCTCCTGTTACCAACCTTTTCAAAAATAGGTCATTTTATTACCATTTCCGTTGTGAATCAAAAATAGAAATGGGTGTTTTTTTTGGTTGCAAATGCACTGCGGCCCCTTTGGGCCCATTGTGCGCCAAATATCCTGCCTGGGTTCTTCACTGCCCTAAAAGCTGATTTTGAGAACCTCAGTGAACTTAAGAAGGCTGCTTGGATTGATTAGCTCATGCACCTTGGGGTCAGTAATGCGGTCCAGGCCAAACATCCTGAACCTTAGTGCTCCTTAGTGCCAGAGGCAGACTACTGGAAGGCTGTTTCGCTCTCTTTCTCGCAGTATCTGCATATTGGTGACCAGCCCTTCTATTGAATGGGCCATCTGGACCGAGAAATTAAATATTTTAGGTTCAAAAATCGTTAAAATTGGCTTTCACAAAACAGTCATTGCTCCATTCTACCTGAACCAATTTTAATGAAACTTTCAGGGACTCTTCTACTTAAAAATATTTTAGAAACTTGTATCGGGATTTGTCAAAATTTACCCTAGTAAGGCCAGAGCGTCACGTCATAGTAATTTACTAACGCAAGCCTCAACAAGTCTCAACTTTGATATGATTCTCTGGCCTTACTAGGGTGAATTGCGACAAATCCCGAAATACGTTTCTAATATATTTTTAAGTAGAAGAATTCCTGAAAGTTTCATTAAAATTGGTTCAGGCAGAATGGAGCAATGACTGTTTTGTGAAAGCCAATTTTAACGATTTTTGAACCTAAAATATTTAATTTCTCAGTCCAGATGGCCCATTCAATGGAATGGCCGGACACGTGTCGACTTATTTTCGATGCAGAATCACCAAAAAAAATTTCATCAAAATCAGAGAGGGAAATGTGACATGGTCCCCTTGTTAGTAGTTTGTCATGATTGTTTTATTATTATGTGTTAACTGATATTGTGTCTTGAGCGTTTTTGAGTCAAACATATTTTACTTTATATTATAATTTGTATTATATGTATGTATTATTATGAGAATTATAACGGTGAAGAATGTTTCATTTACTTCTCTAAATGATCTTTTTGTTATAGGATATTACGTTCCTGGTTTACAAGCTGAGGACGTTTTATCAGAACTATTAAGGCATTTAATGGACCCATCAAGTCCAAAATCAATTGTTCCCGAGCCAGGTAATATAACAAAAAAAAAATCTGAGGCAATGCGCGCAACGCACAACTTTCACTTACGAACTTACTTAGGTTAGAAATCGATGTGTTTCGATAATATGAAAACGCCACACTTTTCCAAATTTATATGCTGATATTTTTATATCTCCATAAGTTATAATGTATCTGTAATGCAAAACTTGAAAGTTCTCGTTAATTTTCGATACATTATTGCTTATTTCTTTTTTAAGGGTCCTAATTTCATCAACAATCGATTTTTTTTACTGCTTGGTTGTTTTTTACAGCGATTTGCTTTTTGTAAATATATCGTGAAGGTGAATCGATAGGTGTATTTAAGACTCGTAAGAAAGTTTTTCTCATACCTTTCTGGGAATCTTATATTCCCTTCAGAAATTTATTATGGAACTAAAATTTCTAAACTAAAATATAATTATATTAATCTAATCTTAATTTGTGGGTGACTACCATTTTAAATAATTTATTTTTTGAAGAGAAAAGATTTGGCTCCGCCGGGAGTCGAACCCGGGTCTCCCGTGTAACATGCGTGGATGCTAACCACTGCACCACAGAGCTCGGCTCAAGGCAGAGCAAATCCTTCCTCTTCACTGATACCTACTCCCCCTATCTCACAATGTTTGCGAGTAGTAGCGGGATGTGGACAAATTTTGTCCAATTTATGATGTTTATTGACATACGTCAATTTTTAAATTATTTTATATTAATCTAATCTTAATTTGTGGGTGACCACTATTTTAAATAATTTATTTTGTGAAGTGAAAAGATTTGGCTCCGCCGGGAGTCGAACCCGGGTCTCCCGCGTAACTACTGCACCCGTTTGATCAAAATCAGCCGTTTTTCAGATAATAAAAAAAAACTTGAGAATGAGACAAAATTTATAAAATAAAGTGCCCCCTCCATTTTACCAATTTTGATGAAATTTTGGCTATTGCATCACGAGCATATACACACATCAAACACCAAGTTTGATCAAAATCGTTAAAGCCGCTTTTGAGTAAATAAAAAAAACACCTAAAATAAGACAAAATTTATTAAGTAAAGTGCCCCCTCTAATTGATAAATTTTGATGAAATCTTGACTGTCACTTTGCAAGCATATACGTACATCAAATGCCGAGTTTAATCAAAATCATTGGAGCTGTTTTAGAGAAAATCGAAAAAAACGTAAAAATTCTTCAAATAAAGTACCCCTTCCGTTTGACCAATTTTGATGAAATTTTTGCGGTCACATCCTGAGCATATGCATACACCAAATACCCAATTTCAGGTTCGTACAGTTTTTTTTTTTTTTTTCCTTTTTGTCCACCACTTCTCCCGGGCCAGGGGAGAGGGTGGGGGATTAATGCCGAGTATTATTAAATTTCCCCTGGCTCCGGGTTTTGAACTTGCTATCTTCTGGTTCTTAAATCATCTGTCTGGCTGTCAGTGGCAACACGTATTTTCTAAGGCGTTTAGCCACTCGGCCATCCCGCCACCCAGGTTCGTACAGTTTATAGTTTTTGAGCTAGTCTGTTCACACACACACACACACGCGCGCGCGACCATTTCTTGGACTTGGTTATTTGGACTCAGGGGACCCTAGAACGTGTATTTCCATTGAAAACTGGAATTCGAAATTTTTCACGATCGCTATACTTTCCCTTACTATGTATTTCATGTATAGGAAAGTGAAAGTAAAAAAGGTGGACCTTTTTACACATTCCATAAATTATAAATCCACTAGCGATATTTTTTTCTAGTAGTTAATTTTTTCTAGAATAGTAATATATTTGGCATTTTTTTTAATTGAAGAAACTTTAAAATCTGGATCTTCCAATTCTTATAATCAGCTCTATCGAAAATAGGAATGGCTACTTCATCATGTTTAACAAACGCCATGACTTAATAACTTTTTCACTAATGTTCATACTAAAGACTAAAGCCACCAAAGATTTTACCGATCACTAACAACCACTGACTGCTACCATGTTTTAAATAAAGATACTGGTAAAACAAACTGGCTTTATTTGATTTAACATACAACATGGAGAACTCAACTTACAAGAATATTCACTATTGATACACACAATATTACACACAAATAAAAATGTACTTATATCATAACAGCACATTTTTATATATCGAGTATGTAGTAATAAATTGATACCTGATAGCGGAATCTTAAAATCGATATTGTTTTTCATAATCAGCACCTCAGTTAACCCTATAGTCGACCCCAAGATCGATTATATCGAGTATATAGTAATAAATCGATACCTGATAGCGGAATCTTAAAATCGATATTGTTTTTCATAATCAGCACCTCAGTTAACCCTATAGTCGACCCCAAGATCGAATATATCGAGTAAGTAGTAATAAATCGATACCTGCCTGCAGAATCTCAAAATCGATATCATTTTCATAATCAGCATCTCGGATAACCCTAATGTCGACCCCAAGATCGATTATATTGTATAAGTAGTAATAAATCGATATCTGTCGGCAGAATCTCAAAATCGATATCATTTTCATAATCAGCATCTCGGATAACCCTATTGTCGACTCCAAGATCGATTATATTGTATAAGTAGTAATAAATCGATATCTGTCGGCAGAATCTCAAAATCGATATCATTTTCATAATCAGCATCTCGGATAACCCTATTGTCGACCCCAAGATCGATTATATTGTATAAGTAGTAATAAATCGATATCTGTCGGCAGAATCTCAAAATCGATATCATTTTCATAATCAGCATCTCGGATAACCCTATTGTCGACCCCAATATCGATTATATTGTATAAGTAGTAATAAATCGATATCTGTCGGCAGAATCTCAAAATCGATATCATTTTCATAATCAGCATCTCGGATAACCCTATTGTCGACCCCAAGATCGATTATATTGTATAAGTAGTAATAAATCGATATCTGTCGGCAGAATCTCAAAATCGATATCATTTTCATAATCAGCATCTCGGATAACCCTATTGTCGACCCCAAGATCGATTATATCGAGTAAGTAGTAATAAATCGATACCTGACGGCAGAATCTCAAAATCGATATCATTTTCATAATCAGCATCTCGGATAACCCTATTGTCGACCCCAAGATCGATTATATCGAGTAAGTAGTAATAAATCGGTCCTGACGGCAGAATCTCAAAATCGATATCATTTTCATAATCAGCATCTCGGATAACCCTATAGTCGACCCCAAGATCGATTATATCGAGTATGTAGTAATAAATTGATACCTGATAGCGGAATCTTAAAATCGATATTGTTTTTCATAATCAGCACCTCAGTTAACCCCATAGTCGACTCCAAGATCGATTATATCGAGTATGTAGTAATAAATTGATACCTGATAGCGGAATCTTAAAATCGATATTGTTCTTCATAATCAGCACCTCAGTTAACCCTATAGTCGACCCCAAGATCGATTATATCGAGTATGTAGTAATAAATTTATACCTGATAGCGAAATCTTAAAATCGATATTGTTTTTCATAATCAGCACCTCAGTTAACCCTATAGTCGACCCCAAGATCGATTATATCGAGTATGTAGTAATAAATTGATACCTGATAGCGGAATCTTAAAATCGATATTGTTTTTCATAATCAGCACCTCAGTTAACCCTATAGTCGACCCCAAGATCGATTATATCGAGTAAGTAGTAATAAATTGATACCTGATAGCGGAATCTTAAAATCAATATTGTTTTTCATAATCAGCACCTCAGTTAACCCTATAGTCGACCCCAAGATCGATTATATCGAGTATGTAGTAATAAATTGATACCTGATAGCGGAATCTTAAAATCGATATTGTTTTTCATAATCAGCACCTCAGTTAACCCTATAGTCGACCCCAAGATCGATTATATCGAGTAAGTAGTAATAAATTGATACTTGATAGCGGAATCTTAAAATCGATATTGTTTTTCATAATCAGCACCTCAGTTAACCCTATAGTCGACCCCAAGATCGATTATATCGAGTATGTAGTAATAAATCGATACCTGATAGCGGAATCTTAAAATCGATATTGTTTTTCATAATCAGCACCTCAGTTAACCCTATAGTCGACCCCAAGATCGATTATATCGAGTAAGTAGTAATAAATCGATACCTGCCTGCAGAATCTCAAAATCGATATCATTTTCATAATCAGCATCTCGGATAACCCTAATGTCGACCCCAAGATCGATTATATTGTATAAGTAGTAATAAATCGATATCTGACGGCAGAATCTCAAAATCGATATCATTTTCATAATCAGCATCTCGGATAACCCTATTGTCGACCCCAAGATCGATTATATTGTATAAGTAGTAATAAATCGATATCTGTCGGCAGAATCTCAAAATCGATATCATTTTCATAATCAGCATCTCGGATAACCCTATTGTCGACCCCAATATCGATTATATTGTATAAGTAGTAATAAATCGATATCTGTCGGCAGAATCTCAAAATCGATATCATTTTCATAATCAGCATCTCGGATAACCCTATTGTCGACCCCAAGATCGATTATATTGTATAAGTAGTAATAAATCGATATCTGTCGGCAGAATCTCAAAATCGATATCATTTTCATAATCAGCATCTCGGATAACCCTATTGTCGACCCCAAGATCGATTATATTGTATAAGTAGTAATAAATCGATATCTGTCGGCAGAATCTCAAAATCGATATCATTTTCATAATCAGCATCTCGGATAACCCTATTGTCGACCCCAATATCGATTATATTGTATAAGTAGTAATAAATCGATATCTGTCGGCAGAATCTCAAAATCGATATCATTTTCATAATCAGCATCTCGGATAACCCTATTGTCGACCCCAAGATCGATTATATTGTATAAGTAGTAATAAATCGATATCTGTCGGCAGAATCTCAAAATCGATATCATTTTCATAATCAGCATCTCGGATAACCCTATTGTCGACCCCAAGATCGATTATATTGTATAAGTAGTAATAAATCGATATCTGTCGGCAGAATCTCAAAATCGATATCATTTTCATAATCAGCATCTCGGATAACCCTATTGTCGACCCCAAGATCGATTATATTGTATAAGTAGTAATAAATCGATATCTGTCGGCAGAATCTCAAAATCGATATCATTTTCATAATCAGCATCTCGGATAACCCTATTGTCGACCCCAAGATCGATTATATTGTATAAGTAGTAATAAATCGATATCTGTCGGCAGAATCTCAAAATCGATATCATTTTCATAATCAGCACCTCGGATAACCCTACAGTCGACCCCAAGATCGATATATCGAGTATGAAGTAATAAATCGATACCTGATAGCGGAATCTCAAAATCGATATTGTTTTTCATAATCAGCACCTCAGTTAACCCTATGGTCGACTCTTGAAATGGAAAATTTGTAGATTACCATGGGTTTTTACGGAAAATGGTGGAACAATTAAGCACAACGGATGTAAGACAAAATTGGGAAAAGTTAAAAAAGAAAAACAAATCTATGACACTATGGTCCCAATGTTATTTGCATAAAACTAACATTTTAGAATAATAAAATGTCAAATACTAATATTTACCTGGATAAATATAGTCATTTTCTTTAAAATGAAGACTACATATCGTCATATGTTTCGAAACAGGCTTATCTATTCTTAATTTTACAATACACTCTTTAAGAAGCTTTTTATTTTTCGAAAATAAATGGAAATACACGTCTTTTGATTTTCTAATTGAACACTGAGGGACCGAGAAATACCTATTAGATATTTTTCAAATAATATTTTGATCAATCAGGATTTAATTATGGAAAAATAAATTAAAAAAGCCAAAAAACCCTATGAATCACACGTACTGGCCCGGCTTCTATCCTCGTTTCGCTACTTTCAGTCAAGAAGCAGCACCGTTGCTTGCATCCACGAATACATGCAGAGTGGGGTGACCATGGCAGAGGCAGCAAATACGTCTGTATCAAAAAAGATTCTCTTAGAGACTGGTCAGAGTCAGGTCTTTTGGAGTCGGGCGATAAGGAGGGCTTAGGGTACAAAGTTTGACCCTATGTTATTTCTTATCATATTTATCTAACTGACATGATCAATTACTTATTTTGGCACCTAATTACAACAATTATAGTCATTATCATTAATATCTAAATACGAAACATTTATATAATAGCCCTCATACAATATATCATAATATAATTACAAATAATTATTTGTAGGTCATCACAACTGTAATAAACTGTAGCAATATTTTTAAAATACCTCTTATATTATAAAATATGTTTCCAATGATTTTATATAGATGTATAAATACATATATAATATAAAATTGCATATAATATTTTTTTTATCTGGATATAGGTACCAATATGATCTTGCTTGTCAGTGTATTCAAATTGTGCCACGATGATGTTTATTCTATTGTTTCTTTTATAACCAAGAGAATACTTGAAACCGGTGCGAAGGTAGGTTTCACCTTTTTTTTTCTTTCCTCATTGCTATGTGCACCTCGACGACCTCAGGTTTTATTTGTTTAAAAATAAAATTACACCTTTTACTTATTTCTTTTCTTATTTTTTTAAAGGAATAAAGGAAGGAAAATTTAAGAAAGAAAGGAACTATAATATTTTAACACTAATGTTGGTTAAAAATAATTGTATTCAGGTGAAATTATAAAACAAAAATGTCAAACAAACAATTACAACACAAATTAGTAACAAGTTTACAAAGCAGTAACTACGAATGACAAACAGTGACTCAGAAGTAACCATATCCTTCGATGTTGAAGGCTAAGCCCCTAGTCCATCATTTCTTATATTTATTCCAGAATGGAACATTCCAAAAAGGCCTAGAATAATACTAGATCATATGATCACGTGGTGGTACAGTTATATTCCAACAAAAGTTTGAAACTTTCAGTTATAACTGAAATAATCATCTATTTTTGTTTCATGTCACAATATAATAATGAAATCGAAAATCGACAGGAAGATGGTTTTCAAATATACAACTTGTTATGCATACCGTTGAAATCAGAATGAAAAAACCTACTATGCCAGAATATATTCAAAATAGTCTAAATAGTTCTGTTCGCGTAAGGTGCAATTTACCAGATTATTTTATGGAGAGTTTGATCATGTTAATGCAGGTAGAGGGCTACTTTTGAGTTACGGTTAGTACCAGTGGTACTAACTGCCCCAATGGTATACTTTTTGTGATCAATTTCTATTTTTTCTAGTCCCTGTTTGCATGTACATAGTAAAATTGTAAATGTAGTTGAAACTTCACACGTGATTATACAAAAGAAAAGAAGAAAAAATCTGGTGCGTGCACGCAACACACAACTTTCACTTACCAACTTACTTAGATTAGAAATTAATACGTTTTGTTAATTGCCACATCTCAAAGTTGCACATTTTTCCACATTCATTTCTTATTTTTGTTTTCATTTGCTCTATAAAAAACACTAATTTCTTTTATTATTAAATAAAAGTTTTTACCTGAGATAATTTGGCAATGCAAGCATAATACTCCAAGTCGACTGATTTTATAATTCTCTCTGTACTTGTTGAAAATTTCATTTAGTTACCATGAAACAAATAATTTCCATTAAATGAACAGAACGGCTTTAATTATGAACAATGGTCTGTCATTAAAGGCGTACTACGCATGCGTGGGCTCAACGTGTTTTATGAGTTGACTGAATATTTTTCTTTTTTTCTCCTCTTTATGTTTACTTGGTTTTTATCATATCTCATATTTAGCCATTTCTTATTTTTAGGCGTAACGAGAGACAGTTAATTTCTCCATATAAACAAAAACAAAGGTACTTTATAGGAAACAAAAAGACAAACAAACAAAAAAGGTCCCTACCCCATTAAGCCCCATCAGAACATTTTAATAATGATAAAGCTTACCTGATATTAAAGAACACCTAATTTTCATAAAACATGACGAATTTGATGAAAATCTTTAAAGCTGTTTTTGAGTAAATAAAAAAAAAAAAAGGTGAAAATGATACACAATTTATTAAGTTAAAGTCCCCGCTCCGGTTGATCAATTTTGATGAAATGTTGGCTTTCACATCTTTGGCATATACATACATCAAATACCCAGTTTGCTCAAAATCATGAAAGCCGTTTTTGAGTACATAAAAAAACACGTGAAAATGATACAAAATTTATTAAGTAAAGTCCCCCCTCCGGTTGATCAATTTGGATGAAAATTTTACGGTCATATCTTGGGCATATTAATATATCAAATACTCAGTTTAATCAAAATCGTTAGAGCCGTTTTTGAGAAAATCGAAAACAACGTAAAAAGTTATTAAATAAAGTACCCCCTCCCTTTGAGCAATTTATATGAAATTTTTGCTGTCACATCACGGGCATATACATACACTAAATACCTAATTTCAGGTTCGCACGGCTTATAGCTTTTGTGCTAGTCTGTTCACACACTCAATAAACTGACCATTTCGCGGAACTTGGTTATTTGGACTCAGGGGACCCCAAAACGTGTATTTCCGTTGAAAACCGGAAGTTGAAATTTTTCACGATCGCAATACTTCCACTTACTATATATTTCATATATAGGTAAGTGAAAGTAAAAAAAGCTTCAGGGCTAATTTATTATAATAAAAATAAAACATGCAATCATATATATATATATATATATATATATATATATATATATATATATCATTTCTCGAGGCCCTTCCTTAGTGCTTCATCCAATTTCATTAATAAGGCACCATTTTAAAGCTTTCTTTAACCGCTACACCGGAAAAATATACAAAACACTAATCGAATCTTATTTCACTTTCTCGCAGTTATCGTACATTAAAACATTTTTATTTTTAGGATTAAAAATACAAATTTAAATCACTTACAGCAAAGGTGTAGTAGTAATTTGACCACTCTCACTAGCCATGCGTAATTGATCATTTTTATATATTGCTTTATTAAAGGTTGGAAGGGTGTATCATGGCTGTTTTTCTGCTTTTCGAAAACAAGGATTCTCAATCACCCTGGCCAAAGACTGGAATGACGAGCTTTTGCCATTCCTTGATTACCCAACTACCTGTGTTCATTGGCCCCCTCACCTGTCCGGAAGTCGAGAAATCGTCATGACGAGAACTAGGCTTTACAAGCCTCAGATTGTTGGCGCCAAGGTTCCCCCTGAAAATGTTGGCATCGTTTTTGAAGTTATGTACAGGTAAAGGCTTACACTTCCGTTTTTGAATAGCACAACCTATCTATTATTAACGAAATTTTCTTTTAGTTATGTCTCTGAAATAATGGTTTTGTTCAATTAACAATATGAATCAAAATAATTTAATTTTAGTCAGTGGATCAAAATTACAATTTAAATTAATGAATGAAAATATACTGTATTTTGTAAATTAAATAACAATTACAGAATGCTTGGCCCATTTAGAATATATAATAAAAATATCAATTTAAATAACAAAAACAAGAAAACCTTAAACAAAAAAAAGAAGGAAAAATATGAGGCCAAAATAGGATTTTTATTTCTAATTATCTCTTTTTTATTAATTTAATCATTATTGTGGGTAACCACCTTGTTTTTAAATTATTTTAAATAATTTATTTTGACGAACGTCAAGAGATGCCCAAATTTGGACAAAAACTGTCCATCTCCCGTAAATACTCGCAAAACTTGCGAGATCGTGGGAGAGGTGTCAGTGAAGAGGAAGGATTTGGCACCATTTGGAAGCGAGCTCCATGGTGCAATGGTTATGGAAGACCCAGGTTCGATTCCCGGCGGAGCCAAATCTTTTCTCTTCTAAAATAAATTATCTCTTTTTTATTTATTTGTTCATTTTTGTTGTATTACTTTTAGGACTTTGAGGGAAATAGCTTTTTCGATAGACGAAATCATGGTGCGTGCCAGAACCATCGGAGTGTCTCTAATGAACGTTGTGTGGATCATGAAGCCCAACCTTAAAAGGTTGCCTTTGGATAGGCCGTATTTGTTTCTTTGTCTTATTGGAAAGGTACTGAATGTCAATATTCCTGTTGTCGGAAAATATTTTAATCTGATCCTTGTAGCTGCAGCACAGGTAGTTTTAATTTATATTAAATTATTTATTCAGTAATAGTTATTATTTCTAAACTGGCATCCTCTATTCCTCATATATATATATATATATATATATATATATATATATATATATATATATATATATATATATATATATACATATACACATACAGTACCAGTCAAAAGTTTAGACTCACTTGTGTTTAATTCATAATCTTCAAGTTTAAAAAAATAATTGTAACTCAAGAGATAACATTTCAAAAATTAGTTTTGAATACAATCTATATAAATAAAGATGAAATTCTGTTTGTTTTTTTTTTGTTTGTTCTATATAAAAATCCATACCGTTTGTCCTGAATTCTCCAAATTTTGCTTAGTGGTTCTTTCATGCCAGGTGCGAACACCTGTCCAATTAAAATTGCATAACCTCAGCCAATCTCTGGGTTATGAAGAAATCTTTATTATCTCGCTTTACATTAGATTTTTACGAAATCAACCGTTGGAGTCGAAAAAATTCTCATTTCTGTCCTGACGAACTTTTCTTGACCCACGGCTTTCCTCATTATTTTCCAAGTTCCCTGGGTGAAACTGGGATATACAGCTAGTTATAAATAAATTGAAAATAAAATTATAGTTGTTATGTTGTTCAATAAATAAAATGCTGTTATTTATATATTTTACAAAATCTAAGGGTGAGTCTAAACTTTTAATTGGTACTGTATATATATATATATATATATATATATATATATATATATATATATATACAGCAGATATAACCGCTGATTGCTGGCTCTCCAATATCCATCATTCCATATAATCTCTCGTGGTCAGAACTATGAAGGAATCCCTCGTGATTCCTTCTGGCAAAAAAACATTGCCATATAGCAAAATACCTGATGGAAGAAAAAGAAAGCTATTTTAAAATTAATGCATGAACATTGAGAAAACGCCTAAACTTTAATTTTGTTTAATTAGTATCTCGGGGCTTCTGTAAACGGTACTAGTTTCCCGATGCGACTTCTGAAAAGCTATTAAAAGGCACTTTTTAACTGAAAAGGACGTGATGAGAGACCCCTTAAATAATATAATAGGCTAGTAGTGATGTAAAACTATCGATCGATACTATTGATAGTTCTTTTACTATCGAAAACATTGTTTTTAAAGGATAAAGTGATAGTCCTGCCTCTTAGCACCCATGTGCTATATAATTCATGGAAAGTTTTTGTATAAAAATATTTTTGTCCTATTTAACCCTCCAGCAAGTGCGCTGCGGCATTTGGACCGCAATCTTGACATTTGTAAAAATATTAGGAATACTAATTGAATCTGTGAACTGAGGGTTCCTTCTGGGGTTCTGAGGGGGTATTTGTAGACCGACATGTTCTGACAGCATTAGTCGGTCATGCTCGCCGTCTTCCGGTTTTCCTCAATAGTTATATTGCCTTATTTGCAGTAGCTCTGTAAGTGCGGTCCAAACACCACGGCGCGCCCTTTCATGTTACAGATTCAGACAATCTCTGCTGGATTATTTTATCGTTTTCTGCGCTTTCTTTACAAAACAAAATGCAAGTATTTTGGTTTTTAGGTCTAATATTGTTTGAAATAGTTTTACACATAAAATTCTGCTTAGTCTTGTTTTACTGAAATAGTATTCATGAAACATTATCCCTTACATCTATGCCAATGTTTATTATTACGATTCGAGCATGACGGACGATGAACGAAACGTTGGCAAAAATAAGATATGTGATTCTTACATATTAATGCTATTTATTTTGACCCCACCCCCGACCATTTCCTCTTCATTATAATTCCTAATTCCTATGTTCATATGAGCAACATTTATTATAATGAGCAGTTTATTATTATATTATTATATATTATATAATATAATAATAAATAATAATATAACAGGTTATTATATATATCTATACATTATTCTAGCAATTGTAAGTTTTTTTTTTTTTTTTTTTTTTATCGCCAAAGCTATTTTAATTTATTTTATTTTTTGCCATCCTTTTCTTTATACATCTTATAATCTACGTTCATTAGAAATGGTATAAACCTAAAGCAATGAGTAAAGAACAAAAAAAGAAGTAAGTTATTGCTTATTTTCTAGTAAAATATATAAAAAACAAAGATGGGGTCCAAACACCGACAGATTATTTAAAGGCATAATGGAACCCATTCTCTATTTACAGAAAAAGAGAAGTTCATTATAGCTCTTATCGTTCCAAATGAAAAATTCTACTATTATACCCTCCCCCCCATCATCACCTCATGATATCGATAGTTTTACATCACTATAGGCAAGGAAAGAGAGGTGGTGGGGACAGTAGTTCGCATAGGCACAAACATATAGTGATGCTCTTATCAGCTGTGAAGTTCAGAACGGGCATCGTAAAACTATTACCTTAATTTTTTCTATTAAGGAAAAAACACAATGATTTGAATCGCAATGCTACCATGTGATGAAATGGCGATAGACCCGTATGTCATAAATAAACCACAATCACACATTGATGTAAAATAAATTATTATTAATAAAAATAAATTTCACTGCAGGAGTATTAATAGTCCATATTTATATTTTTAATTGATTGAATTTATCAGTGTTATTTTATTGATTTTAAATAGAAAAATTATATAGTGAAGAGATGGGTTTTTTTCAAATTGGCAAAAATAATAGAAAAACTATAGCTGGTGTTTGTGACCACGGTTTGGGATGCAAAGAACGTCGGTCATAGTGGATATTTTAATTTAGGGCTGGTGAATAATATAAATGATCTATGTTAAGGTGGACTGGGACTGTATTTAACATGGTTTATACAAAACAGTTTTGTTTGGCCAAAAAGGGTACAATTTTGTTAGTATATTAAAAGTGAGAGATAGTCAACTGTTCTTCTCTACGATAGGTTAAATGATAGTCAGGATTTTCAGTTTACAATGATTTTATTGTGGTAATCCGTTTCGATCCAACTTGTGGATCTTCATCAGGGCTAAAAGAAATCAAATATATGAGTATCTATGCTAGAGGGTGACAATAAATAAAATGTTACACACAAAAATATTTATTTTCATAAAACCATAAGAAGGTTTTTGTCTCAGTGTACCGTACTGCAGGGAACACTTAGAAATTGCTCGGGGAACAGTGAGACACCATATTAAAGCTAAGTATTTTAATTCAATTATTAATAATAAAATATAATAACATTTATTACAAAATATTATCATATGATAATTAGGGGGCACTTAACTTTAGTTAATTTTGTCTCGTTTTCACGTGTTTTTTTAATTTACTCAATACTGGCTTCAACGATTATGATAAAACTGGGTATTTGATGTATGTATATGCCCGCGATGCCAGAATATCATCAAAATTGGTAAAACGGAGGGGGCACACTATTTTATAAATTTTGTCTTATTTTCAAGTTTTTTTTTTTTTTTTTAATTTAATCAAAAACGGCTATAACTATTTTTATCAAACTGGGCATTTGATGTGTGTTTATGCCCGCGATATGAAAGCCAAAATTTCATATCCTGTGTTATAAATGATGAAATTAATAACTTTTATTTAACAATAAAAAAAATTATTTTATTTAAGAGAGTAAATACATGATGCTTAAATTATTTAAAGCATTTAAGGTGTGAAAGAATATGGTATAAGATAATCTTTAATTAATTATATTTTAGTATTGAAACTTTTGTTCCATAATAAATTTCTGCGGGCAATATTAAGTGATTTTAGAGGAACAGTAATCGTTCTCGGTTTCCAGAAAGGCTTAAGAGACAATCTTTACCACGAGTCGTAAATACACCTCCTATCGATTCACCTTCACGATATATTTACAGAAAGCAAATTGCTGTAAAAAAACAACAACCAAGCAGTAAAAAAAAACTCGACTGTTGATGAAATTTGGTTCCTTAAAAAAAAAATCTGGTGCAATGCGTGTAAAACACAACTTTCACTTACAAACTTACTTAGATTAGAAATTTACGTGTTTCGATAATATGTAAGCGCCATTCCTCAACTTCACACATTTTTCCACATTGAAGTATATACTTATATTTGGATATCTCCATAAGTTATAGAGTATCTGTATAGCAAAATTTGGTAGTTCTCAGCGCTTTTCGATTCACATTGCTAATTTATTTATGAAGGGACTGATTTCATCAACAGTCGAGTTTTTTTTACTGCTTGCTTGTTTTTTACTAAGAGTTGCTTTTTGCAAATATATCGTGAAGGTGAATCAATAGGTGTATTAAATCTCTTATGCCTTTCTGAAAATCAAGAATGATTACTGTTCCTCTAAAATCGCTTTATATTGTTTTCAAAAATTTATTATGGAACAAAAGTTTCTAGACTAAAATATACCTATATTAATTATAGACTATTATCTTATACCATATTTTTATACACCTGCGATGCTTCAAAATTTGAGCATCACGTATTTACTCTGTTAAATAACATTAATCTTTTTGTTAATAAATAAAAGTTTTTATTTTCAAAATATGGTTAGTAAAATTTTGGCTGTCACATATACATACATCAAATAACAAGTTTGAACAACATTTGCCTCGAAAACATGATATGATAATGTTGGTTTCTCTCCTGGAAAAGCTTATTTGACTAATATTCTACACTACAACAAATACTACATTAACTGGGTCCTTGCTATGGGCTTATGAGCTAACTGTCTCACTGTTCTCCACGCTCCCTTATACTAAAAAAAAAAATTAACAACATGAAAACATCAAAAACATTTTAATAACAGCCCCAAGAAAGTGATAAGAAGAGCATATGAGATAAAATGGTATAAAAAATAATAAAAAAAAAAAAAATTATGCACTGAATACAAATTACAATAAAACTGTTGATTATAACAAGTAATTGCCTTTATCATTAATGAATAGTAGATAACATAATAATGAGGGAACTGTTGATTATATAGTCATCTTGGTCTGTTGATTATACCCTGTTTATCATTCTCTCCGTTTATCGGATATAAAAGTCTACCTGCAAACAATGGCAATGTGGCAATAATGAAATAGGTATTAGTTTCCATAATTTCAATAGAATTTAAAAATGTATTTTATAGTGAGTAAAAATACTGCAAATTATTTTATGTATTAATATTAGCAGAATCTTAATGAATAAGCATACTTAGCTTTCCTCCCTATAGTATTTGATCAATAATATTATTCTATTAATTTTATAGACAACAAAATGTTCTAGATCAAGCTAAATAATTTCATTACTTATTGTGGGGGCCATTTAATGGCAACATTTGCTGATTAATTAAAGAATCGATTTCTTCCAGGAATTCATGAAAGATCCTGACTACTCTGTCACTTGGAGGAACTGGTGTAAAGCATTAATAAGGGGAACACAAAGTTTCATTGGATATACAAAGTATGTAAACATTGGATAGATGTCAGATTTACATACATACATACATATTTGGCACTACGTCCCGTTACCGAGACTGGGCCTCCTATAAGAGCCTCCGCCAATCGGCTCTGTCTTCTGCTGCAGCTCTCCAGTCCTAAACTCCGAGTAAAGTTCTGGCATCACTGGCTACGCTGTATAGCCATCTAATCCTTGGTCTTCCTTCTCGTCTCGTCAAGTGTAGCTCTTCAGTCATGACCATTTTCGGTCCCATCTTAGTCTGCCAAGTTTTATAAACGTGAGGATGTCTAGGTCGGCAAATAGAGTACTCAGTTCCCTATTTTTCCTTCTCCTCCAGACCTCACCCACCTTTACTGGCCCGTAGATCCTCCTGAGAATCCATCGATCGAACACACTGAGCTTCCTCTCATCACTTTTCGTCATAGTCCAAGACTCTCATCCGTATGAGAGTAAGGGCCTTACGAGGTTCTTGTATATGTTCAGCTTGGTCTGCTTTGTGAGGTACCTACTTCTAAAGTATCGGCCAATTCCAAGACATCTATTGGCAGCAGTGATCCTTCTCTGTATCTCTTGAGCCATATCGTTCTTATTATTCACTTCAGTTCCGAGGTATACAAAGCTTTCAACTCTGTCGAACTTAAAAGATCCTACTTTGAACAGAGTGCTCAGATCCACCTCCCATCACCAACCCTCATGTACTTGGTTTTTGTTTCATTAACTTCTAAACCAAGTCTCCTTGCAGCTGCTTCAAGCGCTCTAAATGCTTTTCTGATAGCCCGTTCAGATCTTTCTATGATATCAATATCGTCTGCATATCCGAGAAGGTGAGTCAGGCGATTTTTTATTTTTTTTTATTGGTCCTCCCTTCCTCGCCTGTTAGGCTATGGTTTCCCGGGCCAGGGGAGAGGGTGGGGGATTTATGCCGAGAATTATTAAATTTCCTCTGGCTCCGGGTTTTGAACTTGCTATCTTTCGGTTCCCAATCATATGTTGCCATGGGCAACGCATATTTTCTAACGCGTTTGCCCACTCGGCCATCCTGCCACTCCAAGGGTCAAGCGATTGAAGATTGTTCCACTGGTCTGGATACGGGCCTCTCTCACGACTCTTTCTTCTGCCATATTAAACAATAGGCAGGCAAGGGCATCCCCTTGCCGTACCCCACTGTTTACTTCAAACTCCTCAGAGAAGTCACAACCAATACGTATCAGGCCCTTTTGATTAGGGGTATGAGCTTCTGTGGAATGCCTTACTCCTCCAAAGCACTGTAGAGTTGAGTCCTATCAACACTGTCGTACAATGGTACAAATGTACAAATAAATAGTGGGTGACTATCTTGTCAGATTTACAACCAAAATTCAATCAGTTCATTAAAGTCATCGAACAATGAGATAAGTTACCAGAATAGGTTTTAAAATCATGATTACATCACGTAATTTTTATTTGCAATTTCTTTTTCTCTTTGGTAATGTTTCGTCAGGCATTAAGAGATTTGCAAACCCTTAAGTTACCTGACTATAATCTCAAATTTCATAAATTTCTTCACTCATTGAAGTCCAAAAAATTAATTTTTTACTCCCATTAAAAAATCCTAGGGCCACTCACTGGGCTACCCGCCATCTTGGTTATAGCAGTTGACTATGCTCACCACTACACCTCAGGAGACCCTTATGTTTTTAAAAATTTAAGTTGATTTAAATTCATTTGAAGTTCTGCAGATATTTATATTAGATAATTGATTCCTCTTTTTTGAAAATTTTCAGAGGCATCATGTATACTCCAAACTTTATATATCTATATTATTAAAAGCCATGAAGATGCCTAAATAGGTGAAAACATGGCTGTATAAGTGTAATTTAATAAATAAGAACTTTTGAAAAAAGAATTGTGAGGCCGAAAATTTCTATACCAATAATCCTGATGGTCTCCTTCTGTGCACATATTAACTAAATAATGAATTTACTAATTTATACCTACTCTAAAGACCTGTATACATGGTTTCATTTTTGAAACTAACGTTGCTTCCCTATTTGACTGCCAGGTGCAATTACAATGGACCGAATAGGCTTGTTTAACAAGTTCAAGTTTTTTGATCAGTCTTGAGAAAGAAATGTTATACTTCACTTATTTATTAATATAATATTAATAATAATAATTATAATCATCCAAAGATTGATAAAAAAACTTAACAGTTTAAAAAAATATTTGGTCCTTTGGCGATCAAAAAGCGAAGCAACGTTAGTTCCAAAAATTGTATCAGTGTTAAGAAGCCTTAATATTTCACATTGTTTTGCCTTGCATAAGTGAGCTAATTACTTATGTTGATTAGCTGGTAAAGATAAAGATTAAAAAAAATAAAAAAATTTCCAAATATTTGTTGCTATACGAGTATAGGGTAACTGTACCAGTAGTTGACAGTTTAAGAAAAAGAATTATATTATTGACACTGTTTACCAATATATTGATGTTAGGATAATGTTAGTTATGAATTTAGTTAGGCCAATCCCTGTAGATAACTAGGAATACAATATCCTATGGTCTACATTTACGGTTTTTATAAAAAATGATTTCTTAGAAACCTCTAAAATGAACCAATAGTTGACTCATCAAAATTTAAAGATTTGGAAAGTTGACATTTATGGTTTCAAAGTTGACACATGCATTAATGTTTGATTTCCTCTGATTTTTAATAGGTAATAAGGACTGCAATAAAATTTAATATTTTTTTTATTTATAAACTAATAAATTCACAATAGAAAAAAAATAAAATTTCCACAATTAAATTATTTTAAACGCAAAAAGTTTAAATGAGATAAAACAAACAAACCAACATATTTAAACGAAAAATGAGATCATCCAGTTAAGGATAATAAATAGATTTTAGTAATGGCCAGAAGTTTTTTTTTTTTTTAATGTTGGGTTTGCACAATTTTCGACTCTCCAATGATGAACTTCACTCTTCCAGTGCTCTTTTAGACAATTAAAGGTTGCCACATTCATTAGTTGGATGAAATGTGTAGCATTTTGATAGAGTGCGACTAATAGCAAGTATCGTACGTTCCTTGAGATGTTCCTTCAGGAATAGGATGTACCAACTAATGGTACAGTTACCTTAATTATCACATGCTCATTTCAACATGTTTGACATTTTCTCTTTTGGCTTTAGGTACAAACTTGGTGATCGTACGATGGTAGACTATTTGCTTCCTATTACAAGGGCTATATCGAACATTAAAGAAGGGTGGAGCCCGGTAAATGAAAACAATTTTATTTAGCATAATTTTACTGTAATTTAGCATAATATTATTGAAATTTAGCATAATGTTTTTATAGCAATTTTGACCATATTTCCTGTAATTATTTTTAATATCATGCTAACTCGGGAATCGATATGAGATCATTAATTGTTGGAATATAATGATAAACCTTAAAAAAGAGGTAAAAAAAATTATTCAAAACATATTCTAACTATTTACAGCACTTGTTGATGAACAAAATATTTCATAGTGTTAGCCGAAGTATATATGTATAAATGTTTTTTCCTATCTGTAAAAAGTTTAAGCGAAGCGCACATCGCACTTCTTTTCTTCTCTCGCAGTTCTCTTGTCTTCTCTGAAAATAGTTTTTTTTCTTTGTTTTACCAAATTAAAAAGATTTTTTTATGGCTTATAATTCTATTTTGATTTATTTTAATGACAGTTGTAATTAGTTCCAACGAAACCTATAGTTTCCGTTTAACTCTTCAGAAGCTAAGTACTCTGGAGGAAAGTTGCACTGAGAAGCTTAGCGGGTCGGCCGGCTGTTACCCCCCCCCCCCAAGATAAGGCGTGAAGGCTGCTGACTGTCAGCTCCTCATTATCTTTTCCGACTATTTCTTAATGTTTTATTTACTTTTCCTTTTACCTTTATCATTATTTCAATAAATTAAAATACTAGATTATCAATTGTAATAAAATATTACTGATTTATGAAGGTAATAATGAACAGTAATAAAATTATATTATTACAACATATTTTTTTTAATTGGAAGTAATGTTTTCATATACTTACGTAGTGAACACTTTTCACGACATACTAACACCAAAACTGGAAAAATACTTACGAAATAAAACAATGAATATCACCAAAAAACGCAGAGGACTATTGCTCAGAGCGACTAGAACTCGAATATAATAATGTAAATATGTGCTTTAAGACCCCTGACGGTAGCCAGGGGAGGGATAAGCGATAGAAAAAAAAATTTAGCAGGTAGAAAAGGGGTGAGACGGGCTTCCCTCATCGGACGAACCAGATAATTGACAGCTACTGGGCCGAAATAATTATTTCCCGAATAGAGACGCCCCTGCAGCCTAGCTGCCACTAGATGTACTTTTTAAGTGTCCGAGGATCCGCTAGGATGTGCCTCAGTCACAAGTTATCTCCTGGGAAGCTGGGGACGTTAAATAAGTGAGAAACCGGTTGCAAGATATACCGTCTTCCGCTACCTGGGACCGGCGGCCTGTTACGAGTAATTTTGTCGTCCGCTTGTGGGGACCATCTTTTTTTCCGAAGATATATCGTCCCGAGCCATTTAATGGTTATTAATCTGAAAGTAGAAATTAGTATTTTGTATCCATATTCCACCTCAGTTATCTTGTACTACTTTATAAACTAAATTTCATCCTTTCTTAAATTTTCAGCTTTTCAACAATAAATATTATACTTATAACTAAATATTGAAAAATATTGTAACACTAATCATATGGCTAGAGTTTCACTATCAAGACAAAGACTAACTGGTCCAGTCACTCGCTCCTTATATACAGTCATAAGAAGACCAGCCTCGAAGGTTTCAGGCCTCGGTGGATTGAACTCGAGCAATCTGGTCCCAAACATGTGCTCTGATGGTTTGCTCCAAACGCTAGTTCGTTCCAACATAAAGTCTGGGAATTTTAAACCATATGTTTTTTTTTTTTTATTTAATGATTTAACGTTACAATATTATTATTAACTTTAACTTACGGAATTCACAATGGGATCTCATTAACACGTTAGGTGCGGCATCGGTCCCCGGGGTCCGATGTCTTACATTACTCTCTCAACAGCCGATTTTCACATGAAAATGGCCGAAAGTCCAAACACTCAATTTAATCGATTTTAATTAGATTATTGTATTTTAATGTAGAAAATGTTGCTAACAGCTGAAAGTCTGTTGTTTTTTAGAATCGGACTCCGAGGTCCGATTTTCGATAAAGTATGGCGTAAATCCTGTATCGGCCTGTCCTATGCCTGTTATGTCTAGTTCCAATCCTTACCAAGAGGTAATGCCTGTAAGAAGCTCATTTAATTATCTTTTTCGTCAAAAGATAACGCTTTCATCAAAGCATTCCCATCGGACCTCGGGGACCGATTCAATTCAGGATACCCCTAAAATACGCCACCCCACCTAACGTGTTAAGGGTCGAAAGACATTTGCATATGATGAAACATAAAAATAGCTTAAAAATTTCAAGTTTGTCAATCTTTTGAAAATTTGTTACACTTTGAAATGCTGTTTCTAAAACACTATTTAATCTACTAAGCCAGTTTTAGTTTCAAATTGTAGCGAATTTAATCTGTTTTAAAATGTACAGAATAGTTTTGTTCAAAAATGATCTAATGGGGAAAATCCAAAAACAGTGCAATCATTTTTCAGTATTCAAAAGTGATCTGGGGGCTGCCAAAGTCGAAAACTTGGCTGTTGCATTTAAGTCGCACCACATACAAGAAAATAAAAACGAATCCTATTAACATCACTTGATGAAACATACAATGTACTATTTTTCTGGACTACTATTTTCTACTTATGCTAAATATACCAGCTCTATTCTATACCAAACCTTATATCCTATGAATAATTGAGTTCAACTATTGTCATTCCAAAAGCTTCTATTAATATTGTTGTAGAAACTAGGATACACAAACACACTTAAAATTCTTACGCAGCGAAATAATTTTCGGTTTCGATTAAGGTTTTGGCCCAAAACCAGGTCAGAGACTGAAATTCGGTTTTGCTTGGAAATTTGGTTTCAGTCGGACACTATTGATAAGTCAAAGTTGTATGATATGTGCACCACACCAGATTTTTAATTTATGATTTAAACTTTATAGATCATTTTGTTGATGATTATATATTAGAGGTTAATTGAAACAATATTAATTATTTTCATGTGAAATTATGTGCTTGCCAATTACATGTTTACTATTGAACAATACAAGTTTGACCAAGTCCTGACAAAATCATCAGATGTGTTAATAGTTTGATTTTTTTTTTTTTTTTTTTTTTAACACGAAACGGCCAACAAGGATCATGCGGATATCATTTCAGTTTCTTTACTCCCTCTGCCTTCCTCTTACTCCAATACTCAATACAAGAACCCCGACCCCTTTCAATTTTTCCCTAAAAAGCTCTCTATCCAAGCAATCCTCATCTGTGATTTTTAGCCTGTCCAGTTCTTCTTTTATTTGCTTAACGTAACCCCCCATACTTTTATAGTTGCAGACTTTATCAAAAATTTTCTTGTTTTGTCTCTCATTATTCATTCTGACCATGGGCCCGTAGAACTTCAGTCTTCTGATCCTGACAACAGTTTCCAAATCTACCTCATTCAGGTATATTTCTTTATTAGATTTTAGTCTGTGTACCCTTCTTGCGTTATCTTGGGTCCATGAATCCTCCTTAGAATTCTCAATCTTCGGGATTTTCTCAAGGCTCGGAAGGCTGACTGTTTCCATACCATAAAGTATTAAAGGTCTTACTGATGTACGGTAATGCCTTATTTTTGCATTTGAGGACAAATTTTTCTTTTTCTAGACATTTCTAGTAGTGAAGTTTAGTCTTTCCTGTTTGGCTAATCTTTCTTCTATGGATGCCCTATCCGTTCCATTACTACATATCTCGCCTAGGTATTTAAACTTTTTTGTCACTTTTATTTTTGTTTTTTTTATTATTTTTTGTTTTTTTAGATCCCTTTTCTCTTTGGAGGGTTAGAAAAAGTGAATCATTTAGAAAAGGAAAGAAAATATGATTTAGGGATCATGATACTCGGCCAACTGTTCAGGAACATGTACAGCACCTTAAATGAGACCGTTGGTCATTATCCAGGAGAAGCATGGTGGAAAGTATGTTTACATTTTATAAACTTACTTATGAAAATACGTTGACTTGTTAGAATTGTTAATAGATTGATATACAAACAGATAAGAGGTAAGTAATAAGGCTTGGAAGTTATAGTTACCATAACAATATTATATATTGTTAATATAGAATTTAATATAGAAGTTATAATTAAGTATAATTATTTATTAGAAAATAAAAAGATTCGACCACAACCGGGAATCGAACCCAGGTCCTCAGCATCTATGTTGTAGCACTCTTACCACTGAGTTACACAGTGGGACCACTCCCAACTGTGTTCGAAACTTTCTTTTCTGTGATCCCACCCATCAGGTCTCGCAACATTGTAGTGAAGTACCTGGGGGCTGAACAATTGTCCAGACAAAGGGGATCTAGTTGACATACGTCAAAGTTATACATTGTTTGTTGTTATATAATCAATGATTATCTGTTAGATAATTAATTTATAATTTTTAAACTATTTAATTAGAAGATAAAGCCGTGGTAGAATCTTTATCTTCTAATTAAATAGTTTAAAAATTATTAATTAATTATCTAGCTGATAATCATTGATTAAATTACTATATAGAAGTTATAAGTTAACATATAACTATAACTATTTCATTCCCATTTCATCTAATTATAATAAGAGATTCGATTGGAGATGACTTAAAAAAAAAAATGTCAAAATTATATTTTAAACATTTTGATATAGCCAGACCAAAGCGCATATTAGGTTGTTTATTAAAAGTGAAATTAACACACTTTAGAGGTTAGAGGTTTGATGTTAACCTTAATGAAATCTAAAATTTAGTACTAAAGTAATTAAATTCAAGCAGAATCACAGCTATTAGTGATGAAAATTGGAAAATCCAAAAATAAATAAATGTGCCTACTTACCTACATTTTATTATATTTATCATTTATAAAGTGAAAAATACTAAGATTGAAAGTATTGTTGTATACATTTCTCGATATAGTTGTCTCATTGCATTGTTGGTATACTAAAATTGTATTCATTTGGCTCTACATTCATTAACATTTCATATTGTCATGTGGAAAATCATAGCTGAAAAGCTAAGCACGTCATTGAACCTAGGAGACCCTGAGAGAGAGGGGGAACTCCTAGAAGAGGCTGGCCCAGGCGAGTAGAGGGGCAATCCGGGTATGGCAGACACAGTCCGACAGTCTGAGAGGGATTCTGAGTCTGAGATGGTGAGAGTTTAAGTCTGGGAGAGGCAGAGAGTTCAGGACAGGCAGAGTGAGGCTGGGGAAGGCCAGGAGTGGGATTCGATTAGTACAGTATCCCCAAGTATCGAGTACATGAGTAGCCCCAAATATGTAGTTATGAGACCCCCCTTTTTGTAGTTGGGACCTATAGATTGTTTATTGTAAATAATAAATGATGAAAATAGTCTCTAGTTTAATCAATTACCACACAACCCTTGCCCAAAGATCCCTGTGTCATGATGGACTGGTAGATTTAAGAAGAGGGGTGACAATATTTTTACTCAACCTCTAGCTTTATTTACTAATATGTACTATTCTGATATTTAACTTAAATTGAAATTAGAAGAAACATGTGCTACTTTTTGTATGTTTAGAAACGTATTAAGATCAAGGTACCAAAAAAAAAAAAAAAATTAATGTCAATTTCTAGGCGATGTGGGTGGACTATTAACTTTTTATCAGTTCACTTATCCAATTTCAACGAAATTTGAAGCAATTTATATTAGTATTAGGGAGTCAATCCCTTATAAATGTTATTATGGATTAGTAATGAGGGAGTTAACTATTAACTTTTTACAGGCTTATACAATTTCAATGAAATTCGTAGCACTTGTTCATATGTTAAATAGAAGTAAATGGATGTTAATTCCTTATAAATGTTATTATATGTAGGGCAGGCGGGTTAATTCATGACTTTTTTTACAAAATAATTCGATTTGGATCCAGTTTAAAACAATTTGCATTCGTGGGTCAAACTGTGATTTATTTTATAGTTATAATCATAATAATAATAATAATAAAATGCATTGATTTTATTTATAAAACTCTATATTTTATTTATTTTTATTCTATAGATATATATGATCCCACCAATTATGATTTCATACGTCTGCCAAGCATCACTACCATGCCAAACTGTCAAATGTGAAAAACAATTTTTTTGGGGACCATTACATGAAATAGCTTACCAACCAATTTGGAATAGAAATTAACTAATGGAGAAATGCCATTTAGAAACTTTACAGAAAATAGTTTTTTCCACATTTATATATTCTCTCTCTCTCTCTCTCTATATATATATATATATATATAGGAGAAAGAGAGACAGAGAGGTCTGGAACATTCATAGCACTTGTTGTTCATATGTCAAATAGAAGTAAATGGATGTTAATTCCTTATAAATGTTATTATATGTAGGGCGGGAGGGTTAATTCATTACTTTTTTTACAAATTAATTCAATTTGGACCCAATTTGTATATATATATATATATATATAACAGACAACCCATATTGCCCTTGTGACTTCATAACCGAACAAACATACCAGCATCTCCTTGACGACTGCAGACTTGTCTCAGCTCAACGACAACTACTACGAGACGAAGTAACAAAGAAGAACAAAAATTGGCCTGTCGAGGGAGAAAAATTATTCTATAAACATAATTCAGCACTAAAATTATTCGCAAAACAAATTTATGAGAAAATGGGAAACATAAATTCTCACTATCGATAGATATTAACCACAGTGAAAGATAGTTCATAATTCTATTTACAGGTTTATATTTATATTACGTGTTTGTCAATGTTAGTTGCTAAGTATCCTATTTATTGGTATTTTGTGTGTTATCATCCTGGGTTTCAGTGTTATTATGTATTTTCTTCTTGTATTGTAATTTTCCTCTTGTTTATTGTTATTTTGTAAGGTAGTTTCTTTTTTGAAAGTTCTTTCTTAGGTTATATATTCTATAACTTTATATATTTTGTGTGTATAATTTTATGTAAAACTTTATATAATTTCTGTTTCTTGTTTTTTTACACTATTGTTTAATATCTTTGAATCTCATTACAATGTAATGTTTTGTTTAACATAAAGCACAAGTTATGTACATATATTGTATGGCACTTGTGGAAAATAAACTCCCTTCTTATAGGGCTACTATAAGAAGGAAACAAATAAAATAAATAAAATATATATATATATATATCTATATATATATATATATATATATATATATATATATATATATATATATATATATATATAGAGAGAGAGAGAGAGAGAGAGAGAGAGAGAGGTCTGGAACATTCCCCGACCTGATCATTAACGATTATATATAAGGAGCGAGTGACTGAACGAGTAGTCTAAGTGTGTGTCTTGATAGTGAAGTTCAGTCATATGATTGTGTGTTATAACGTTATCATTTTTGTACCCTGCTCAAATATTTAAGTTGTATCAATTTGTTGGCTTGATAACTGTATATTTTTGTTGAATAAATATTTCTTAACCCACATAAGTGTTACAATATTTATGTATTTATATATTCTCTTTGTTATTCTCCATAAAGTATAGAATATTATAATTATAGAAAAACTTGAAATTCCTCTAACTTTTTGATTTATTATTATTTATTTATTTTTTTAAGGAGCCTAAGAAAAATCCTTATTACATCTATAATTTGGTTGTTTTTTTTTTTTAACCGCCTTTTTTAAATATGTCATGAATGGAGACTTGGTTATTTGGACTCAAGTGAATCCAATACATCTATTTCTGTTGAAATTCCGGAAGTCAATATTTTTCATATTTGCAATACTTTCCCAGTCAATACTTCCATGCAATACTTCCTAAATATTTCATATGTAGGATAAAACTTGACATTTTAGAAATAGGCTGAGTTTGCGTTCTCTATTATACATATTTTTTATACTCTACTGAAACAATAGTTTACATGTTAGCTACAATTTATTATCTGTATGAGTTTTTTTTATGATCATTAACTTAACCTCCGATATCATAAGATTGTTAACTAAATAGACTAAATTTATTTTATTCACATTCCATATTTGATGGTAGAGTATAATATTTGATTACAGAGGAGGCCCTCACCACGAATTATATTAGTGGACAGTTCTTGTAAAGAAGACATATGCCCTGATGAAATCCCAGAACATATAAAGCAAAAGATAAAAGAAAAAGTATTCATATTTTTAAGATTTTAATTTTTATAACTATAGTTGTAGTAATTATTGATTAATAATTAATATTATTTAATCCAATTTTGTAAAACAGTGAAAATTCACATCTTCCTTTTTAATATAAATATATTTTTTAATTCATTACAACATTCACAATGTTTCAAGGCTTTTTAATGTCTCATCTTCAGGTGTACTACAACAATTTTTTCAAACATAAGATTTACAATTTATTATTATTATTATTATTCTGGCGCTACAGTCCTGCAAGAACCCGGGCCTCCAACACCACAGCCGACCTATCTCTGCGATCCTGTGCTACTCTTCTCCAGTTTGGTACACCCAGCAGTTTCAGGTCCTCCTCGACATCACATCCTCCTCTGCTTCGTTTACCGTCCGGTTTCTCGTGGAGTATTCTTCTTACTATCCTGTGCTCCGGCATTCTTTCCACATGTCCCAGCCATCTTAGTCTGGCTTTCTTTATTAATGCCACCATGTCCAGTTTTCCATATAGCTCCATCACCTCATTCTTTCTTCTTCTCCATGTACCATTTTCGGACACTCCGCCCCAGATTCTTCTTAGTATTTTTCTCTCCCATGCATTGATCACAATTTCTGATTTCTTGGTCAGGGGCCATGTCTCGCACCCATACAAAACTACAGGTCTTACTATGGATTTGTACAGTTGGATTTTTATTCTTTTAGAGAATGATTTTACCTGGAACACTCTTTGTAGTGAGAAGTAACACCTATTTCCTGCTGCTATTCTTGCTTGTATTTCACTCTCTATTTTATTGTCAACTGTGACCACATTTCCCAGGTACTTGAATTGGGTTACTGCTTTAAAACTGTGCTCTCCTAAACTCACTTTATCATATTCCCTAATTTCCAAATTTGAGTTTTTCATATATACAGTTTTATCTTCATCCACCTTAAGACCTAATTGAATGGCTGCCTCTTCAAATTCTTGGAAAGTTCCTGATAATGCTGCTTGGGCTTAAGCGGTAATGACGACGTCATCCGCATATGCTAGATGTTGGGACATGCGGTTATATATAGTTCCTCCAGGATTTGTTTTTACTGTTCGAATGGCTGCTTCAAGGGTTAGATTGAAAAGAAGAGGGGCAAGAGGATCACCCTGTCAATCTGTAATTTACAATTTGATAAAGTTAATTTACAATGATTATAAACTTGGAACCATATATAATTTAAAAACCATATATTACATTATATATGTTTATTGATGGATTAATGTTGTGATAAAAAAGGAAAACAATGGAGATAATAATAGGGTGAAATTACAAAACGGTTGCAGATAGACATACAACACACATTTATTATGAATAAAATAAAAAGAAAAGAACATGAGAACAATTCAAATTATTTAATCTAATTGCTAAGAAACCAAAATTTTAAATGTACAAAACAAGAAAGATAATACTTAAAGCAATCTTGGTTAAAGATAACTTATTTAAAATTAAAAAAATCTGGTGCGTACGGGCTACACACAACTTTCACTTACCAACTTACTTAAATTAGAAATTGATATGTTTTGTTAATTGCCACTTCTCAAAGACACATTTTTCCACATTCATTTCTTATTTTTGTTTTTATTTGCTCTATAAAAAACACTAATTTTTTTATTATTAAATAAAAGTTTTTACTTGCGGTAATTCGGCAATGCAAGCATAATACTCCAAGTCATCTGATTTTACAATTCTTTATGTAGTTGTTGAAAACTTCATTTAACATGAAACAAATAATTTCCATTAAATGAACAGATGGGCTTTAATTATGAACAATGGTCTGTTATTGAAGGCGTACTACGCGTGCGTGGGCTCAACGTGTTTTATGAGTTGACTGAATACTTTTCTTTTTTTCTCCTCTTTATGTTTACTTGGTTTTTATCATATCTCATATTTAGCCATTTCTCATTTTTAGGCGAAACGAGAGACAGATATTTTCTCCATATAAACAAATACAAAGGTACTTTATAGGAAAACAAAAAAAGGCCCCTTCCCCATTTAAGCCCCCTCAGAACATTTTAATAATCATAAAGCTTACCTGATATTAAAAAACACCTAATTTTCATTAAACACCATGAATTTGATGAAAATCGTTAAAGCCGTTTTTGAGATAATCGAAAAAAAGGTAAAAATTGGATAAAAAGTTATGAAATAAAGTGCCCCCTCCGTTTTACCAATTTTGATGAAATGTTGGCTATCACATCTTTGGCATATACATACATCAAATACCCAGTTTGATCAAAATCGTTAAAGCATTTTTTGAGTAAATAGAAAAATACGTGATAATGATACAGAATTTATTAAGTAAAGTCCCCCCTCCGGTTGATCAATTTTGATGTAATGTTGGCTATCGCATCTTTGGCAAACACATACATCAAATACCCAGTTTGATCAAGATCGTTAAAACTGTTTTTGAGTAACTAAAAAAAAACACTTGAAAATCATACAAAATTTATTAAGTAAAGTCCCCCCTCCGGTTAATCAATTTTGATGAAATTTATACAGTCATATCTCGGGCATATAAATAGATCAAATACTCAGTTTAATCAAAATCGTTAGAGCCGTTTTTGAGATAATCGAAAAAAACTTAAAAAGTTATTAAGTAAAGTACCCCCTCCCTTTAAGCAATTTTGATGACATTTTTGCTGTCACATCACGGGCATATACATACACTAAATACCCAATACACACTCTCACACACACACACACACACACACACACACACACACACACACACACACACACACACACACACACACACACAAACACACACACACACACATACAAACACACACACAAACACACACACATACACAGACCATTTCGCGGGACTTGGTCATTTGGACTCAGGGGACCCCAAAACGTGTATTTCCGTTGAAAACCGGAAGTCGAAATTTTTCACGATCGCAATACTTCCACTTACTATATATTTCATATATAGGTAAGTGAAAGTAAAAAAAGGAAAGTTATATATAAACTTATGCTGATAACAAATTATAATCAAAAGGCCTTTAGAATTAAGAGAGTAATAAAGAACTAAATGGAGTAAAGAATTGGTGGCCACCACAATGAAATGAATGGAAGTATAGTTCAATTTAATTGTCTTTGAATTGTAGGCGAGCTTAACAAAACACTGCTCAGCTGAGTGGTCCAGTGCCATCTTCAGGTGCGGCCGTCTTGAAAATATTAACCTTAACCCTTAAAATATTAACCAAACATGTCATATGTTGGAAAGGGCGGGAGTCTTGGATAGGTGGGAGTTCCAGTAATTTTAAATTTGAAAATTACATATTTTGAGACTGAACAATATATTCATTTGCTTTTTCTTACCACCCTACTAATCCCAATTAACAATATTTTAGTTAAAAAATTCAAGAATTCATCAATTCCTTAAAATCTCGTCAATAAATAAATTTGTCAACTACACCTCTCTCCTAGGCTTTGTTTTTTATTAATAATACAGTAAGACTTTTATTTCAAGGTCCATTAATTTGTTGCCTAATATTTTAAAATAATTATTATTGTTGGTGTTAAATAAAAATTGGTTACAAAACATATTATCGAGTTTTCAATTTAATATTCTTTAGTTATTTCCTACGAAACCGAGAAAAAATATATATAATCAAGTGACAAAGCTCTGCAGCTCAGAGATTTTTATTATCCTTATTGATGAGCTTATTTAACAAATAAAATAATATATTTTACTTACCTATAGGAAAAAGAGTGGATAGAATATTCTGCGCCAAAGTCTTCTATGTACTTAGTGGCTGAGGAAAGAAAAACTGAGCCTTCGATAGAAGCGGGATCATTAGAAGAAGTTGAAGGAGATGAAGTGAGCATCAGGTCTGCTGCAGGCGCACTCTACGAATGCCTTCATAATAAAATTGAACTAGAGGAGGAGGAGGAGGAGGAGGAAATGCCGATAGACTTCTACACCTTGGCTGATGAATCAAGTTCTTGGAAATTCTTCGATTAACCTTTGTGTAAATATACCTCAAAATCTTATGCTGTTTCTTTCTAAAACTAATTTTATTGATAACTAGCTAGGGTGCCCGGCTTCGCTCTGGTAGTTGTGTGGTAGTTTTAATAACAGAAAAACTCTAAAATTGAAGGAAATATAGTACAAAATAAGCACCTTCTTGAAACTTCGGTTTTAAGTTGGTATTAATATTAAGATTCGAGATCTGCAGTTTGACAGTTTCTGTAATTCTGAATCCTATAAGCCCATTCCATGCAGTCAACAGATAATAATTTATTTGATTATAGTTGAAAAATCTGATAACTCAGTTAAAAAAATTATATTTCGAGTACATCTTATGCGCCGACTACTGTGGTACAACCCCCCCCCCACATAATGCTGCTGTGTTAGTCTATGATAACTTATTATTTTCGCTTAATTTTTTAGTATTTTAAAAAGAACAGCTGAAATAATCTCTAACCATTACAAACAGTGATTGAACAATAAACATTGAGTAAAACGCACCCTTACACTTCTTGGTAGTCTGGAGCTCGAACTGAATTTTTCATTCACTGACCCGTGCACATAGGCTAATTACATGGTGCAAGAGGCTTAAAATTCCTGCCTTTGTTTCTTCAATTTTACATCCTAAAGATAAAAACGGAAACCTTCTTCACCGTTAGGGGCTATAGGGCTACGAGACAACATAACTTTCTTGATCGTATGTGGAATCATTTTTGAGCCTTATCGGCACATTGTACACTTTGCTTCACAATATATATAGATTATAATTGTGGCTTATGTCCAGGAGATCCTCTTTCCTTAGTTCTTTTTAATCTAGTATTGGAATATGCCATCAGAAACATAAGAACCAAACCAGGAGGCAACATTTTCAACAGATTGTCCCAGCATATGGCGTATGCCGATGACATAGTAATTTCAGCAAGATCGTTACCGGCATTGGCAGGTGCTCTGGAAGAGTTCGAAAGAGCTATTAAGTTGCTTGGTATGGTTATTAATGTGAAGAAAACCAAATACCTAAAGACCACAAGAGATGGCGCTTTTAAGGAAGAAGAGATCAAGATAGGTGAGCACTATTTCACAGCATGAAGGTCCTTTAAGTATCTTGGAGGGATTGTCACCCGAAATAATGACACAACAGAGGGCATCTGGTAATAGATGTCTTTATGCATTATGTAAAGCTCTAACATTCAAAAACCTCTCCTGGAAAGCTAAGATGCTAATTTACAAGACGGTAATTAGGCCTACGGTACTATATAGTAGTGAGACTTGGGTGATGACCTCGGCAAGTGAGAATAAGCTTAGAGTATGGGGAAGAAAGGTACTACAGAAAATATTTGGACCCGTAATGAATACAGAACAAGAACTGAAAGAGTTATTCACCGAAGCGGACATAGTACAAGTTATTAGGAAAAGAAGACTGGGATGGCTTAGACATGTGGAAAGGATGCATCCTTCGAGTTTACCCTAACAAATGTTGTATGGTCACCCTGGAGGTTCTCGAAGAAGAGGTAAGCCTCGCAAACGATGGCTGGACGATGTGGAGGAGGATCTACGCCAGCTTAACGTAAGACGATGGCGCAACAAGGCTATGAATAAAGCAGAGTGGAACAAAGTAATGGAGGAGGCTTTGGTCCTCAATGGTCCGTAACGCCAGGCAGTAAGTAAGTAATACTTAATTGTGTCTCTGAGGCATAATATTCATTAATCAGAGTTTCTTATTTCCAATATTTTTGGGGAATAGAGTCACCAGTCAGGTGAGGATTACATTATTCATCGGAGTGGAAGATTTGCTGAACAGCAGCTTGGGCTGATTGGAGTGAATTGATCAGTAAGTGGTATTGTGCATTGCTATATAAATATAATTATTGATGTGGTTTCTTAATAGAAATTCTTAATACGATAGGTTAAATAATGGTCAGGATTTTCAGTTTACAATGATATTTATTATGGTAAGCCAACGTTTCGATCCAGCTTGTGGATCTTCATCAGGGCTAAAAGAAAACAAATATATGAGTATCTATGCTAGAGGGTGACAATAAATGGATACATTACAGAACTGATAATAATATAAAAGATGGTATACATAAATATTAAAATAAGAGGCTGGATAACAAGATAAAATAGAATCTGATATTTACCTACTGAGTCCAGGTGGATACTAAGACTAAAGGTAAAAATAAGGTGAGAGGTAGTAGGGGGTAGGTTCTTCTTCTTCTTAATTCTTAATAGTTGATAGAATAGTTATTAATGTCTAATAAATATTATGATTGTAAATTATGTTCCGTACTTGTTTAATAACATTTAAATAGATAGAAAATAAACTTTATTCTGGGACAAAGTCTCTTAAGAATAACAGAACGGAACCAAGAAAATAAAATTGCATCTGGCCATAAGTTACATAATTAAAGTAATGTGGGATGATTACAGTTCATATTTACAATAGAAAGTTAATAAAATATAAGTAAATAGTTCTATAGTTACAGACAAAATGGTATATAATGTATATCTTAAATAAACAAATTAAAATGAATTGGAACAATGTTGCTAAAAAACAAAAAAATGAAAACAGATGAAGGAAGTGATAATAAAATAAAATCTACTTTTACTTTTCCCTTTTTTGAGGAAGAGATAGTTTGTATTAGATTTTTCTTTAAATGAAGGGATCTCTTCCATGCGTTATCATTTATTTTATTTTTCCCAATGTTTCGGGCTTTTGGCCCATCAATGGGTATCTATTGCACATTTTTAATTTCCATCAACCATTCTTCTGTACATATAATTGTTTTATATAAAAAAATATACATTATTTCGTAGTATTTCTTTAATGAAGGAGCTCTTCCGTATTAATAATTATTTATTTATTATTATTAGCTTCCCAACGTTTCGAGCTTGTGGCTCATCTTCTGGGGTTATCTTATCTTAGTTGTTACATTTCATTCAAGCCATTTGTCAAAACTTCTCTTTTTTTAAACAGTATAAAAATACTTTTGTCTTTTTTTAATGTATGACAAAATAAAAAAAGACAAAAGTATTTTTATACTGTTTAAAAAAAGAGAAGTTTTGACAAATGGCTTGAATGAAATGTAACAACTAAGATAAGATAACCCCAGAAGATGAGCCACAAGCCCGAAACGTTGGGAAGCTAATAATAATAAATAAATAATTATTAATACGGAAGAGCTCCTTCATTAAAGAAATACTACAATTTACAGCACTCTTCCCCTCTAAGTGAGGAAAAAGATCCTTAGCATACATTATTTCCTTAATTCACATGATCACCTTTTATAACAATTTTTCATGGTTTTGGACTATTTCACTGTCACTCATTTACTATCTGAAAATATACATAGGAAGAGAAGAGTGGAGAGTTCAAACGGAAGATAGTGGAGCAGTCTTGAGTACGTAGCTGAGAGCAAGGGGAGATAGGCGTAATTAGAGCCTTAGAAGTTGGTCGAAGGCTTATAAAAGGAAGCACCTTTTAGAGAGGCTGACTATTCAGTTATGTTAGCAAGGATGGCCGTGAATGCATTAAAGAAAAACAGAATAATAAAAATAGAAGCTTGAGAATCCAATTACCGGCGACCGCATGGCACAAGAAAGCAAAAAGTACATCACAACTCATATTGATCTGGTACCAGTCTAAAAATAGCTGGCAATCAAGGTAAAATAGTGCAACATAATAAATATGTAACATTGAATTTTTAAATAAAAATATTTAAAAATGTATTTTGGTGTTATTATTGATTCATCACAGCTAGAACTCTGGGTCCAAACTTGAAAGAACCCAAAACGGCCTTACTCCACAAAATAAATTTAAAAATAATAATTATACAATATACATTTAAAAAAAAAAAAAAATTACTGAATTATGTTCTAAATATTTTTAGTTAAATAATACAACTCTTCTTAGCATAGCCAAGATCAATAATGATATTTTATTCTTCTCAAATCTAGAAACTAAATAAAAATTTTGTTCAACATCTAAACATGCGCCACCAACAATTCCTACTGCGAGGAATAAATAATCATTCAAATAGTTCGCGGCTAATCTTTCCTGGTTCCCGATTGGAGCGTGGGTTCATACCCCACACTTGACACCATGTTTTATATTCTAATATTGCTTAATAGTATATTTTTAGTTAAATAATGCAAATACAATATTACTTTCCCTATGCACTTTAAGTGTATCTACTTGCATTTAGTTGTGCTGAGAGTTCTATAACTTTTTGGTATTGGTTTTCTTCTTCTAGTATGTTTGAGGACATCGTTTTCAATTACAGATGGAGGTCTTCCTCGGGGCCGGATTTCCAGGTAGGTATTCCCAGCCGAAAACTTAGCAAACCAACGGTGAATGGTTCGTTCATTTATACTCCCTTCCCCAAATGCCTTACAGATGTTTCTAGCAGCCTCAGCTGCCGAATCGTCAAGTTTAAACTCATAAAAAAATACTACTCGAAAATCGCGTGATCCATGTTCATATTTGGAGGTATACTAAAAAGTTTGTAATTTATTGGGAAGCTAATGTTTATAAAATAAAAGTAGAGGATTAGTAACTGCTTAATTATAATATGTAAACATTTGGAAGTAACCTACAGATACCCGCAAAATCCTCTACGCATTTAAAAAATTATAGAATCGGACATTTAATGTGAAACAATAATTTGTATTTATTTATTTAAGGTCACAGACCCTCTCCTTGTTTTACAACTACATGTTACCAACCAGTGATTTTCTAGGCGCACTTTCACCTAATGTAACTTTAAGAAAAAATATATTCATCAGTTTTCAGTTTCAAAATAACGCTGTATTTTCTGATCAAAAATAACAAGATAAAAGCAACAATTTAACATAGATCTCAAACCAAGGAACATGCTTTTTACCGAAGGTTTTTTTACAGCGAACCGTAGTACAGCTTTATCGAATACAGAACTTGAATCGAATACACATTTGATGTATATTTCAAAATTCTTTTCAATTTATGCCTTTTATTTCAGGTGATTCAACATCCAACCATATTTTATTATAATATTCTTTTCATTTTTCAGTATGAAACGTTTCATACATCTGTCCTTTATCAAGCACCTAAAATTTAATTTTATTATCCAGTATAAAATTAATACATAAATACATATAAAACATTATTCTCTATATATTCATACAATAAATTTACAAAAATAAAAATAAATAATAACGATTATAAAATTTCTTACATCTAACAGAACTATTCTATATTATTTTGAAAAATAGTCAATATATTATTAATTTGATATATATCTTAAAATTTTGTTGATTGAACATTTTATAAAATGTTACGTCTTTTTTTCTACATTGTGCATCCAATATTTTATCATTCATTGGCTTACTGTGGACTGGTCTTAATTTTCCTCTTCACTTCAACCTTACATTCTCTCATGTGTCCACACCTTTGTAATATGTTTATCTTTGTTTTTTTTATAATAGAAAAATTAAATTTTAAAACGTTTTTCACAGTATAAAGAACTGTATATTCCATTTTTCATCACATATTTTTCCTCACTGTGTTAATGAATTCCATCATTAACTTAGACAAATTCATTGCTACGAAGGAATATTCGAGATGACAACAAAAAATAAAATGCTTATTTTATATGTTAATTATGGATCATATGATTTAATGCTACGGAAACTCCTTGAAGTCTATGAAAAATGGGGCTTAGACGTCAGCAAAAACAAGACGGAGTATATGGTATTCAATTCCAATACAAAATGTCTTAAATTGGGTATTGAATAGCTGCCCAAAATTCAAGTATTTGGGAACATGGATATCTTCTGAAGGTACATGCGATGAAGAAATAAAGCATGAAGTACAAAAAGGAAAACAGCTGATAAGCTGCTTGAATTCTGTATTATGGAGTAAAGAGGTATCTTTAAAAACCAAAAAACGCATTTATAAATCCATAATAGAAGGTACTGACCTCTATGGTTCTGAGACGTGGACAATAAAAAGGAGAGAAGAAAAAGCATCGTTAGTGTTGGAAATGGACTATTAGAGAAGGAGTAGTAGAATTTCAAGGAAAACGCCCCAAATGCAGAAATAAGGAGGAATATTGATCAGAAAGAAACTATATTGTACTCTATTGAAACAAAGCAGCTTAGTTGGTATGGACATGTGATGCGAATGGGAGCTGAAAGATGGCCAAGATGTATGCTGGAATTCACCCCGGAAGAAAGAAGAAAGAGAGGCCGACCAAAGAAGCAACGTATATATATAGACTGGATAGAGGGAGTTAACGCGGGAATGGCTGCGCGAGGTTTGAGGGAAGGACAATGGGAGGATAAAAGGTTTTGGAATAAAGTTCTTTTTGGGGACGACATATGAACAAAAGTTTGTAAATAATGTCGTTATAAAAAAAAAATGATTTAATGAAACAGAATTTTTAATAAGTTACTCTAGGTAAAACTGCTCATAAAAAACATTTAGTCATAAAACAAGCTGATCCCGAAAAATGATTTCGTTTATAAGTAGTTTAGTAATAGTGAGAGTTCCAGGGAAGTTAAGAGGTAATGGTGAGGTCTATTTTATTACAATGATCCTTATTTATCATCCAGCTGAGTAGCAAAGTAGATGGAGAGGAGGGATGTTAGCTACTCGGAAACTTCCAAATTATATATTATATCTTGAATGATGGTCATAATTTTTCTATAAATGACTGCATTGTTGCTAGGATCTTCCAAGGTTGTAAGTTCAAATTGTAAATGTTCATTGTTAAAACAGAAAGAAAAAGGAAGGCAATTGAACTGATTTTTGTCAAAGACCATTGAACTCAGTAAACATTTCAATTTGTTTGGAAAGTCTTCTGGTCATGGTAGGTCCTCATTTGTAAAGGGGAAAGATAGGGTGGTCTGTAGTAATATAGAAATTAGTTTGGGTGCTGTCACTATGGACCAATACTAATATGCTGGACATACTATAATTATATTAGGTAGGAAGATTAATTGTCAAGGTTTTTAGTCAAAACATTTTTTATTTGGAATGCCAACGTTTCGATCTAAACATATAGATCTTCATCCGAGCTTGTTGAGTCCAGAGTAATAAAACACCTATTATTACTTTGGGTATTACTCTGGACTCAACAAGCCAAGGGGTCACCTGTGGTTAGCATAGAAACCTATAATACTTAAGGTCGCGAGTTCGCGTCCCGAGGTAGCCCCAGGATTTTTTAATTGGAGTAAAAAATCCTTGTCTATGCCGTCCCTCGGATAGGACGTAAAATGGGCCGAGCCTGTACGATGTCAGGTACTCGTTAAAGATCCTTATCCTTATTATACCTGGATAGGCAAAATTTAGCATTCCCACTGTAGCATCGTCCGATTAGCCTTAGTGGCAGAAAGTGACATTAAAACAAACCATCAACAAGCCCTGACAAGGATCCACTTATTTAGATCGTTAAAAACAATAAAAAATTTTAAATAATTTATTTTTGAAGAGAAAAGATTTGGCTCCGCCGGGAATCGAACCCGGGTCTTCCGCGTGACATGCGCGGTATGCTTATCCATTACACCACGGAGTCGCTTCCAAACGGTGCCAAATCCTTCCTCTTCACTGACACAGAGAGGTCTTCTATTCAAAAATAAATTATTTAAAATAATTTAAAAACAAGAGTGGTCATCCACGATAACGATTAAATTAATATAACAATAAAAAATGTTTTGACGGAAAATTTCTACTGATATCATCCTGTCATAATTCAAACAGTTAAACCATTACACACATCTATAATTATTTCCTGCATATTAAGTTTTTTTTACCCTTGCCACAATCCAATTGGAAATGTGTTCATTACTTCGTTCATAAAAATGTTCATTAAAACCAGGAATGTTCTGACTGTTTCAAAGCTTTACGTAATTGAATTTGGCTGTGCTGGTAACTTATTTAAGTATAAGTTAAACATTCATAAGTTTAGGTTAATTCATAGTCCGGATTTTCACTTAAAAATTTTATTATTTTGAAAAACCAACGTTTCGATCCAACTCGTGGATCGTAATCATGGCTAAAAGAAGAAAAATATATGAGTGATCTTTGATGTCGACAAACTAAGGTCCTACCACTACCTCTCACCTTCTTTTACCCCTTTGTATTATTCTGGACTCAGGAGGTAAATATAGGATTTTATTTTATCGTGCTAACCAGCTACTTATTTAATCTTCTTTTATATAAATATCAGTTTTGTAAAGTATTATTTAATCGTCATCTTCTAGCATAGTAACTCATATCTGATGAAGATCCACAAGTTGGATCGAAACGTTGGCGTTTCAAAATTAAAAAAAATTTAACTGAGAATCCTGACATCAATCAACCTATCGTAGAGAATAACAGTTGACTATCACACCACTAATTCATAAATTTACTTTGTTTTTTTAATAAAAACTTTCTATTTCTAACTGTTCACTTCCAAAAAATTCTTAATGAAATCAGATAACTCAATTTTTGATAAGATAAATAGAACATAATTCTCAATGTGTGTGTCATATAATAAACAGGAATTATAAAATAAAATAACTATTTATTGATTTTTAAATACTTTAATAAATAAAAAAATTTGAAATGTTTATTACAATTGTGTTTTTTAGAATTTTACAAAAATTCAAAAACAATCTTAAAAACGATTTTAATAGACTGATGACTGAACAGAAGAATGAAACAGATTGCAAAATAAGTAAATCAATGAAAAATAAATAAATAATGTGAATTTTTATAATAAAAAATAATCCATGAATGATAAACATTATAAAAAAACTTATACCATGAGCTCTCGCCCATGAATACAACTCAAACACCGAAGCCGGCTGGGTTCTGTCTTCCTCGGAATATAATCGAAGTTGCAGATAACTCTGTTCTTACAAATGTAGCAGAGCACAGGCTCCGGGGGGTTGTACTTGGGCAGTGTGCGCCTCTCGGGTCTCCTTAGCAAGGCCCGCTGCTCCAAGGAACTCGAGGACGCACTCGACCCCGTGTTGCGCTTCTCCTTCCTGCAAGAGTTACACCGGAAGTACTGGAAGTTGTAATCCGGAAGGCTGACACAGCGGGTATGGAACTTCTCCGCGCAGAGGTTACACTGCACCCTATATCTGCTAACACCTTTACACACAGATGCTGAGCACTTCCAGTCGGTTCCGTCCGAGTACACGGGCGAACCAGAGTTGATTTCACACATGGAGTCCCACATCCTGTTCTTGATGTTGGTGATTTCCTTTTCGACGATGGACGATGCAAGATTAAAGGCCGAAGCGGGCTTCTTGGATCGGATCACCTGCTTCAAGTTACAGTCCAAGCACTCGTATTTGAAAAGTTCGTCGTCGGTCAAGAACTCTTTCAGGCTCGTGCGATGAATTCTTTTGCATGAAATGCATTGGATGGGATATTTGAAAATTTCTTCGTTCGTGGACGTTCTTATCTCTGTTTCTTCCTCATAAGCGTCCTCGTATAAAGATTCGTCGCTGCCATCGTCTTCCGGTTTCTTGTTGCACGTTGAGCACAGTAGGTTATCTTCGCTAGCTGCGTGGTCCGACAGGAAGATCATTTTGCACTTGACGCATATCAGGACGTCTCCCTTCTCTTTACGAGGCGATGGCGGCTGCTGCCTCTGGAACTCGAGGCTGTCCTGCGAAGGTAGGGTGACTTTGTACTCGATCTCTTCGGTATCGCCCCTGTTCCTCAAGAACTGGAAGCAGGTGAACAGCCCGGACTCGGACCCGCCGTCCGGTTCGAGGAGCCTGTCGCACATCGCCCGGAACATCCCGACTCGTCGGGGTTTAGAGGAAGAGGACGGAGCCGAGCGGTCAGAGGACATTCGTGAAGGGTCCATGACTGAGTGGTCAAGAATATTTGGACCCGGGCCCTTAAATACCCTTCAACCCCTTCCACCTCACCCAGGTAAACCCCTCGGCAAGGGAATTTTCCCCATTTTCCGAACTTCTTGTTTCGTATTAGTAATTAGTATCTTTTCTAGTATTATTTATTTATATAATTTATAATAACAATTTATCATCGCATTTTAAAGAAAACAGTTGACCATTACACACCTCTTATAATAGTTGAGTTTAATTGAAATTATAAAAACTGTTAATTTTAAAGTAGGTACTTTACTTATGTCTTAAAGTTTATTAATTGTATTTTCTGCTTTTCAGCGTTCTTCTCTTGGTCTCTTATTCTATATAAATAAATTTTATTTTCTGCTTTTCAGCGTTCTTCTCTTGGTCTCTTATTCTATATAAATAAATTTTATTTTCTGCTTTACAGCGTTCTTCTCTTGGTCTCTTATTCTATATAAATAAATCAAGTTCTTCTCTAAACAAAATCGCGAACGAAAAAACATTTTGATTTTGTATCAATCCGTTGCTTCCTACTTGATAATACGCATATCATTGGCTTTTATTTAAGTAGGTAAATAAAAATAAAGTACTCAATTCAATGGGATTTTAATTGTTTTCTTTGTTAATATATTTGGGGTTCTAAGGTCTTAAAAATTTAAGATTCGCTAGTTAAGCGATTTCCATTGAGACCGAGGCTAATGTATTTTCTACAAAATAATATGTTTTATACAAAGCTTTACATTAATATTAGGAATATCTGTATTTTTTTTTTTAATGATCCGAAACGTTTAATCAACTTTCTATCTAACATTTAATAAGAATAAAATTTATAATTTATTATTAAATATTTTTAAATTTTCCAAGACAAACATCAACTTTAATTTATTTTATGACTTTTTGAAATTTATTTTCTCATTTTCAAATGCATTTCATTTAATAATTGGTTTCCGTCTTTTTTTGCAAATTGTTCATATCACATTCGATAACGAGGTTTACTTGGCACTAAATAAAAAATATCTTATTTTCAAAAACATAATTAATTTCCTACAATTTTATAATTTTACCACAGTAAAAAAATAAATCAATACATGAGAAGAAAACCATAGATAATGAATATAAACTGTTGTTACTGTGAATCAGTCAGCGGCAATGCTTTGATATCAATAATTTTTATGAAATACAAGGCAATGAAACATTCATTAATGTTTTCATTATTCGTAAAAAGGAAATCCACCATATCACAGTCAATAGAGGTGATAATATTCCCTATCTTCTTTACCGCATTATTTCTTAAAAGATTAATGATAATTTAATATATGAAATCGTGTTTATTCATTGCTGAAAATAGGGGCGGTCCCAGGAAAACATTCATCAATCAATATATATTATAAAGCAAAGTGTACAATGTGCGTGCCGATAAGGCTCAGAAACGACTCCACGGACGATTAAGAGATTTATGTCAGCGTGTAACTGTATGCCCCCTAACGGAAAAGAAGGTTTCCGTTTTTCTCTTAAGGGTGTGAAATTGAAGAGAAAAGGACTGGAATTTTAAGGCTCTCGCACCATTTAATTAGCCTCTCTTAGATTGAGATATGAGTTTATGAATGAAAGATTTAGTTCGAGCTTCAGGCTACCAGAAAGCGCTAGGGTGCGTTTCACTCTATGTTTATTGTTCATTCATCCAGGGAGGTTGTAAAGGTTATATATTTTTTCAGCTGTTCTTTTTAAATTACTAAAAAATTAAGCGATAATAATTAGTTTATCCTTTGCTTTCAAAATAAAATAATGATTCAACATCTCTGCAATCAATTAGAAAACCAACTGGATTCATAAAAAAATTAATTTTATCATAAGAAGACTAATTGATCAACAGATTACGTTTAATCAGTATATAATGTATACTTAACTAAATTTAATGCAATATGAGTGAACATTTCTGAATAGTACAGTGATCACATAAAAAGACACATAAAAAAAAGAGATAAATTGACTGAATATAAATCGAAAATAAAAAGTTTAAAGTGTTCTATTGTAGTTATGAAAAAGAAGTTGTTTTGATTACTATATATGATAGGCATTCCGGTTGAAAAATGACTAACTCCAAATACAGCATTTTTTCAATAAGAGTATCATCCCTCTTGGTTCTTATAAAAGAAATATGGTGAAAAAATTGAGTCTTCATGAAATTTTGCTTTTCACTTTGTAATAGTAATAAGATTCGAGTTCTGCAGAGTCAAATTACGGGGGGATATCTTAAGGGAGATTGAAATGGAGGAAAAGTCTTAAAAAAAAGTTTCTAAGAATCTTCGGTAGTTTCTATTCTTCTGGATCTAATAGGATCTTCACAGTATTCGGCGCTTAAGTTATACTCGAATATAATATCTTTAACTGAGGTATTTTATATATATATATAAAAATAGGTATATATTTTTCAACTATAATCTAATAAGTTATTATCTGCTGACTGCTTGGAATGGGCTTATTCGATTCAGAATTACAGAAACCATAAAACACGATGCATAACTCGACAAAGTTTCATTAAAATTAATTGTTCATTTTCCATTTTCAACCCCCTATAAAGTATATAGGGTTCCTTATTTGGGCGGACTCTGCAGTTCTCGAATCTTAATATTGATACCAAGTTAAAACCGACGTTTCAAGAAGGTGCTAATTTTGTTCTATATTTCCTTTAATTTTAAAGTTTTTCTGTTATTACCGGAGCGAAGCCGGGCACCCTAGCTAGTAGGTTAATAAAAATAACATGCATAAAGTGAACATACAGTACATTTAAGTACCTACAAAAAAATATACACTTAAATATAATAAAATTTATATACATGAATACTGCTATACTAAAAGAATCGTAACTTATGAAAAATGAAAATTTATTCCATTAATGTTATTTTTCTTTGAAATTTCGGTGTAGGGGATCAACCTCTAATAACCCCCTCACCTCATGAGGCTTCCTTTGTCCTGAAATAATGTGATAATATCGACAACATCTATTTTTATTTATGTGATTAAATTTTGTATATTAAAACATAGCATTTTTTAGGAAACATAGATCTTTTTTTGGCTCCAAGACTTGCCACCAAATTCATATTTTGTCAGAAACATAGATTTCTGTTCAAAATTAAAAATACTCTTCGCCTTATATGATTTAATTGCCGTTTTGATCAACATTATATAGTATATTTAAATATATTTCCTTGATATTTCACTTTCAGATATGGATGGACCTTGCACAGTTACCTGGAACGGGGTAAGGTGGTAATAAACTTCACTAATCCCACTTTCATCATTTACTGTACCTTTCTAGCAAAAGTTTTGATACCTGCTCACAGCTTGTCAAGCCGGATTTCCCCAAACACAGCTGATTTTCAAGAATCAGCTGCGAAACTTGTCTTATAAAGTATATCGTTTAAGTGTAAAAAAAAAAATTAAGGTTTCAATTTTATTATTGTATTTTTACTTCTCTTTTTCTTTCATAATTTCTCATTTCCCAAAAATCTACGTACAAATAAATACGTTATCCGCCTGGGTTAATTAACTTGGAAAAAATAGCAATTTAATTTCGAAAAAATGGATCCATACCGTTTGTCCTACATTCTCCAAATTTCGCTAAGTGGTTCTTTCATACGAGGTGCGAACACTTGTCCATATTAAAATTGTATAACTTCAGCCAATATCTGGATATATTCTCAAACAAAGACTCTTGTCTCTTCTCAGTCTTTGTATCACTCTGGACTCAGAAATCAGTTGGATCGAAACGTTGGTTTTCCAAAATAAAAAAGTTTTAACTGAAAATCCTGATAATCATTCAATCTTTCATATAGAGTAACAGTTGACTATCTCCTGCAAGATCAGAACACCTCGAAACCTTCCCCCTGGTGTAAGAATTTTACCAGCCCCCCTAGAATTTTTTTTATCGGTCTGCCCCGCCCCCAGTCGAAATCCTGCGGACGCCCTTGCTTCCACCACAGGCTAAATCTACTGTAAATAATAATATATTTACATATATTTGATAGATACAAAACGGTCGGACGTTTTCTTAAAAATTATTCTGCAATGATTTATATTCAGGAATATCAATCAAACAAATATCAAATGACTGAAAATAATCATGCCAGGCGAGATTTTCGGTTAATGATGAATTATATTAGAAAAATTTATAGGTGTGTAATAGTCAACTATTTTTCTTTACGATATTATGATAAATAATAAATAAAAAAAAAGACTGGCTGGTCCCTTTATTACTCTGGACTCGGAAGCCCTTATTTCTGACTGTTTATCATCTCATCCTATTATATAAGAAAAACATTAAAAATTTCTATACATTTACACAATAATACCATAGTACACGTCAAATTATTGAAAAATGATAGTGCGAACTTATAATGCATATTTTGTAAATTATTTCAAAGAAAATTAGAAGTGCTAGAATGAATTGAGTTGGTTGTGTTGTATATATAAAGCATTTAAGATAATAAGAGAATTCTCGATTATAATTTTATGAGCGTTATTGCATATCGCTCATTTGCTTGTCCGTCATAAACCAAAATTCGCATTTTTTCAGAAAATATTGATTGGTTTTTTGAGATATTAAAAGTAAGTATTACAGAATTTATCCAATAACCACCTGTTTTTCATTAACTCCCTTAGCTCCCTTCATTAACTATAGCCCTAGTTATCAATTATTAAATAAACATTAAATTTCATCAACCTATAATACAATTAAGTAAACATGCAACAATTTACTTGAAATTTATTTTTACCACTTGTATGATAAACGTGAAAGACAAGATTTGCAGCTGATGTAGGAATATCAGCTGTTTTTGTGGAAATTCTGCATGGCAAGATTTGAGCAGGTATCAAAACTTTTGCGAGAAAGGTACAATAAATGAAGAAAATGGGATTAGTGAAGTTTATTACCTCCTTACCCCGTTCCAGGTAACTGCACAATGTCCATCCATATCTGAAAGTGAAATATCAAGGAAATATATTTAATCAGACTTCATAATGTTGATCAAAATTTTCCTTTAGCTCGCGTTCAAAGAGATACTCTATGTATTTGCTATTTACTTAGAGTTAGAACTGAACTAGAAAATACTGATGTCAAGTATGTTAATAAAAATGTCAAGTAAAAGTTTCAAAAATACGGTGTTAGGTGCCTATATTCTGTTGATGCCTGTCCATCGGGCTCGAACCTTCGGTCCAACCAAGCCTTAAATTTATATTAGACATGGTGATATATTATGTATATTACGATCTACTTTATACGGTTATTTTATCATAAATCTACCATACAGTAAAAATGCATTATTACCGAATAATAAGAGGGTGATTGATTAGCAAGATTTTCAGTTAAACCATTTTCTTATATGGAGGGCCTAGTTTCGATCCAAACCTGTGTCTTCGTCAGGGCTAAAATAAAGACAAATATATGAGCCACATGTAAAGTATCTTTGCTAGAAGATGAGATTAATTACAGACAATGATATTAATTACAGTAACAATAAGAAGAAACAAAATAATGCAAACGAAATCCAGCTTATTTTTACTATAATTTTTATAACTATACTATATAATTTAGATATACTATATTTTATATATTTTTACTATATTTTATAAATGCTGTGGCTCAATACCTATAATGCCTTGAATTAATTATATCCTATTATTTTTAATACAGTCAAATCAAAATTCACTGATAAAGATCTAAACGTTTCAGCTAATCTAAACACCAACGGGATTTAAGTTAATAAAACTTAACGCCAAATTTAAAATTTTGTTTTAAAGGATTTAGAAGGGTTGAAGTTTTTTTTTTTTTTTTACTTTCACTTACCTATATATGAAATATATAGTAAGTGGAAGTATTGCGATCGTGAAAATTTTCGACTTCCGGTTTTTAACGGAAATACACGTTTTTTTTTTTTTTTACATCCCATATTTGACTATAGTAAGTACTAATGATTCATTCATTTAGCATTTACTCGATTATTTCAGCAGTGGCGAGATTAAAGATAAATAACACACATGTAAAAGGAACTTATAAGGAATATAACTTGAATAGGGTTTAGTACAATCACAATAGACAGCAAAAATGTTCCAAATTAATCTTTTGCCTCAATACATATTAATAATATTCAGAACTAGCTGTATATCCCGGTTTCACTCGGAGAATTTCATTTTTTAAATCTATAAACTGAGACTTTTATCGACTCAAATGGTCGATATCGTAAAAAAAAAGACATTGTAAAGTGAGATCATTATGATTTTTATAACATTAAAGAATATCAGCTGAAGATCGGCTGAAGTTATGCAATTTTAATATGATCAGGTGTTCGCACCTGGTCTGAAAGAACCAATGAGCTAAATTTGGAGAATTTAGGACAAACGGTATGGATTTCTTTAAAGAACAAATAAACAAACAAACATAATTTCAACTTTATTTATATAGATATAACACGTGATGATATGAGATATCGTTCTACCTGAAACAGGTGATGTTCTTGCCTTACTACTGTCTATCTAAACATAAAAATTTAATTTTATGAATGAGATCGATAAGGTAAATTTATATCTTTTTTTTATTAATTTATATAAAAAATTTATATTTACTTATAACCAATTTACATTTTTTTATTATTAGAATTCACAATTTCTATTCATTGTAGTGCTAATAAGTGCACAATGATTTTTGTTAATCTGTCTTTTGCTAAAAAAAAAAAAAAAAAAAAGATTCGATGTTTTCCCCACTCGTGAAAAGGCGACGCACAATTTTCCATGGGAAAACACGGATTTCCCAGGTCCAAACCAGAAAAAATAGATTTGGCTATTGGATGCTTACCCTCCCTAAATATTGAGGGGAAAATTAAGTGTGTCAATAAATCAACTAACGCCGTCATCTAGTGCAAATATATAAAACTTACAAATAATCAGACTCAATTGTAGTATAATAAGCATTAAATTTGCTATAAAAGAAATATTGAGGCCAATAATCGAGATAAAAACTATCCTATCTTTTAAGTCGGACAAAGCTACACAATATGAGCCAAAAAAAGATCGATTGAGTAGTTTCTGATTTTACCTCCGACAAACATCGGGACACGAGATTTATATATATATATATATATATATATATATATATATATATATATATATAATCTAAATCTATATATATATATAAAGACTAGCTGTGGGGCCCGGCTTCGCTCAGGGAGTTGTGGAATAGGTGGAATGAAAGAATAACTTTAAAATATAATAGTACAGAAAAATAGACCAAAATTAATCATGATCAAAACGAAATTTGTACCATCCTGAAACTTCAGTTTAGTATTAGTGGTAAGTTTAGAAACCTCAGAGTCTGCCCATATATGGTTGGGGTATAAGAGATCCTATTAATGCGGTTCCCTTAATGCGTTTTCTTCCCTTTTCTCGATTAAGAAAAATTATTTTGGCAGCAAATATGTCCTGGTATGTACCATTTTTTATGGTTTCCATGTTCTGATTCCATTGAGACCATTCTCATGACGATACCGCATCCTTATCAAGTAACTTCTCCTTTTTTGAATTCGCTTGAAAATTTACGAACAGAACAGAACTATTAAACAGAAATATTATATGAACACTTTATTTTCGATATACATTCCATTAGGATATATCTTTTATTGATATTATCTTTAGGTTATCTATTTTATTCAATGTTAGTTTTTATTCGCTCACTACACTAATAAGCTATTTTTCTTTTGTTGTAAATTTACTCTTTTATTGTATATTGATTATAGGCAATGTTTCGACCAATTCTTTCCTCTTCTGTAAAACTTAATTCGCTAAGGAATCCAGTTGGTTTTGTTTTTAATTTCAATTCATTGCAGAGATGTAATGACTTTATTTAAAAATAAAAAGGAAAAAATAATTATTTATACATGATCTCGTGTAATTTAAAGAAAACAGCGGAAGCTAAAACCATAGCATAACAAACTAATGAGCGATAACCTTCTGAATTGAGCTTAGCTAGCGGTCCTGGCTTCCAAATATCGAACTGAATTCATAACTGGCCTGGGCTTATTAGAGGGGCTAATTACATGTAGCGAGAGGCTTAAAATTACAGCCCTTGTCCCTTCAACATTACTCAGTTAAAATGAAAACTGAAACCTTCTTCATCGTTAGGGGGCAATAGGGCAATACGACGATATAACATTCCACATAGTAGGTGTAGTCGTTTTTGAGCCTTTTCGGCACGCACATTGTACACTTTGCTTTATAATATATATTGATTAGATTTTATAAGGACCCATGTGATGTAAATAAACGATCAGCTGGATTTCGTTTGCATTGTTTCGTTAATTCTTGTTGTTACTATCTGTAATTAATCCCATCTTTTCTTATTGATACTTTATATGTTGCTCATATATTTGTCTTCATTTTAGCTCCACACATTTCGATCGAAACGTTGGCTCTCCAAATAAAAAACCTAATCTATCATGCTATCTTACAGAACATAGTTGACCATTAGGCACCGCGAAATAAGAATTATAGGAGATTGGTTCTAGAAAAATATAGGAAAATCATATTTAATCTCAAGTTTCTTAGTAAAAAACAAACCTAGGCAAAAAGTATTAAAATGAGATTATTTGCAACTATCAAAAATTTTGTCCATTTTAGATTAAAAGTATTCAAGACAGTTACAAAAAATGTATTTTAAAAACAAATACTTAAGGTAATTTTAATTTGAAATAGTAAATACGTAAAATAATTTGTATTTTAAATTAAAAAAATTGATACTTTTAGTTAAAAACTAAAAATGCTATATAGTCTTGTGAGTGAAATATCTGTAATTTGCACAGTAAATATGGGTAGTGCAAAATTACTTCTTTTTATTTTTTCCACAATAATGTTTGCTACAAATTCCATAATTAGGAGAATTATAAAAAAAAAAAAAACCTAATTCAGTATTCCAACACAGTTTAACAAGTTAAAATTACAACACATGAAATAAACCACAAACTTGTGAATTAGGTATTTCATAATGAAATAAGTCAACTTTTTAATTTTCTGAAAAGCTGCCAAAATTTAAATAGATGGTATTGCATGAACCGTGACAATGTGTTTTGACTTGAATAAAAGCAAATTAAAATTTCGAATTCTTAATACTTGCTGGGTTTTCATGAAACTTCTTCAAAACAAGATTTGTGCAGGTATCAAAACTTTTGCTGGTCAGGTACAGTAAATGAAAACAGTGGTGTTAGTGAAGTTTATTTTGCCACATTACCCGCTGCAGTTAACTGTTCAAACTCTACCTCTAAATGTATGATATCCGTCGGAAAAACCCGATATCCCTCGGATCATATTTAAATGAACTTACAATGTATGGTATATTTTACGGCAGTTCATAATAAGAAAATCATGGATTTATCAATAATAGGCTTTTATGAAAACCGACATGTTGAAAATTTTTAAGATTTAAGCTATAATTTATTTCTGGAAGAGGTTCCATGCCAAAAAAATGTAATTCAAGAGAATGTAATGAAGGGGATTTCAGCAAAAATAAAAAAACAATTTTTCGCTCATACAATTTTTACAAATTTGTATATTTGAATTTGTGGATATATCAAGTTTCTCAAACAACCGATTAATCATAATTTCGAATAGGACTTGAGAAGGTATACCTAGGAGTAAAAAAAAATTATAAATTCATTGACATCGCACATTTCTTTTAAGAATGATTGGACTGGAAAATTTTTTCTAGTTTTATGGTTAATGTTTATTTCTCATAAAATATGAATATGATTTGTGGAATTTAATCCAAACATTGTTTGTTGATCAGTATTCAACTTCAATTTTTTGTCAAAACAGTTGACCATTACAAACCTCTAAATTAGTCTAATATTAAAGTTTTGCTATGAAAAAGAAAAATCAAAACACATTTCAAGATCGACAAAGTAGAAAATACTGAAATATGACATATCAACTTTTGACAAATCAACCCAGAATCGTTTTATCAAAAAGTTTTTTGAACGGTTTTATTGACAAAAATTAATTCAGACTAAACTTAAATTAAGTACGGATAGGACCAAGTTTTGGGGCGATCAACTGCCAAGGTAATTACGCCCTAAATAACATTCTTAATCACTACTTTAATATAATGGGCTATTCCACGTCAAATCAACACATCAAATGTTACTTTATTTAGAATTTTTCAATAATATAGGTTATTATTGTTTCAATAATTTAGATATTTATGACGAATTATATAATTCATACATTTCTTAATTTACGTAAGACACATTTACAATTAGGGCTATTCCACGTCAAATCAACACAAAAATACATCATTTTGAACCTCACCATTTCACATTTTCTTGAAATTTGGTATATGTGTACTACTTGTACCTACTAGAGCAATTGTGAAATATTACTGAGATATGTCGACCCGTTTTGGAATTATTCGTCTCTAAAGCCCTCAAAAATAGGTCCAGAAACAGAAACAATCATGATTAAAAATGGCTGTAGATGTTTTCCAAATTTGAATAGGACTATGAGATTGGTGTCGTTTAACAGCGCATTCCATGCCGTTTCATGTGATATACAACAATGTATAGGTTGGTACTAAAGAAATTTTCTTTAAACCTAGTTTAAAATTTTAATTTCAATTATCTCGAAAAGGGAATTTTATAAAAAATTTTACATATTTTTTTGAAAAATAGTTAGTATTATATCTATTCATACAACAAAATATAAAAGTGGGGCGAAAATTTCTTCATCACTAAAAAAATTGAAAACTAGTAATAAAATTTCATAAATCTAGCATTTTATGATTAGAAATAGCTGCAGATGTTTTCCAAATGTGACTAGGATTTTGAGATTGGTGTCGTTTAACAGCGCATTCCATGCCATTTCATGTAATATGTATATACAAAAATTTATAGGTTGGTGCCAAAGAAATTTTCTTAAAAACCAAGTTTAAAAATTGAATGTCAACTTTCCGTAAAAGGGGGTATTTTTTAAATTTTTATATATTTTTTAAAAAAAATAAGTCAAACTGCCTATACCTATAGATTGTTCTATATCATATTAAAGGCATGGAAGGCGCTGTTAAACGATACCAATCTCTTAGTCCTAAGCAAATTTTGAAAATATCAACATCTATTTTTAATCATAAATTTATTGAATTTTATCATTACATTGTTGTTGTACATTTATGTATTTACATACATTGTTGTATATCACATGAAACGGCATGGAATGCGCTGTTAAGCGAAACCAATCTCATAGTCCTAGTCAAATTTGGAAAACATCTACAGCCATTTTTAATCATGATTTTTTCTGTTTCTGGACCTATTTTTGAGGGCTTTAGAGACGAATAATTCCAAAACGGGTAGACATATCTCAGTAATATTTCACAATTGTTCTAGTAGCTACAAGTAGTACGCATATACCAAATTTCAAGAAAATGTGAAATGGTGAGGTTCAAAATTTTTGTGTTGATTTGACGTGGAATAGCCCTAATTGTAAATTTGTCTTACGTAAATTAAGAAATGTATGAATTGTGTAATTCGTCATAAATATCTAAATTATTGAAACAATAATAACCTATATTATTGAAAAATTCTAAATTAAGTAACATTTGATGTTTGTCTGTTTTAACGTAACTTTATGCCACAAAGGCTAATCGGACGATGCTACAGCGGGAATCCAAAATTTTGCCTATCCAGGTATAATTAGGTAGGGATCTTTAACGAGTACCTGACATCGTACAGGCTCGGTACCTCCATTTTACATCCTCTCCAAGGGAAGTAACATAAAAGATAAACATAAAATAAAATAAAAATAACAGTAACATTTGAATTATGTTACTGATAATAACTATCCTTTCAATTTCTAGCTCTACAATGCAGTATTGCCGCCAAAGAAAGGAATATATCAGGGTTTCCCCGATTCTGAGTCCTTTGGAAACCCCCAAGAGGAAATATTCCTTTTGGGTTTAAACGGGGTCTGGTTAGGTATCAAAAGGTTTGGTTTGAGGTGGGTCGTGTGCCTCTGATGGGACAACTTTTTCCTCAAAGTTGACTGAAAGTTCTAGGGTTTGGTGTCAATAAATTTAAATAATCCCCATTGAGCTATGAAGTACTCTGACAGTTCAGGTCTATTTACCATGCCGCCTTCCGGAATTTTCTTTTGTCGGACCAAAAAATTATTCATTTTAGATTTGGTTTGTGAAATAAATTCATCGTCGGTGACAATGTAAAACAGCATCTCAGTAACAAACGAAACTTTTCTCAAGAGACTAAAAAACATATATTAAAATTAATTTAATCATTATTGTGGGTAACCATCTTGTTACTTTCACTTACCTATATATGAAATATATAGTAAGTGGAAGTATTGCGATCGTGAAAAATTTCGACTTCCGGTTTTCAACGGAAATACACATTTTGGGACCCCCTGAGTCGAAATAACCAAGTCCCGCGAAATGGTCTGTGTGTGTGTGTATGTGAACAGACTAGCTCAAAAACTATAAACCGTGGGAACCTGAAATTGGGTATTTAGTGTAGGTATATGCCCGCGATGTGACAGCAAAAATTTCATCAAAATTGCTTAAAGGGAGGGGGTACTTATTTAATAAATTTTTACGTTTTTTCGATTTTCTCAAAAACGGCTCTAACGATTTTGATTAAACTGAGAATTTGATCTATTTATATGCCCGAGATATGACTGTAAAAATTTCATCAAAATTGATCAACCGGAGGGGGGACTTTACTTAATAAATTTTGTATCATTTTCATGTGTTTTTTTTTATTTACTCAAAAACGGTTTTAACGATTTTGATCAAACTGGGTATATGATGTATGTATATGCCCGAGATACGACTGTAAAAATTTCATCAAAATTGATCAACCGGAAGGGGGACTTTACTTAAAGAATTTTATCTAATGTTTACGTTTTTTTTATTTTCTCAAAAACGGCTTTGATGATTTTGATGAAACTGGGTATTTGATGTATGTATATGCCCGCGATGCGACAGCTGAAATTTCATCAATATTGGTGAAACGGAGGAGGTACTTCATTTAATAAACGTTTTCTTATGTTCACGTGTTTTTTTATTTACTCAACAGCGGCTGTAATGATTTTCATCAGACTGGATATTTGGTATATGTATATGCTCACAATATGACAGACAACATTTGATCAAAATTGGTCAAATGCAGGGAGCTCTTTATTTCATAACTTTTTTTTTCCAGTTTTTACATTTTTTTGGAATATCTCAAAAACGGCTTTAATGATTTTGATTAAATTAATAATTTTTAATCGAAATCAAGTCATCTTTTTTATATTATTTATAAAAATGGCAATTAAAAAAACATGTCGATTTCTAATGTAAGTAAGTTGGTAAGTGAAAGTTGTGTGTTGCGCATCATCGCACCAGATTTTTTTTAAATAATTTTATTTTTTGAAGAGAAAAGATTTGATCCCCGGATAAAAATAATTGAAATTATGTTTTTACTTTCACTTACCTATATATGAAATATATAGTAAGTGGGAGTATTGCGATCGTGAAAAATTTCGACTTCCGGTTTTCAACGGAAATACACCTTTTGGGGACCCCTGAGTCCAAATAACCAAGTCCCGCGAAATGGTCTGTGTGTGTGTGTGTGTGATTTTGATCAAACTTGGTATTTAGTATATGTATGTGCCCGCGATGTGACAGTATTAATTTCATCAAAATTGATCAATTGGAGGGGGCACTTTACTGAATAAATTTTGTTTCATTTTCACGTGTGTTTTTATTTACTCAAAAACGGGTTTAACGATTTTGATCAAACTTGGTATTTGGTGTATGTATGTGCCCGCGATGTGACGGTAAAGATTTCATCAACATTGATCAAATGGTACTTTACTTAATAAATTTTGTATAATTTTTACATGTGTTTTAAATTACTTATAAAAGGAAAAAATAAGAAATGAATGTGGAAAGATTTGCGACTTTGTGAAGTGACAATTAACAAAACACGTAAATTTCTAATCTAAATAAGTTGGTAAGTGAAAGTTGTGTGTTGCGCGCACGCACCAGATTTTTTTTTTTTTTAATTTCGGAGGTGAGAGATAGTATTGTTACTCTTTAGGATAGGTTGATAGATCAAAATGTTTTGTTTTTAAACAAAACAGCTTGACCTACTGGATTCATTGCTGTTCATCAATTCAATAAAAATAATAGAAGTTGATGCAAATCAATGAACTTAGTAGAATCAGAATCAGAAGGTGAACTTGGATAAAATTCAATCAAGAAATTTTGAACCTCATCCTTGAAGGATATAGCCTTAGCACCTGTATTCTAACTGAGACATAAATTGACAAGTTTTAAGAGACTATAGGCAGGCGCAAGCGATGGTGCTGCTTCTTTACAGGAACTAGAGAAACGGGGATAGAAGCCGGGCCAGTACCTGGGATTCATAGGGTTTTTAATTTATTTTTCCATAGTTAAAACCCGATTGAGCAAAAAATTATTTGAAAAATGTCTAATAGGTATTGTTCGGTCCCTCAGTGTTCAATTAGAAAATCAAAAGACGTGTCATTCCATTTATTTCCAAAAAATAAAAAGCTTCTTAAAGAGTGGATTGTAAAATTAAGAATAGATAAGCCTCTTTCGAAACATATGACGATATGTTGTCTTCATATTAAAGAAAGTGACTATATTTATCCAGGTGAATATTAGTATTTGACATTTTATTATTCCAAAATGCTAGTTTTATGCAAATGACATTGGGACCATAGTGTCATAGATTTGTTTTTCTTTTTTAATTTTCCCCCTTTTTGTATTACTTCCGTTGTGCTTAACTGCTCCAAGTTTTCAATGCGATGCCTGAAAGTTTTGACAAATAAATAAATAATATGACAAAGAATCTAAGCTGTCGTAACAATGATTGTATGAATAGGTAATTAATGTTAATACTAACCGAAAAACAGAGTTAATGTTTGCATTTACCAGAACTACCAGCTTTACACGTACAGTGACAAGAAAATTGCTTATTATTATTAATAAATTTGATTTCCACTTTTATTTGATGGGGCAGTCCTTTAAGATCGCTTGTTTGAAGGCATAAGGCTTGTAAAATAGCTGCTTTTTTACTTCTAGATATTATTACACATGTAATTATGTTGTTTGCATCAAGGACAGCGGGCCCTTTAATTAATGGTCTTTTAAAATTATCAATTATCTCTATCACATCAACTATGTCTATCCCCGTTCTTTCCGACATTTTCCAAAACTACTAGCGCACCCTATAGTCGATTGCGCCCGCGAATATCGAATCTAACTTCAATAGATGGAACAGAACAAAATATTCAGAAAGGAAACACAACTTTTTATACTCTATAACTATTTGTAAATACTCATTTACAATTGTTTTTATTGTATCGGAAAGTAGTTAATGTCTTCAGTAGATCACACAGCGGTGTACCAAGAATGAAATTGGCTCCATTTACTCATCGGAGTAAACCGCGGATTGGTTTGAATTATTTTTTTATATGGATTGTAAATTCGAAGTTTTAGAGTAAACAATCGAGTTTTTCAACGACATATGTAAATAGGAATCGATAGATGGGGCTTATAATAACGAACGACAATAAATAATTCTCAAATTTCGAGTGATTGGAAATTTTTAGAAAACCACGGCGATATGGAATTTTTCTCAGATAGGGACATTTAAGTTCTCTAATCAAATAAATACTTAAGAAAATGAAGATTAAAATAAATTTTATCCAATAAAGTTTACAAATGCAATGTTTCCCCCCCTATAGGCGGGCGCAATCGACTGTAGGGTGAGCTAGTAGTTTTGCAAAATGTCGGAAAGAACGGGGATAGACAGTTGATGTGATAGAGATATTTGGTAATTTTAAAAGACCATTAATTGAAGGGCAGGCTATCCTTCATGCAAACCACATAATAACATGTATAATAATATCTAAAAGTAAAAAAAAAGTTATTTTGCAAGCCTTGTGCATTCAAACTAGCAATCTTAAAAGGACTGCCCCATCAAATAAAAGTGGAAATCAAATTTATTAATAATAATAAGCAATTTTCTTGTCATTGTACGTGTAAAGCTGATAGTTCAGGTAAATGCAAACACATCATTGTAACTTTACTCTACGTTTTTCGGTTAGTAATAACATTAATTACCTATTCATACAATCATTGTTATGACAGCTTAGATTCTTTGTCATATTATTTATTTATTTGTCAAAACTTTCAGGCTTCGCATTGAAAACGTGGAACAATTAAGAACAACGGATGTAAGACAAAAATGGGGAAAATTAAAAAAGAAAAACAAATAAGACACCATGGTCCCAATGTCATTTGCATAAAATTAACATTTTGGAATAATAAAATGTCAAATACTAATATTTACCAGGATAAATATAGTCACTTTCTTTAAAATGAAGACTACATATCGTCATATGTTACGAAAGAGGCTTATCTATTCTTAATTTTACAATCCACTCTTTAAGAAACTTTTTATTTTTTGGAAATAAATGGAATGACAGGTCCTTTGATTTTCTAATTGAACACTGAGGGACGGAGCAATACCTATTAGACATTTTTCAAACGATTTTTTGCTCAATCGGGTTTTAATTATGGAAAAATAAATTAAAAACGCCAAAAAACCCTATGAATCCCAGGTAATGGCCCGGCTTCTCTAGTTCCTGTAAAGTAGCAGTACCGTCGCTTGCGCCTGCCTATTGAGCTGCATGCACTTGCCTCAATAGTTTTCTGTGATTTCCATTGTAAAACTTAATCAAAGTTTAATTTTAAGAAGGTATCAATAAGTCAATGGTTTCCATGGAAGTCAATACTTTCCTTTAAATAATCTGAAATTAGAAATTATTACCTTTTTGCTACCTTCACATTCTGTATTATTGACCTACTATTTTATAAACTAAATATCATTTCTTAAATTTTATTTTTAAATGACAAAAAAATTTCATAGTGGGGCTGCAGCCCCCACCTGGATCTGCCAATGACCTCATATTAAATAATACATCATTCTGACTAAATATGACAACTTCAATCAAAATCCTTAAAGAATCGTTTTTAGGGAAATCATAAAAATAAAAAGTCCTAGGGATAAAGTACCCCCCATGTTAACTTAATTTTGATGAAATATCATAGGCATATCTATACTTTATAGAATATGTGTATTTCTTGTCACTGTACGTGTAAAGCTGGTAGTTCTGGTAAATGCAAACATTAACTCTGTTTTTCGGTTAGTATTAACATTAATTACCTATTCATACAATCATTGTTACGACAGCTTAGATTCTTTGTCATATTATTTATTTATTTGTCAAAACTTTCAGGCATCGCATTGAAAACTTGGAGCAGTTAAGCACAACGGAAGTAATACAAAAAGGGGGAAAATTAAAAAAGAAAAACAAATCTATGACACTATGGTCCCAATGTCATTTGCATAAAACTAGCATTTTGGAATAATAAAATGTCAAATACTAATATTCACCTGGATAAATATAGTCACTTTCTTTAATATGAAGACAACATATCGTCATATGTTTCGAAAGAGGCTTATCTATTCTTAATTTTACAATCCACTCTTTAAGAAGCTTTTTATTTTTTGGAAATAAATGGAATGACACGTCTTTTGATTTTCTAATTGAACACTGAGGGACCGAACAATACCTATTAGACATTTTTCAAATAATTTTTTGCTCAATCGGGTTTTAACTATGGAAAAATAAATTAAAAACCCTATGAATCCCAGGTACTGGCCCGGCTTCTATCCCCGTTTCTCTAGTTCCTGTAAAGAAGCAGCACCATCGCTTGCGCCTGCCTATTGAGCTGCATGCACTTGCCTCAATAGTTTTCTGTGATTTCCATTGTAAAACTTAATCAAAGTTTAATTTTAAGAAGGTATCAATAAGTCAATGGTTTCCATGGAAGTCAATACTTTCCTTTAAATAATCTGAAATTAGAAATTATTACCTTTTTGCTACCTTCACATTCTGTATTATTGACCTACTATTTTATAAACTAAATATTATTTCTTAAATTTTATTTTTAAATGACAAAAAAATTTCATAGTGGGGCTGCAGCCCCCACCTGGATCTGCCAATGACCTCATATTAAATAATACATCATTCTGACTAAATATGACAACTTCAATCAAAATCCTTAAAGAATCGTTTTTAGGGAAATCATAAAAATAAAAAGTCCTAGGGATAAAGTACCCCCCATGTTAACTTAATTTTGATGAAATATCATAGGCATATCTATACTTCAAATAATCAAAGACACCCTTTCATGGGCTTCTTCATTTAGATTCAGGGAAGCCCGAAATGTGTATTTCCATAGAAAAAAGGAAGTCAAAATTTTTAGCTTAAAAATTACCTCGAATTAATTTAATTTAAAGTATTGATGAATGAATTAATTAAGAAAAAAATTTTTAAGCGGCCCCTAGACGATCAATATTTACTTAAATATATTGAAACATATTTTGTACAATATTATTTCTGGGCAAATCCGCACGGTGCAATATTACTGTTCAATATTATTGTTCAGGCAACAAGTGGAATAAGAAAAAGACAAGTTGTGTGGCTATAGCGTTAGATGTAGCTTCGAAAAAGAAGTATTAATTTCATCAAAATTGATCAATTGGAGGGGGCACTTTACTGAATAAATTTTGTTTCATTTTCACGTGTGTTTTTATTTACTCAAAAACGGGTTTAACGATTTTGATCAAACTTGGTATTTGGTGTATGTATGTGCCCGCGATGTGACGGTAAAGATTTCATCAACATTGATCAAATGGTACTTTACTTAATAAATTTTGTATAATTTTTACATGTGTTTTAAATTACTTATAAAAGGAAAAAATAAGAAATGAATGTGGAAAGATTTGCGACTTTGTGAAGTGACAATTAACAAAACACGTAAATTTCTAATCTAAATAAGTTGGTAAGTGAAAGTTGTGTGTTGCGCGCACGCACCAGATTTTTTTTTTTTTTAATTTCGGAGGTGAGAGATAGTATTGTTACTCTTTAGGATAGGTTGATAGATCAAAATGTTTTGTTTTTAAACAAAACAGCTTGACCTACTGGATTCATTGCTGTTCATCAATTCAATAAAAATAATAGAAGTTGATGCAAATCAATGAACTTAGTAGAATCAGAATCAGAAGGTGAACTTGGATAAAATTCAATCAAGAAATTTTGAACCTCATCCTTGAAGGATATAGCCTTAGCACCTGTATTCTAACTGAGACATAAATTGACAAGTTTTAAGAGACTATAGGCAGGCGCAAGCGATGGTGCTGCTTCTTTACAGGAACTAGAGAAACGGGGATAGAAGCCGGGCCAGTACCTGGGATTCATAGGGTTTTTAATTTATTTTTCCATAGTTAAAACCCGATTGAGCAAAAAATTATTTGAAAAATGTCTAATAGGTATTGTTCGGTCCCTCAGTGTTCAATTAGAAAATCAAAAGACGTGTCATTCCATTTATTTCCAAAAAATAAAAAGCTTCTTAAAGAGTGGATTGTAAAATTAAGAATAGATAAGCCTCTTTCGAAACATATGACGATATGTTGTCTTCATATTAAAGAAAGTGACTATATTTATCCAGGTGAATATTAGTATTTGACATTTTATTATTCCAAAATGCTAGTTTTATGCAAATGACATTGGGACCATAGTGTCATAGATTTGTTTTTCTTTTTTAATTTTCCCCCTTTTTGTATTACTTCCGTTGTGCTTAACTGCTCCAAGTTTTCAATGCGATGCCTGAAAGTTTTGACAAATAAATAAATAATATGACAAAGAATCTAAGCTGTCGTAACAATGATTGTATGAATAGGTAATTAATGTTAATACTAACCGAAAAACAGAGTTAATGTTTGCATTTACCAGAACTACCAGCTTTACACGTACAGTGACAAGAAAATTGCTTATTATTATTAATAAATTTGATTTCCACTTTTATTTGATGGGGCAGTCCTTTAAGATCGCTTGTTTGAAGGCATAAGGCTTGTAAAATAGCTGCTTTTTTACTTCTAGATATTATTACACATGTAATTATGTTGTTTGCATCAAGGACAGCGGGCCCTTTAATTAATGGTCTTTTAAAATTATCAATTATCTCTATCACATCAACTATGTCTATCCCCGTTCTTTCCGACATTTTCCAAAACTACTAGCGCACCCTATAGTCGATTGCGCCCGCGAATATCGAATCTAACTTCAATAGATGGAACAGAACAAAATATTCAGAAAGGAAACACAACTTTTTATACTCTATAACTATTTGTAAATACTCATTTACAATTGTTTTTATTGTATCGGAAAGTAGTTAATGTCTTCAGTAGATCACACAGCGGTGTACCAAGAATGAAATTGGCTCCATTTACTCATCGGAGTAAACCGCGGATTGGTTTGAATTATTTTTTTATATGGATTGTAAATTCGAAGTTTTAGAGTAAACAATCGAGTTTTTCAACGACATATGTAAATAGGAATCGATAGATGGGGCTTATAATAACGAACGACAATAAATAATTCTCAAATTTCGAGTGATTGGAAATTTTTAGAAAACCACGGCGATATGGAATTTTTCTCAGATAGGGACATTTAAGTTCTCTAATCAAATAAATACTTAAGAAAATGAAGATTAAAATAAATTTTATCCAATAAAGTTTACAAATGCAATGTTTCCCCCCCCTATAGGCGGGCGCAATCGACTGTAGGGTGAGCTAGTAGTTTTGCAAAATGTCGGAAAGAACGGGGATAGACAGTTGATGTGATAGAGATATTTGGTAATTTTAAAAGACCATTAATTGAAGGGCAGGCTATCCTTCATGCAAACCACATAATAACATGTATAATAATATCTAAAAGTAAAAAAAAAGTTATTTTGCAAGCCTTGTGCATTCAAACTAGCAATCTTAAAAGGACTGCCCCATCAAATAAAAGTGGAAATCAAATTTATTAATAATAATAAGCAATTTTCTTGTCATTGTACGTGTAAAGCTGATAGTTCAGGTAAATGCAAACACATCATTGTAACTTTACTCTACGTTTTTCGGTTAGTAATAACATTAATTACCTATTCATACAATCATTGTTATGACAGCTTAGATTCTTTGTCATATTATTTATTTATTTGTCAAAACTTTCAGGCTTCGCATTGAAAACGTGGAACAATTAAGAACAACGGATGTAAGACAAAAATGGGGAAAATTAAAAAAGAAAAACAAATAAGACACCATGGTCCCAATGTCATTTGCATAAAATTAACATTTTGGAATAATAAAATGTCAAATACTAATATTTACCAGGATAAATATAGTCACTTTCTTTAAAATGAAGACTACATATCGTCATATGTTACGAAAGAGGCTTATCTATTCTTAATTTTACAATCCACTCTTTAAGAAACTTTTTATTTTTTGGAAATAAATGGAATGACAGGTCCTTTGATTTTCTAATTGAACACTGAGGGACGGAGCAATACCTATTAGACATTTTTCAAACGATTTTTTGCTCAATCGGGTTTTAATTATGGAAAAATAAATTAAAAACGCCAAAAAACCCTATGAATCCCAGGTAATGGCCCGGCTTCTCTAGTTCCTGTAAAGTAGCAGTACCGTCGCTTGCGCCTGCCTATTGAGCTGCATGCACTTGCCTCAATAGTTTTCTGTGATTTCCATTGTAAAACTTAATCAAAGTTTAATTTTAAGAAGGTATCAATAAGTCAATGGTTTCCATGGAAGTCAATACTTTCCTTTAAATAATCTGAAATTAGAAATTATTACCTTTTTGCTACCTTCACATTCTGTATTATTGACCTACTATTTTATAAACTAAATATCATTTCTTAAATTTTATTTTTAAATGACAAAAAAATTTCATAGTGGGGCTGCAGCCCCCACCTGGATCTGCCAATGACCTCATATTAAATAATACATCATTCTGACTAAATATGACAACTTCAATCAAAATCCTTAAAGAATCGTTTTTAGGGAAATCATAAAAATAAAAAGTCCTAGGGATAAAGTACCCCCCATGTTAACTTAATTTTGATGAAATATCATAGGCATATCTATACTTTATAGAATATGTGTATTTCTTGTCACTGTACGTGTAAAGCTGGTAGTTCTGGTAAATGCAAACATTAACTCTGTTTTTCGGTTAGTATTAACATTAATTACCTATTCATACAATCATTGTTACGACAGCTTAGATTCTTTGTCATATTATTTATTTATTTGTCAAAACTTTCAGGCATCGCATTGAAAACTTGGAGCAGTTAAGCACAACGGAAGTAATACAAAAAGGGGGAAAATTAAAAAAGAAAAACAAATCTATGACACTATGGTCCCAATGTCATTTGCATAAAACTAGCATTTTGGAATAATAAAATGTCAAATACTAATATTCACCTGGATAAATATAGTCACTTTCTTTAATATGAAGACAACATATCGTCATATGTTTCGAAAGAGGCTTATCTATTCTTAATTTTACAATCCACTCTTTAAGAAGCTTTTTATTTTTTGGAAATAAATGGAATGACACGTCTTTTGATTTTCTAATTGAACACTGAGGGACCGAACAATACCTATTAGACATTTTTCAAATAATTTTTTGCTCAATCGGGTTTTAACTATGGAAAAATAAATTAAAAACCCTATGAATCCCAGGTACTGGCCCGGCTTCTATCCCCGTTTCTCTAGTTCCTGTAAAGAAGCAGCACCATCGCTTGCGCCTGCCTATTGAGCTGCATGCACTTGCCTCAATAGTTTTCTGTGATTTCCATTGTAAAACTTAATCAAAGTTTAATTTTAAGAAGGTATCAATAAGTCAATGGTTTCCATGGAAGTCAATACTTTCCTTTAAATAATCTGAAATTAGAAATTATTACCTTTTTGCTACCTTCACATTCTGTATTATTGACCTACTATTTTATAAACTAAATATTATTTCTTAAATTTTATTTTTAAATGACAAAAAAATTTCATAGTGGGGCTGCAGCCCCCACCTGGATCTGCCAATGACCTCATATTAAATAATACATCATTCTGACTAAATATGACAACTTCAATCAAAATCCTTAAAGAATCGTTTTTAGGGAAATCATAAAAATAAAAAGTCCTAGGGATAAAGTACCCCCCATGTTAACTTAATTTTGATGAAATATCATAGGCATATCTATACTTCAAATAATCAAAGACACCCTTTCATGGGCTTCTTCATTTAGATTCAGGGAAGCCCGAAATGTGTATTTCCATAGAAAAAAGGAAGTCAAAATTTTTAGCTTAAAAATTACCTCGAATTAATTTAATTTAAAGTATTGATGAATGAATTAATTAAGAAAAAAATTTTTAAGCGGCCCCTAGACGATCAATATTTACTTAAATATATTGAAACATATTTTGTACAATATTATTTCTGGGCAAATCCGCACGGTGCAATATTACTGTTCAATATTATTGTTCAGGCAACAAGTGGAATAAGAAAAAGACAAGTTGTGTGGCTATAGCGTTAGATGTAGCTTCGAAAAAGAAGTATTAATTTCATCAAAATTGATCAATTGGAGGGGGCACTTTACTGAATAAATTTTGTTTCATTTTCACGTGTGTTTTTATTTACTCAAAAACGGGTTTAACGATTTTGATCAAACTTGGTATTTGGTGTATGTATGTGCCCGCGATGTGACGGTAAAGATTTCATCAACATTGATCAAATGGTACTTTACTTAATAAATTTTGTATAATTTTTACATGTGTTTTAAATTACTTATAAAAGGAAAAAATAAGAAATGAATGTGGAAAGATTTGCGACTTTGTGAAGTGACAATTAACAAAACACGTAAATTTCTAATCTAAATAAGTTGGTAAGTGAAAGTTGTGTGTTGCGCGCACGCACCAGATTTTTTTTTTTTTTAATTTCGGAGGTGAGAGATAGTATTGTTACTCTTTAGGATAGGTTGATAGATCAAAATGTTTTGTTTTTAAACAAAACAGCTTGACCTACTGGATTCATTGCTGTTCATCAATTCAATAAAAATAATAGAAGTTGATGCAAATCAATGAACTTAGTAGAATCAGAATCAGAAGGTGAACTTGGATAAAATTCAATCAAGAAATTTTGAACCTCATCCTTGAAGGATATAGCCTTAGCACCTGTATTCTAACTGAGACATAAATTGACAAGTTTTAAGAGACTATAGGCAGGCGCAAGCGATGGTGCTGCTTCTTTACAGGAACTAGAGAAACGGGGATAGAAGCCGGGCCAGTACCTGGGATTCATAGGGTTTTTAATTTATTTTTCCATAGTTAAAACCCGATTGAGCAAAAAATTATTTGAAAAATGTCTAATAGGTATTGTTCGGTCCCTCAGTGTTCAATTAGAAAATCAAAAGACGTGTCATTCCATTTATTTCCAAAAAATAAAAAGCTTCTTAAAGAGTGGATTGTAAAATTAAGAATAGATAAGCCTCTTTCGAAACATATGACGATATGTTGTCTTCATATTAAAGAAAGTGACTATATTTATCCAGGTGAATATTAGTATTTGACATTTTATTATTCCAAAATGCTAGTTTTATGCAAATGACATTGGGACCATAGTGTCATAGATTTGTTTTTCTTTTTTAATTTTCCCCCTTTTTGTATTACTTCCGTTGTGCTTAACTGCTCCAAGTTTTCAATGCGATGCCTGAAAGTTTTGACAAATAAATAAATAATATGACAAAGAATCTAAGCTGTCGTAACAATGATTGTATGAATAGGTAATTAATGTTAATACTAACCGAAAAACAGAGTTAATGTTTGCATTTACCAGAACTACCAGCTTTACACGTACAGTGACAAGAAAATTGCTTATTATTATTAATAAATTTGATTTCCACTTTTATTTGATGGGGCAGTCCTTTAAGATCGCTTGTTTGAAGGCATAAGGCTTGTAAAATAGCTGCTTTTTTACTTCTAGATATTATTACACATGTAATTATGTTGTTTGCATCAAGGACAGCGGGCCCTTTAATTAATGGTCTTTTAAAATTATCAATTATCTCTATCACATCAACTATGTCTATCCCCGTTCTTTCCGACATTTTCCAAAACTACTAGCGCACCCTATAGTCGATTGCGCCCGCGAATATCGAATCTAACTTCAATAGATGGAACAGAACAAAATATTCAGAAAGGAAACACAACTTTTTATACTCTATAACTATTTGTAAATACTCATTTACAATTGTTTTTATTGTATCGGAAAGTAGTTAATGTCTTCAGTAGATCACACAGCGGTGTACCAAGAATGAAATTGGCTCCATTTACTCATCGGAGTAAACCGCGGATTGGTTTGAATTATTTTTTTATATGGATTGTAAATTCGAAGTTTTAGAGTAAACAATCGAGTTTTTCAACGACATATGTAAATAGGAATCGATAGATGGGGCTTATAATAACGAACGACAATAAATAATTCTCAAATTTCGAGTGATTGGAAATTTTTAGAAAACCACGGCGATATGGAATTTTTCTCAGATAGGGACATTTAAGTTCTCTAATCAAATAAATACTTAAGAAAATGAAGATTAAAATAAATTTTATCCAATAAAGTTTACAAATGCAATGTTTCCCCCCCTATAGGCGGGCGCAATCGACTGTAGGGTGAGCTAGTAGTTTTGCAAAATGTCGGAAAGAACGGGGATAGACAGTTGATGTGATAGAGATATTTGGTAATTTTAAAAGACCATTAATTGAAGGGCAGGCTATCCTTCATGCAAACCACATAATAACATGTATAATAATATCTAAAAGTAAAAAAAAAGTTATTTTGCAAGCCTTGTGCATTCAAACTAGCAATCTTAAAAGGACTGCCCCATCAAATAAAAGTGGAAATCAAATTTATTAATAATAATAAGCAATTTTCTTGTCATTGTACGTGTAAAGCTGATAGTTCAGGTAAATGCAAACACATCATTGTAACTTTACTCTACGTTTTTCGGTTAGTAATAACATTAATTACCTATTCATACAATCATTGTTATGACAGCTTAGATTCTTTGTCATATTATTTATTTATTTGTCAAAACTTTCAGGCTTCGCATTGAAAACGTGGAACAATTAAGAACAACGGATGTAAGACAAAAATGGGGAAAATTAAAAAAGAAAAACAAATAAGACACCATGGTCCCAATGTCATTTGCATAAAATTAACATTTTGGAATAATAAAATGTCAAATACTAATATTTACCAGGATAAATATAGTCACTTTCTTTAAAATGAAGACTACATATCGTCATATGTTACGAAAGAGGCTTATCTATTCTTAATTTTACAATCCACTCTTTAAGAAACTTTTTATTTTTTGGAAATAAATGGAATGACAGGTCCTTTGATTTTCTAATTGAACACTGAGGGACGGAGCAATACCTATTAGACATTTTTCAAACGATTTTTTGCTCAATCGGGTTTTAATTATGGAAAAATAAATTAAAAACGCCAAAAAACCCTATGAATCCCAGGTAATGGCCCGGCTTCTCTAGTTCCTGTAAAGTAGCAGTACCGTCGCTTGCGCCTGCCTATTGAGCTGCATGCACTTGCCTCAATAGTTTTCTGTGATTTCCATTGTAAAACTTAATCAAAGTTTAATTTTAAGAAGGTATCAATAAGTCAATGGTTTCCATGGAAGTCAATACTTTCCTTTAAATAATCTGAAATTAGAAATTATTACCTTTTTGCTACCTTCACATTCTGTATTATTGACCTACTATTTTATAAACTAAATATTATTTCTTAAATTTTATTTTTAAATGACAAAAAAATTTCATAGTGGGGCTGCAGCCCCCACCTGGATCTGCCAATGACCTCATATTAAATAATACATCATTCTGACTAAATATGACAACTTCAATCAAAATCCTTAAAGAATCGTTTTTAGGGAAATCATAAAAATAAAAAGTCCTAGGGATAAAGTACCCCCCATGTTAACTTAATTTTGATGAAATATCATAGGCATATCTATACTTTATAGAATATGTGTATTTCTTGTCACTGTACGTGTAAAGCTGGTAGTTCTGGTAAATGCAAACATTAACTCTGTTTTTCGGTTAGTATTAACATTAATTACCTATTCATACAATCATTGTTACGACAGCTTAGATTCTTTGTCATATTATTTATTTATTTGTCAAAACTTTCAGGCATCGCATTGAAAACTTGGAGCAGTTAAGCACAACGGAAGTAATACAAAAAGGGGGAAAATTAAAAAAGAAAAACAAATCTATGACACTATGGTCCCAATGTCATTTGCATAAAACTAGCATTTTGGAATAATAAAATGTCAAATACTAATATTCACCTGGATAAATATAGTCACTTTCTTTAATATGAAGACAACATATCGTCATATGTTTCGAAAGAGGCTTATCTATTCTTAATTTTACAATCCACTCTTTAAGAAGCTTTTTATTTTTTGGAAATAAATGGAATGACACGTCTTTTGATTTTCTAATTGAACACTGAGGGACCGAACAATACCTATTAGACATTTTTCAAATAATTTTTTGCTCAATCGGGTTTTAACTATGGAAAAATAAATTAAAAACCCTATGAATCCCAGGTACTGGCCCGGCTTCTATCCCCGTTTCTCTAGTTCCTGTAAAGAAGCAGCACCATCGCTTGCGCCTGCCTATTGAGCTGCATGCACTTGCCTCAATAGTTTTCTGTGATTTCCATTGTAAAACTTAATCAAAGTTTAATTTTAAGAAGGTATCAATAAGTCAATGGTTTCCATGGAAGTCAATACTTTCCTTTAAATAATCTGAAATTAGAAATTATTACCTTTTTGCTACCTTCACATTCTGTATTATTGACCTACTATTTTATAAACTAAATATTATTTCTTAAATTTTATTTTTAAATGACAAAAAAATTTCATAGTGGGGCTGCAGCCCCCACCTGGATCTGCCAATGACCTCATATTAAATAATACATCATTCTGACTAAATATGACAACTTCAATCAAAATCCTTAAAGAATCGTTTTTAGGGAAATCATAAAAATAAAAAGTCCTAGGGATAAAGTACCCCCCATGTTAACTTAATTTTGATGAAATATCATAGGCATATCTATACTTCAAATAATCAAAGACACCCTTTCATGGGCTTCTTCATTTAGATTCAGGGAAGCCCGAAATGTGTATTTCCATAGAAAAAAGGAAGTCAAAATTTTTAGCTTAAAAATTACCTCGAATTAATTTAATTTAAAGTATTGATGAATGAATTAATTAAGAAAAAAATTTTTAAGCGGCCCCTAGACGATCAATATTTACTTAAATATATTGAAACATATTTTGTACAATATTATTTCTGGGCAAATCCGCACGGTGCAATATTACTGTTCAATATTATTGTTCAGGCAACAAGTGGAATAAGAAAAAGACAAGTTGTGTGGCTATAGCGTTAGATGTAGCTTCGAAAAAGAAGGAAAATAAAAAAATCTGGTCGTGCGCGCAACACACAACTTTCACTTACCAACTTACTTAGATTAGAAATTGACGTGCTTTGCTAAATATCATTTCCCAAAGTCACACATTTTTCTACATTCATATCTTATTTTTGTTAATCGTTAAAGCCGTTTTTGAGTAAATAAAAAAACCCGTGAAAATGATACAAAATTTATTAAGTAAAGTCCCCCCTTCGGTTGATCAATTTTGATGAAATGTTGGCTATCACATATTTGGCATATACATACATCAAATACCCAGTTTGATCAAAATCTTTAAAGCCGATTTAGAGTAAATAAAAAAAACACGTGAAAATGATACAAAATTTATTAAGTAAAGTCCCCCCTCCGGTTGATCAATTTTGATGAAATGTTGGCTATCACATATTTGGCATATACATACATCAAATACCCAGTTTGATCAAAATCGTTAAAACCGTTTTTGAGTAAATAAAAAAAACACATGAAAATGATACAAAATTTATTAAGTAAAGTCCCCCCTCCGGTTGATCAATTTTGATGAAATTTTTACAGTCATATTTCAGGCATATAAATAGATCAAATACTCAGCTTAATCAAAATCGTTAGAGCCGTTTTTGAGAAAATCGAAAAAAAAACCTAAAAAGTTATTAAGTAAAGTACCCCCTCCCTTTAAGTAATTTTGATGAAATTTATGCTGTCACATCGTGGGCATATACCTACACTAAATACCCAATTTCAGGATCGCACGGTTTATAGTTTTTGAGCTAATCTGTTCACACACACACACAGACCATTTCGCGGGACTTGGTTATTTGGACTCAGGGGACCCCAAAACGTGTATTTCCGTTGAATTTTCACGATCGCAATACTTACACTTACTATATATTTCATATATAGGTAAGTGAAAGTAAAAAGAAGCGCTGGTAGAAGAAGGAATGGTTTAAAAAAAGAAATAGGTACACTCAGGAAAATCTGTTAAGTGAACTAAGAATTAGTGAACCTAGTGACTCTCAAACTTTTTGCAACTAGATAGTACATTTTTTGATGATCTACTGAGAATTCTTTTTTGGAGGACCATTCTTGCACTGTAAAAATTAAACGTATTTCAGTAGTATTGCACAATATTGCCAACAGAGGACACAATATTTACTAGATTGCACAATGAAAAATCAAACTGTTTCTGATTGACCCAATATATTGCACAATCTTCCAACGCTCACTATTATTGTTCAATGTCAGCTATTGTGCAATAAATTGACGTATATATTGATCGTCTAAGGGCCGCTTTATTAAACTTTAACTCATACCAATTTCTTAATTAAGGGATGATACATCTGTAGCCCTTAAAATACTTTTTGTCTAGAAGATATCATGAGTTATAGTTGAGAGAGGTAGATTAGGAACAGTTCGTGGATTAAACAGATTTCCCCTGAAAGTACCTTTGAACCAACAAACATATTTAAACAACATTTATTAAAAAATTATTTACATATAACAGTAATCAACAAGAACTACAATTTTTTGTGTCATTATTATTACTATTTTACATAATACAATTAAACATATGAATATTTATGATTAAAACTTCTAAAATTATGAGCATTTTAAAAGTTGAATACTAAATGGGCAAGATAGATGCATGAGATCATCACAATAATAAATATTTTTCTAGTGAAAATTCGTTGCTGATTGTCAAGGTGTAACAAAGACTTAAGGAGAAGATAATTATAACCTTAGTATACTGAGTGGTTATTGTAAATTTTTAATAAATCCAAATAAACTACATGCAAATAAATTAGTGTCTAAAAATTTTTATTATTATTTATGACTAATTTAAATTAATAATAATATCTAAAGAATAATTCATCTTTTAAGATAAGTGCTTATCTCATTTGCCAAATTTTTATTTATTCTCAAATTTGCTTTTTAATGTTGTTAATTGAATAAAAGCCTTTAATATCATTAAAATAATTCAATAAATCTGGTTATATATAATCCCGTTGTCCCTACGAGGTCAAACTATCAAATGTAAAAATCAGTACTCTTCCCAAAGGGCAAGTTTTTATTCCTTCTTTGAAATTGAATTAAAATTTATTACTTTCATTAGGTGTATAGAGCATTACAATATCAAATTATCAAATGTAAAAAAAAAAAAAAAAAATTCACACTCGACAGTTTGACTTGGAAGCAATTCTATGAGCAAGTTAAAAAAAAGTCATTTTCAGACATATTTAAAATGATATATGCAGCTCAAGACATCAGAGAATGTCTAAACATTTAAAGCATTGTAACAATATTTCTACGAGGAATTTTCACTATTTTAATACAGGTATAGGATCACTATTTTCTTTTATTTTTTATTTTTTTTTTGGGGGGGGGGAGGAATTAATGTAGTTTCATTCCAACTTGCTCGTGTAATTTGGATTACATATTAGCAATTCAGAAAAATAAGAAAATACATTAACATAAAAAGAAAAGCACATAAATGGCCTCGCACTGACTTGAATTGAAGTTTAAAATATGCTGTTACAATTTTTAAGCAACAAATCTATCAGATTAGATAAAGATGATTTTATCCAAATTACAAAAAACAAAAACAATAATTACAACAAAAAATTCATTTAAGAAGTTCTGTTCTCAGTTGATTAATATGATTATTAAATTGCCCTTTATTGATACTCTGATAAAAAAATAAATAAATAAGGAAACATGAATATTTTTCAATATACACATCGTAGAAAAAAATCCCGCATTAGTGAGACAATTTAAGTAGAAATTTAAAAGCTACAAGTTGACAAACTTTAAGCCTAATTTGGAGTTCCTCATTTGACACAATAATTATTACCAATAACATGTACTTTATATACTATATATACAGGTGCACGAATAATGCATGAATATTATTTCAATATAAATATTTTGACAAGAAAATGCGGAATTATAATTTAAAGCTTCTCAGAGAATTATTATTTGCTCAAACAACAAGTGAGTATCCTTGAAATTATTTCTTCAACATTGAATATTATTAAAACAAATATTATAAACAATACATAATAACATTAATATTTACATACATATATCTACAATTAAATATTAACAAATACACATATAAACATTCGAGTAAAAAGCTACAGTAAGCTTAGTAAAATAAATAATTATATGAATATATCATTCCAATATTTTCTTTTTTAATTCACATTTTAAAAAAAGAAGATATATTCAAAGGAACGACAACTTTTTTTTTTTTATAAAATTTAAAAATTTTAATTGGTATAATTCCTACTAGTAAAATAATTTTAAATATTAACATAATTTTTATTTATTCCATATATTAAACTCAGATCAGTTAAGTATATCCATATTTCACAGATTGATTAATACCTTCATTGTGCCACGAGCTTCCTTATTTAAATGCAACTTTAGTCGTTCATAATTGACAATGATCAATGTTAATACAACTTACATTTTCATGTATTAATTAATACAACTTACAATCTTTTAATGAAAATTCAAGGATCTAAATAATATTTAGTGCAGACGCTTGCCAATTATGTTAGCAAGCTTAATGAAATGGTCAAAACAAACTTAATAATATTTCAGAGTTCATTATTGATTAGAAAAATATATATTGTACAACTGAATAAACTATTTGTTTTAATTTAATTGCTTGTATTAAAGAAGACTCGATAAAAACAATTTAAATCATACAAATTCAACATTAAGAGTAATCGTAGAATAGATCCAAGAATCATTTAAACCCCAAAATATTCATAATTAGATTATCTAAATTTTATTCTGACATCAATTTATCTTCCACACAGTATGATAATACAACAATAATCAAATACATCACTATTTTTTAGCAACATATCTCACAACGATAATCAAATACATCCCTATATTTTAGCAAAATATCTCTCACTCAAGTTAACCAACGAACCCTATATTCAAACTTAGTATACTGCTAACGTGATTCATGAAATATTTGGACCATATAGTTTAAGCGTTTCAGTTTATGGCATTCTTAAAATTAATTTTTGTCACTTCTTATAATATAATTAAATAGTAAACATGTGATGTACTAAATATCAATAAATAAATTTATACGGCTTATTATAAATAAAAAAAAATTACTATAACTAAAATGTGATTTTTTCATCAAATGATACAATATTGCTAAAATATTAATTTTTTTTTTTAAAGTAGTTAACTTTTTACATTTAAACAACTTTCATTTAATGATTAAATCCTTATATTTCCTTCAAATTAAATATTTCAAAAGTAAACCAATTATTTTTTAAACAAGAAAGCAATTTTATCATGGCATCTAAAAATTAAATTATCATTTTGCATTAATTTATTCAATAGCCTAGGAAACAAAGTTTAAGCTAAAATTAAACAATAAGGTTTTTTTTTACTATTTTAAAATAATGTTTTAAAATTGTTTAGTATTGCATTTAAATTACAGTGATTATAAAAACATTTAGTGCCAATTTTAAGCAAAAACAAAGGAGCGCTTTCAATGCCTTCGCTCTTTATATTTTTTAAAATAGGTTTTTAACTTTCTTATAACTTTCAAAATTGTGGATTTTTCAAAAGAGTTTAGAATAAACAAAATTATTAGATTAAAAAAAAAAAAAAAAAAAAAAAGCAGATACAATCTACTGTTCAGTAACAAAATTTGTTTTATTTTTATTTTTAAATATTTCTTTTTAATATTATCGAAAAAAGCCATGCCGTTAACAACGATGATTTCATTTTTAAGAAAAGAAGGAGTTAAAAACTTCTATGTTTTGATTATTAATAAGTATGTCTACATCAGAAGTATTCCAGAAATATAAAATTCAATAAATGTTCACAACTTTATTAAAATTTCTTGTAACAAAATAATAGAATTTAAAATTTTCATTATAAATCCAAAAATTTAGTATGAAAATAATTTATTAATATAAATTCTCAGAGATGATTGATAGTAAGTAATTTCGGCCACATAACATTTTCTTTATTTAAAAAAGCCAAGGTTTCCTCAAAAACAACCCCTACCATCTCTTACCTTAACTTTTATATTTAAAAAAAAAAAAAAAGCTGTTTTAGAAAAAGAAAATATTTAGTGACTGAAATTCCTGACAATCAATCATCGCTGAGAATGATTGTCTAGTTTTTCTTGTAGAAAACCTAGTCAACTAATCACCACCTCTATATAAATTTAAATATAATTAACCTATTTTCAGCAAATTTTTCATGATTATTCATATCCCCTGCATATAGATTTCTTGTTAAATATGTGTTTGTATAATTAAAAAATATCTTTTCCAAGTGTAATTTTAAAGAACACTTTTTAGACCTGATCTAGGCAGAACTGTTTAAAAGATCGCAAGATCAGACACCAGATCTATACACGAAATATCAATCTCACGATACTTTATGACCTTATGATATATATTGCTAACTGAGTGTTTAAAATTATTTTTTGATTGAAGCACTACAAAAAAGCACTTTGACATAAATAGATCCATTCACAACAAAAGTTAAATTTAAGTTTTAAAAACAGAACCCAACATGAGGAAGGAATAGTTTAAATATTTTTTTCTTCATTATTGTCTTCTAAATATTGTTTTATAACAACTCCAAACATATAATGTTTATGAGAAACTGTTTTAAATCACAAAAGAATTGCTTAATAATTAAATGGGAATAGCGACATTAATAAAAAAAAAAAAAAAAATTCACAGCAATTATATACACCCTGAGAGATAAAATAAAAGTCATCTGGTAGATAAAACACAATATGAAACATTAATAGGACGAGTTATTGAGATAAAAATACCACCTCATTAAAATCACAACTTAAACAATCTCATTATCATTGCTTCAAGATTGAGAATGTTCTGACAGAATATTATAAAAAAAAAAAAAAAAAAAATCGATGAGGAAGTTACACAAAATCTTATTAGGTAAAGGTGACGCTAATTTTATGTTTGTATTTTTTATAGCAAGTAAAATAAACTAACTTAGGCTATAAAAAATAAAGTACTAAAAATTTTTTAGCAGTTAATAATTTGAAACAGAACATAATGAATTATGCCATTAAGAATGTTGCACTTTTTTTTTTTTTTTTGCTTTTCTTAAAAATTTAACTCTTTAAATTCAAATAAGATATAACAAAAAATGACAATGACATTCATATTCTGTGCATAATTTCAATATTCTTAATATTAGATTGAGGATAAAAAATACAATAAATAAAATTTTAAATTCTAAGTTATAATCTAGCTCTTTCTTTAAAATATGAGATTTCTTTTTAAAGTAATAAATAAGGTATGACGTCTGTTATTCAAAATTATGGCTAATAAACATTATAACACAGCAATGTACGAATAAAAGACGGTAATCTCTGTTGGCCAAGGCTTGACAACAAACACCCACGTTCTTCGAGAGAATCCATACCTCATGAAGGAAATCACAACTCCCAAGATGATATTGTCTTCTGAATCTCGACCCTGTATCCGTGAAGTCTTTAAGACTTACCGTTCCTTGTGAACCTTAGCGTATTCCTCAAAGTCTCTTGATGTCTAAGTAATGTGGTCATCTGAAAATTTGTATCCAAAATAAGTACTACTATTAACAATAATGTATTAGAAAATTCAAATACAAATATACAAGTAGATTAGTTACTGACAGGGCCAAGCCCGAAAATTTTATCAAAAAACACAAACTTGATTTACTGCTAGGAAAGGAACTGGTATTATTATTTACTTGGAAACTGCTATTATGATCCATTATACCTGTCTTATGATATTTATCCACTCGGGGTCCCGACGACCTAGATTGCTGGATAACTTGTCGGCCTGAGTTGATAGGAACTCTTTGAGGTGACAACGGAGGTCCAAGTCCTTCAACCGCCGCTGATACGTGTACAAAGCGTTCTCCACTAGACCTCGCTCCACCTCCTTCCTCTGCAATCAGTAAATAATAAACTTAACACTTTGATTTTGTTTATATAATGAACCTTAACATTTATTTAAAGAGAAAATGGCAAAAAAAAAGCTTGCTTAAAATAAATAAATGCAGTGAGTATTAACACGTTGAGCGCCAGGGAAAAGATGATGTATTTTTGCCTGGGGCCAAAGCATTTTTTCCTAATTTATAACTTTAATATGATTAGAATGATACAAAAATTGCAAAAGAAATAAATAAAAAGTTTAATTTTGGCAATTAAACAATAATTTTGTGAGCGGTACGTATGAACCGCCCGGCCCCAGGGTAAAGCCCGCTACCTGAAGTAGTACGTGGGCTGCCCGGTTATGACCGCGTAGTATCACACGCAAAAAAATAAAAACCTAAAAGAAGTAAAAATAAAAAAAATCTAAAGGAGGTGGCTGAGATCATGGTTGGCCATCACTGCTCTTGGAGCGAGGTTGGGGCTCCATGCACCCCCCAAATTAAAAAAAAAAAATTGTTGGGCCAATTGCATTGGCGAATTGTTCGGGGCCGAAACGGTCCCATATGCCTTGAAATCACGTTCGGCAGGCGGTCCCCTGGCCCAGAACAACATTTTAGCTGGCGGGAGCGGGCGGTACCTGGGGACCGCCTTGGCCCCAGCCAATAGTCCAAGAGCGGTACGATCGTACCGCTTGGCGCTCAACGTGTTAAGGTATACTCAAAAGAATTACAGCGATCTTTACAGGACACTGTAAACTTAATAAACATATCCATAGGCTCAAACTCGCAGACTCACCTATTTGCAGATTCTGTGGCAAGGAAGATGAGACAGCTTATCACATCATAAGCTGGTGTGAACGACTTGTTAGGCTAAGATTCATCATCTTTGGCGAGGTAAACCTACCTGACCCAAGTACTAATGAACTAGTCAACCCAACAAGTTTGCTCAAATTTACTGATGCTCTAAACATAGTAATTTAGAACTCAGACAAGTTAGGCACACAATAGACCCATGAGGTCGTCGCATGCACATAGCCACACACAAAAAAAAAAGTTATAATTTTAAATATTTAAGAAAACTTTATTTGCGCATAACTCAAAAACTATCAAATTTTGGTCAACTAATTATTATGATATGCAAAAATGAAATACCTCCATATTCCCCATTTTATGAAAAAGAATCATGTAAATCGGACCATTAATCAAGGGGTTACATCCTTTTGAATCCTATTCATGATATAGTTTACATAGCGGAAAAAAAACGTCTTTTGTTCTATAATATGATGTGTTTAGTTGGTCTCAAATTAAGGTAATAAGGTCATTGATTAACACGTTCACACCGGGGTGTAACAATTATATGAAGAAAAGACGGTTCTTATCCGTTATGGGCATGCTGTTTACTTCTAACGTTTAAAAAGGATAACAGTTACTTTTAACAGATTAAAAATCATATGCCATATTAATGATTTATTCAATTGAATTTTGTTGTTTATTGAAATGATGTTTACTTTGAAAAGTCTTTTTCGGGCTATTGTAGATGAAGAAAGTGCTCTTCAGTTCAGGATATAATTCCAGAGCAGAAATTTTGGGCCAAAGGACATTGCAGGACATTATCCCTGTCGCCAAATTGGCCTGGATATGTCATAAGCAGGAGTGTCAAGTAACGATTGGAATTCGAATCGGGACAGGGTTAGAAAATTCAAGAATACTGCTAGAAACTGTTGCACATTTTATATTTGCCTGGTGTGAAGAATTAACAAGCTTGAAATATGTGGAGGACGCAGCAGAAACTGGGTGAAGATCATTTTAATTCAATTTTAATGATACTAGCTGTATTTTCCGGTTTCACCCGGGGAATTTCATTTTCTTAAATTTCAAAATGTTCTAAAAACCAATGTAAAGCGAGACCATAACAATAAATAATATACCCAGAGATTGGCTGAAGTTATGTAAGTTTAATATGGACAGGTGTTCGCACCTGGTATGAAAGAACCACTGAGCGAAATTTGGAGTACTTAGGACAGATGATATGGGTTTCTATAAAGAACAAACAAACAAACAGAATTCATCTTTATTTATATAGATTAAAGAGTTTTGGAATTATATGAAATTAAAATAAACTGTTCATTACAGTTATTATGTTATTTCACTTTTAATCACTGTTATCACTTTTAAACGTTGGAAGTAAAAGGCTAGCCCATAACCGATAAGAACCAAGACGACCGATCTTCTAGTGGCAAAAGACCGCCTGAATCAATCCCGGTTCACCAAGAAGATCCTCACAGTGACAAGTAGGGGAAAGGTGTCAAAGGCCAAGTGGTTCACCTCTGTTAAATCAGACTTATATGAACTGCAGATTCCATTACAGAAAACGGAACTGAGGCCATCCTGTAGGGAGCTTTCCCACTGTTTCTCACAGCCAGAAGAAGAAGGCATACTGGGGCAAGAAAAAGCAGAAGACCCTGGCTGTGATGACCCAATGACTTGGGACCCTTAACACAAGACCTGTAGTCCCAAGTAGGCCAAAACAATTTAAAAAAAAAATGCAAGGAAGAGATGTATCTAAATACACACATAAAGAATGACATTTTTATTTATTTCAAACATAAGTAGCTTTTAAATGATATAACCTATATAAGTAAAATCTATTGGTTTATGATACATGGTTACCTACCTCATGAGAACTGAGTTTGTAGAAAGTATCTTCAGGTACAAAATCAATTGGGATATCCGAACCCTGTAAAAGCAAAAGCAATCGGTTATTAACTTAATTAAACTGATTAATTGTATGACAGCCAATAGTAACTAGTAGCTAAATATAAATTTAAAAGTGATTATAGATTGAACATATCGTCGCCACCATGCTAAAGTAACGAATGTGCAACTAAAAACCTATGCATATTCGTTACTTTAGCATGGTGACGACGATATGTGAGAATTTTCAGCCCATGGATGCATTTCTTTTGTTCCCGGGATCAAAATAGTGTCAATCGCTTATCGTCAAAAAATTAAAGTCAGAAGAATTAGTTATTTATTGAATAAACCTTAAAAATTAGTTATTTATTTTAGAAAAAACCTCATCCACCGTAGCCTGACCTTGTCCGATCCACAATTTCATTGTCATAACAAAATCCGCCTGAAAAATATCTTACAATCTAACAATTTTCCTGAGCACTTAATAAAAACACTTATCAATAACAATGCAAAAACTCAAAATCTCTCTAACAACCCTTCACAACCTCCGATTTCTACTTTCCAATACAGATCTATCCCATATATCCCCATTCTCTCAAACAAAATTAAAAAATCCTTCTCATCGAGTTTCCCACACATGCGCCTAGTATTAAAAAATAACAATAAATTAAAAAATCTTTATACAAAACTCAAAGACCCTGTACCTCTCCTAGACAAGTGTAATGTAGTTTATCGTATCCAGTGCTCCATGCTTAATTGCAACAGTTGCTATATCGGTGAAACCAAAAATTATTTAAAAAAACGTATTTATCAACATAAATACAGTATTTCCACGCGTAATTCGTCTACATCTAAATTAGCAGAACATGCCATTGCCCACAACCATTCCTTCGACTTTGAGAACCCCTCCATATTAGCTACTGTATCTAACCACGATAAACGTCTCCTCTCAGAATCCATTTTCATCCATCTAGAAACAAATAACCCGGTAAATCACAAAACAGATAAAGAGATAATTTCATCCACTTATTCTAACATCTTCCGCATCCTCAAATCCTAGTTTTGATTTCATAGGTACCTGCAATTATCTCTGTACCCCTTGTACTACTATTATTTTTTGTATTGTATGCTTCTTTCTGTATATTTTCCAAATTTTTATGCATTGTTACATTATGTATTATCTCATTTTTATGTTATTATTGAGTCCAGACACAACTATTTGTATACAATACCATCTACTTTGTTAGTTTTATAATATTTTTGTTCACTCAGTTGTCATGTGCCTTCACTTCAAAAGCGTTGGATTTCCCCGTCATAAACCTTTGAAGTCGGCAAACTGACCCCCTACCACTACCTCTCACCTTATTTTTACCTTTAGTCTTAGTATCCACCTGGACTCAGTAGGTAAATATCAGATTCTATTTTATCTTGTTAACCAGCCTCTTATTTTAATATTCATGTATACACCATCTGTTATATTATTATTCAGTTCTGTAATGTATCCATTTATTGTCACCCTCTAGCATAGCATAGATATTTGTTTTCTTTTAGCCCTGATGAAGATCCACAAGTTGGATCGAAACGTTGGCTTACCATAATAAAATCATTGTAATCTGAAAATCCTGACCATCATTTAACCTATCGTATTTATTGAATAAAATTTAAACATAAGACATCTTATATCAATGGGTATCTGAATTTGAAATGAAGAAAAACTATTAGCAACGCAAGGATTGCCCTGAGATTTGACATGGGGCGCTACCGAAAAAGCTAACCATTAAAAGAATAACATAATTAACAGATACCATAAATATCAATAAATCTGAAAAACTGAAGGCAATCACACCATCACAGCATTTACATAAATAGAACCCATAAACAAACTTTAAAAGTATAAAAGTGACTAATCAAAAAAATTATTATTATTTTTTTACAACAGACATCTGTAGGCCTCCGGTAGTTTTAGATAAAACTTTTAAAGTAAAACTTGTATCTCATTCTACCACTCTCAAAGTAATACTTTATTTAAATTGATTTGCATTTCATTAAAAAAATAAAATGGAGATATGAAAATACTATATTATAAATATTTATGATATAATGACTGTATTAATAATTAAAGGAGTTAAAAGACAACTGGATTATTATAAAATTACAAAAAATGCATGAAACTTGCCGACAACTTACCTTCAACTGATTTGCCAATAAAGCAAGAGTTTTATATTCCATCTCCAGTTGCTCCTAAAATAAAATAATTTATCTTTTTAATCACAAAATAAAATAATTCATCTTATTTATTAAAGTTCATGCATTTTCTTTTTAATTTATTTATTTTTCCTTATAATAATTCGAAGCATTAACACATACAGTTGTATATATCTTTGTAATAAGAAAGACTTATTGCAATGAAAGATTAAAGTTAATCACATTATCCAAACTGGAGAGTTTTCCATTGTTCCCACGATCATTAGAAGTAGTTTCAACAACTGTTCCAGATTTTTCTTTAAGTTTGGGTTGGTCAGTTTTTTCTGATTCTTTAGTACCATTCGTTTCCTGTTCCAATTCTTTCTTTTCCTTACCAACTTGTTTCTTTTCCTTAGCCTTTTGTCCTACATCGACTCTTAAACCATTTTTTTCATAAGATCTAAAAAAAAAAAAAAATCAGACTGCAATTAAGAAAGTATTTATGAAAGGTGAATTTCAATTTTTAAAATATAAAAAAAGGTTCATAGTTAGCAGATAACCATATGAACAATGTTACACGGAGCTATGGCTGAGATTGGAGAAAGCAGATGGGAGTATAAATTCGAGAAGCAGAAACAGAAATTTTCTGAGAGTGGCACAAATTTTTCTTAACAGACAGAGTGTTTCATCCTTAAAAGCCTTATTAAACCATTATTCATGAAAAACTTGAATATTATGAGAAAGGATTGACAACTTGACAATTGGTTACTGTGAACATCGTGACTAAGAATGCACTAAGAATCGGAGATGAGCCATAAGTAGCCTAGCGATAAATAGCCATCAACTGATACCAATATTACTATGCTAGGCGGATTTACGGGGGTGATTATTATCCCCAGATTTTGGAATGATTCTTTCTTTTCTACAGATAAATAAAAATGTTTTCTGCTACAATAATTTTATAAATTTAGTTTTTTTTTTTTTTTTTATATCCCAAATAAACTAGAACTTTTTTTTTTTTTAGTTATTCTGTGGAGCCTCCACGAAATAAAAGTCAACCATCCCAGGGCGGATTTGAACCGCCCCATTCTGCTCGAGCGTGCTAAAGCGGGTCGCGCTCCAACACGCTCGGCTATCCTGGGCCCAAACTAACTAACTTCATTTATCTTATGATGTTAAATGTCTTGTTGAGGTTGTTCTGTACAAGCAAGAGGCAATGCTTTTACCTTCTTTCTATAAGGCCTTGCTGAATACATTCATTTAGGTCAGGGTTTCAGAGAAAAACAAAAGGCAGACAATGAACTCTATGGACAAAATTGAAGCAAGTACCTATGCCTTTTGCTTTGAGTGACCTTGTATGCCTCAAATCCGCATTGAAAATATTTAAAATATCTATTATAGGTTTGAAAAGGTCTTCCACAACCGAAATAGCAGTAGTTCTGTCATATTATCATATAAAATCCAAATATGATTTTGGACATGGTCTGAAGGTCAGTGTCCATTTAAATAGGGTTTTGGTGTTTGAATTTGTTGCAAATATCTCATATCTTCCAGTGAGCTCGCAAACCCAGATATCAAGACCTAAATCTGCCCATGTTACTACAGGCATATAAACAACATTTGCCCATTATCGGTATCGGCGGATAACCTATGCTGATATACCGATGTAACGGATAAACCGATACTAAAACATATCACTGACCTATAGAATATTGTATATTTTATTTAATAGAAAACAGTTTGTAAATGAAAAACAAATATGATGAATAAGTCTTTTTCAGTTAAAAATTTTGTATATTACACAGATTGACAGGATGAAATAAGGGGGCAATACTAATAACGGCATAATTAGTGAGTTTCAGGTTCCATTAATAGACCAATATTTGTTACCTATCGGAAACAAGCAAGTAAAAACGACATGCTTATCAAAACTAAATCTTTATAGAGGATAAATTGTAACTAATATTTATCTTATTCAGCCTTATTATTGAACTGGGGCTCAAAGATACCTATGTTAATAAGGGTATATCGGTTATAATAGTCTGTTATTTATACAGGCATCATAGGTGAGCTACAATCTATTTTTACCTTAATAGAAACACAAATTTAAGAAAAATATATCTCCATCTTCAATAAATTTATATTAAGTTAGGGTCAAATCATAATCTGAAATAAATTGTTTTCATATTAATAATTTTTGTTGTTGCAAATATCTATCAGAAAATGTTAGGACTTTTAGAGTTATTTATGCTTGAAACCTAATTGTTACTTGATGGAAATTAATACAAGTATCCTGTAGTGAGACATGCCTCAGTAGGATAAAGGTAAACCGATAGTAAATAGGTAAAATGTTTAACTATTAAAAATAAATACAGTATAAAATAATACCCTTCAATGAGAACGCCATCTTTCGCAAAGGTAAAAGTTTTCTCGCCTAAAACGATCCTCCTTCCTTCAGGTTCTGGGCTCACGCCTTGCCTTTCCAGCCACTTCCTGTTGTCGGGTGACAACACAGATTGATTGAATCTGTACAAAACAATAAAAAAATATATATATTATATTGTAACGTTAAATCGTCAAATATAAAAACATATGGTTTAATATCCCAGACCGTATTTTGGAACAAACTAAGCGATTGGAACTGTTTAGTTCCAGATTTTTCGACCTCCATCAACAGCGTTCCTCCAACTTCCATGAAGACCTTGAACCTTCCAGAACGTTCATTTTACAACTATATATAAGGGGCGAGTAACTGGTCCAGTTAGTCTTAGTTTAAGTCTGTGACTTGACTGTGAAGCTCAAGTCAAATGAATAGTGTGCTATAACGTTATCATTTTTGTAACCTACCTGAATATTTAAATTATATTAATTCGTTGGCATTGATAATTGTTATATTTTCGTTAATAAATATTCTTTAACACACAAAAGCGTTACAATATGTATAAAACAAATAACTTTTTTATTTGGTTAATTTTATTTCTTTAATTTATCGTATATTTTATCTTTAAATCAAACTATTAATATAATTATATTTTCATATTTTTTTATTTTGTTTGTTTGTTTTAACGTCACTTTTTGACCCTAAGGCTAATCGGACGATGCTACAGTGGGAGTCCTAAATTTTGCCTATCGAGGTATAATTAGGATAGGGATCTTAAGCGAGTACCTGACATCGTACAGGCTCAGGACCTCCATTTTACGTCCTATCCGAGGGACGGCATAGACAAGGATTTTTTACTCTCATTAAACTCGTACCTTTAGTATTGTATGTTTCTATGCTAACTACTACACCACAGGTGACCCCGTTTTTTTTATTCAAAAGTTCTCTATTATGATAAATGTAAAAATAAAAATATGATAATTTTAGGGACTTATTATCGTTTTGTAGAGAATCATATCGTGACGTGAAACCAAAATTGATGTTTATTGATGATGTTCTGTTAAATTCTAAATGTAAAAATAATTCTAAAATTGCGTGAAATGGTTAGTCATGTATTAGTACATGATCACCTGTTTCGATTGTTCTATGCATTTCTGGTTTGACTATAAATGAGACGTGATCGAATAGAGTTTAGTCTCATTTCGAACCTGAAAGCATAAAGTTACATTGGAGTTTTAATTTTGGATTAACATTTTTGTATTATAATTTTACTTAAATAAAATTGATTAAACCCTAACTGGTGTCGCAATATTTATCTTTGTCCTCTAATTGTTAACTCTATAATCAATTAATTATGATTATTTTATTTTTACCAATGATCTTTACTGTAGGGGAGAGCGGGCTTGGTTGGCAATAGTTTTCCCTTTTTTTATTGTTGAGTCGTTCATGTTAATATAGTCCAAATGGGGCTGATACCACTGTAAACTCCAAGTATTAGAGTACTTCGAGTATTTTTTTCACCACATAATATTTAATACTAAGATGATAGAAAATTGAAGAATTCGTCAATCAAGAGTAAGCCAATTAACCCCCTATGCGGGGCAGGTTGGCCTAGAAGGTGGGGTTGTTTAGCCATCTCATTCAAATACTGCCTGACAGATATTATTGTTATTAAAAGCTGTACTATAATGGCATAATTGTTATGAATTGGTTTTTAACAGCTTTTAAGGGAAAATAGAATACATACCATACATGGCACGAATCTTTCTTGCAGTTTGGGCTGCGTTTTTCCCTTTTTTAAAAAAGAACAGCATATGCCGAAAATGAACTGAATCGTCAATCATGTTGGTTTGCAATAAACTACACTACTGAGCCTTAATAAAGACAAATTCAGTGTGTAAACATAGTTAATTTCATGAGGATTAAATGCATATAAATAAACATTAGCTTTGTGATTCATTTTGAGTACAAAAAATAAAAGGTAAATTTTATTTTAAAAATCTCTATGAACTTTTCGGACAATCCAATATTTTTACTCATTCAATTTAATTAGCAATTTTTATACTGCCTCCTAGTCTCTTCCCATCCAATCTTAATATGCTTTTCTTATTAATAAATAAATTAATAATCTTTTGTTATTATTATTTACCTTAGTATTATTCAACTGTATGTTGTGCTGAGGCCAACTCTACTTGTATGGAACATTTAGCCGAAAACAAATATATAAATAAATCATTGTACAGTCTCTTAAGAATAAAGATGATATTAGTTTCCTGATATTCTTCTGGGCAAAGCCAACACAGAGCCGTTTGATAGGGCCATGATCTGCACTGAAAAGCAACCGTTTGGGGGTTACTCTATTTTTGAAGAGTTTGGGATCTAATAAAGCTAATCAAGGCACTTTTTAACTGAAAACGACGCGATGAGAGCCCCCTTAAATCATGGTAACACAACCTCCTGAAATAGGCCATGCCAAGAAGTAACATCAGGAAACTCTCACCCAAAGGTTTTTTTCTATTTATATAATGGATAATACTGACTTGTGATTGTGGTAGAAGTGGTTGTGGCGATGGTGGTGGTTGTTATTCCTGCCCACTTCTGCCTCTCGCAGCCTCTCCATGATTTTGCCCACTATCCCTGACGGAATGGTGTTGAAAGGACCTACGATATCAAATCCTAGTTATCGGCTACTTTACATGCGCACAACAATGCTTACATTAGTTAATACGACATACATTAAAATATGGTTAAACAGGTGTATATAAAGAGTCCAGTATGGCGGTCAAAACATCTACAAAAAGTTAATAACTATTTTATTGTTTATTAATAATCCAATTATCTCATTTTGAAAATTTTACAGGAGAGCAAAAAGAGTGGTTAAATCTAGTATAGAAGAACACAACCTAGTAACTCTTAAGTCAATGAGAAAAAATTAGTGTATGCCCAATATATTTTCAAATAATGGTAATGTTAATAAAAATACAATACACTATTTGTTAGTCAAAAAAGAATCAATGACCGAAAAAGAATTGTAATTGCGTGTGCCCCCAAAAAAGAATTGTAAATATCTCAAAAACTGAACCCGCTGTTTTCATGTAAACTAAACAGATTTGTAGTACTCGAAATGATTTACTATAATGCGCTATAAAACAAAAAATGGACAGACGTTCTTAGTGTGGGGTCTTCATTTGGGAACAATTTTAAATTTTACATGGGCTCAAACACTTTACTTTAGAAATTTCCGAGGATAGGATGTTTTTGACCATTATAGGTTTTAAATTGTGTTTGACAAGGGCATTTAGTCTATTTAATTGAAATAGTTTTATGGTAACAGGAAATCTAACCTTGAAAATGGATTGAACGCTAAAACTTCAGACATAAATAAAATAAATAAGGCTATAATCGAGGATCAATTTGTAAATATTTTAATACAATCTGTGGCCTCGGATAAAAGGTAAATTGTAAAAAAATTATATGAGGATGTTTGATAGTTGACCAGATGAACATACTAAGTCTATTACAATAGTCAAAGTATCTACAAAAAGTTAATGACTATTTTACAACAAATCCTGAAATGATTGTTAACCCTTTGGCTACTGATTACTTAGAGTGCATAGCGTGCACTGTAGCCTCCATACTTTTTGGCTATTATTTTTTTATTTATCTAAATTTTGTTAATAAAACTACCTAATAAAAAAAATATTTAAAATAAAATAGTATTTTAAGAAATTTAATTATATACAATAATAAAATATGGTAATAATAAATTAATTAAATTAGTACAATAATAAAATATGGTATTTGATATGTTTTCTGTACAATTAATAACGAAGTAGGGCACCGCATTACATTCTTTGCAAATATATTTTCTATCTTTCTTTTCCAGTAAACTAATAAACTTTTGGAATAGGTTTGTAGTGATATTACTATATCAAGTTAAATCATTCTTTATTAACATTGATAACAAACATTATAGTACGTTAATTCATCCCTGTGTCCAACCTGCAATCTAATCACCATCTGAGAGATTACACTATTTTTTATCAGGCTATATCGCATAAGCAGTGTTGCCGCTACAGGTTAATAGAAGTAAAAATAAAAAATAAAAATGAGTCTCTGTATTACTCTAGACTCGACAAAGCCAGATGAACACAGGCTCTCCAAATGAAAAAAAATTAACTGAAAATCCTGATTAACAATCATCTTTAACCAGAAGTAAAAATAAATAAATTTGGATAAAGCTTTGGTATACAAAATTTTAAATCATGAGATAATGGTACTTACACATGAATCATAATGATAAAACATTTAAATGGATTTTTAAACAGATGGGAGAATTGATAAAATTAAACTATAGAGTGTATTACGATAATAATAACAAAATATGCTCATGGTGTAATAAGAGTATTTTTAAAATTAAATTCTCCTTAATTCACTAAGTATAGGACATTTAGCTCAAAAATGTATTCCTGTATTTAACAGGATATCATATTAACTTTTAGTAATTCATTTCTAATGCAAAATAAAAAGTAGTGTATACAATACACAATAATTGATTATAAACCTACAAAACAAAACATAATAACAACTACGTTTAACTTTGACAAAACAAAAAGAAAATTTTTATGCATGCAATAGCTATAAAATAAATTGTTAGGTATAAAAAAAAAATTACAAATAAATATTATACAATTAGAAAGAAAAACAACAACATCCAAAAAATATAACCAAATGATAAGAAATATAGTAATAATAACAAAACAAGGCGAACAAAATATTTAAATAAGGAAGAAACCACACAAACTCTCACAACAAACAAGCAACTTACTTGAAATATGAAGGAATTCTCGATCCTGAGAGAAACAAAATCTTTTGATTATTCATTTAATAAAGATATAATGGTATCTAATATATTTATATAATATAGAAAACAAATCATTCATAGTAAGCTAATTAATTATAAATATTTCTATTATTCAATTCCATACAAACAAAAACAACTTTTTCAAAACTTCAAGTGTGGTGTGTCTACTCAAGAACAGAGTAAGGCTCAGTTAGACCATTCAAATTGATCCGAAACCAACCACCAAGTCACAACATATAAACTATACATTCTTTGTTTCGAACAATTAATCATAATATCGCACCTCGTCAAGAAGATGGTTATAAGTCAAAAAACTGTTTTTTTGGATAATCACAAGTGAAGCTTCAAACAGCATTTTAAATTTTACTATGTACCTACAAACAATGACTATAGAAAATAGTCTTTCATCACAAATAGCCTACCATTAGGGCAATTAGTTAGTACTAAGTTAGTTAGTACTGTAACTAAAAAGTTGCCCTCTACCTGCGTTAACACAATCATACCCTCTAAAAATCTGGTGCGTGCGCGCAACACACAACTTTCACTTACCAACTTACTTAGATTAGAAATTGACGTGTTTTGCTAATTATCATTTCCCAAAGTCACACATTTTTCTACATTCATATCTTATTTTTGTTAATCGTTAAAGCCGTTTTTGAGTAAATAAAAAATATGTACACGTGAAATTGGTACAAAATTTATTAAGTAAAGTCCCCCCTCCGGTTGATCAATTTTGATGAAATTTTTACAGTCGTATCTCGGGCATATACATACATCATATACCCAGTTTGATCAAAATCGTTAAAGCAGGTTTTGAGTAAATATAAAAAACACGTGAAAATGATACGAAATTTATTAAGTAAAGTCCCCCCTCCGGTTAATCAATTTTGATGAAATTTTTACAGTCATATCTCGGGCATATAAATAGATCAAATACTCAGTTTAATCAAAATCGTTAGAGCCGTTTTTGAGAAAATCGAAAAAAACGTAAAAAGTTATTAAATAAAGTACCCCCTCCCTTTGAGCAATTTTGATGAAATTTTTGCTGTCACATCGCGGGCATATACATACACTAAAGACCCAATTTCAGGTTCCCACGGTTTATAGTTTTTGAGCTAGTCTGTTCACACACACAGACCATTTCGCGGGACTTGGTTATTTCGACTCAGGGGGTCCCAAAACGCGTATTTCCGTTGAAAACCGGAAGTTGAAATTTTTCACGATCGCAATACTTCCACTTACTATATATTTCATATATAGGTAAGTGAAAGTAAAAAACAGTATGATAAATTGCGCCTAACGTGAACGGAACTATTAATACAATTGTAACTAAATTCTGGGATTGTAGGTTTTATCATTCTGATTGAAATGGTATGCATAACTCAAAATTGATATATTTTCACTTGTAAAAATCTTCTTGCCGATGTGCGATTTATATATCATGTGGCTCCATCTGAATCTTGGCCATTAAAACACATAAACATTCCCACAACAACAAAAAAAATCAACATGGAATGATTATTGCAATCAATATGTAAAATAGGGCAAACACTTATCCACTATTTTCTTAGTTCACTTTGGTAAAATTTATGTCATTCTTTCAGCTGTAGATGAAAGTGAAGTTAAAACTTTTATTATTAAAAAAAAAAAAGTCGTTTTAAATGAGAGTCAGATGCACCAAAAATCTCATTTTTGCAGATAATATCAATTAGAACCCTATCAAACCCTGATAGGGTTTGGCCCCCCTGGTCAATTCCTTAACACTTCATTGGAGTAGAATGACAGCTATACAGCAAAACCGCATGTATGCATATTCCCTTTATGAAGGATACTACGATGAACAAATGAATAATGCGAGAAGAGATACAGCATAATAATCAAGAAGACTAAAGTAACAGACACGAATGGAACACCATAATTTGTAGTGAATGAATTTACCTGCTAAGCCCCTGTAGCCGCTGAAACCAGATTCGTAAGTGTGAACCAACAGCTGCTGGTGTTTGAGAAATTCCTCAATAGCAACGCCTTTTAGAGCAGATGGCTGCAGAAATCTTGCTGGAATCCTAGGAAGAGGCAATGAGCAAAGATTTAAAAATTTACAAAACTGGTTATGGTTCATTGTTTTAAGAATTATAATAAAACAGTTTGCTGGTTTCAAACAATTTATACATCAAAATATTGGCTCTCATGACTTCCCTTACTGATTGAGGGAAAGTTGGATGGAAAAAATTGGCCGGATTTTTTTATCTATATAAATAAAGATGAAATTCTGATCATTTGTTTGTTTGTCCTTTACAGAAATCCATACCGTTTGTCCTCCATTCTCCAAATTTCGCTCAGTGGTTCTTTGATACCATGTGCGAACACCTGTCCATATTAAAATTGCGTAACTTCAGCCAATCTCTGGGAATATTTTTTATTGTTATCTCGAATAAAAATTGGTTTTTACGAAATCAACCATTTGAGTTGATAAGAGTCTCCCTTCATAGATTTTATAGATTTAAAAAATGAAATTCTCCGGGTGAAACCGGTATATACAGCTAGTTATATATAAAGTAAATTATGAGTATTTTTTTAATGTATTACACACCTTTTTATTTATGTCATTGCTTGTTAAATTTCAATATATTTTTATTTCTTGGTATTTAATTGTTGTTAATGCATGGTGATTGATATATTTTATTATGAATTTAATGTTAATGTCATATTCAATAATTGCCTTATGAATACCAATGTTACTAATTTTAGTAATTGAAGAGAGAATGTCAAGGAAAGGAGTAAAAGGTAAAAAAAAAAAAAAATTAATTAACCATGTACTTTTATATATGCATGAATGTAATAAGCTCAATATTCTAATAAGATCTTACATAGAATCAATTGTAGACGAATGTATGCTGAGTAAGAGTAACTCAATATGCAACATTCCTTTTTTTTAATAAAGTGTTACACTATCCTAATATCTTACATAAGATATAAGGATATAGGATCCCACTCTATCCTAATGGGATCATATTCTATGGGAAGTATTACAAAAGACATACTTTTCTAAAGCTGCTATTCAAACTTTATTTTTTTTAATTTTGGTGGAAATATGCGGTATTACAGAAAAATAACCATGAAATAATTATTTATTTATTTTTCTCTCAATTACCTGGAGACGGTGTCCGATTCCTCGACTCCGCCAAATCCAAGCTCTAACAAGATTTCCTCGGGGTCCGGCTTCCTAGACTCCAGCAACGACTCCATGCTCGAACAGTGGCTCCCAGCATCGCTCCCACCGCAAGTACTAGGCAATAAATAATAAATTTTATTAGTCTATAATAGTAACTTACAATGTAAACGTTATATTATCAATAATAGAAAACTAAAAATTCTCAATGATCTCCAATTAGACAATAAAATTCACCATGAGCTGCGTACCAAGAACTATTGTTTTACAACCATAGCAAGAATAATAAATTACAATACAAACATATTATTCTAAAAAATATAGACATATAGTTAATAAAACTAGTTAATGAATTAAAACCATATTTTTTTTATATATAAAGCTTTTGAATTCGATATTATAATCAAGATCAATTGAAACCAGGTTAATATTATATTTTGCTAAATTATCAAGTGCACAAAATGAAAATTCATACGAGAATAAAATTTCTTGTTTGTGCTGTGACATCATTAATGGTCTGTTATCTAATTATGAATTATCACAACATCAAATAAAGTTAAAATTCAAATAATATTTTTAATGAATATCTGATATTTTTGTTTTTGTTAAGTCACTGTGTCATTAAAATATTAATTAATTAAACTATTAAGCAAGATAAAAAGCTTTTCTTATACAGTTAAATTTATATACAATTATTTTCAGATTTGAGTAAACTGCAGAATAAGAAGGCTGATACAAGGAAATTAAAAAAAAAAACACTCAATATATCACTTCAATTGCATTAAAGTTTGCATAATAAAATATTTTATATACACCATCAGCTCTAGAAAATCAGCCATTATACAAAGGTAAAGACTAAAAATAAATAAAAATAGATTTAGGAAATCCTTATTTTTATTTTTGGAAGTGAAACAGAAGTCGAATTGTTTTTTATTTTTTTTTGTTTTTTTGCCTGATGGTTGGACGGTTAAAACTAAATATCCCTTGAATCCTAGAGGTTTTAGAAAGGAAACTGAAAGATACTATTTCTTCATTCATCAAATGAGGGGTAATGGAATAATCAATTGTACATTCAGCAAATGTATTTTTATTTTACAATGGGGATAACACATCAGTGTAAGATTCAGCATGATGAACTAAAATTTCTGTATGCAACATATAATCATTACAGAAGAGGACCTTGGGAGGGCGCACTGTGGTAAGAATCGTCAATCTAGGGGGTCATAGTTAACATACTTGTATTTTTATTTTTACATATATGTTATAAACATAATAAAGAATTCAGAACTGGTTTATCAAATAAATATATTTATTTATTTATGACTAAAAAATCAGCCAAGTGTTGAAAGGCTTAGCTAAATTTGAAAAATCACTCATCAGGAATTTAGACCTTTTGTCCATAAAAAAAGGATACAGATTTTCCCCTTAAAAAGCACAAATTTTAAACCTATGTATTTTTTTTTTTTTTTTTATTTATTTATTTATTACTGTATACATGCTTGTACATTTTACAGGTAGTCTGGCATCATTATTTTAATATCGAAAACATAATAGTGCATGTTTACAATGTGCAATACAATTGACAGTCTATATTATTGAATTATATTTATGGATATATGAATCATTATTTATAAACACTATATACAAATAGCATATGACATGTAATCATAATTACATATCCCACAGTCAACAATGGTACAATATAAGAATATATTATAATAGTTTAATTTATATATATAAATTACAGATGTGTATAACATATTGGTACACAAATTATGGAATGCCTGGAAACATTCTTAATTGTTTTACTTTTGTAATCCCAAGCAATATTAAAAGAAAATAGTAATAGAATTAATTAAATAAATCAAAGAAACTTAAAAAAAAAGAGCCAAAATAAAATAATGAACTTTAATCCTTTAAATTAAGAGAATGTTATATGGAAGTTATAATAACAACAACACTCAGCCGATTAGTTACCTACTCATTGATAATAAAAGACCTTATTTTCATTGCTTGTTTAATAAAGTTACTAACATTATCCAATTGTTCCCGATCTTTGATTGTTACAATATTTGCAAAATCAATATCTAAGTTACCAGAACCGCTAATATATTTTTTGAGATAGTGTAATCTAGGAGGATTATATATTGGACAGATAATCAAAATATGCTGCATGGATTCCGGTACGTTTAAATTGCATAATGTGCAGTTTTCATTTGTTTCTATTGCATATTTAATACCATTTATATAAAATTGTATGACATTTATAGAGGATAGTCTCAACTGCATTATAATTCTCTGTTTATTGATATTATTGTTGTTTATTAAATAATCCTCTCTTAGCCCAAATGTGGTAATCAATCGAAAGTTGTTATTAAATTTAGAATTTAAGCATCTAGTTACATCTTTAGATTTCAAATGATTTTCCCACTTCTCTAATAAATTATCTTTTTCCCTTCTTATCTCATTTATGTTAGAAAAACATGAATAATCTTGGTATCCTAGAGTTATTAAAATGTTATTCAAATGAGTGAACCAGTTGTTATATTTTTGACGATTAGCTGTAGATAAGATTGCATTTAGCACCGTATCATAACATAACCTAATTAGGTCATCCGCTGGCATCTCGAGTATTTTCGACCACCAAGCTATAACTCTTTCCAATACCATTACTTTGATATGTTTACAGTTGGTCTCTACTCTAATAAAATGGTGCGGTGTATTATATGGTAAATGAAACATTGATTTAAAGTATGTAGTTTGAAGTGTCTGAATTTTATCTAAATACCCTAACGACCAGATTTCAGCTGCATATAGAGCTGTTGCGGAGGCAATAGAATCAAATAATCTAACCTTTGTTTCCCAATTATTAGATTTTCCTTTAATTAAGATTTGTTTTATTCTTCCTAATGCTTTGATTCCTTTGCTTAGAAAATAAGATGTAGCAGTCTGAAACTTCCCTGTACAGCTGAAATGAACGCCTAAGTACTTATAATTAGTTTCGTATTTTATTTGATGGCCCTCGAAGTTTAACGGAAGTACCTTTCGACACCTGGTTGAAGATCGAAATATTACGGCTTTAGATTTTTCTACGTTCACTGTTAGGCTGTTCGCTGCGCAGTATTCAGACAATAGATTTAATTTATTTTGGGCATCGGTTCTTGAGTCCGCAAACAGCACAATATCATCCGCGAACATTAGGCCCAATATATCTTTGTTCTCATTTATTCGAATACTATTGGCACCTTTATCTCTTAAAAATGATATAAAATCGTAAAGGAAGATTGAAAACAATAGAGGTGAAAGGGACTCGCCCTGAAGAATGCCTTTGTTTATTTTTATAGGCTCCTCTATAATCTGTTTGTTTATCTTTATATTAAAGCAAGCATCATCATAAAAATGTTTTATTATTCTTATTATTTTACCACTTATTCCAAGTATATGAAGTTTATGGTACAACAGTTCATGATTTATATTATCAAAAGCTCGGCTCAGGTCAACAAAGATAGCAAATAAGTATTGTTTTCTAACTTGTGTTTGTAATATTATTAAACTATTTAAAACGAACAAATTAAACGTGCATGACCTATTTTTTCTGAATCCAGATTGTTCTTCTGGTATTATCTTATTTACTTCACACCAATCACTTAACCTTGTCCTAAGGATGGAGGTAAATAATTTTGAACAAGTATTGAACAAAGCAATGCCGCGGTAATTTGCAGGAGATAATTTGTCACCTTTTTTGTGCAGCATAGTTAATATAACACGTGACCACTGGATAGGAATTTTTTCAGTGTGTAATATTGTATTAAACATATTTAACAAATAGTGTTCCCATTCCGGTGTTAAATGTTTCAGCATTTCATAGGGTATACAATCTTCTCCGGGAGATTTATTATTTTTCGCGGTTGATATGGCCATTAGCATTTCTCCTTGGGTTATTTCGCCATCTAGAAATGAGTCTGCTACATTAAAGAATTTTTCACTTACTGTGGGTTTTGGAGAAAATGAATAAAAACTTTTAAAATATTCAATTATAATATTTATATCGATGCTGATTTTATCATTCTTTTGACCAGATATACTTTTTACTGTTAGCCAAAATTCTTTCGTATTTCTAATGTTAGAGAAAGCTGTGACTATATTTTCGTAATACTCTTTTTTCATTTGTTTTATAAAAGTATAGTATTGTTTTCTAAGTTTGTTATATTCCATATATAATTCTTTATTATAATTTGATGCCCTCAATTTTTTATAACACCTTCTTAGTACCTTTTTCATACATTTGCAGTCTGCATTGAACCATTTGTTATGCTGGACATTATTAATTATATTAGAATAAGTAGATAATATATTACAATTTATCGCTGACTCCATTAACATTAGTTTAAAATTCTCATAAAGATTCTGTGGCTCTGAATTGTTATAATATAGTCTACTCGAATTTGAAATAGTTTCCTGAAATGTTCTCACTGAATCACTTGATGTTTTCCATTTTATTCGTTTTTGGTAATTAGGATTTTCTGTATGATGTGCATTATTATTTTCAGAATTATCGGTTTTGGTTGATATTTCTAACAATACAGCTCTGTGATTAAACAAATCCGACAAATTCATCACTTTTAAGTCCTTCACATATTCAATTGCCAAAATTCTTTCGTATTTCTAATGTTAGAGAAAGCTGTGACTATATTTTCGTAATACTCTTTTTTCATTTGTTTTATAAAAGTATAGTATTGTTTTCTAAGTTTGTTATATTCCATATATAATTCTTTATTATAATTTGATGCCCTCAATTTTTTATAACACCTTCTTAGTACCTTTTTCATACATTTGCAGTCTGCATTGAACCATTTGTTATGCTGGACATTATTAATTATATTAGAATAAGTAGATAATATATTACAATTTATCGCTGACTCCATTAACATTAGTTTAAAATTCTCATAAAGATTCTGTGGCTCTGAATTGTTATAATATAGTCTACTCGAATTTGAAATAGTTTCCTGAAATGTTCTCACTGAATCACTTGATGTTTTCCATTTTATTCGTTTTTGGTAATTAGGATTTTCTGTATGATGTGCATTATTATTTTCAGAATTATCGGTTTTGGTTGATATTTCTAACAATACAGCTCTGTGATTAAACAAATCCGACAAATTCATCACTTTTAAGTCCTTCACATATTCAATTGCGTCGTGATGAGCCCAGGCTAGGTCAATCACACTCATCCCTATTGAAGATGAATATGTGTAATGTGCGGGTCGATCAGATATTGATCTTCCGTTAACTACTTCGAAATTTAAATTGTCCATTGTTTCAATTAATAATTTTCCTCTTTTGTTTAGTTGAGTATCATACGATGTTCTAGGGGCGTACAATTGACTGTTGGCAAATATTTCTTTATCTGAAAAATCAATCTGGCCTAACCTACAATTAAAATCTCCGAATATGTAAAATAAAGCGTTTTTATGTTTTTCTAATAAATAGTTAACCTGATCTTTAAATAGTAACGTACATGTTTCTATGTTAGTAGCGTGATTCCAATATACGACTCCAATTACATACACTTGTCTATTATAATCTAGTTTAATAAAAATCCATAAGTTCGTCTTATCTAGAAGTGTAATTTTATTATGAAAGGAATTTTTATAAAATATTGCTATCCCAGAACTACATCGCCCATATGACTTTTCTTTTACCCCTTCAACAAAAATTAATGAATGTTCCTCCAGAAAACTAGGGTAAGGTTGAACATACTTGGTTGCCCATGTTTCAACAAAACAAAATATATCTACAGTTTTAAAAAAGTTATTTATAAAATTATCAAAATCAGAATTATATAATTTAGTAATCCCATCTATATTCCATAGCAATATATTTAATTTACTTTCAGATCTTAATAGTCTATTACCACTATTTTTCAAATTTCTTCTATATTTTTTACCACATGAGTATTTACCTTTGTCAGAGAACTCGCCAGTGTCGATAGTCCCATAATGTTGCTGTCCTATTCTTTGCTATGTTGATTGAGCTCCGACTGATTGAAGTGAAGATGATCTCTCACGGAATTGATATTGGTGTAGTTTTTCCTTAATTTTATTTTCTGCCAAAATTTTCCTTTTTTTCAGTGCTTGGTCTTCAGGTTCTGGGCCATCTTGATATATATCTTTTACCAGGTTTTCTGCTTCTGCTAGCCGGTAGTAGTTACCTTTAAATTTTATGAGGCCCTTTTTGTAGCTGGAAAATTGGTCAATTAGTTTTAATTTCGAAATACACAAATAAACTCTTCTTCCTTCATCCCTCTCTTCCGGCATTCGGTCGTGGTTGACAAAATATTTTTTCTCCCTCAATATATTTTTTTTTATTTAATATTTCTTTTTTTATTCGGTGGTTAGTTAATTGAACTATTACGGGCCTGGGTTCCTTACCCCTTCCAATTCTGAAACAATCATTTATAGCATATTCTGGAACTGGTATATCAACTTCTTCAATTATATTTTTCACTTTATCGAAGAGATTTTCATTCTCTGATTTGGGTATATTGAAAATAACTATATTATTTTTCTTAATTTGTCTCTTGAGTATTTTTATTTCCGAAGTTAAGGAGGCATTTGTCTCTTCCAATCTCTGATATTTAGTTATTAAATTTTTTTGTTCTTCAAGAATATTTGCTATTAATATCTGTGTTTTTTCTATTGCACCTTTTATACTGGCCATCTCCAGAGTATTCTCCTTGATCGCATTCATGATGTCATCATTTGTATAAACCATTTCTGTTTAATAATATTATTATTTACAACGGCAGGATTGTTGTCAGCTGCGCTGCAGTAGGCTTCCTTCAACAGATAAGAACAGATTCGGCAGGTTAATGTATGAAAACCCCCACCACTTGTTATCTCTCTGATATGTCTCCTTCTGGCCAAAATGGTTTCTTTAACTAATTATATATTCTCTTATAGTTCAACTTCCACAGCACAGAATTACACTATTTTCACAAATCGGTTTTTTTTAATGTTAAACTGAAAGAATAGTCAAAAGTATATTTAAATTAATTCACTTTTACCGTGTGGGATGTGAGACGATCATAGACACGATGTTCACTGTTTCACGGCCAGAGCCAGACTCAAACCTATGTATATAAATATACTGATTAAGACTTTACGTCTTATTGGTTTATTTATTATAGGATTTATTCAAAAGCACACACAATGAGGAAATGATGGTTTAATTTTGTTACTTATGATTACTTTTTTTGGATCGAAAAAATAAAAATGATACAATATGATTTTCATAATATTACCTAAACAACTTTTTTTATCTATCTGTAGTACTTCAACTTTACAGGCTGTTGGAATATAATTTAAAACAATAAATAAATTTAAATTATTGTCAAATTAAAAATTTAATTTAATTATGCAATCGTATTAGTATAGACAAATAATTACACGCGGGATAAATACTAATGTTACAGCCTGTAATGTCGTTGAAAAGAGACCTAACCATCCTCTCTTAGGAATATTAGCCAATAGACAAGGAATGTTAAGAAAAATGTTCTCATCACATTTTTAATAGATGTTTTAATTAATATCTTAATGTTTGAATGTAAATTGAAAATAATTCAGTTAGTAGTAATAAAATGATAATAAAAGTAAAATGGTTGATAAAAAAAATATATAAATACAGTATAAATAGAAATTAACAGAATGTGTTAAAAAGAATATAATAAATTAAAATTTAATAAAAGAAAAAAAATTAAATCCCTAATTAAAATAAATCTTAAGCATTAAATAGCATATATGCATTAATATAAAGGAATGAAAATGTTTATATTTTCATACTTAAATTCCAATATAATTACCCTTATTGTAATATATTACCTTATATGAAGGTATATTTGTTTTATCTTTTTACATAAATGAAAAGCTAAACATACCCGTTAATAATAGAAATAAGTAGTTACAGAAGAAGCCTATGATGTGCAAGTATTTTATCTTTAAAATATGTTTGAAATAATTTATGAACTACGCTGGAAATAAATATTATATTACTGAATTAAAAATAAATTACTATTAAATGTTTCAATTTGCTCATGAGTTTTAATAATAAAGTATAGAAACAAATTTATAATCAAACAATTAAAATTAGAGATTGAAATGAAAGTTTATTTTTATTTTAATAACCATTTTATTATAACTAACCATCCCTAATAGATAATTATTATTGTTTACTGGGAAAATTTTAGTTTTAAAACATCTCTTACTATTGAGTGTTATTTTTTTAGATAAGTGAGAAAAAATATTACTAAAAAAATTATATTTATTTTATAAGTTTAATTTTTTTTTCAATAATATATTAATCATAAAATAACAGTACTTTTTATCAGAAAGCCTAAATCATATAGCAAAAAATCGTTTTTTATAGCTAGAAATTTACTAAACACTAAGTTCAAGGTTAATCCAATTCTATTAAATAAACACATCTTAATTTGCATAAAATGAACTTTGGCAATGAGAGTGGGGGAAAAAGTGGCTGGGTTTTATATAATTAAAATATATATTTCTTAATTTCATAACTCAAATTCATTATATTGAAATCAAAAATAAAATAAGCAATACAAACCTGATTCGTACAAGCATGGATTTTAAATAAGCAAACAAAATATATGATCAAACAGAAAAAAAAATGTATAATAATAATAATAAACAGAAGCTACAAAGCCACTATTTTCAAACTTTCTATAAAAATAAGCCTTTTAATACTTGATGACTAAGACTGAAATGACATGACTTTCGATGTCATGTGAAAAGAATTCGTAAAATTAACAATGCACAGGAAATGATCATTGGCCAAAACTTTCCCAACCAATTACTACTTAATCTGAGAATTAAGAGGGGAAAAAACCAATTAGAAAATTATTGAAACTAAGAAAAAAAAAAATTAATATCTCTGTTAAAAGATTACTCACAAATAGTTAAGAACAAGTGCCAGTATATTTGTGCTGGTTCATTTGAGATAATGACCTTGCATACAATCCTTTAAACAAACGCAACTAACTAATGCAAAACATTAAACCATAGCAAATTGTTAAATTAGCAATTCAGTAAAAGAGGGAAAACTCATACATTTATTCATTAGTGGTTTAGAGCAATACTCTGAAAAGTAAAATATGTAAATTACTTTTTATTACACTTATTACACTTTTTGTAAAAACAATATCAATATTACCATAAAATATTTTGTTATACTTGTAATAATAGCTATGAAGGAATTTCAATGCCATAAATTGTATGAGAAAGAAGATATTATTATTGTACAATAATACCTATAACAGATTATATAATAGTATTATATTTTTATTAGATAGAAATATAGTAGTAAGATCTAATAGATTATATAAAATGCCTAAAACTAGAAATGTTAGACCTGATATCGAAAGTCAAGACCTGATGACTTTTGATTTAATCAAATGGAAAAAATGTAAGTTAGACACCACTCCTTCCAAAGAATTTTTTATATACAGGGTGTCCCGGATAAGCACTGACAAAATAATACCAACAATTCTACATACAATTTTTATAAAACATGGTCTATTTTCCATTCTTTCTGATTAATTATGGTATATGTAATTTAAAGGATAACATTGCTTTTTATTGAAATTCTGTAGAGTTTGAATAAAAAGAGAACACATTTTTATGATTTTGTAATTCAAAAGAGATATTCATTGAGTATGGTTATTTAGTTTATAGAAGATGTTATATTTAGTATCAAATAATAAAGGGCTTTTCACACCTTTTGTTGGCAAAAAAAAAATTCATGGTGTTCAAATTGTAATGTTATCACTAACTCTTTTGAATCAACAAGTAATTTTTATAGTCTCAACTGGAGACTTCAATAAGCTTTAAAATGATAGTAAGTGTTTTTTTAATTATTGAAAGTTTCATGGAATCACAGATAAAAAACTAACGATTAACCAATGTAAATTCACTTACAATATTATTGTTTTTATATTTTTTCTGTAATTTCACATTTTAAGATATACATTTAATTTTTTTAATTACTTGCTATTCTAAATGTGTTCCATATCAGTGTTTTTAATACATAAAACTCAACAATTTACGGATAAAAAATCTATTAGTAAAATTATTTTAAAAATGAACTGAACAGCTTTTTCCCAAGGTTTTATGTATATCAATTCTTTTTTTAATATAACAAAAGAATTTTCAGGTTTTTTAAATTATATCTGAATTTTATAGTTGAATTATAATAAGGTGTTATTCACAATAAAAAGAAGATCACCACTGATCAATTACCTTACATTATGTATAATTTCTTCCAAAATTGTAGACTACTGTAAACTATATCATATGTTTTCAACTTGACAAAGGCAAGAAACTTTTGAGCTGGAAGCTAAGTGCTCGATGAACTGTTAATAATTATATACAAAGTCTAAGGGAAGAAATTTCAATAGAACACAGGCATGTTCTGGTGCTTCAGACAATGATACTACATAATTTACGGTAAGATTTTATTTTAATCAGTTTGAATTGAGTCATATTCCCATCGCTGTGTTTTTTATATATTTATTTAATATGAATATCGCATCAAGTTATAATATTAGTATTAGCATATTACAATAATAAATTTCTAACTAAGGCTAATCTAACATATAAAAGTCATTATTTGTTTTTTCTTATTTTATGCACTTGCTTTTTCATAAGAATTTATTTCTATTTATAATTTTAATGTGTTTTATAAAAATGCATGTTTTTTACCCCAAAACTCGGAAAGTAGTATTTACTTAAAATTTTTATAGTTCATTCCAATTCAGCAGAAAATTGATGGTATTTACTTTTTATGTTAATACAATCAAGGAAGAAGTGGTACATTGACAAATATTTATATTATTTTGTCCATTAATTCATTAAATATGATAGTTTCCTTTATCCTCTACAAAATGTTAAATAAATCATCAAAATGGGACAATTGGGACTACAGAATTATGGCCTCTTTTATTTTTGATCACATTATTAATTTTCAATTATATCTATATATCAATTATATATAATTATATATCAATTTTTCTACAAAATTAAGGTTTTGTGCTTTAATATTTTTAGTTTTTATCTTCTAAACCCTGAGGGTACCTTAAGCTATTATTATCTCTTATAATAATAATTAATGATAGAAAGAAATCCAAAATATTTACTACTACTATTTTTCAAAGTGATTTCAAAACATCTATTCTTCCTTTTGTGAACTTATAACCTTCTGACATATCAAGGTTTGCTGAAATACTACAGATCTCATAAATAAAAATCAATGTTTTCTTTCTTTGTATTTCATGCACTATCATACTGTTTGTCCTTCATTTACTACATTAAAATTTAATATTACACTAGTTAATTAAAATAACATTAAAAAGTAAAAAACATATTATTTATTTTTTCATCAATATATAAATGTAACAATGGTGTTTATGAACATTAATAATATCTTCAGAAATTTTTTTAAAGACCCTCATTGACTAAGACTATTGCAAAAGTGGAAAAGTATAAGGTGTAAAATAACACCACCTTAATCAATTCTTATGATTTTTTTTATTCGAAATTCAATTTTAAAAGTTTACACTGTATATAAAAAAAAAATTACTAAATAAGTTATTAGTATATTAAAGAAAAAGAAACATATCTTTTTTATAAAGTTAGTTAGAAAAATGACAGAAAGCTATATACATTTTATAAAATATAAAACTCATCATGCCACAGACTTTTAGTGTCCAACAAAATTTTCATTAATTTATTAAGAGAGGTAACACGTTTGACTGTTTTCTTAAAAATCATTCTGGCATGATAAATTGTTGAGAGTTTCAGTCAAAAATTAATTTTTTTTAAACTGACCTAAGTTTCGAACCAAACCGGCGTGTATTCATCAGCGATTTGATACATAAATCAAGAATTAATTGTTGACTGAAACACCTGACTATGTATCATTTCAGATTAATTTATTATACATATATTATAGGAATCAACATCAAAATCTAAACAGATACTTACTTCGTAACATGGACAAAAGGATATGGTCTAGGGCATGTAACTCCAACAGCTATATAAAAAAATAAAAATTATAACTAAATGTACCAATCTTACATTATATGTACAATAAAATATATTTATATAAAAATTTACTATCTTAAGTTTAAAAAAGCTGAAAATATGCTTTAATTGCTTAATAAATTTGTAGGAATTATTTAAAATAAATATTCTGATGAAGTGTAGAATAACACATGTTTAAGGTTTCTGAAAGCTAAAAACTTGGTTACTTATGATATAAATCTTTTAAGTCTGAAGAGAATTGATAACTTTAAATTTCTAAAACTAGTAAAAAATGGTTCCAAACGGTCACATATTTCACTGTTTGAAAAATCCTTTCAATTTATTTTGTGATAAAGATAAAATTTTTGCTTTGAAATAAATTTTAAAGATTGGAAACTATTAGAAAGGTGGAGAATTGGAAACCCCACATTTTTAATATCTAGATTAAACCAATTCATGCACTTCTCATTAAATTGTTAAAGCTCAATAATAAAATTATTTCACTGCAATTATAGAAAATAATGTATTCTTAAAAATAAGAATGAGCATATCTTTCAATCTGCCAACTATTCAAATTCAGATACCATTTATAAATCAAGAGAGATGATCAAATTTTGCTGATTCCTGTGTCTTGTTGGTAGCAATGGAATTAAAAGTAGCAATATATTTATTGTAAGTTACAAATATGTTAGAGAAAAAATCATGCAATTTATATACTGATTAATAATATATTTTTGCTTGAAATGAGCCGTAATTATTCGATAAACGCTATATCAAACAAGACCTAAAAATGTAAACAAAATACTGACTAACTTTAATTGAAGTTAGTCCAGTATACCTCCCAACATTTAACAATTATGTGGAGGTCAATAATATCTCAGCCTAACAATGAAGGAGTGAACTGAGATAAGGGTCTAACAACCTACCATGTTTAGCTAATCAATTTATACTCTGAAAGCCTAAGAAATGCGTAAAAGGACTTGTCCCGTTGCTATAGCACTGTGAGGTAGTGGTGTGGTTTATTCAAGATGGGGCAAGTATCCTTAAAAGACCATCTGCGGCCAGGAAGACCAGGGGAAGCGACCATCCCAGACAGCATCAGCTGCATGAGGACTTGGTTCTTAGTGAATAACGTCTAAAGAAGAAGCAGATCACAAAGATGGTTGATCTATCAGAAACTACTCTCCTAAATATACTTCAAGTTCATCTTGGTATCAGGAATGTCAGTGCACAATGGGTTTCTCAGGAATCTCTCATCTGCTCTAAAAAAAGTAAGAATTGATAGCTGTAAAGAATGTTTGTCACTCTGTTTACGTTTTGACAGGAATAATGACCGGGGATGAGAGATGGGTTCACCTGAATCAAAACAGGAGTCAATGCAGTGGTGTAGGAAAGCTGAAGAGCCACAGGTCAAGTTCAAAGCCTAACCCTCTAGGAAGAAAAATCATGGCCAAAATTGTTTGCGATTCAGAAGGTATCCTGATAACGGTTTACAAAGACAAAGATGTTGCAGTCACTCGAGAGTACCATTGTAATGTCTTAGCCCGTCGAGGAAATCCGCTGCTTCACGACAATATGGGGCAGCACACCACTAGTAAGCTGAAGGCCATGATCAGAACTTCGAGTTTTGATCCGATCAACCATCCACCCTACGGCCCTGAACCGGCCCTTACTGACTACTTTCTGTTATCTCAGGGGAAGGAGATTTGAGGACAAAAACAACACAAAAAGGCAATAGAATTTAAAAAATTTAAATTTAAAAAAAGAAAGTTATTATCCAGGGGTTTCGGTGCAGAAATTTTCAGTTTGCCTTTTTTAATTATTGTTTTTTTTTCTGATTAAATTTGTTACTTAACTATTTTTCTTTTGATTTATTTTTCTCTTTACCTGATTTGCGACCACTCATTGGCTGAAAAAATTTCCGTTAATTCCCCCACTTCCGTAAGTTCCACCTCTCCTCGGCCAACTAAACAACTAAACTTATTACAGTTTATGCCACATAAAGATAACATCATTTTGAATGATTTGGTGTAAAAAACTCAAAATCGAATTTTTCGGAGATGTTACAATATTCCACGACAGGTACGACATGTATTAAATACATAAGTTTCAACAGGAAATATATTGAAAAAGTAATATATAGGTACTTTGTGTCCTTATTTTATTCCTTATTGGGTTAGGTCAAAAACATTTACACTTCCTCTTGTACTTAGTTAAATATCTTTGGAGAAAAAAACATAAATTTATTATTAATCTAAAGTTAATGCACAAATAACTACCTTCTGCTCCTAAAGTGAATCCTTCAACCTCTGCATCAGTAGCCTCTTCAACGGGAGGAGGTAGTTCAGCGTCTACAGGGGGGGCAGCTTCTTCAACTTTTCTAAAGCAGAAAAAAAATTAATATAACAAGTCATCATCAATAAAAAACAGGAATTTACCAAAATTAAAATAAATATCAGCATTTATCAAAAAATTAAATAAGGTACACATTTTCATTTTAATCATGAACTATTTAGTTTACTACTAAAAGTATACAATTTTTTTTTTTTATGTTTTTAAAATTTTATATAAAATCCTATCTTACAAAAAAGACAAATATTAATCAAATAAAGTTATTACTTACATTGGGGACATTTTTGTATCCATCAACAGAAGTCTGGATACCAATAATTTTCATTAGATGTGTCTATTGTTTTTTTTGTTTTTGTTTTGTTTTTAACTACAAAATAGAAAAACTAAAAAGTAATTGTCAATTTTTTGTTTATTCGAATCAGTTACATAGAGGAGATAAGATATGAATCCTCAATCTTGTTCAAATGTTCAGTTCGGGGGAGGTTATTTAATCAACTAACTCTCTCTAATAGCTTTCATTCAAACAGGTAGGAAGTGAAAGTAAAAAAAAAAAACAAAGATAAGAGATTCAAGATTATGGCTCTACAAACATAGAAATAATAAAAATAACTGACAATATCAAGTGAAGAAGGGTATATTTTTTAATTAAATTATAGATTTTAACCATACATTTTTTTTTAATTTACAATTTTACAGAGGAAGCCAAAAATCATTCTACTCTCCAATATTTTCTAGAGATGATGATCAGGATGAGGTTCCATCCATAGTTTATTCGTTTATTTATTTAGCGTCACTTTATGCTGCTGGCATCAGACGACCATCTAAAGTAACCAGCATAACATAATTTTTTTACCCAAGCAATGTACATCTTAATAAGCAATTGTCGCAATAGCTAATGACTTAAAACATGTTCCTTATAAGTATGCAGTGAACCTTTCGTTAGGGTTCCTCATTCCATTAATGCAAAACTTAATTAATCAGAACCAATAGAAATAACCGACACCGAGGGGTAGAAAACCAAAACCTAGGTTTTTTTTAAACAATAGGTTTGGTAATATAGCTCACCCACAATTACTTGGCAATCCAAACGTGAAGTAGTACTGTGCATAGTTGAAAACAATTTTTCAATTCCAAATTATTTATTATATAATAGATCAAAGTGCATTGAATGAGTGGTAAGTTTATAATAAAAAAATAAAAAAAATTATATTAAAAACCAATGTTTCAAAATTTATTGAAATTGGATAAAGTGGTAAAAAATAATATTCCTTCTACCCCACCCTATCTGTGATAATTTATGTAGAATTAACCTTCTTATACTACTTTAACATCCGAGAATGAAATGAGTTCTTCTAATTTTTCCGAAATTACATAAAATGTTATACAGTTAATAAAATTTAAACGGATTTAAAAGGAGGGAGGGTAAATCAGCTATTTCAAAGACTATAAAGATTAAACGGAACGAGAGACCAAATTCAGCTAATAAAATAATCTCCCCAAATAACCAAAGAACAATACTTATGAACATGACATAACACACAAGAACTTTGTGAACAAGACTCAATACAATAGAGGAAATAAAACAAAGATTAACAAAAGCCAGTAATTACAAATAAGCGGTAATGAATTATTAAAGAAAAACTAGTAAATCAATCAATACGTCTGCAAACGCTGAAGAATATATTTTCAAATTATAATCAAAAAGTTATTTCTCTAAATAAACAATAAATCAGAAGGACCTCTTTTGCTAAAATTGTCCAAAAAATAAACCATTTAGGAGAGTGGTCACTGAGATAGAGTGAGTGATCATTTCATAAAGCATAAATTAATATTTAAGAAATAAATTAATAAAAAACTTCAAATAAACAAAGGAATTATTATTGTGGTCAATTACAATTTATAAAAAATTAGGTATAATTGAAAAAAACAAAAGCAATTACTCGACAGTCTCCTCGAGCGGCAGCGAGTCAACCCATTGCTGGACGGGAGATTTGTTTCGAGGGGCAATTTCTTCAGGAGAATGAAGTAGTTTCACTTCTTCCTGTCTTTCTCCATTCTATAATATTTAAACAAATGAATGAATTCACATATTTAACATGTACAATTTAATATGAAGAGTCCACGGAAGAAAGGGGGAATGTCATTTGGAGTGCTTTCCGAGAAAATCGAGTTTTTAGGTTTGGATCTTTAATTACTAAAGTATCTTTTATCATTTTTCTTCAATTTTATTATATGTCCTTTTTCCTTTTTGTTTTGCGTGTCAAAATAATAAATTTGCCCGAAACAGGCATAACACGCTCTAAAAAAAAATGTTTTAGTAAAAAAAAACAATCTAAACATAACAGAAAGGGGGATAGTCCTGGACCCCTTTCTTCCCTGTTTTATTGATGAAATGGTGATATTAATACACAATCCATATAACTTCTAACATGACTCTCCCCCATTCTAGTTTTTTCCGTGAGGACATTCCTCCTTTCTTCCGAGTATGTGGTTCTTTCCATCGCTTGTAACCAACCGACTGTTATTATTTCTGACTATTTCTTTTCCCCAACGCCACCAGGAACCACCACCGTCGCCAACTAGTTGTCCCCGCGCTCCAGTTAGCTCTCGCACTCGTTAATTTTCATTAACTAATTACTAGACGAACAATTATATATATATAACTACAATTCGGAAAAAAATTGACTCTCCCCCTTTCTTCCGTGGACTCTTCATATATTTGGACAATCTTAAAAAAAGGAAAAGAAAGTTTCTCACACGTAAACAATAAGGTATTAACAGTATTTAAATCAGGGGCTATAAATTGTTGCTAATTAATTATATTCATTGTGTAATATTAAATAATAACAAAATACTATTTTGAGGTGACATGGATAAACCTCTACAATTATATTTTTCACATTTTATGTAAAAGTGAGAAAATATATAATAAACAGGAGGCACGACTGTTGTTACGAATTTCATTTATTCATTCATTAATACAGAGTATAGAAAATATATGTTTTCTTAAAAAGAAAAATTTTAAATTATCTTCAAAAACATGACAATCAGATCTTTAAAAAAAATCAATAAAAATGCAACATTCATTTACATGATCACAAAATTATTTTTAAAACTTCCAGGTCTATTTAGGATATAAATGGTAAATCAATTATTCAAATGATAGAACTAGTTTTATAATTTAATCAAATAAGGAACCAATATAATTATTGTGCATTAAAAAAATATAATTCTTCAAGCATTTTGTGATTTATTCTCAGTAAAGTTTTCTATAACTTACACTTATGATTCCTTCCATTTGGTTTGATTTTGAGGTGACAAATATGCAAGTTCCTGAGTCACTTGGGGTACAAACATCATCAGCTGCTAAATTTTCATCCTCAATTTCAACCTTGTCGCTAGTTTCATAACCCTCATTCACACCCGATGTGCCAGGAACACTCTCGTCTCCGCTTGAGAAACTGTCAAATCTGAATCTGGATGAGGCATTAGCTAAATATTTCTGCCATACTGCAACTTTATTACGTATTTCTTGGCTTCTTATCTTCTTCAAAAATCCTTGCAACTGCTTTTGTATTTTATTCTGGCCTAGAAAAAATAAATCGACCAATATAGTAACAGGGTACAATCATTTTGACATTCAAAATTGTTAGTTTAGCTACCTGAATCCATCGAAGACAAACACAAACCGTAGCAAAAGCCCCAATTCCAACTGTTTAAGATCGCATGCAAAATACATTAAAACAAGCTGGTTTAGAGATAAAAAAATATAACTCTACATGCTGTTGACTCTTGAATTATTTTGGTCCCAGCATATGCTATGCATTTGCTCGAACTAACAGGTTAAAAACAACAAATCTAAAGCCATTATATGCATTGAATCAAATGACATCCATTAGTTAGAGATCTCCACACCTTGCAGAAATACATTTTGTTAAGAAGTAAAGACAACCATACAATATTTTCATTTTAGAAACTTACTTAAAAATGAATTGGGAAGGCTGACAATTTAAAAAAAATAGAGGCTATTGAAAGTAAAACAAACAAAAATCACAGACACATTCAGTCTTCATATTTCACAACATACTAGCCTTATCAGTGGACTTTCTCTTCAGTTCAATAAAAACATCAAAACTGAATTGACAGATAAGAACAGTGTTGCCAGGGTAGTTCGAAAATCATTCTCCATAAAATGGCCTTCTATCAGTACAATAAATTATACTATGATTTAAAAATGTAAAAAGTAAAATTTTAATAATGAAATTCTAATTTTTTAAGAACAAGTGAGTGGCCAGCCATAAAAACTAATTCATAAAATATGGTGGTTGGGGGTACAAAAAGTTTAAAATGAGTTATCTTAGTTGTTTCGAAGTATTTTACTGCCCTTCTTAAGGGCCTAGAAGCTAAGAGCCTAACATAGAACTACATGAAATAACTTTGCAATCATCACATTAAAAGTATTAATTATATATGTATATACACGAGTATTTTTTACATCAATATAGTGTTTTTTTATGAGCTCTTATCTGTTTTACCTAGCTCTATTAAATATTTCCTTTCATTGGTGAAACCAAATTAGAATTGAGAGTTCACAAGGGAACGGTAAGAACTTGGGCATCCAGCCGGTTGTAAAGAGGGGAGCGGCAGCCTCAAAGCCTTTCCCCTGGATCTGCCAATCAGCTTTTTTACCTTTATGTTCCTTTCCCACAACTAAAATTCAACTTTTCCTGCATATTATTTGTATAATTTCCTTCTTTACTTAAAGTAATGTTAAATCCCTATCTTTAAATATTTTCCAATGGGGGCTGCAGCCCTCCCCCTGGATCCTCCAACGGGTAAAGGTCTGGTACACCGCAGCACGGGCCTGTATGATTATAAGGAGATTAGAGAGGAGGAGATTGGTTTAATTATTCCAGCTCATGCTTATCTAGTCAATCATCGCATAATAGTAAATATATATGAAGACTCCACGCTAAAAACGTGTTCAGTCCAATTTTTGTGAATATTGTTTTTTAGCGCATTATACTAAACCATTTCGAGTACTACATATCTGTGTAGTTTACAAGAATATAGCGGGTTCATTTCTTGAGATATTTACAATTCTTTTTTGGGGCACAAGCAATTACAATTCTTTTTTGGTCATTAATTCTTTTTGAACTAACAAATAATGTATTGTATTTTCATTAACATTACCATTATTTGGTAATGTTAATGAAAACATTATTTGAAAATATATTGAGCTTACACTATTTTTTCCCATTGAGTTAGAGTTACTAGGTTCTATACAAGACATAGACAAACATTCTTTTATCAAAATTTGCAAAATGTGACTGAACACGTTATTAGCGTGGGGTCTTCATATATATTTAAGAATTTGTTAACTAATTAACACTTGAACGAAAATTGGAGTCTGATTGAAATACGAAGGATACGATAGTAACGGGTCGGTTGACCCGGCGCACAGTGGTGCAAAACGGCGAAAAATGGGAAAAAACCTCATCTCAAACGAACCATTTGGGTTACAGGCATCAAATTTACAATTTTTATGTTTTATTACCTGCTGAATCGAATGAAGCCATAGCCAATTCAATCGCATTATTAGAAAGGGTAGAAATTTAAGGTCAAAAATAAAAAATAAATCTAGTTTGGTAGGTACATACATGTTTTTAAGGTGCTAAATCGAAAGAAATGATAGCCAACTTAATCAAATTATTAGAAAAGTCAACATGTGGGGTCAAAAAGGCAAAATTAAAAAAAAAAAATCTAGTTCATATCGATATATGTATATGTTTTTTAAGGGCGAAATCGAATGAAGTGTTAGGCAATGTAATCCAATTATTAGATAGGGTCAAAATTTGAGGTCAAAAAGTCAAAATTCAAAATCAGTTGACATTTATTTTAGGAAATAAAATAACAGAAATTTACAAATTAACGATTCCGTTTCTTCTATCAAAATGAATTGAAACGTCGGAGAAATACAGTTGTGATTTGCATCTAAAATTAACTAACAATTAATAACACCTATAAATAGCAACAACAAAGTTATAGATATACTCCCTCACAACAGATATTGAGTTAACAAAACCAACATTTTTTAAATTATTTTAAAAATTTATTATAAAGAGGGCTAATAAATCATTACAGTTGATTACTAATTAGATCGATTTATTGTTAACACGACGAAATTCGTTGGAGAACTAATTTAATGAGTGATGCGAATAATTCCAAGAGATCAAATAATCCTTTGAAAAAAACAAGTGGTGTTTACTAGAAGAGCATAATATTTACCTGTGAACACATACGGCCGAGTACGGGATTGAAACTAATACCAATTTTTCTCCAATAGTAGTACTTATAAAATATTTTTTAAAATATGTCACAGAACCTAGTTCGACGGAGCTTTTTTTAAAAGTTCAAATGAAAACACGATAAGTTAGATCTTTCAGGCAGCAAATGTAAAAATCCTTCGCTGTCACTGATATGCTAAATTTATCAAAATAAAACCCCTAATGGAACCAGTATGTATATATAATGATGTTCGCAAGGCTTTGCGAGTAATCGGATAAAAAGTTAGTTTAAAAAAAAATCATCTCTACAGAACAATGGAACCGTGATTTTCACAACATATAAGAAAAGTACTACTTCAATCACGTATATATGTCTGAGCTTTGAGATATTTGGAAAAATCGTTCCACAAAACTGTACTACAGGTAGTTAGGTGTTGAAAAATTATTAAAGTATTACTCCAGAAATATGTTGATTTTTAGGGTTTTTTCCCCTTATGCACCACTGTGCGGCGTCGGGCATGTGTGAACAGACCTTAAGAAAGTGAACTAACCCAAAGACAATCATTCTTTGCAAGCAGTAAAGCAGTAGTTCTCCAACTTTTTATTTCTATATGCTTTAGCTGTAATCCACATGATTCATACAATTGCGCCTTTTTTTATATAACACTTTTCTTTAGCAACATGTTCAAATATAATTCTTATAGGGACAACGCATTCAATGTTAAAATAATTCAATACATTTATATTTCTACAGAAAAAAAATATTTTGTTTCTAAATTACTAAGCTTTGCGTTTTCCCAAGCCCTTCCATACTCCATTTACTATTTTTTTTCAACTGAATTTTATTCTTAAAATGCTTCAAATATCTGTTGAATAATTATTAAACATGGAAGTGCTTATTCTGAGGAATGATTTGGGTAGGTTATTTGACCCCTAATTTACAATTGAAATTTGTATATAGAGTATGGTGACTATTTCTACCATCTCGGACATATTTCATGGTTCTAGGATATCTATGGTCGTACATACTGACATGGGCGAACCACTTCAGCTGGCGGGTTTCTAAGAGCTCTATCATTAGGGCCACCTCTCTTCTTGGCGAATTTTCACAGCAGATACAGCCTCTCCTTGGTTTTCCAGGTGTCCTTATGTTTTTCAATAGTAAAGTCTGTTTTAAAAGGAATTAAAGCGTCAACATTGTTTTTTACCTCGGACCTTTTTCCCCCTTTTTTTAAACTAATCTTTGATTTTACTTTCCACAGTTACGGTAAATCCCGATATAGAGTTATAAATAATAAAATAAAATCACGATCAGACTCCAATTGTTTGATGTGTCAAACAATACTGATACTAACAGTGATCAATATACCTCATAAACGTCAATATAAATTCCTATAAATATGATTGAAGCTCACCATAACATTATAACGGTCAATGTAGCCTTTCAATTCGTATTGATAAATGCTTATAGAAGCTTATTAGGTATTTCAGTATCAGCGTCTCCAGAAACTTTAAGAAAGAATATCATAACATCGAAAACTTCATAACTAACTGTAATTAAAATTGCGTGTAATTAAAAACAAAGATTAAATTGGGAATTAGCGTTTATGTGAACCCATTAGAAGATCCTTCTATAACGCAACACATTTTAATAGTAACAAAATAAAACTAAACCAGGAGTTAAGGTGGAATATGGAGTTAACTTGGACAATTTCTCAGTGAATTTATTTTTCATTTTTTTCATGAATTTTTTTTTTGTTCGGTACCTGGCCATGTGTGGCATACGGGGGTTAATCTAGAGGTGTAACCAACCTATTCTAACCATGGTGGGTAGGTCAAGATCTATTCCGTGGGGTCTCCACGAAATAAAAGTCAAACATCCCAAGGTAGATTCGAACCGCCACCGTTCGGCTCGAGCATGCTAAAGCGGTTTTTTTAATATTTTTATGAACTACTTTTTGTTTTGCCTTAACGTTTTTGAATTGCTTTTCCTCTTCCAGGGCTCCAAAATCGCCGTTGAACATGCTTTTATGATCCAGTGGTGGACAGCCATGGAGAGGAACATGCCTGAACAATAACCCTTCATAAAAATCATCAATAGGGAACACTCCCAGTTCCTGCCAAAGGAGAAGCAGACCCTAGTCAGATTGCCTCCATTGCCATCCAGAGGTACTTCAACAAATCCATCCTCCTGCCAAACAGGGACAAAGATCTTCCCCAACCACAAAGCCTAAAGAGATATCTCCATCCGTACATGGAATAGGTAGATGGTCGCGCTTTCTCTAAAATCTACTAAGAAAATTCAGTTGTATTTATTATTTTAAATGGTATTTTTTTTTTACTTTCACTTACCTATTTTAAATTGATGATATAATAGTATTTTTTTAAATATATCATATATTAATGTTATTTAAAACAAAATAAAAAAGTATTTTTTTTTTTTTTTTATTACTTTAATAATAAGCGATTTTTACTTTCACTTACCTATATATGAAATATATAGTAAGTGGAAGTATTGCGATCGTGAAAATTTTCGACTTCCGGTTTTCAACGGAAATACACGTTTTGGGGTCCCCTGAGTCAAAATAACCAAGTCCCGCGAAATGGTCTGTGTGTGTGTGTGGGTCTGTGTGTGTGTGTGTGTGTGTGTGTGTGTGTCTGTGTGTGTGTGTGTGAACAGACTAGCTCAAAAACTATAAACCGCGCGAACTTGAAATTGGGTATTTAGAGTATGTATATGCCCGCGATGTGACAGCAAAATTTCTTAAATTTGCTCAAAGGGAGGGGGTACTTTATTTAATAACTTTTTAAGTTTTTTTCGATTTTCTCAAAAACGGCTCTAACGATTTTGATTAAACTGAGTATTTGATGTATTGATATGCCCGAGATATGACTGTAAAAATTTCATCAAAATTGATCAACCGGAGGGGGGACTTTACTTAATAAATTTTGTATCATTTTCACGTGTTTTTTTTATTTACTCAAAACCGGTTTTAAAGATTACGATCAAACTGGGTATTTGATGTATGCATATGCCAAAGATGCGATAGCCAACATTACATCAAAATTGATCAACCGGAGGGGGGACTTTACTTAATAAATTTTGAATCATTTTCACGTGTTTTTACTTTCACTTACCTATATATGAAAAATTTCGACTTCCGTTTTTCAACGGAAATACACGTTTTGGGGCCCCCTGAGTCGAAATAACCAAGTCCCGCGAAATGGTCTGTGTGTGTGTGAACAGACTAGCTCAAAAACTATAAACCGTGCGAGCCTGAAATTGGGTATTTAGTGTATGTATATGCCCGTGATATGACAGCAAAAATTTCATCCAAATTGCTCAAAGGGAGGGGGTACTTTATTTAATAACTTTTTAAGTTTTTTTCGATTTTCTCAAAAACGGCTCTAACGATTTTGATTAAACTGAGTATTAGATCTATTTATATGTCCGAGATATGACTGTTAAAATTTCATCGAAATCGATCAACCAGAGGGGGGACTTTACTTAATAAATTTTGTATTATTTTCACGTGTTTTTTTTATTTACTCAAACGGAGGGGGTACTTTATTTAAAGAATTTTGTCTAATTTTTACGTTTTTTTCCGATTTTCTCAAAAACGGCTCTAAAGATTTTCATTATACTTGATATTTGATGTGTGTATGTGCCTGCGCTATGAAAGTCAAAATTTCATCAAAATTGATCAATTGGAGGGGGCACTTTACTTGATAAATTTTGTCTCACTTTCACGTGTTTTTTTTTTTTTTTATTTACTCAAAAACGGCTTTAATGATTTTGATGAAACTGGGTATTTGATGTATGTATATCCCCGCGATGCGACAGCCGAAATTTCATCAAAATTGTTGAAACGGAGGGGGCTCTTTATTTCATAACTTTTTTTCCAAGTTTTACATTTTTTTCGAATATCTCAAAAACGGCTTTAATGATTTTGATTAAATTATTAATTTTTAATCAAAATCAAGTCATCTTTTCTATATTATTTATAGAAATGGCAATTAAAAAACCATGCCAATTTCTAATCTAAGTAAGTTGGTAAGTGAAAGTTGTGTGTTGCGCACATCGCACCAGATTTTTCTTCTTATGTATATTCTTAATGTGATTATGAACAAATTTAATTTTTTTTTCGGACATACATACTTCCCTATTCCTTTATGCATTCTTATTATTAACAAATAAATATTTTAAATAACTGAACATTTTTAATAATTTAACAAAAAAAGTTCATGCATGCAATGTTGTATTTCTGGAATGTACTTTTTAATATACTGAGACATTCTCTGGATATACTGAGGATATCTCTTCTGATCCACTTCTTGGAAAAATAATCATGCCATCTTTCAATCCCATTTACATACATACATACATACATACCCATTTACGCCCCCCCCCCCCCCTGGATCCGCTACTGGTTTATGAACAAGTTGTAGTCCCCAAACTGCCGGCTGACAAGCACAATCCTGTCTCTATCTAAGGTTAATTTTAATGTGCTTGAAACTCTGAAGTCCTTAAAGTACACTTTTAGGCCGGACTGTGATAACATACCTATTTCCTTCAGAACTGTGTCAGAAGCATTGTGTAAATTATTCAAGCTGATTCTTTCTCATGGAACTTTACCCAATGTAAGGAAACAGTGTGTCATCACATACATTAATCAATTTGAGTTTAAAATTGCCTATAATACTTAAAAAATCTTTTTGTTAAAACCATACCTCTCCCTTGTTTTTTATTGGTCTCTGCATGAAACCAATTGACATTAGAAAAAACATGTTTATGTTGTTTTAAAGATTGTAGATATTTCCAGTGATAAAAATCATTTATTTATTGAATCAGATAACAAGTTATGATCCTGAGAAAAATTGATTGCAATTTTTTTTGACAACACAAGTTGCCAAATGCATTTTATTATTAATCAATCTCTTTAAAAACTAGATACCCATAATAACATAATGCAAATTTAGTGCTCATTTGAATGGCTGAAACCTAAAATTTATATATATTTTAATTTAAGACCAGTAAGAGATTTCCAATAAAAAGCCAAAGTTACTATTTGAAAAATCACAAAAACTGTGATTAATAAAAACGAGTGGGAAATAGAACATGCCTTTATAGGGGTATTTAGTATAAAAACAATAAACAAATTTATTTTACTTTAGAAAGTAAATACGTGATGCTCAAATTTTTTTTCTTTTTCTTCAAAGCATTGTAGGTGTGAAAAAATATGGTATAAGATGATCTTTAATTAATTATATTTTAGTTTAGAAACTTTAACTCCATAATAAATTTCTGAAGGCAATATAAAGTGGTTTTAGATGAACAGTAATCTTTATCGATTTCCAGGAAGACATAAGAGACAAACTTTAAAACAAGTCATAAATACACCTCCTATCGATTCACCTACACGATATATTTACAAAAAGCAACCTGCAGTAAAAAACAAACAACCAATAAAAAAAAGGCGAATGTTGTCGAAATTAGGCCCCTTAAGAAATAAGCAATAATAAATCGAAAAATACTGAGAAATTCCATGTTTTGCAAGACAGATACCCCATAATTTAACGAGATATACAAATATAAGAATATAAATGTAGAAAAATGTGTGAAGTTGAGGGATGGCGTTTACACATTATGTAACTTCACAATCGAAATTGACCTGTTTTGATATTATAACTATCAAAACACGTCGATTTCTAATCTAAGTTCATAAGTGAAAGTTGTGTGTTGCGCACTTTGCATCAGAGTTTTTTCTCTGTACTTATTTTAAACACACTGTACACTCCACAAAGGATTTTATTGAAATTGATTTTAAAAAACCAAACCTTGTACTGCTGTGTCTGAAAACATAAAATTACTCAAACTATAAATATTCTTCTTTCTCATAACTGATTAAATCATAATTAATATATTTTGTTTAATTATGCTGTAATTTCATATGTGATAAAAACTTACATTAATGCACAAGTAATTTTTGTGGACCAACAGTCTACCAACTAGATGGGCACTGTAAATTTTTTGTAAGCATCCTTATGTTTGACATACAGAACGATTAAATAAAATAGCAAAGTTCAACTGTATTTATCTTGTCTTAACAGATTAGGATTTCTATTAATTTGCCATCTTCAAATTTCAATGAGCACAACTGTTCTCGTCCAATCCTGGTTACATTAGCAAGTCTTTTGGCCACTACCTTGAAAGTCTTCAGGGTGGGAGGCATAATTTGTGGGTTATTTCAATTTTCGTGCTGAAGGATTTTGTTGTACCGTGAACCGGGGACTTGCCCACGTTTCGTGAAAAATAATAATAGCCTCAGTATAAGTTACTAAATATGTCACAACAACAAACAAAGAAAAAGAACAAGTTAGAAGATAAAACAGCAGAGCACATTTTACTGGCTTGCACCGCTTATGAGGCACTGAGAGCACAATTGCTGAGGGAGACAGGGCTCTATGTTCTGACGGCGTACGATCTTCCTCAGCTGATGACTGAGGAGAACTACCCGTACTTCAAATCTTTTGTGTACGGGTGGAAGGATATAGTCGGTCGCTCCCACTTTGCCGCAGTCCCAGGAAGACCACCGGACTAAATAAGAAGTGTGGAAGGAAAAATGAGAACGGAAAATTGAGAACGGAAGAATGAGAACAGAATACTTCTTGTTGCAGAAAAAAGTCAAAATTGTATGTAATTGTTAACATGCGGCAGTGAGGTGTTTTGCGTATGCGAAACATCTTATTGCTGCAAAATCCGTATTGCCTCAAAGGCAAGGGAGGATGTATAATAATAAATAAATAAAAAGTTAGAAGATAAAGGAAAAAAATCCACCAGATCATTCTGTCCCAAGTCACTTACAATGTTGGTTATTTCATTGTTGTTGAATTACTTGGGAAAAAGTCTTTTAAATATTATATGGCAAAAATTTTAAAGATTTGAGGTGTTACGAGGTTTACATGTGTATTACCTGCAAATGCCAGATAGAGGAGATACATTCAAATTTCATTATAGGTCCAAAGCCAGGACATTGTTTTTAAAGCGAGTCCTCAAATAAAAGAAGGGGAGTTTTCAGTTCTGATATTCTTAATTTTTGACTACATTTGATTTTTGAAATATTTTTGTGTTAATAACATTAGCTATTTATATGTTTTTTTTTCCTTTTAATAAAATTTAAAAAAGAAAGTACTATTGTAATACATATACTTTTTCATTAAACTTGTTCTCAAATACTATTTCTTTTGTATAACCTGGCTCTTTTAACATCACAGAGGGCATGAACCATGATTGAGTGAACGTAATTGATAAGTTCATCTCATTCATATTTACTTCCCACCTGTTGGCCAAATAAAAATAACTGGGTAGTTCTTGAGGAAAGTAAAAGGGTTTTTGTGTGATATAAGAAGAGGTGTCATCAGCGAATGCTGTTAGTAGAGTCTGATAATTCTCAGATGTCAGTTACACTATCTTGCAGAACACCCGTCCCATTAAACTTTAAGCTAGAAATTTTAACATAATTTTACCATAGGTAAGTTTCAGGCACTTATTTACATATTATTCTTTGCATTTTCATGCAAAAAGATTTATTAGTTGGTAAAAATAGATAAGAAAACTATTAACAATAGTATAAGAATCCGACTTGAATTAAAAAAAAAAAAAGAGGATGGGAAAAAGAATAAAACAGGATAAATAACAACACATTTACATTTATTTTATTTCAAACAGGCTACAGGTTATTTATGTTAAGATACAAAGTTGTGTACAATCGATTTGATAAAACATTTTTTCTTTTTTTATTATTTTACAAAAAATCATTCAACGACAAATTGATCGCATATTCTTCATTAACAAAAATATATTATGTATGATCTTGCATAAACGATAAAATGTGTAGGTAAAACATTTTCAAACTTTTGATAAGAATAGAAGGATAGAAAATAAAAAATAATAATTATTTTTTTATCAAGAGTTTTTCTTCTTTCCCCGCAAAAAAAAAAAACATAAAATAAAAATAAATGAAAAAATATATTATCTATAATTGGGATTTTTTTTTTTTTTTTTTTTTTTAAATCTAAAACACAAATCTTTTAGTAGAGTATATTAGAGACATCTAATTTCCCGAAACAACCATCACGTAGGTAGGGAAGTACTCTTGAAAATTCCTAAAAACTCTTCTTTGAAAACATTCTCATCCAGTCTCAGAGAGTAAATATATATATGTATAAAGATATATATCACTAGTTGAGAACTCATAGTGTAAAAATATCACAATATATGACACTTGCTAATAGGTAACCGCCTCACCAACTAGCATTAAATAATAAAATACAATTAATAATCGTACAATAATTTATTTAAATTATACTATTACGTTTGATTTACGATTCTCTCCTAATCACTATGTTAAAAATTAGGAGTCGGCCCCAATCCCATGTGAAATTTTCAAAGTAACATTAAACTTTCTTTTGGATGAAGGAAAAAAAAAAAAAAAAAAAAAAAAAAAAATGAAAACAGAATAATAAAGTTCACTTACATCTAATCGAGTTTGATTATATTTTAAATATTGTTTCAATGATAGTAAGAAATCCTCAATTCCTATAATATGGCAACCTGGAATGTGATATTAAAATAGTTTTCATCTGATACAAAACCAGCTGCTATACTCTATGTCGTTATATCAATTACCTGTTAGTTAAATTCAAATCATCTACAAACAGCAATCAACAAATTCTCTTAACAACAAACATCTCACAAAAATTGAATGACACTAATATATTATATATAAATGTATGTGTTCGAATGCAGAAGAGATGCTAAAAACTATTGACATCTATTTCGAGATCAGCAGTTATTCTCTACTAGTTGCATATCCGATAGAATCGTTATCATCCAAAAATTAAAGAAAGAAATTTCAGCTTAATTGTTAAATAATATCATCTTAAGAAATACAACTAGACAATAAATAAAAAATAGAAATCAAACACAAGTGTAGCTTCGTAATAATTATTATGAGCTTTCTTGAGTTTATAAAAATGTTTCAATGGCACAAAAACTAGATATTATAATCGATTCAGATGTATGACACTTTTTTATTATTTATTAATGGTAATGGTTCCTTAATCAATACATTGATTCAGATAAAAATATCCTTTGATTCATGCTAATGCTTCGATGAATCTTGGTTCAAATGACTAGGTAATAAGAGTAGAGAATAACTACAATGGATGAAAAGCACTGGTACGCATCAGACGTAGCGACCATCACAGCACCACGCTCTATCCTTACAGTTGTAATAAACTAAACATCGTTGTCGTAGACGTGAACAGACTTTAGGCATAACAATATTGACTACCAGATACAAGGTTACCCCTTTGCGATCCTCTCGCTATCCTTCCGTTCATATCGTGGGACATGAGATCACATTTAAAACTGGTCATGGCATCCGACAACCATTAGCTCACACAATAATAAAAAAATCTCATCAAGTTTCTTCTTTTCTTTTTTTAGATTTTTTTTTGTTTGTTTTTCTTATAAATACATTAACATATTTAATTTTTAATTAATGAAACAAAATGACTGAGCATAATGCCGACTTAGATATTAAACAAGTAATTATTATCGTGTAGGCCTTATCACAATATACTTTTAAAAACTGTAGTTTCCAATTTAACGATCTCCGTAGAATATAAAGTACAAAATAAAAACGAAAAATAAACACGCTACTTCAAGCTTGCATTTTGGCGATATACAAGAAAGCTATTTACAATGTGAAATACATTTTCCTCTCTGCCCTCCTTAGTATTTTTTCATTTATAACTTATTTATCTTATTTAATGTTTACAGTTTGTTTGTTTTAAATTTATTTTTGATTCTCTTGGAGAGCTTCTAATCCCCCGGGTGTTCAGGGCAACTTCTATTCACTTCAAACCATCTGTCAATACAGCTGCAACAATAAAACAAAACAACATTAATTATTACACATGGCCAATTTTTATTTAAAATTAAAAAAAAAATTACTGATAATATGCTATCTATTAAATTCTGAAAAATAGTTGTTTCCTCAGTATATAAAGAATTTATGTTCTTTTATATATTTTATAAAAAAAAAAAAAAAAAAAAAAAATCCATTTTACCATTACAAACTTATCTGAGGAATTTTCAGGAAACAATTTTTTTTTTAATTGAAAGAAAATTATTAATAATAAATATTAAGGCGCCTTTACACTCTACAAACTTTACCTTCGAACACCACCCTTGAACAGCCTTCACGTCGACTTTTCGGGTGTTCTAGGTACTTCATCTGTTCACCTGTGTTCGGGGATAGCGCTAGTGTCACGTTTGATTTGGGTTTTTCCCAAGTGACAGGAGTTGTGTGTATATTAGTGCGCTGTTCTAATTCATCTCCTATTTTTTTATTTCTCAGATAATATAAAATATATTGATAATGGAAATATATTTTTCTTCATCATAAGCTAGCGTTGGGTGCATCAGCCATATTGGTTGGCTAACGTAACGTTAAGTATAAATGGCTGTTCGTTTAACGCCGGTACGGCAAGGTTCGAGGGTGAGTGTAAAGGCACCTTTAAACAGTCAACACGAGATTAAGAACTAATTCATGTCAACACAGTAGGTGCGGGAATAACATTAAAAATCGGTATAACCGCTCTTCTTACCCACCCCCTTAACCCTATTTTCGGGCTACAGATATCATACCTCGAAAGCGTACAAATTGAACGAGAGCGGAGTGTTAGGCAGTCTAAAAATTGATAATTAAATCGAAAGAGTAGAAAGGACTAATTAGATCGAAATATTAAAAAAAAAAAAAAAAAAATCGAGCGTAGCCACGGCTCCAAGGGTAGAAGCTAACTATCGGTGATGGAAATTGGATGAGGCAAAAAATAGGGGGGTAGGTGCAGTCATCACAGTGTTGACGAATGCTGAGTTTGTGAAGTAAGACATAAATCAGAAATAGTCGTACGTCTGACTCATTATTAATAAGCTGTGGTCACTTCAGACCATCCTCAGAGGCACTTTGAGGTGCAGTATTTAGAAAATATTAGCAATAGTAAAATCTGACACTCTTTTCTTTTATTTTATGATCTAATTATTTTTCTGGCCACCCAAACCGAAATAAATCAGTATTCAATGTATTGTATCTCCTTCAAAAGTTGTTCAATATTGAAAATTCCAAATCCATTTTGAAGTACACACCAATAAAGTGTCCCAAAAACATTGAAACTAAAACATTTTTATTCCATTATTTTTCTCCAGAATGAAACACCTACAGTTTCAATTAAAATCCCTCACTTTTACATTAAAAAAAAAAATCCCCAACTGTTCTCAGATTTCTCAGCCAGTATACACCTTGCATATAGGAAAATCTTGTTTGTTTGTCTTAAATTCTCTTTATTATGCTTCTATGGCTAATCAGACGATGTTTCAGTGGGAGTCCTAAAATTTGCCTACCCAGGTAATGTTGGATAGGCAAAATTATACATATATATATATATATATATATATATATATATATATATATATATATATATATATATTTATATGTTGGGATCTTTAACGAGTACCTAAAATCATACAGGCTTGGGATCGCCATTTGAAGTCACATCCGGAGGAGGGCATAGCCAAGGATTTTTTTCTCCTTTTAAACCCCAACCTACCCCTTGAACTTTTTGTTTACACTTACGCTTCTTTGACCAATTATTTTTCAAATATTGAAATTGAAATACATTTTCTTTTTATCCCATCGTTCTAATGACAACATATCACTTTTGTACATTTTATACCGATAGATACAAAATTAAAGTAGCCAAAGTTATAGTTGGCCAAAACATACCATACAACCATACAAGCTTGTCAAGCTATTAGATAACAAATAAAAGAAAATTTAAATCCTTTTTACCTCTTGTGGTATATGCAGAGGCACGGAAGCCTGGCAATAGTGTCCCCTTGGGTCAGCTCCTCGAGGCATATCACGCATTCACCCTTATCTTCCTTCAGGACATCCTCTGCAAAAATTTTTATTTAAATTTTTATTATTGTTTAGCTAAAAACAAATAGTTTGAATAATTGTAAGGATTTTTAGTTAAAACTGAAAATCCTGACAATAATTCAACCTATTGTAAAGAATTACAGTTGACTATCTCTCACCTCTAAAAACAAATAAATAAATTTAAAAAATAGTGTAAGAATGGGCAAAAGGCCTAAAGACAATAAAGCATCATTGTATGTTAATTCTATGCTCAACTGTCTTCCATCATTAACAATCTATATGAATTATGACCATCCTGTCTCTACTCTTATTTGGTTTCTCATTTATTCCAATCTTGTCTTTAGGATAACTTTCCTCAAGAACTTTATTCTTGTGGCATCTACATGGTACTTAAATTTCAAAATATAAGGGAAGAATTTAGTTTTAAAGGCAATAAAAACTTTTTTATGAACAGTTACTTCTGTCTTCACCTAAATTTCCCTTATAATGATAAAAAAAATCCGTTCAAACAACAGTATAGTTAATAAATTGATATACCATGAAAGAAAAAACGAAACAAAAACCATTGATGGTTATAATATTTACAATCATAAGATTTAACAAAGACGTCCAATGTTTTATACTTATAGTAAACCAAAGTAATTCAAATAATAAAAAATCCGGAAATGATGGTGATACAGAAAAAAAACAACAAAAAAAAAACAACTAAGTGAATTTGAATTTATATGATAAAAACCTACATGTTTTATCGTTATTACATACATTTGTTTAAAAAAATAAAAATAACTTTTCATTTCAAACAATCCACTTTAATGCCCTGATTCTCACTTAAATAAATATTACACAGTCAGCGAATTTGTGGAGAAGGTATAATTACATTCTTGCTATATGGTAAAAGACTATTATCTGTGTGAACATTTACTAAAATAAAAATGTCCATAAAACAGATCTTGACAAACAAGGTTCTCATCTACTACAAAGATCAGAAAAGTAACAACAATACACTCATTATAAATCGTCAAATGAGTTGCCAGAGTCGCAAGACAAGGGAATCAGCCCTCCTCATTAAACCAATCTGCCAGTAAATGAATTAGTCTTTAGAAACTAAAACCATGTAGAGAAAAGGATCATACAGCTAAGACATAATATTATGGTAAGTAGGCAGGATCATCAAAATGACTTTAGAAGCTATGCTAATGTAGTATGTTATTTTCTATGCTATGCATGTTTATGCTATGCTAATGTAATAATGGGTTATTTTCTGAAAGTACATGTTTCAAAACATTTCCATTAAAATTGAAATATCAGATAGATTTTATAAACTTAAGTTATTAAAATCATCATTCTAAATGAAGGAATGATTTCATAACCATCACATTTAAACTCACCATTATATATCAGTCTGGGTTTTGTTAGGCACATTACAAGATGACATTCTATGTCGTCGGGGAGTATAAATTTTGAACAAACTGGACATTTTATTCCTGAAACAAAACAAAACAAGGTATTAGAATATCATAAAACATAATTAAATGTAATGGTAACATGTAATGGAAATAAAGAAGTAAATAAAGAAAGAAGGAAAAAGTCATTCTGGCAAGAGAAGTTGCAAAAAGTAAAAATTTGACATATGTACATAACAATAATATATCATCAATGCTATTGCTTGTTTATGCAAACTGAAGTAGATTGTCATGATACTATAATAATATATTACTAGTACCTTTATTTAAAACTGCTTTCAGGAATAATCGTTTTATGTGTTGTTCAGTTATTTTTTTCTTGTCCATTTCCACTCAAAGGTGAACGTAAACAAACTATTTAAGATGAAATAACCAATATACTAACAATGTCAAATGTTCTATATATATAATATGAGTAAATCAATATTAAAGTCACAACAAAAAGACTAAAAAGTATCAAAACACGCCAGGGTAGACCTTTCAAAATGTTGAGGTTCAAAACAGTGAAGGTTAAGAAGAAAGTTCCAGGCCTAACGTACTAAGAATCCAGTACAAACGTTAGAATAATACAAATTGAAATAAATAAATGTTCTTGACACTAGTATGTGCACAAATGCACATCAAATTTCCAGTTTTGTTTTGATTTTAAATAAACAAAACATTAAATTATACGGAGATTATGGTCGGAATGGGCCAATCATGGTTAATACCTTTTTGTTCCAACAAGTAGTTTTGGACTTTTATGCCCCCACTCTAATGATTTGAGTTTGATTGGTTGATTTACCCGTTCGGATTGTCTCTTGTTCGAAAACTAACCCAAGCTTAGCATAAACAGTGCGGGTTACCACAGTTAGTCTAGGACTGCTTGGAACAAATCTAAAGAGAATTTTGATAAGGTTCAGAATTATAAAAGGCAGGGCGGTTATGTTAAACAGATAAAAGAGGAATTCAAAATATTGAAATGCAGGACTATCTTTAGGAGCGCTGGTGAAAAAAAAAATTAACATACAGAAAGCGCATTTGTTTATTATATATATATAAGAGGCTTTGTCCTGACTGACAGAATCAACGCAGAGCAGAAACTACTACTGATAGAAACTTGAATTTCGGAATTTAGATTTTAAACGTGATGTAGGTAACCACTAAGAAAGGAATTTCGAAAATGTAACTCCTAGGAGGTTTAAATGGCGAAATTGTCGTTTAACTCTAACGGACACCTATTTTTGCACTTCGAGAAAAAATATCTAATTTTGACTCCTATTAAAGATCTTGATACGACGAGTTTAACTCGAAAGCCCCCACGGGACGTCGAAAACCATGTTTTAAAGCCGAAAAATGAAGCGTTCACGACGAGTAAATAACTTTTTGTATAGGCGGTTTTAGTGAACTCTCTCCATTGCGCGTCTCCCTCTCATCTAACGAGCTGGCAGCTTCTCCCTCCAACATTCCACCTACCGGAAGCTCCGATTCTACTAAATCTTCTTGACATCAGTTAACATATTATATTAAATCAATACCATGATAATGATCACAGAATTGATTTTAAAGGCTCGCGGGCAAAGCGGCGACGGGGAATGCTAGTTTGTTTATAGTAAGAATAGGAGCTTAATTAAATTCATATACATACATAAATAATACTATACTAAAAATTTTGAAGTCATTGGATGTGTAAATTTATCTTATAAATTTTTTATTCCTGCAAATTAGGGTGAGCGTCGAACCCCATAACTTTCCCTGGAACAACCCGTGATTTCTTATACAGGATATTCAAAATAAATTGAAAATTTTATAATCGAAGATAAATCTGGAAAAAAAAAGAAAAATCTTAACAGACGAAAGAATGAGGAACTTCTTAAAGAAAAGTGGAACTAGATAGAATGAATTTAAATTGATTTTTGGAGGGCTGTTAAAAAAGTAAATAAGACGTTACCAAGCTATTTTTTTTCTTTTAAAATCGGTTCCGAACCGCTTGCAACCGGTGTTTTAACTTGAGCTAAAATCAATCTTTTCCATTCATCATCTTTTTGTTAGTCTTTTTAATAAACCATTAAAAAGACTAACAAAAAGATTTACACCAATAAATAGATAAATATGTGTCTACAAAACCTTTTTCAAAAACAGTAATGTCAGTTTTTACAACGTCTCAGAGGCTTAATAAAAATACAAAAAGGAGCTGATTGTTGCCTGGAAAGAAATAATTTCACTTAATTTGCTTCTTAAACCTAGGCTTTTTACGTAGGTCGAATAGAAATAAACCCCTGTTTTGCTTTTTTCCGTCACACTATTTTTAAAAAATGGTGAGATTTTATAGAACGCATCATCAAAACACTAAATTCAATCGAAGACATGAAGTAATATAATCTTATATTTCGTTAGCATTAGCTTTTTAAACAGTTAATCAAACAACAGCTACACTCAATACATTTCAATCAGCTCTTGTATTTATTATACCTGAGGAGCCAGACCTCTTCAAATGCTTTTCCTACCTGAGAATAATGTTACGGGCTTCGGGTTCGATAGAATGAACAATTAGCAATAGAACAATAATTTATTAATCAATACTCACAAGGGTAATTACTGCCTTATTATTAGATACAAACCAGGCTGTGTATGTAGACTCTAATTACTTATAACTAACCGCACGGGTTAAAACAAGAGTCTTTTCTACGACATACACTATCACCACAATAACTTATCACAATAAGGCTTACCACTTATAACACTATCTTATCACAATAGACTTATCACTGTTCACTACGAAGTCCACACCACGGGTGTTGCCAAACAACTCCGCAGAGGCCTGTTAGAGCCGGTATTTATTAGTCTTGGATAGATTCTAGAAGGTTCGGGGTTCATCTAGAACAAAGTCTTTGATCTTCCCCGACAGCCAGTGCGGCACCGAACAACTGATGTATTGTTCACCAAAGGCGCTTTGTCTACTACCGCTGACCGCAACACTACCCCCTCCTTAATGCTGATCTGTCCCAGATCAGGTCGTGAATGGGGTGTAATAGGCTCAGGTGTTTTCTCCTCTTCAGCTTCCAGCAGGACTTTTCCTGTTTCCTGACCGAATGTTAGAAGCACAGCGAGTTTCTTGAAACTACCAGGCGAAGCCACCTTCAACGAAAGGACACTGGCCGGTGCAACAGAGTCGAGCTCCACAATGCCAAACACATTTGACATTACACAAACACCAGAAGTTGGGTCCGGGACCTGGCTTGGATCAATCCTTACAACACTTGCTTTGGAAACCAGCACCTGTTGGTTGTGAGGGTCTAGACCAATGCTCTGCTCAACTAAGATTCCGTTAACAGCACCATGAGCAGCTGATGGTTTGCTCTCATCACCATTCGATTCGAGTCCTACTACCGCTGTTGGACTTTCTGTAGTCCCATGGGTAATATTGGGCTTAGGAGGAGGCCGTCCAGGTCCTCGAATGATGCCACTCACTGTCACTTCATTGTCAGTTTCTCTCTCCAATTTCAATTTCTCTGCTAAGGGGTCATCATCCTCATCAGAATCAGTAACATGCGTTCTCCTGTTTAACATTTCAAGTTCAGCATCATCAGGCTTCATAGACCCACACCAAGCCTTTCCCTGATTCAAGGTTCTTTGCTTGCTGTACCTGATTAGCCGACCACTGATGGAAAAGGTTCCAGAGTTTGTCACTTGATCGTTTCCAGCCCTCCCCGATATGGCAGTCCTATGTTCATTCAAAGACCGCTTGGCCAAACTCTTCTCAAATGCTCCAAACAGACGCCGACAAGCCTCCAAGCTTCCAGCCGGCTCCCAGCCACTCTGTTCAGAAGGGCATCCCTCCCATCCAAGGGTGTATCCGGCCCTCCTCGATACGGCTGACCTCTGTCCATTCAAAGACCGCCTGGCCAAACTCTCCTCAAATGCTCCAAGCAGACGCCGACAAGCCTCCAAGCTTCCAGCCGGCTCCCAGCCACTCTGTTCAGAAGGGCATCCCTCCCATCCAAGGGTGTATCCGGCCCTCCTCGATACGGCTGACCTCTGTCCATTCAAAGACCGCTCGGCCAAACTCTCCTCAAATGCTCCCAACAGACGCCGACAAGCCTCCAAGCTTCCAGCCGGCTCCCAGCCACTCTGTTCAGAAGGGCATCCCTCCCATCCAAGGGAGTATCCGTATTGCTTTTTTCCTGGATGGAACCTACGGGAAACAACAAACTCTTCTTCCTTATCTTGGGAGCTATCACCATCCTCGAGATGATCTCTCAAGTTCTCAATATCCTCCCTTCCTTTTTCAACACCAGTGGTTGACTCAACTTCCATGACTTCTCTTGTCGAATCCACCTGAACAAGCCTTCCCACTTCAACAGGCGTTTCCTCAGCGCCTTCATCGCAATCTTCCTTGTCAGGTTTAGCATACCTAAAAGTACTAGAATCCATGACAGTCTGTACAGCAGCTAACCCTGCATTTCCTATTCTTTCAGGCTTGGGTTTCATGAACTCCTCCTCGAAATGAACACCACAAGAGGATCCACACACAAGAGCATCCACCTCTCTCAATCCGCCAAGCGGGACCTTCACATCTTCAACACTCACTTGAGGATCAAGGTCGAAGGGCTCTTCTTTTTCTTCTTTATCATTAGTTTCCCCTTCACCTTTCGATTCGTTGAAATGAAACACTTCATCAACTTGCGTAGCACTAAGAACCTTCTTAACCGAAATCTTAGGAATATCACTATCAACTAACTTATTTTCTAAAGTAGTAAAAAATTCTGATAACGTAGAAAATAACTCATTTTGATTTTCTAACAACTCATTTTTCAATTTACTAAATTCTGTTTCAAAAAGAACGTGATCTGGATCTTCTCCACTACTAATTAAAGCTTCCCTGAGCCTTTGTTGCAATATAGACTTGTTCCCAGAAGTATCCAAATCGCGTTCTTCTAATTCACTTTTTAAATCTGCTACTTTCAAATCATACAATCTCAAGCCACCGGTTGACATTTTAAATATTATATACAATTATCAAAATTAAAATTAACAAATCAAAACTTAAAGACTAACAACAATAATTTGATTATAACTAACAACGAAAAAAAGAAATCTAATCCTATACACAGTTACTAAGATTTAAATTACAAATGAAATTCCCAACACTATAAACAATAAACTAAATTATTAAAAGAAACCAAAAAGATTAGATAAAACTCAAATATTAAATAAAATAAACAATATTCAATATAGACAAACAAATTTTCAATAAACTAAATTACAATAATTAACTAAAGTAATAAACAGAAAAATTATTTACAACAAACTAAATAAATACGCTAATGCTAAAAATATCCCCGCTTCTGACACCAGTTGTTACGGGCTTCGGGTTCGATAGAATGAACAATTAGCAATAGAACAATAATTTATTAATCAATACTCACAAGGGTAATTACTGCCTTATTATTAGATACAAACCAGGCTGTGTATGTAGACTCTAATTACTTATAACTAACCGCACGGGTTAAAACAAGAGTCTTTTCTACGACATACACTATCACCACAATAACTTATCACAATAAGGCTTACCACTTATAACACTATCTTATCACAATAGACTTATCACTGTTCACTACGAAGTCCACACCACGGGTGTTGCCAAACAACTCCGCAGAGGCCTGTTAGAGCCGGTATTTATTAGTCTTGGATAGATTCTAGAAGGTTCGGGGTTCATCTAGAACAAAGTCTTTGATCTTCCCCGACAGCCAGTGCGGCACCGAACAACTGATGTATTGTTCACCAAAGGCGCTTTGTCTACTACCGCTGACCGCAACAATAATTTACTGATCGATCAGTACTCCTGTACTAGTATCCTTATCACGTAACTAAGAGTTCATGTACTTGTTTTTCATAAGACGATTGTTTAATAGTCAAGATAAAGATAAAATAAAAATATTGAGTGATATAGGGGAAACTATATGGCTGGTACACAATCTTCTAATCACACGATGGTTATTTGGAAAATGGCCGAGTGTGTCCTAAAATAGACGGAGGGGACCGAAACGTTCTGTGAGGACCAGAACCCAACTGAAACGTTCGGGGGTTCTCTGCCCCGATCCGTGCGAGCGTAGTAAACATATGTCCAAAAATAAAAATAAAAATCGAAGTAGGGGAAATAAGTTTTAAAGTTGTTAGTTTGGTGAACGTTGCTGCTTTAGACATTCAGCAGTTTCTTTATATGATTTAGGTTAGTTATTAAAAATAGAATAAACAAGCAGAGTTTAAAGGGGAAAATAACGTGTTCATTAATCTCAATCGCTACGAAAATGCCACTTGACATGTTCATCCAATAAGCTCTTCAAATATTAACAAAATTTATTAAGGGCAAGTGACACTTTTGAAACACTTATGAAATGGGCAAAAATATAATTAATTTCAGTATTATATAATTATATCTACTATGTAATAGGAGGTGCTCATCAATCACCTAGCGAATAACTTATGTCGAACGTATAATAAACATTCTAACCAAGTTTGAACCCAATTGAGTTCCCAACAATCGATTGTAATAATCGACAATCGTTACCAGTTACCAGTAATGGTAGGGGAATGTAATAGTATATTTCATTACTAGTACCGAAAGTGGCCTTTTCCTGTGCGCTACGGAATTCGAGTTTCACGTACGAGGCGAAGCCGAGTACGGGAATAGTTTGAGTAAGCTCGGGAAAAGCACTTTTGGTACGTGGTATGAACGATATTTTTCATTACACTGCAAACTGGCAGTATAACAGAAATCTCAAACTAACATAATTAATTAACTTAAATTATAATTTCAAACACTAGTATACTGTTTGATTAGTTTAATGATCAACAAACAAAAGCTGAATACAAATTAAATAAAATACTGAAATAAATAAGGGTTCTAAGAATTTAAAAAATTGAAATTAATATTTACTGTACAGTTTTGATTGTTGCTTATATTTATGATTTTATTTGCTAATTTATTTTGTAGTAAACGGTGCATTAATTCATCGGGCAATGCCATTTCTTCAAAGCACTAAGTAAACTGACAACTTTTGAAAATATTTATGACACAAAAACTAATTGTAATCGGTGGATTTTCAGTTTTCTTGATTTCAATTTTTCATTAAACAGCTGTTCTTAATACAATCAGCAAGCGCTACTGGTGGCCGGGAAACGAAATAACAAGTACACCGAAAATTTTCGGTGCACTTACAAATTTTCCGTGCGCGTGCAAATTTTCGGTGCACTTTTAGAAGTAAACGGGAAACAGCTGTTTTTGTACTGTTTGCATGCATCGAAAGTAGTTACTTTCCGTGCAGTGTAATGAAAAGTAATGTAAAAACTATTCGCCAACAACCCGTTGCCTTTAGTTCAAGGTACTAATGGTTTCTCAACAGCTGATGACTCCTAAACTACCTCTTCCAACCCAAGAAAAAAAAAGATGTGGGGGTGGGCTGAGTTGGCCCTAATGAATTTCTAGATGCCAGGGGGAAGTGTCATGGCTTCCATGAATTTACTTAATGAGAACAAACAAAAACGATATTAAGCACCAGAAAAAATGGCCAAGAGTGTTTCATTAACACTGCATAGCTGCTGACTAAACCATTAATTTGATACATAAATCACCAGAAAGCTGGTCTTGTAGTATTTGCAATTAGACGTATAGGATATTACTTGAAAAACATATTCATTTCCATATACCCATTTAATCGTTACAGACAAAGGAATACTATTTGATACTCACATATGAACACGAATAACGACTAATTTGATATTCAATAGAGGCATATAATATAGAGTAATCGTTACTTTGAAATTCGTTAGTGTTTATCTGTGGATACATGGCAAATTGATATATCGCTGCTCCGAAAGTATTAATGAAAACTGCAAAAATTGAAATCATACTTAACAATTCTGCAAAATTAATTTTAATGTGTCTGTAGTCTCTAAAATGAATTTACTTCATCATAGTGTATAGAGTGTGCTTACGAAATTCCCTACCGAATGTATGGTCCATTATATTCAAACGAATTAGAATTATTTTCCTTCTGCTAGCTTAATAATAGTGCGGAAATTATTATCATCCGGCTGAAAATTCGTGAGTCGCTCCAGTTTTACTAATTCTACAACTTCATATCAACGGCAATCTCGTATCGCACGCTGTAGTGACATACACCACTAACGTATCAAACTAACGACCTTATGAAAAAATTTGAGCATCCTGTTGATTTCCACGTCATTGCTCAATTGTGATCAGCAGAATCAAATGGACACACTGGTCATAGAGAATTCTAATGTGCCAAAAGCAATTTTATTGCATCATATCAAGCTAGGCAAAATGCTGTCAAGTAAAATTAGTGACATATTTCATAAAGCCATCTGAGAACAGACATGATACACAGCAAGTATTACTTCGATCTTCGGTACTCGCTCTGCTAAAGAGTAACGATTACTGAATGAACAAGGGAATCGCGAAGGCCAATCCGTATTATTAACTTAGCATATTGTACAAAGTACTGATTTTTCGGAATTTCGAATGCACCTTTAAGAGATTTAGCGAGTTTTAATGTAAAAAGTTATTTTATTCTGAAAAAGGCGCAAAAAGCATGTAAGAAGCCACTGCTAACTACATTTCGAACACATATGCAAAAGACGAGTTTGTAATGTCACAATTCCTATGTAGTTAACCCGATAAAGGCATAGAACATATATTTTCAATAAATTAAGTCAAATCATGAATAGAAGTAAACGAAGAAAAAAATCGTGAACATTTCATAGATCCTAGAATTAGATCTTTCTGAAAATGCAATTTTATTTTTATATTTTAATCAAAATATCATAAATCGAAAGACAAATATCGATATTTTGTTATAATCTACTATGGATTGTCACCTCTACTCTAACATAAGTTTAGGTTATGGATTGCTAACCAAAACTTAAACGATGGTTTTATAAATAAAGCTAAAGTTAGGCGAATGAACATAACTTTTAGTTGATGAGACTCACTTTTTATGTAGGAATACATTCGATGATCAGGGGGGAATACTTTTTTATTGGCCTTTAAGGAGAAGGGGTCCGACTTGTTCATGGCTGCGGCAGGAGTGCGATGCTAAATCTATAATTCTAAACGATATTTAACATCGGAGCTATAATTAACGAGACATATGTCGAACCTGAACAGGTGAGCTAGTGAACGTTAATAGCAATGAAAGATAACTTAATACGAGTATTTTATACGATAAAGCTAATCGTATAAAATACTTAGATCTGTACCGATGCGGGTTATGGTAAGATCACAAAACAGTCAGGAGCAGTGAGCAGTGCGTGTTTTCGGATATAAAACCTGTGACATCCAACGGTACCACTTGTGCCCTAAACTGGAAATTTGTATCGCACATGCGCCAGAAAGTACGAAACTGCAAAAATTCGTCAGTTATAAGGAATGTTCCAACAAACACATGAAACAAGTTGACAGACTGCCGATCTCCTTTCCCTAATCTTTTAAGTGCTATTTTGAGGCGAATTTAACTAGATATGACTCAAAACATCAAGCCAGTCGATAAAATATTGTTTGAAATCATCAAATCGGTGATTTTTTCCTTCTTTTTTTTACTTACAAGGACAGGGACACTGCTAGTCTTTCACAGATCTCTAAATCGACGTATTTTGCCGTTCGCGCCAAAAGGCCCTAAAAGCCAAGAAAAATTAAATTAAACTACTATATTTTATATTTAGAGTTAAAAATTTTGATCGATACAATGGTACTAGCACTTTTTCAGAGCAGATTTAAGGAAAAATATCGCCGTTTCAAAGATTTTGTTTTGGATAAATAGCATTAAAGAAAAGGATTAGATCTTTATTAAAACTACCATTATAGATTTTTTATCACAAAAAATGACTTCCAATTTTACGTCCTTAACTCTACACTTAAAAATAAAAAAAAAATTAGCAAGAACCACGCCGATATAATTTTTTAAACTCGAAATATAAAATAAAGTAGTTTAAGGTTATTTTATTATTCTCGGCTTCTAAGGCTCAAAAAAAAAACAAAAAAAAAAACGCCTAATATTTTTTGACAAGGAACCTCCAAAAATATTTTCATCAAGATCCCTGAGATATTGACCGTGCCTTCTGTGATATTACAAAATATTTCGTATATTATTATAATATTACATTTTACATTACGCACCCACTAACTAACTAAAGACGGAGATGATGTCATTAGGAAAACAGTAGAGACCGTTATAGAAAGAAGGAATTTCACACGCTACCCTAATTGGTTATGCTAATGTAAAGGCAGACAAGAGCCCGCAAACATCATGGCCACCGTACTAGCTCTTGGGTTCTTGACCTCACTGCTTAGGTTCAAACCTCTCTGGTAGGAAGGCGATCGTTATCTCGAATCAGCTGATACACTTAGTAACAGCGTATTATTGAGGTGTAAGGTAACATATTATTTTGCAATAAACTTGCGCAGTACGGGACGCGAGAAGACCGGATTAGCTGAGGCAATGCGCTATGATAAGGATAGTCTGTAATTAAGATAGAGATCTTTCGTTGTTATCTGTAGTCATTAGGGGAGGTTTAATTTATATTATATTTTAATTTTTTTGACCCAACTCTGCTTTACATACCAATCTACACTCGGGGCAAAAAAAAACAACAACAATGGCGTACCTTGATTTTTTAAAATATCTTCATTTAATCGGATAAAAATTCCATATTCACACATTACGTATTTTTTTTTTTTTTTTTATATATATACATAGATAACTTTTATTCACACCTGTCAATAATATCATTAACAATCAATGAATTTGATTATTTTGAAATATTACATTCACATGAGAGGCATGAGGGGAAGCATTACCCAGCATCTCCTACTGGCTTGATTGACTATTTGACGAGGAGGTCCCTCATCCGCTCCTCTTCAGTCTTCAACGGGTGTTACCTGGCATGAGTTTTGTGGCCATGTTATTAATGAGTGAGTTAGGGTGTCCTTGTAATTTTTCGTGGAATCTTTTGTAGAGCGTTCATATGTCTTTGTTGACAGTCGGCATGTGAAGGTCATTGTGTAATGTTATATTGCAGACATACCAGGGTGCTTTTATAACTGTTCTAAAAGTTTTTGGCTGAAAGATTTGAAGTTTGTTAATGTGAGTCTTGTTGGCGATATCTGTCTAAGTTTTAGTTTCGACTGTTTTGAGAGGAGTGAATATAGAAGTTTTAGCCTTGTTCGAGGTTTTCCTTTTATTTTTAATATGTGGACCCCAATGTATGAAATTTAAATTTCATTTTTCACCAATTGAAATTTAATTTTTTTTTTCAAATAATTTTCGAGAATCACTTCTGAGTATGCTACTAACCACTCGTGTCAAAAATCCTTTCACTGAGGTCCGTGTATCAACATATACACTGGTTTTTGAAACAACACCTTTCACAGTCACATAACATCACATTTAACGAACAACATATCACTCAAACTGCTATGTGTCAGGGGAAGAACAACTATTCAAGCAGTTTTAATATTGTCGAATTTCCTTGAGCATTTTATTGCACATATTCAAAATAGAAATACCAAAAGCTGAAGCCTAAAAGGTCTAAGTTGCAATTAATAAATAATTAATTAAAAGAATAATTCATAAGATATCCACTCTTTTTATGAATCCACAAAAGTAAATTTTCCTATCAACAGTTAATATTTTGTTTTAACAAACTTTTTATATCATGAAAGTTATTGCCTATCTCTTACGATGTGAGGGATTAAAACTTGACGTTATTACTTTTCTTTATATTTCTTTGATGTAATTATAACATGTTCATATTAATAAACACAACAAATAATGGGGGGCGTTAGTCTAGATTTAAAAAGTCTGTAAAAACGAAAAGTATCTGTAGATAGGGGTGGATTCACAAAAAGGGAAGATATCTTATAAAATTAGTCTTTGATCAATAATTTATTGATTGCAATTTATCCCTTTTAGGTTTCGAATTTGTTCTTCGGGAGACTTGACATGTACATAATAATGATCACAACATTAGTGAGGGACTCTACATTTAGCATATTTTGTGGAGGTAAGTGGAGCACAGAATGAATCATTAAGTTCCTCTCTTACCTTCATCAAGATTCAAGCTGTGATTTAAAATGTCAAATAAAGTTTTGTTCTGGACGTTGTACATCAGAGCAGCACAATCCGTTAGTTTCTGTACACCTGTTTGGTTTATGTATCATTATATATACTTATATTAAATAATAGTTTTTTTTATATTAATCACTTTACAATAATTAAATGAAAGGGAGGTCAGTGAAAATATGTAATTAACTTGGTTATGATACGTGCTTTGGCGCTTGCATTCCGTAAAAGTGATACGGATATCCGGGTTCGAATACCGGCCAAGACCAATATTTTTTTCTATCTTCATAATGCAAATATTTAGTAATAATAACAATAAAATCTTTATTGATTGTCCCCAGAACAGGTCCCTTAGGAACAAATGATACAAAATCATATAATAGGCTTCAGTGCCTTATAGTATTATAAAAAAAATGAAGCAAAAAAAAAAAATGTGAAAAAATGATAAATAAGAAATTAATCTTCTTGTGATGAAAAAAATTAAAAATAAATAATATCCTTATTGACTTCACATGAAAATAACTAAGTTTGTGCAGCAAATAATATGTACATATATACACTTATTCGCAAATAAAATCAATTAAACTTATATTTAAAAGATAAATAATAAAGGTCTACACCAATTTAGGGTTAAAATTGAGAATTTATGAAGACTATTTACAATTGTTCGGGAAACTGGTTGGATGGGAGGTGATTTAACAGGCGAGATTTAAAGGCAGGGAGAGTGTTGGAGTGACGGATAAAAGGGGGAATAGTACATACAGTAGTAGTATACAGAGAATAGTAGTATGTAGTAGTAATACATATATATGTATATATATATTTCTAGTGTACCATAGAGGACCCGCCGAATCTGCAGGAAGCTGTCCTCGGGCTGCGGCTCCTCCGGCACGCAGGTGCCCACGATGATGCCCATCCTAAGGATGTTCCTCTTAGCTCAGGATACCATCTCCGATCTTCCGGACCTGCGCAGGGTTCGTATGGGACGTCTTATATAGGGGATCGGTGGGGAGGTTGGCTCGGGAGTTGGTTCTCAGTAGCCCTACAGAGGTCTGGGTTCGATTCTCATCATCATGTACCATGCATCACTAAGAAGGTTCTGTACTCAGTGCTGTTTCGGTTGAGTTGTATACCAAAATGAACCAATTTCTTTATGTACGCCTAAAGCCCTGTTAAAAAGGTTTAATTTTTGGAACGACTTTTGGTACCGTTGCTTCGCCATAGACTGATTATACGCCTAAGTTTTTCTACCAATCCAAGTATGAAAATTCTACATTTAAGTTATTAACCGGTTAATAAGAATAATAATCATCACAGGTAAATAATCATTGCAAGATTTACCGATAAACTTTACCCTGTAAACGGCAGTTATGCATACTGAAATTTAATGAAATTCACTCCCAAGTCAAGGGCATTGACTTGCCTAGAAAACTAAGCGGAATTTATAAGCTAATGTATAATAAGGACAATGTATTTAAAAAAAAATTAACGATTAACAATGTACTCTAAGGCCGGGCGTAAGTTGGAACATAGCTCTGTGATGTGATGTGAGGTGAGGTGAAACAGGAAAGCAGGGATTAAGCCGACTGCGCGCAAGTGGCGCGAAAGTTGGGACGTGATTCTATTGAAAACTACGGACCCGTAAGGCAGAGTTCGTAAATGTGCAATATTCAAATTAGAGTTCCGATGATCACGAAGATCAATTAATAACAACATTGTTGCACTAAATACTTCCTTAAAATTGCTATTTAAAGAAAGGGAAGAGACACGGAGAATTCATCAAACACGAGTTTTCTAATTTTAATTTTTATTTGACTTTTGAATAGTCAGGATGTGATGTATCTTATAAAATTTCTCGGTACCTAACAGCCTCAATTAATTTTTCTTCCATTTTCCAATTCACCTTGCGTGGCGCAGTCGGTGACAAGCTGCGTCAGGACCACAAATCTCCGAAGCTCACGGTGACTCTGAAACTGCGCCATCTCACCCTGCGGCTCAACCTTCGTTCCTCCTATTGTACTGAACCCAAAATCTCACATCACGACACCTCACCTCACGTCACGGAGCTGCGCACCAACCTACGCCCGGCCAAAAGGTCTGTTGTTTACACGGTCAAATTTTTGGTAAGTGGTTGAGAACAAATGTTTTTTTGATCAGTTCTGGAATGATTATTAACCGGCGATGATTATCATTCTTATTTAGCGGTTAATAAAAGAACAACAATTTTTTCATCATATAACGTGTAAACAGGTCTAAATATTTTTAAAAAAATGTAACAAATTAATAATATGTGGATAAATAAAAATATTTTTTTATTTTCAAATTCAATTTTTTTTTAACCTCCGCACTTGAAGTCTCCGGAGCGGAGCCATTTAAAATTTGTCTTCAAATTCGAGGGCTCCGCTACGGAGACAATGCAAATAATTTTCAGTTTTTAACACATAAGGATACAAAAAAATCGTAAAACTATTTATAGGATACTTCGCTTTTGGTGATAAATGACGATCGCGGCTCGCAGTGTTTTTCATTATTTTGATAGTACGTTAATCTTTTAACATCGGCTATATTTTGTAGTTTTAATTCATCTTTTATTTCCACAGTTTTACACTAATTTAGTTAGGGGCACCAAATAATCCCTTTACTTTGATTTAGTTTACCATGTGCTTCTACTTTAACCGGAAACTTATTAAGTAGATTTTCACATTTTAGGAGCTCTTCTGATCGAATAACTGAGAAAACTTCAACTAGAAGGGTCCCCATCTCGTAATTTTTTAACTGTTTTTACTTCTCCAATTAGATTTTTTTTGTTTTATATATAAAATAATGATAATAATAATAATAATAATAATAATAAAATTATAAAAAAAATTTATAAAATTAAAATGTTTTTTTTTGAAATTAATATAAAATCATAAAAAAAAATATTTTTTATAAATAACTTTTTTTTCATAACTATGTGTTCTTGAAGCTTTCTCAAATACATATAACATAAATTTCATTATAATTCCATACTTGGTTTTAAAATTTTAATGTATTACGTTTTCAGGGTGTACGTTTTCACGAATAAGTTGCGTCGAGTTGCCGGTAGGTAACGTCCGAAACGGTGCTGAGTGCAAAAGGTTAAATAGTGATTATAAATCAGGAAACTAAAACTAAAGAATTCTCTTAAGGTTAAAACATTTATATAGTCCCTCCGCCCACCTCGTAGGGAACTCCTACGAACTTTTGCCCTTTAGGAGAGATTTACTCCCGAAATAACAAGTAGGTAACCGGTTCCAAGTAACCGAACCGTGACCAGCGGAGCGAAAGAGTTACTAACGGTCACTGGACTTGCGAAGAGGACTACGCTGAGCAGTCAACGGTGCGGAACTCCGAAGGAACTAGAAGGCTTTGTCTAGTAGCAGCTTCTTCTACTTTACATGTAGAGTTGTGTAAGGTATCAAAGCTAAGCTCGAGATAAAGATTAAAGAAATAGTTTATATAGAAATTAATGTGGATCATCCTAAGATTAAATGTCTTTTTTAAAACCTTATAAATGGTCGGTGTAATGCCATTGTGAACTAAGCGCCAAAAACCATATTTCGAGGAAACTGAAGTCAAAGTTGAATTTAGTGAAATAGGGTTGTGTATATTAAATATTTTTTTCGGAGACAGATGAGGCAAGGTAAACCCGAAAAATATATAAATAAAATGGTTGATCTATTTTTCTGCAATTATTGCAGTGAATAAGTGTTATAAGAATGAATAAGTCGAATTTGGCACTAATTAGTGCTAGATGGCTAATAAGAAGGATGGAGGCGAAGTGAAATAATTGATGAAGTCAGGCGTTCATTTTAAATGCAGTTGTTGTAATTTCCCGTTAAATCTGTTGTAATAGGTCGGTGCGCAATTATTCAACTCTAATATCTCAATACTGAGAAAATCTATTCAGTTGGTTTGATGGCAGTGATCATTAGCCACTATTTCTACAAAATTGCAACGCTGGATAATGAAAACTATAATTTATAGCAATACTGTCTAAACTTTAAAAGTTATCTAAGTGAATAAGTGGTTAACTTTTACATAACTCACATCCGGGAAGAGCTCAAAAGAAAGGAATACATCGATTGTCGATATTAAACTACCAATAGGTAAAATATTAATCAAGCGGTGAGCCACCTGGTGGATATAACGATTCAGCAAATAACAAAGTTTGAAGGCGAAGAGCGATGAAGCTCAATCGACAGGGTATCGATTAGTAAAATGAAAGCAGTGGAAATATCTACTTTTCGAACTAGTGCCATGGCAACTATCGGCGAACACATCATTACCGATCGCGCTGACGCCTTTGCTGAAAGGTCCTAACAGAATAGTTAATGTCCATTCAGTCGTGGGATGTTTCCGACTTCATCCGAGCGACATAGAAGGGGGAGTTCGATGTTAGATATCGATACATAGAGCTTTTCGTACGCCGATCAGTTCTAAAACATTCGTAAATCTTATTTTAATTGACCATATGGCCAGGCTCCGAAATAAAATGTTCTCTCATAATTTATCGTCATGATGGTATGAGGAAGCAAAACTTTATTTTCATAACAATGTACAAGTGTATTGTAACACTTATGTGGGTTGAAATAATTTTTATTAAACGAAAATAATAATTCATAATGTCAGACAAACATAAAGACACAAATAATAACCTAGGTTACAAAAAGTATCAACTTATAACGATACAGTAACACAAAAGTAACCATACGATTCGAGCTTCAGAGCAACACTAAATCTCCAGTCCATCGCTCCTTATATTTAGTCTGAATTAGCAAATTACAGACGATTAGCTCAATGATTATTATTTTTAATGAAGAGGGAATGGTTGGGGTGCGGTTAAAAATAATTAGCACTAATATGAAAGAATAACATATTTTATTTTTGCCAACCTTTCGACCCAAATTTTAGGTACTCATCAGGGCTCGTTGCAAGATGATTTGAGAGTGTCGGACGCTTCGACAGCATCATGCAAAGATACGGTTAATGTAAACAGCATATAGCCAAATACGTTTTAATGTAATCCCTACACGACGATAATGAAAATAATTCTAGTACCCTTCATGTTGAAAATAATAATAAAAATAATACTGACCGTAGCGGCCACGGTCAATCCAACGAAGCTGATTAACAAACGAGGTTACGAGAATCACGAAATTTTCGCATTAGTTGTATTTAAATGAACCCTCAACTTCAATGAAAGAGGCTTTATTGAACACTTACACACGCGAACTGAGGTACTTCTTAGGAGTAGATAATTAGTATTTTTTGCGTTTTCAATTTATATGCTTTCCAGACCTTGCAATTCTCTAGCCGGCTTCTCCAGTAGTTTACATTGATTACCTATATGGTCAAAAATATAACCTATAGGTCTAAACCACCACACCGCAGCTAAGAGAGCGGTAGGTCAGTAAGACATGTCTCTTACATTAGTTCTAATCAAAGCGTGGTCAGTGTGCATTCGCGTGTAGCCGCAGTCGATTATCTATTCCAACTGCCTGCTATCAAATAATATATCTATTAGTAATTTATGGAGTACCTCTATGGCCCTAAATCACGAAGACCTATCTGAATCGATTAGCTTCAGCTTTTCGACGTGTTTTGATGAATATATCTAATTCACATATTTTTCACGTTCATTTACTTTTTTTGTTTGTATATGTTATCTAGAGTACACTGAAATTTTTCATTGTTAAATAAAAGTTTTTACTTGAGATAATTCGGTAAATCAAGCATAATATCTACTCCTTCGCGTCCGATTTTATAATTCTCTTTTTAGTTGTCGAAAAAATTATTTGGCTACCATGGGAACATTAAAAATGCATGTTAATAGTGGATACTGCTAACGGCCATTAAACCAACCAACTGAATACAATTTTTTTTAACGCAAATTTTAATAAATAAATTTTAAACGAACGCCTGACTTATAAACTTATTCACTTCGATGAAACCGCCATCCATTTTCAGCCGCATAACCCATTTAGGACTGAATTCAGTTTAACCATTTATTCATAGGAATGATAGATATTTTTTTTTTTTTTTTTTTTTTTTTTTTTTTTTTTTTTTTTTTTTTGGGACTTTAAGGCTTCTACTGAAGCCCTATACTGCCCATACTAACACCCATGGCACTGGGTGATACTTCTCCTACGAAAGAAAAGCACCACCCAGGGCGGGACTCGAACCCGCAGCTCCGGCATGGGAGTACGGCGCTTTACCGCACAGCCACACCGGGCCCCAATAGATATTTTTAAACAAAATTTAGATTTTTGTAAGCCATCAGTAAGGTCAGTACGGTGGCCAAGTTATTTCCTCCTTTAGACATTGCTTGTTTCTTTTATTTTAGAAAACCGAACAGCATAATACAAAAAAACCTGCTGAATGTACTAATCGCTTTAAAGAAAACAGTAGATAAATAGATAGTAATTAATAATTATAAATTATTTATAATTTAGTTGAAAATTCTAATCATTGATGGGATCCTTTTCAAAAAAATTATTCTTTTTCGACGAGAGGAAGAATTCGCTAATTATTGTGAAGGCCTAGTTTCCTATTTCTTCTTGGCAGCAAGCTCTAATTTCTTGCGTCCTCACATATTTGAGGTCACCTAGGGGTCTAAGAATAGCTACGATGTTCGGTTCTATTTGCACTTCCTTGATTGTGTTTATGAATCGTTTATTATTTATAAAGTAGCCATAACTTCTCTAATTATATATAGCCAACGGAGAAAGAGGTTAGAATTAGAGCAATCGATTCAAATTGCAAATGAAGGTTACATATGATCGTATACTTATTTCAAAGAGCCTTTTTTTTTTTGGTACGCCATAACTTCCTTAATACTTCATCAAATTTTAAAGCTTTCACTAACCCCTACACCGGAAAAATATACATATCTCTCATTTCGCTTTCGATTGCGAGTTATAAGCGCAAAACCGCTGATTTAGTAAGTATTCTATAGTATTAGTAGTAGTATTAGTAGGGTAGTAAGGATTAGTAGTAGAGGAATCTAAATGGTGTCAATCTTTTCAGGTTTTCAAGGAGAACATTTTCGGTCATATAATTTTTTTTTCGATTAACCCCTTCTTTTGCGAGTTTTAAGCGAAAAACTGCAATTCTCAGCAAACATTTCAAAAAGGTGTCATTTTTTCCAGTTTGTCAAGACGAACATTTTTGGTTCGTCATATACACTTTTCCGATTGTTGCTGTCCTTTGCGGGTTACAAACAGAAACATGCGATTTCCGTCAAAAGAAGAACTCACGACCAGTTACAGTGCGAATGCTTCGCACGGGTCAGCTAGTTATATGTATTTATGTTTAAATTGTAGTATTTATTATTAGTAGCAGAAGTTTTCCAATTACCAACGCTTATGACGAGTTTGAATTAATAAATGGTCGGTGTAATGCCATTGTGAAATAAATGCCACACTCCATATTTCGAGAAAACTGAAATTGAAGTTGAATTTTGTGAAATACCAGGGTAATGTTTACTTCTATCGCTTTTGAAGAACAATATATTTCACATTGTCTTTTATATTATCCTAACAAAAAGAAACATGATACAAAAAAATAACAATTTAGTAAATTACGTAATTGTTAATAAAATAATTAGGCAATTGTAAAAAGTAAATAGTAAGTTAATGTAGAAGAAAAAAAAAAACTATGAAATTGGTCGGCGCTTAGTTCACTATGGCTTTAATCCGACCAAATATACATACGTATAATAAATTTGGGGTCACCAGTGGTGTAGTGGTTAGCATAGCAACCTACAATACTAAAGGTCGCAGGTTCGCGCCCAGTGGTGGCCCTAGTAGTTTTTAATGGGAGTAAAAAATCCTTAGCCATTCCGTCCCTCGGATAGGACGTAAAATGGATGTCCCGAGCCTATACGATGTCAGGTCCCTTAGTTAGATCCCTATCCTATTATACCTGGATAGGCAAAATTTAGGATTCTCACTGATGCGTCCACCGATTAGCCTCAGTGAAAAAATGGACGTTAATTTAACAAACAATTATCATAAAGTCGAAATAGTTATAAGTTGGTAAAAAGTTTTAAAATAATGAATTTTACCATCATTCTTTTTAAATATCACCGCTCCGAGGTATAATAACATTTATTTAAGCTGTATAATACTGAAAATGTTAACATTTTACTTAACTTTCTTCTGTAACCTCTGAAACTTCCGTTTCATACATTCAGGAGTTTTTTTTTTTTATGTTGGAGTTTTTATGTTGGTTATTCAAAATAAGAGAAGGTATTTCTGAAGGAGGAGATAAGATATTCATCTATACAAAAATCTCAATTTTTCCAAAATCTGCAATTTCAGTGAAGGAGTGATTAGGCCGAATGTAGTCCAAAATGGGTTCAATAGCTGAAAAGAATAGGTAAGATATTTTCCATGGGACCACTGATCCCTCGAAACTTTGAATATAATCCAGAAATTCTCCTTTTCCCTTGCGTCTGTTGACGAATATTACATGGATAGTCAAGCATTTCATCTTATAACAATTGAAAAAATAATCTTATGAACAACTAATTTGCAAGGAACTAATCAACTAAATTGTCAGTATAGATCGTTTCCAGACGAAGGGATGAACCATGGCGACGAGCTAGTAGACAATGTCAGGATAGACGGTCTATTTTTTCTCGCGACCACGGCAACTATTCGATTATATCTAAAATATTCAAGAGATATCGATATTTCCCTGTCACAGCCTTCCTAATTAGTCCTTCACACCCGCAGGCCAATGCCATCACCCGGAAGAATCAGTAACAGAATATTGTCTTCAAGTCATCGACCTTATGAGCCCGGCGCTGAAGTTTTAGCGGAGTTAATAAACTCAAGTCAATACCAATCGCTCGAGAAGATCAAATTAGATCATTTTAGAATTCAAATTCTTCAACAGGAGAAGCTATGTCTCTGTCTAATTTGGATAAATATACACATTAAATAATGTTCAAAAATCACTGTCAGACTGTCCTTTGAACCTACTTGGTATGACAAGACAATTAGCTAGGATAATTGTAATGAATTTCTTTCATCCTCGCTGTAAAACTTGCATCATTATTCTTATTTTAAGATTGGTCAAAAAAACATAACTGTGTAAGCAGGTCTATTAAGTCTACTGTCCATTTGTTTTGGTTTTGGTTTCGGCCAGTTTTTGCCGAAAAACCTAGTTTCAGGTAAAAATTGGCGGAATCTTGCATTCTCGTCTGATATGATCTCCGAGAAGGGTGCGAGACTACACGACACGATTTCAGCTTGTAAGCTTTATTTTTTTTTAATGGCCTTTAGCACCCTTGAATTAAATAGTGTGTTCTATCTGTTATTTTAGTTAATTACACTTGAATTGTCATTCGATAACATATGGATGTCTAAAATACATTTGATCTTTAATTGATTTAAAAATCCATGTTAGGTGTTATGACAAAAATTGTTTTATCCTGGTTGTAAGCTAACAACCCCACCAAATCTTAACCCCTTCTTCGCTATTCCACTCCGAAATGTTAAACTGAATACGATAGGTTAAAAGATGGTCAGGATTTTCAGTTACAATGATATTTATTATGGTAAGCCAACGTTTCGATCCAACTTGTGGATCTTCATCAGGGCTAAAAGAAAACAAATATATGAGTATCTATGCTAGAGGGTGACAATAAATAGATACATTACACAACTGATAATAATATAAAAGATGGTGTATACATGAATATTAAAATAAGAGGCTGGTTAACAAGATAAAATAGAATCTGATATTTACCTACCCTACTGAGTCCAGGTAGATACTAAGACTAAAGGTAAAAATAAGGTGAGAGGTAGTGGTAGGGGTTAGTTTGCCAACTTCAAAGGTTTATGGCGGGGAAATCCAACGCTTTTGAAGTGAAGGCACATGACAACTGAGTGAACAAAAATATTTAAAAACTAACAAAATATATGGTACTGTATACAAATAGTCGTGTCTGGACTGAATAATAACATAAAAATGAGATAATACATAATGTAACAATGCATACAAATTTGGAAAATATACAGAAAGAAGCATACAATACAAAAAATAATAATAGTACAAGAGGTACAGAGATAATTGCAGGTACCTATGAAATCAAAACTAGGATTTGAGGATGCGGAAGATGTTAGAATAAGTGGATGAAATGATCTCTTTATCTGTTTTGTGATTTACCGGGTTATTTGTTTCTAGATGGATGAAAATGGATTCTGAGAGGAGACGTTTGTCGTGGTTAGATACAGTTGCTAATATAGAGGGGTTCTCAAAGTCGAAGGAATGGTTGTGGGCAATGGCATGTTCTGCTAATTTAGGTGTAGACGAATTACGCGTGGAAATACTGTATTTATGTTGATAAATACGTTTTTTAAAATAATTTTTGGTTTCACCTATATAGCAACTGTTGCAATTAAGCGTGGAGCACTGGATACGATAAACTACATTACATTTGTCTAGAAGAGGTACAGGGTCTTTGAGTTTTGTATAAAGATTTTTTAATTTATTGTTATTTTTTAATACTAGGCGCATGTGTGGGAAACTCGATGAGAAGGATTTTTTAATTTTGTTTGAGAGAATGGGGATATATGGGATAGATCTGTATTGGAAAGTAGAAATCGGAGGTTGTGAAGAGTTGTTAGAGAGATTTTGAGTTTTAGCATTGTTATTGACGTTGGCTCACCATAATAAATATCATTGTAACTGAAAATCCTGACCATCATTTAACCTATCGTAATTGAAGAACAGTTGACCATCTCTCATCTCTACTAGTTAAACTGAATAAATGTCAATTTCAGTGACTTTTACTAGAAAGTTTACTGAAGGATATTAAGACAATCGCGTGTGATAAAACATGAAAATAACTTGAAAATTTCAAACTTTGAATTGTAGTATCTCAGAAGCAATTTAGTCTATTTACTACTCTTTTCGATTACTACTTCGTCAGTTTTTTAGATTTTTCAAATAGTAGTTTTATGCATGGGCGTCACCAGCACCAAATTATTGGGGGGGGAGGGTCAATATTTTTCTAGTTATAGGGGTAGGTAGAAATAATAACCCATTAAAACAACTGATGGAGCATTTAAAGACATCCTCCAACGCTGTATTTTGAAGGTATTTATAGTCTCTTAAAACTTGTCAATTTATGCATTAAGTTAAGTTATACACTGAGATAGGGAATTTTTATTTTTTATTTAGGGAATTTAAATATAGGGAATTTTATTAAGTTCAACATTAAGATAGGGAATTTTTAAGGCTTAATGTTGAAGGATGTGGGTCAAAATTTCTTGATCCCAAGTTTTTCTTTTGATCCTGAACCCACTAATTTCATTGCTTTCCATTAACTTCATCAAATTGATGGAAAGTAGGTTCAAGCTGCTTGGTTTAAAAAAGAAATGTAGAGCAATAAAACAAAAAAGTTCGAGCTGAAATAAAAAATATATAATTCATCAAATATATAATACACCTGTCTAGGCTTTTAACAATAGATTGCTGAAATTAACTAATATTTTATATTTATATTTTATTGGTTAAACTCGGATAAACTCGTAAAACCGTATTTTTATTTAATTTTTTGCATTGGATCCTCCACCGCCAAAATATTGGGGGGACGCGTCCCCACGCCCCTCCCCCGCGGCGATGACACCCGTGGATTAAGTAATCTCTTTATAGAGTTAATATATATATATATATATATATATATATATATATATATATATATATATATATATATATATATATATATTTATATATTTTATTAGTGGAAAAACTGAAAACTTTTTTAGTTGATAGAAACCATCTCTATCGATTTCTATTCACAATATAAACATGGGCCGGGTCTGATTTATAACCAGTTTATTTCTTTTATTACCGGTTTATATTATTTATTGATTAGATATGGTTATGTGAACCATTATCAGTCTGTTATTGCAAGTATATTTCAACTTTCAGTCCTCTACTCGTTAAGGGGGTATAGTCTAACTTCCTGCGGGACCAGTACATCTAGTGTAAGATATAAAGGCAGGTACTCGAACCTATAACCACACTAGTACACCTCTCTAACCATTTTTTTTTTTATATATATCAATCCCACGTATTGTATGAAAAATTGAGTTCAATCACAGCCATTTTATGAGCTTGCATTGCTGTTATTGCCTAACCAGACCTGTTACACAATTACATGTAAATGTATATGTGTACACCTCAATAAGTTTCGGTTTCGGCCAAAAAAACAGGTCGGATCCATCCACCATCATCAGAGTAAAACAGATCTACGAGTATATACATGTCCCGCGCAATTTCAGTTTTAGTATCTTTCAAGTAGAAGTGCATGGAATAGAATACTCAAAGAATACATTTCTTCGTTGGAATCATTGATACTCGTCATTCCTAACGACATACCCTTACCTGAACGAACTAAGTAGCAATGTACCGCGAATAATATCCATAGTAATATAAAATATAAATAGAGGCAATATAGATATGAATCATTTTTATGGCTGCCATTTTTTTTGCTGCGGAAACATTTTTACTCAGAGGAGATTTGCCTTTTATTTTAGAACCAAGCAATATTTCACGGATAAGTTTTAAATCGCTTAAAGACGAAGAATTAAAAATACAATTTTTTAAAGAAAACGACTAGAGATTAAAAGATATGATAATGTAAAACCCAGAGAAGATAAATATACTTATATAAATATCTTATTATATTTTTTCTTTGAATATTCAAGATTTCATAAAAATATCTTAAATAAAAATTCATGTTAATAAATAAGCTCTTCAACATTACTTAAAACATTTTGTTGCCAACGATTCGACTACTTTGTGGAGGCACCAATAGATAATATAATCTATGGATGTTAAATATAGAAAGATTTATATTACCATCTTTTTATATTTATAAATATAAAAGGACAACTTTGTAAGGCAGATGATAACTAACTAAATTATTATTAATGAGTATTAATTTGAAATATTTAAAATAAAACGAAATGTAGTTAGAGAGAAGAAAATTGTGACAATGGCACAAAACAGCCGATTAAGAAAAAGGTGAATTTATTATTGGTGAACTACGGGCTAATTGTTTACTCAAAAAAAAAAAAAAAAAAGAAGAAAATATGACACAAAAGTTCAACAATGGGTCTAAGATGTTAAATATAGAAAGATTTATATTACCATCTTTTTATATTTATAAATATAAAAGGACAACTTTGTAAGGCAGATGATAACTAACTAAATTATTATTAATGAGTATTAATTTGAAATATTTAAAATAAAACGAAATGTAGTTAGAGAGAAGAAAATTGTGACAATGGCACAAAACAGCCGATTAAGAAAAAGGTGAATTTATTATTGGTGAACTACGGGCTAATTGTTTACTCAAAAAAAAAAAAAAAAAGAAGAAAATATGACACAAAAGTTCAACAATGGGTCTAAGACATGATAACATTATTTATTATAGTGTGATTGTGGGTGCGGTCAGGAAACAATTAAATATGTGTAAATTATATATATAATTTTGTACGATGTTTCAATCCAAATCAGAGGTTTTCATCAGGGCGAAATATAAAAGACCACTGATAACAACTCTCTTTTTGTCAGAATAGTAAAGATTACTAAGTTTATATCATTATTTTAACATTTGATATGTTATATCGAGCGTCGGAAAGAAGATAGTTTTAACTCAAAACAAATCAGTTTTATGAATACCATTGAAATCAGAATGACAAAACCAACCACATCAGAATATTGACACGAAAGTATTAAACGTTTCATTCGCATAAGGCGCAATTTACGAGATTATTTTATGGAGAGGATGATCGTATTAAGGCAGGTAGAGGGCTACTTTAGAGTTACGGTTAGTAACAGTGCTACTAACTGCTTCAATGGTAGACTGTTTGAGGTCAAAGAATATTTCGACATATTAAAATTGAGAATGCAGTTGAAACTTCAGATCCTAAAAAACAGTTTTTGAGTTGTAATGATCTTGCCGAAGTGCGTTATAGTTAACTGCTTATTATACAAGTAGTGTATTCAATAAAACATCCGACAGACAGACCAATATGCAGTAAAAAGCTTTACTATTTACAAATTGTATTACATTGTTTTTGGTTGCCGTTTCAAAAAAAAAAAAAAAAAAAAATAATACTATTAATACGATATTAATTTCTACGTTTAATTATATCCCACCATGGTGTACGAAGTTGCACAACAGTAAGCACTGAGTACAGATTCATGAAAGGTAGAATATAAATTTCATCTGTAATAATTATAGTAATTTATTTAAGTAGAAAACAACGAAATAAATATTTATTATAAGAAGAAGTATCGCGTTGAGCAAGGGCTACAGGTGACCTAATAGTACCACTGACCACACTCTGAGCCATCACCTCCTGATCTAGGGTACGACAGGTACACACTTACCTGAGAACTAGCTAGCGGTGTATACTAATTTATATCCTCACGCTCCCACACCCTACAGTTGCTACTTACACCCCGCAGAGCTTGGCAGAAGAGGGACAACCAACGAGACGGAATGCCGTCTCACGACTGGCGGATCGAACGGACTGCTATCGGAGCCTGCGCTACAAACCCCAAGCTTGGGCAAGCTCTCTTGAAGTGTCTTTGTCTCCTGGTCGTCGATGTGATGAGGTGAGGTTTTTCCTTTTTCGGGTCAGCGCGGTTCGGAAAAAGGGACCTATCCGCGTCACCCCTCCGTATGGACTTCTGATCACAAAGGATATCCGGAGTGTGGAAGAGAACCTACGCCATCTTCAGGGACATTAGCGACAGCTGAGCGACCATTAATTTTGCCAGGTTATCCGTGACGAAATTCGACCTTTTAAAAACGATGTTCGGTGGAGGGGTGTTTAAGTGGTTTTTATTCAACTAAAAAAAAGCAAGCTTAAGGGCTAATTTATTATAATAAAAATTAATATATGCAAACATATATGTTATAGCTATCTTTTTTGTCGGTACGCCTTAACTTCCTTAATACTTCATCCAATTTCATGAATAAGGCATCATTTTAAAGCTTACCTTAACCACAACACCGAAAAAATATACAAATCACTCATTTCGCCTTCGGTTGCGAATTGTAAGCCGCAGTTTTTGCGGGAAAATCAAAATGGTCGTAGAGTTTGATAAATGGTGTCAATCTTTTCAGGTTTTCAAGGAGAACATTTTCGGTCATATACATTTTTTCGAGACGAACATTAAGGATATATACTCTTTTCCGTTCTCGACGTAGTGTGCGAGTTACAAGCAAAAAACATGCGATTTCAGGCTACAGAATCAACGACTCGCTTACTGCGAAACCGATATGCGTTTTTAAGTATGCGGTGTTTTCCAGGGTGTGCTCTTTCTGTGACATCTATGTCTGTGTAAAAAAAACCCACCACAAATCACTGATGACCATATCATAACTTTAAACATAGTGCTCAAAGAGTTCCTGTAAACACGTGAATACTATGTAAATACCTTAAACATACGTTTAAAAAAATCTACAATTTAAACACATCTATTCTTTACTTCAACCCTCACCTATGCCCATGAACCACTAAATATGCACTATACGCTACTAAATATACGGTGTGTACTTTAATTAAATGGGATAGAGTGGGAATACTCAGCACGGGTCAGCCAATTATATTTTTTCGAAAAATAATGAAAAGTGATGCCATCCTTCAATTAATGCTTACCTGACGAAAAAGAAGAACATTTCAAATTTATTAAACTCCAGTATTATTTTTTAAGCAACGTAATAATAGACGACTTTAAATCGACATAGAATTAATAATAAATCGACAAAACAATTATGATTAAAACTGGGGTTAAGAAAAAAAAACAAAAAAAAAAAGCTTTATTGTTTTTTAGGTCGATTACCGATGCCGAGAAGATTATTCAGGTTACCTCACTTAGCGATCAAATACCAGGTCGATGCAGTCAATACCGAATTATCCTGTCGCACCTCGGTCTGAAATCGAAGGCTGTCCATTGTGTCGAAATACTGGAGCGGATTTCATTATCCTAAGGTCATCATCAATGCTGACGTTTAGTTGCTAATATAGGGAAAAAAAAAAAAAAAAGGGGGATGCCCGAGTGGACAAGGGCGCTTGCAATAGGTAATCAAAGTCAAGCAACGTCCATCGTGGTTAGTACTTGGATGGGTGACCGCTCAATTCGGGTGACCGCCCACCAATGAACACCACGCAGTCCAAGTCTACCCCCACCCCCGGGTATGTGAGACCCGTCAGCCTACTGGAGGCGACTCACACCGACCGGGCGTAGGAGTGATGAACCTTCCCCGTGTATCTCATCGAGAATCGTGGTGTGGTTTTCCAGGATGTTAGTAATCGCCCGGAGGTTTGGTTCAAGGACGTTATGCTCCAGGGAAAGAAATATAGGTCCTCTAGGCCTGCTGACTCTGAGCTACCATAATCCTTGGATCTAGACCAGTTTGTCACAGTCCTTGAACCCGAGAGAGCTGACGCCATCGGTGGGAAGGACACTGCCAAATTGGCCCCAATGGGATTGGTTATGGAGCTACGTGCAGTCTGCCGCTGCACCATGGTGACTATGGCTTGCAGCTACGTGAGGTTTGGGCTACCCCCTCCAGGCTGTCTGTTCTCCCCCAAGCAACACAAATGTCAATAAGAAGACCACACTGCGCGGCCAAAGGTCTCAGTAGGCCTAATGCGCCAACAGAAAAAAAAAAAATTGGGGGAAAAAAAAAGTGGAACTAAATTTGTAGGTTTATGAAACTTGGTGGTATTAGTACTAAGATACGATTATAGAAAAGATAATCAACGAGAAACGAATAAGTAGGTTTGTCCTTCAACCGCTACATTTAATATTTCAGAGTGTAATGTGTATTAATTTTGTTTTAAATCGCCAAAAATGTTCCAGAGAGGAGAATGGAGCTTGCTATTGATAGTCTCCACTATCTATAGTTTCGATAGTATCGGACATAAAACTATCGATACTGTCAAAAGTATTTGATGATGACCGGGGGGGGGGGGGTGAATTGTTGAATTTTTCAGTTGGTACTAGCAAGCTAGTAGTAGGTACTAGCCAAAATGTACGTTCCTATTTAAATTTTTTTTCTTTCGTCTTTTATAAGGTATCTGTAAATAAAAGGATGGGTTCCATTATACCTTCAAATAATCAGTTTCAATCTCAGTCGTAACTGCCAAGAATAAAAACTTTACTCAAAGAGGTCGAAGAAACTGTATCTAGAGGAACGCTATGCCAACCCTCTTCAAGTAACAATGAAATCAGGATCCCCAGTTGTCGAAGTAGTTGAATCGACATGACAACAGTCGGAACGCAATCCTCGAATGTATCGGAGTTTTTGAAGAAAAAAATGCCCTTTCAGTGACATTTGTCTAAGATATATCTTGGGGCATGCATGCTTTAAAAAAATGTTCTCAGGTAGTTAATTTATAGAGGGTTCAAAATTTTTTTTTTAATTATGATTTTGTCTATATGCCATTAACCAAATAATTTTCAAGTCAAGGGACTGGCAGGCAATTACTTTTTTTTGAATTTATATTATACCATAAAGTTAGAAGGCATGTATGAGCAAACAATTCAATTTTTCAGTCTTATATTTTTTGAGTGAAATTTATATATTTTTTATAGAGTAGAATTTTATTATAATAAAGGGATCATGGTATCTACAATTCGTCCTATTAGCTACAAATTTACACATTGATACCTTCTCAGATGTCTCAAAGCGCCTATATGTCAAAAGTGTCGCAATAAAAAATCAAAGCGTTAAATATCTCTTAATACTTTTCCCAAAATATTAATACAGGGGAAAAGTTTAAAATCGCAAAATCTATAAAATAGATACTAAAAGATGACGAAGCTACAAACTTAAGCTTATTATTTAGTACCTCAGCGGTCGAAAACTACAAAAAATGAAAGGGAAAAATAAAATAATACCAATGGCCCTTTGGGGTTGAGGCAAAAACGATAAATAAATATTTTACAATAACCACCGAAGAAGGTTCTTAAAGTGCTCATGAAACAAAAAACAACTAAACTCAGAAAAACAAAGGCTACGATAAAGAGCTTTTCAAAGTTTCATCATTAAAAATTCAAACATACTTTAACAAACTCCTTTCTCACTAAACGAGGTGATTAACTTCACTCCAATTAATTAGGTGAAGTCAAGAGGGTTTTTATGAATGGAGAGCGAATGTGGTTCAATCGATATTTGAACCTTTAGAAAATATAATAAAATATAAAATAATTGTAATATTATTAATATATACAAACAAAAATATTCAAAAAATCAATTCCATTTACTTTACTTCAAGAAAAAAAAAAAAAAAAAAAAAAAATTAAGATATTATGATGCTATTACTCCAGATAAATTAGGAGAATGGGGAAAATAATTTATTAAGTTTTGTAACTGAGATAACAAATATAGGGGATGTTAAAGTAGAATAAACAGAGCAGCTCCCCCTTTTAATGGTTGCCCGTAAATTTTAAGTCCAGTTTTACTAATCTTAAAATCTGGTCCCCGTAGATATAACCAAAGACCAATAGGTCACCTATTAATATCCCCAGCAAATTATTCAAACAGATGTAGCTATTAAAATTTTCTTCTTAGATTTATTTTTACTTTCACTTACCTATATATGAAATATATAGTAAGTGGAAGTATTGCGATCGTGAAAATTTTCGACTTCCGGTTTTCAACGGAAATACACGTTTTGGGGTCCCCTGAGTCAAAATAACCAAGTCCCGCGAAATGGTCTGTGTGTGTGTGTGTCTGTGTCTGTGTGTGTGTGTGTGTGTGTGTGAACAGACTAGCTCAAAAACTATAAACCGTGCGAACCTGAAATTGGGTATTTAGAGTATGTACAAGCCCGTGATGTGACAGCAAAAATTTCATCAAATTTGCTCAAAGGGAGGGGGTACTTTATTTAATAACTTTTTAAGTTTTTTTCGATTTTCTCAAAAACGGCTCTAACGATTTTGATTAAACTGAGTATTTGATCTATTTATATGCCTGAAATATGACTGTAAAAATTTCATCAAAATTGATCAACCGGAGAGGGGACTTTACTTAATAAATTTTGTATCATTTTCACATGTTTTTTTTTATTTACTCAAAAACGGTTTTAACGATTTTGATCAAACTTGGTATTTGATGTATTTATATGCCAAAGATGTGATAACCAACATTTCATCACAATTGATCAACCGGAAGGGGGACTTTACTTAATAAATTTTGTATCATTTTCACGTGTTTTTTTTATTTACTCAAAAACGGCTTTAACGATTTTGATCAAACTTGATATTTGATGTATTTATATACCAAAGATGTGATAACCAACATTTCATCACAATTGATCAACCGGAGGGGGGACTTTACTTAATAAATTTTGTATCATTTTCACGTGTTTTTTTTATTTACTCAAAAACGGTTTTAACGATTTTGATCAAACTTGGTATTTAATGTATTTATATGCCCGAGATACGACTGTAAAAATTTCATCAAAATTGATCTACGGGAGGGGGGACTTTACTTAATAAATTTTGTATCATTTTCACATGTTGTTTTTATTTACTCAAAAACGGTTTAAACGATTTTGATAAAACTTGGTATTTGATGTATTTATATGCCAAAGATGTGATAACCAGCATTTCATCACAATTGATCAACCGGAGGGGGGACTTTACTTAATAAATTTTGTATCATTTTCACGTGTTTTTTTTATTTACTCAAAAACGGTTTTAACGATTTTGATCAAACTTGGTATTTAATGTATTTATATGCCCGAGATACGACTGTAAAAATTTCATCAAAATTGATCTACGAGAGGGGAGGACTTTACTTAATAAATTTTGTATCATTTTCACGGGTTTTTTTAATTTACTCAAAAACGGCTTTAAAGATTAACAAAAATAAGATATGAATGTAGAAAAATGTGTGACTTTGGGAAATGATATTTTGCAAAACACGTCAATTTCTAATCTAAGTAAGTTGGTAAGTGAAAGTTGTGTGTTGCGCGCACGCACCAGATTTTTATTTCATAAAAATTGTAGCAAAACGCGAAATTCCAAAAACTTTACACGAAATATGATCGACAGTAGAATGCAAAAGGAAATCACATGGGATAACAGACAGAACACGATAAGAATTCGTCCCTAGATATCTAAATCGTAAAATGAGAATTGATTTTTGTTTTATAAATAAAATCATTATTAAAAATTAACTTTTCCTATGAACACAACAAACTTCTCCACCAAGGAATCAAAAAATTTACCATCCCTAAATGGATCAAAACGTTATGATATGTTTATTATGAGAAAGGATCAATTGAAAGGAGGAACATATAACAGAAAAAGAATATTTTGCTTTGATTTGGGCAGGAAAATCAAGACGTTGGTTTACCCTTAACAGACTTAGGCCCTTCGCCTTCGGCCCTTGGATACTGCCCTGCACGACCGTTCGGCAATGCGAATCTGCATCCATCACTGCATCAGGCGGCCAGTTCTAATGACTGTAAAATCAAGTAGAACCTAATTTTTTCTTTAAATATATATTTATACCTAATATTTAAAATTATAAATTCGTATGTTCATATCCTTTAAAGCATAATTAATAAAAAAATATTTTAAAGACATATGAAAATAGAGGTGACCAGAATCACCTACTGCGGCTTTGATAAAAATTATAAACTGTATATATTGGGTGCAGGTTTAAATATAGAATTTGCAGAAAATCAATTTTTTAAAGGAGCCAAAAATACTCCTTTATTCGACGCCAGTCTTTTCCATTTTTATAAATTATTTTATAAGCTTTATTGGTGAGGGATCCATTTGTAATACCCACTGTTTGTTGTTATAACGTCACTTTACGCCACTAAGGCTTATCAGACGATGCTACAGAGGGAGTCCTAAATTTTGCCTATCCAGGTATAATTAGGATAGGGATCTTTAACGAGTACCTGACATCGTACAGGCTCGGGACCTCCAGTTTACGTCCTATCCGAGCAACGGCATAGACAAGGATTTTTTACTCCCATTGAAAAATCCTAGTGCCACCTCGGGACGCGAACCCGCGACCATTAGTATAGTAAGTTTCTATGCTAACCACTACACCACAGGTGACCCCAGTAATAAACGTTATAATTCCAGACGGATTGAAGAAAACGAAGACCACTGTTATAAAAGATGTGTACTTATCCAAAAAAAAAAAAATATATATATATATATATATATATATATTATATAGGAAGGAAACAAAATATGTAAAAAGTTTTTAAATTTACTTTTGTTTCAAACGAGAATATTTTCGAATAGAAAGAAAAACAATTGAATATAAAAAAACATCAAAACAGAGAACCAACAGATAAATTGACAAAAATAAATAATATTCAGATAAATATATGATGAGTCGGTGCTGTACCCAACTAAATTTTAGGGATGATCATTTTCCAAATTGTATGGGTTTTATGAGGGTACCAAACAGTGGAATTCTATCCAATTTAAATAACACACAAAAAAATAAAAAAATAAATCTAATCAAAATTAGTAATAAAGAGACAAAGAACTATGCAGGAAAAAGCAGGGCATGTGAATACAATTTCATCCAAAATGCACAAATACCCAACGCACCATCTTATAAAAAATAGGCTTTTTAATACATTTAAAGAGAAAAATCAATTAATAAGTAAGCAATGTTCTCCATGAAAAAATATTATCGAAGCGAAACATGGTTAAGTATTCAGGGAAAAAAATAAAAAAAGCTTTACCCTGTATGGACCTCATACCCGAACAGCTATTTACACTGAAACGGGAAATCGTGTGAACAATGATATCTGAGCGCACTTACGATCCTTAATACAAACACTTTTATTACATAGACGGAACTAGCGGCTGTTCTGACTTATGCTCCAACTTATAATAGATAAAAGCAACGTCAGAAAATTGCTAAAAGGAGATCCAGAAGATTATCTTGACCAACACAAAAGCGGCATAAGCTCTATCCCCGAGCACATAGGCGAACGGATAAAGTACCTGTTCGAGTTCGTGTCATATTTAGATTAGCCGAACAGTGTTCGGGACAGCTGTTCGGCAGTTCGAGGGTAGGTTAGTGGGTGAGGTTTATAGAGTGTAAAGGCTCTTTTAAGGTGCCTTTGTACCTTACGAACCTAACCTTCAAACAAGTTCTCCTTCGAACCTTGTCGTACGCACAGTGGGAAAATTTTGTCATTTAGCGGCCAAAAATCTATAACTCCTGACCGAATGACGATAATCGAATAATTCTTTTTTCATTAATGAGCTTGGGATTTCCTTCATCAGTGAGAATAAAAAAAATAAAAATAACATCGCTCAAAGTATTTTAAATTAATTTTTATATGAACCATTTCTTCACTTAAATTTAAATAAATAAGCTTATTAGGTGCAGGGTTATACATGGAGAATGAAATGAGTCAGTATTAGTATCTATTGAGCTTTCTGCTAATATACATGTATTTTTCAGGCATTTGCTCCTTTTGAATGATTTTAAAATAATTATTGTCTAAATAAGAAAAAATCCAAACAATTAAATTAAAAATACCCTATTTTTTAGGAATTTTAAGGGAATAAAATATTTTCATATAATTCAACGAGAAGTATATTTTATGATTTAGTCCAATTCGAGGCCAATTATATAATAAAGGTTCAAATATAGGGATTTAAATCTTTAACTCGATGGATCGCATTTGATAGATCTAATTCTATTATGGTATTTTAGCACCCTTCACCCTCTACCACTGTGAAAAAAATCAGAACCAACTATTGCCAATAATAGAAGTTATATCAATTTAAATACTTTCTTTTCATAAATTACATAGTTAACGTGGATGAAATTAAAACGCACTTTTACGCAATAATTTTACAGCCATTCTTCTTATTTATGAAATATGTTTGGTGGAATAATATAAAAAGTAAAGCTGAATAGAAAAAAAAATAATATCAGAGAGATGAGCATAGATTTTGCTTAAAATAAATTCAATTTTTTTCCCTATTAAGCTTTACTTTCTATAATAATGTACCAAACATATTTTATAAATAAGAAGAATGGCTGTAAAATTATTGGATAAAAGTGCGTTTCATTCTCCATGTATAACCCTGCGCCTAATAAGCTTATTTATTTAAATTTAAGTGAAGAAATGGTTCATATAAAAATTAATTTGAAATACTTTGAGCAATGTTATTTTTATTTTTTTTATTCTCACTGATGAAGGGAATCCCAAGCTCATTAATGAAAAAAGAATTATTCGATTATCGTCATTCGGTCAGGAGTTATAGATTTTTGGCCGCTAAATGACAAAATTTTCCCACTGTGCGACGTGAAGCGAACAGCCATTTATACTTCACGTGACGTTAAGCGAACCAATATGGCTGACGCACCCAAAGCTAGCTTATGATAAAGAAAAAATCGCCATTATCAATATATTTTATATTATCTGAAAAATAAAAAAATAGGAGACGAATTACAACGTTTCACAAATTACACTAGTATCACAAACAACTTAGGAAAAACCCACTCCTGTCACTTAGGAACAACCCAAATCAAAAGTGACACTAGCGCTACCCTCGAACCCAGGCGAACAGATGAAGTACCTAGAACACCCGAACAGTCGACGTGAAGGCTTAACGAAGGTTGTTCGAGGGTGGTGTTCGAAGGTCAAGTTCATAGAGTGTAAAGGCACCTTTAGGCGAATATCTCAAAAACAAAAATACCTCATTGTATCATATGACTGAGTAACTCAACACATGTTTAAATATAAATGTAACAATTGATAAAAACAAAAGAATGAAATAGAACAAGACACATTTCACATGAAACACAGAACGTAACACTACACAAGAAAATACAAATTTTTTTAACATATATATTAGAACTGCATTTCACGTAAAGATGTTTACTAATCATGCACTTAGGTTCTGTCCCACCGCACAAACCATCTATATGAGGAACTTCTTCTGGATGCCGGACGGAAAGACCACGGACGATCTGCAGAAGTCCTTGGAGAAGAAGCTGGAGGACGTTGGGGAGAAGCTGCTGAAACAGAAGAAGCCCGCTTTGATGAAGATCTTCGACGGGAAGACGGTGCAGATCGAGTTGGGAAATATCGAAATCGAGTTCGGCGGAGGCGGCGACAGTTCCTGAGCCGTGTGGATATAGAGTGAAGTCAGTATCAGTCCTTCCGATTTATTGTTACAATAAAGGTTTCTGTTTTTATATTTAATAGTATTTTATTTTATAGTATATTTTTATTTTTATCATAAAGCAATATTCTCTATTCAAGTTAAGCTATAATATATTTGTAATGGTCAAAAGTTTATTTGTTATTTTTTTTTTTAACGAAATTCAATCCCAGTTTTTACATTTTATTCAATTATTTAAATAAATATTTGCAGGCTATTGCTATGCATTTCAGGATTTGTAGTATTATAACAATATGAATTTTTAATGTTTCACTAGGACAAAATATGAGCTGATAGTAATAAAATACGCAACCAGAAATTAAAAAAATAATTATGGTGGAATTGGAATATGCAAAGTCGGTATAGTAATTGAGTTTCAGTTCTTCCGATTACTTGTTAAAAAAGATTTTGGTTTTCTAAGGATTTTTATTTCAATTTTTTAAAGATAATATGACCGTATATAAAAATTATGGGTAGGTTAAAAATAATCAGGAAAAAATATTCTCAATGATAAAAAAGCACATCAGCCTTTTCGATAACTGGAATTAAAGGTTTTTGTTTTTATTTAAAGGTTATTTTTTTTAAGGTGAATATTTTCGACCGATTTTTATTTAAATAAAAATGACCAGAAAACAATAATGTCTATTTTAAACAGTTAAGATGTTTATGCAATCGTTTAATGTTATTTGTCATTTTACCTAATTTAATAATAATATTCATTAATAAACAAGCACAAAAACATTTCAATTCAGCATCTAAGCTGGATTTGAGTCCAATTGTGTTAACGCCGCACAAAAATGTTTTTGTTTCGGCTTCAAGACTTGCAATACAAGTCTTATTTCGCCAAAAACTAAACATATTTAGTCACAAGCAAATGAGAATATTCGCGAAGAAAGTTAAAAGGAGTAATAAAGGTAATAGTCAAGTTGTTATGGTTGAATTTAAAAATTTTAAACCGTGGGAACAAAAAAAAAAATGTTCATAACCTCATCGTAACTTTATGCAAAAACCTGCTTGTCAGGTGCCCTATCTTTATTTTATTATCCGTTTTGCCGATTAGGGTTGAACGGCTATTCATATCGGTAAAAGATTTAGGGAAAGGGATGGTATATTCGAGGTTGGTTTTGGAAATAAGTAATGATTTAAGAAAAGGCTGATACTCCTTAATGTTAGCTATTTTGAGCAGAACACGTTTACATTTCTGATTACACATACAATAGTGGAGTACGCTTTCAAAATGTATTTTTCAACAAGCTGTGCTCTTCTTAAATTTAATGGCATTTCTCCGGCTGAGGACTGCAGTGCATTTACGGGAGACGTGAATGAAAACACTTAGACAAACCCTAATAGCCAAATATCTAACAGATTATTCAGCTTACAAATGAGAGGGGTTTTCGTTTCATTTTTACAACTCAGCCTAAGTTGCTAACTTATTCCGATAACTTGTATTAAAGCTGCTTGTTTTTATTTAAATGCTTTTTTTTTTTTTGACTCACAATAATGGGAAGTTTAAAAATGACCCTAAAATATTAATCTCTATTTAAAGATATGGGATGTAATGCTGTTTACGTAGTTAAAAAAAAAATTATTTATTTCGTTTCCAGTTGTTTTTCTACATTAGGAAGAATTTCCTTTAGATTTATTTCAATAATAAATAACTATAAAGCCAATACAGATTGCAACTATGCTGGATTTACTCCAACCCAATTTTACCTATACTATGAACAATTTTTTTTTTCACTAAATTTATATTTTTTATAAAACTATTCCTAACTCAATAATGAGTTTTTCCGGTTTTTAGTAATAACCGGTAACAAAAAAAGGTATTTTTTCCTGATGATAGTTTTTAAAAATATTTTTATTGTCTTATTTTATTTTATAAATAATTCATAGGAACATATGTTGAAGTTAAAAACTATTAGAAAACTATGCTACCTCTATTAGTGATATTAAGCTATGAGTTTTCGCTCACTGCTTTCAACAACGTCAAACTTTCTAAAAATCGGCTATTTTTAGTCAAGACAAGTTCTTAAAGCGTAGTAAATCCTTGGAAAATCGTTGAACTCAATCGAAGCAACATCGATATTTTTTTAAATCAAAACATAACTTTATAAAAAAAAAGAAAAAAAGGGGGGGGGGGACTTTGTTCTTATTAAAACAGAGAAGAACTTTGTTGTAAATCGTTTTAATAGCTTTTAATTATACAATAATTACATAATAACAACAAATGAGTTACGCGCAAATAGGAAATTTTATTTTCTGTATAGAAGTTTTTCATGGGTTTTAGAGTTAGTGTATTGTGTATTAGAATATTTTTCAGCAGTGGAGTAGAAAGAAATCTTCAAAATGAAGTCTCACGTATGAAAATTTATTTAATATTTGAAAAAAAAAAAATATGGAGTCCCGAAATAAATAAAAAATCCTTTAAAAATAATTGATATGATTACTCTTCCCAGTTAGCTGCCCACCTGGGAAGTGTAGAGTATTTACTATTTAAAGAGAAAGGTTTATACCTGTTAACTTCAGTATGGCTAATATCTGCCATGTAAATTATATAAACTTTACAAATGAAATTAATATTTTTTTAAAATAATTATCTTTGGTGTAATAAAGGCTAATGTTAATTTATACATATAAGATTACTTGATACCTGGGTCTACAAGAAAAGCAGAATAGAGGCATTGAAGTATCGACTCGAAGCCGGCGCTAAGAATCGATTCTATTGAAGAACAAACGACAGCTTCAAGGATGGCACACAAAGCCGACACTAACATCCTCGAGCCAACTAAATAAAGACTCACCGGTCATAGAGCCAGCACGGAAATAGTGACAGCCATTTTACCTTCGGTTATGTAACCACCTTCCGGTCCTATACCGTACATGTACCTACATCGTACATTATGTATACATTGTATATGGCCATCTAAAAATTACGTTCTTTTTTAGATTAGGCCCGCCAGTTACTTTTAGTAGTAACTGTTACTATTTGCTGTTCCTAGGTTTTTAGGTCGTATCGAACATATGTCATAATAATAAACATTAATCATTCAAGTGAGATTATTTGAAAAAATATACATATTCACAAATATTCAAAATATTTTTGAACTCTACGAAAAAACCAAAGATGAAGCTAGTGCGCGTCTATTTTACATAAATATTGGGATACTCCCAGAAATTGTAAAACGTAAAAATGGACACGAAATGAATTCCTGTGGAGGCAGCGCTACCAAGGAGAGGATTTGTTCGCTAGAATAATTTTAGACATAAAGGAATACTGGCCAGCAGAAAGTTAAAAGAAGAAGAAGAAGTATTACCAATTATTTGTTCTAAATATTATTAAAAATGCATATTTTAAAAAATTTAATAACACATGTTTCCAATATAATAACTTTTTTTTTATTTAGCAAATAGTAACAGTTACTACTAAAAGTAGCTGGCGGGGATAATCTAAAAAAGACCCAAAAGTTATAATGCAACGGGCCTCGGGTATTTGATAAGTTAAATAGTCTAACTCTATTTTAAATAATTTTTATTTACGAAACATTATAGTTCACAACGCCGAAAAAACAAGATTAAATTAATAAAAGCGTTACAAAAAGTAACTACTAGTGACACAAAAGAAAGATAACTGTTCTAGAGAACTCTTTTGAATATAACATATGGTTTCTTTTCACTTCACAATGTAATATAGTGGTACGCTTAAGGGAACTCAGATCAGGTTAATATTTTTTATCAACATTTTATAGCAATATTTATAGGATGGAAGTATAGATCCCTAATAATAATATGATTTGAATAATCCAAACAACGAAGCATTATAATGAAAGAGGTGTAAAAATAAAATTGAAATTCACGGAAACTTGAGTTATCGTAATTTCGATTTGTCGATTTTATCAAGCACTTAAATAGAACAACGAAAAAAAAAAAGTTTTAAAATTTTTACGATAGTAAATTCGATAGACTGTCATGGGAAAATTTCGGTTTAAAATGTAAAAAAATACAAAGCAAGAGTAACTGCTTTCTAATTAGTTTTGAGGTATATTGAGAGTTACGATTTCCAATACCATAATTAACCTTAACTTAAGTTAAGGTGTGCGTGAAATCTATTAAAAAAAAAAAAACATTTACATCAAAGCGTGGTTGAAGGCAAATAATGCAACATATTAGGTAGGCATTGGCCTTCGTAAAAAAAACATTTTTTTTTTTTTTTTAGAATACACATTTGTAGGATGATAAAAAGAGAATTCCCTTTTGTGTATATATATATATAGTCTTTTCTTCAATAATTTTTACTTAGTTATTGGAAGATTTTATTATAATTAATGAAGATGAAGAAGTCGTGACATATTTAAATCTCTATCCTAAACGTATCTTGTAATTTACATAACCATATTTCTCATCAGTATGTAATCTTTTTTACATTCAGTTTTAGATTTTCACCAATACGTATCGGCAAAGATATATTGAGTTCCTATACATTCTTGTTATAATGGAAAACGATACCGAGAAATTTCCCCGACAACGGTGGCAGATAAAAGAGAGAGAAGAAACAATTAATACAAAAGCCCTCGCACGTCATAACTACCCGATGACGTAAGTAGGACCAACGCGGCATAAAACCTATGCCCTGAATTGCTTTAGTAACGTTCAAACGTATTTATCTGGTATAATATATGGTCTTTTATATAATATGGAAATACTATATTTCTAAATAGTGTAGTATAAAATTCAAGTACTATCATTATTTAGTAGAATCCAGCTTATCTGTCCTCGTCGGTACCGAAATATCGGTTGTTGAGCGGGATATCCGGTTAATAAGGAGGAAATAAAATTTAAAAATCTCTAATATTATTTTGAATTTCTTTTATGACGCCGAAAATCGACAATACAACAAAACTTAACCAATTAAGGTTATATACAATTTAATTCAAAAAGAAAGCATTCGGCAAATTCAATTTAAGGATTAAGGAACATTTCTACCATTCATCTCTTCAGTTTTTCAAATTTTTTTCACAAAATGTTTTAAGGAACTTAATCTCTTAACGAAGATCTCGTCTAACGTCAGTAATATACGCCGTTTGTTTCATATTTATTCCTCATTCATTATTCTATGAAATAAGTGAAGGATTTTGGTTAAATATCGTTTTTACTTCTAATGCGGTAATGCAGGTTGTAGGACTTCCTTGCCATGCGCAATTATTAAACAGAAAATTAATATATATATTAAACCTTACAAATGAATAATATTAGTAAAAAATATTACTAAAATGTCTAGCAGTATTACAGCCGACCCTGCAATAGACATTACAATTAAACTTCCCCTTTGAAGGAGAGATATTGCCAGTATTAAAGACGCAAAAATTTGCTTAATATTTTAAACAGTATGCACTAATATAAATGAAATAAAAAGATTACTAGAAAAGAAAAAGTTATAAAAACAATAAAGATAAAATGATAATAAGAAATAGTAATACCTAGAATTTAGTAGGGGTTAGTTCCGTTTGTCCAACTTACCTAAAAGAGAAAAAAAATAAAAAAAAGGTTAATCAATAATCATAAATTTAAATACACATACATATATATACATATAATACTATAGTTATTTACTCGAAGATTTATATATATTGTTAATGACAAAATAAAATTATTCAATAAAACAATATCAGCTTTTCTTTATTTTAATTCTGTTTGATTTCTTACTTGAAGATATTTAACCCTTTTTTGGCAACGTGATTGCCAAACTTCAGATTTATCATTTTGTATTTTATTTTACCTAAATCAGTCTTCTCTTTGTTCAATCATGATCCTTTTGGGGGATAGCTTAAAAGTGTTGCATTACTTTCTATACGAATATGAAATCCAAAATGGAAAAAAGGGATTCAATAGAATAAGAAACACCAACAACTCAATAAACATAATATTAATGATAATAAATATTTATTGAGACGTTCAGTTTTCTATAAAATGTCCTAGGATGATTAATAATCAGGAATTTCAGTTACAAAGTTTTTTTTATTAATTTTTTTTTTTTTATAGCAACAGCAGAATTTAAATTCGAACCCTTTAGCAGTGCCATGCAAGTCGTGTAGCATTACACAGTGTGAGGGGTAAGCAAATAAATAATAAAACCCCTAACTAGCCCTGATGAAGACCAAAAGGTTTTGATCGAAACGTAGGCTATTAAAATAAATAAAAGCCGCCACTGTTTGTGCCTTTTAACTAAAGAAAAAATTACATTGTCTGTCTATGACTTATCAGTTCAGGATCATTTGAAAGATATCAATTGAGACTTTCTAAATACAATATAATTAACAAAGTATACATCAATTCGTTTTATTTTTAAATAAATACAGTCTTTTAAATTTTGGTGGTTTTTTGGATTTTTTAAAAATGCAAAAACAATAAAATATTGCACAAAAAACTTTTTTATATTGTAGAAAGAAAAAGCTGATCAAAATAAAAAACAAAAAACAGCAGCGGTTCTAGTAAAACAAGTTAAAATTTTTTTTTTATAATAAAATAATCATCTGGAAAAATTAAATAACGGTCCGATTACGAAGAGAACACAGTAATAAGGAAGTGAAAATAAATCCCTTATCTTGTTTACTACGAGAAATAAACTGACAGTGTAATGTAAATTGGGGGGGGGGGGGGAGTGCTATAACATTGGTGCAAAACGGCAAAAAATCTGGGGGGGGGGGGCGCAGTACGGTTTGTCCTATAGACTTGCACTTTGTTTCAATCGATTCAGAATAGAAAATTACAATAATAATAAAAATTATATTACTTTATCCAATGAGATATTAGAGCCAGTTGTTGGCTCTAATATCATTAGAGATAATGATATTAGATGAATTCAATAATTTAAACAATTAATGATAGGATTTTTTTTTTTTTTATCTAATGCCTTGTAACTTGGGAAAATATTAAAAACCTTGTCTTTAATCGCCTTACTAATCATCTCATAGGCGTATTTAGAAAGTTGTGGCTGTACAAAACAAACAGCTAAAGCGGAATCAGTGTAGGAAACTGAACTTTTTTTATTTATTTGGGAGGAGGCTAAAGCAGCTGTCATGCTTTAAGAGCATTACACTAACCATACTATATTTTAAATTAAAGAAAGTTTAAACCCTGATTGTGTAGGTAATTAGGGATGTGATGCAATGATTTCTAAAGAAATTAGAGACAGTCATCTTTGGTATTTTCCTTCTCGTCTCCACAGAGCGCCGCAAATATTTTCACATAAATGATAAAAACTACCCAACAGGCAAATTAGAAAAAAAAAATTCGATCACGGCTGGTACGACCGCACGGTTAGCTCACTGGTAACAGTGCTGCCACCTAGATGCAGAGGACCTGGGTTCGATTCCCGGCCGTGGTCGAATCTTCTATCTTCTATGTATAAATATGTATAAATGGTATAAAAATTATGAATTAATTATCTAAAGATAACTAATTACTACATAAAAGGCAAATTAAATCAAAGGAATATATCCTCTTTCCTAGATCGACAGCTGCAATCTTAATGCTGGATAAAGCTTTTTCTATAATATTTAAATATTATTTTAATTATTAGTTTTAATTTTTTTATACTAATAAAATTTATTAGTATTAAATATTAGTTTTAAATTAGTTATTTCGTTAGAAACAAATTTGCTCATTTAATGGTTTTTATTGGACAGCTAGAGCTTTAAAGTGGTACGTCTATAAACATATAGCCTGTAAAACATCGATGAATAAAATGTACTATAACAAGCTCAGAATATTTTTGAGAAAAAAAAAAAGTAGAAATCTTGAACAACAAAAACTCTAATTTCAGTTTAAAACAAATTTTTGGTAAGGAAGAAATTAATATTTTTTTGTTTGTTGACTATTAAAAATATAAAAGAATAAAAATTAACTTCAGAAATGAACATTCTATTTTGGATTTTTTATTTGGGGTTGCCCCACTGTGCGATGTCATGCTGAAATGGGGTTCCCCCAAGCATCTTTAAGAATAAATTAAGATATTAATAGAAAAGGGAGAAATAAATGAAAGGAAAGGATGTGCGTGTAGATCACACCTTTCATTTATCTAAAAATAACTTAACCATTCGTTACATTCCATGCCTAATAGACCAAAGCGGAGTATTTTTATTTTTTTTGACAAGACACGTGTTACCACCCCCTACCGAAGACTGAACTAAGGATACATTTTTATTCCTTGACAAATGAAGAGGTAAAAAATCTGGTCCGTGCGCGCAACACACAACTTTCACTTACCAACTTACTTAAATTAGAAATTGATGTGTTTTGTTAATTGCCTAAAGCTTACCTGATATTAAAGAACACCTTATTCTCATTAAGCATGACTAATTCGATGAAAATCGTTGAAGCCGTTTTTGAGATAATCAAAAAAAAGGTAAAAATTGGAAAAACTTTATGAAATAAAGTGCCCCCTCCGTTTGACCAATTTTGATGAAATGTTGGCTATCACATCTTTGGCATATACATATTTCAAATGCCAAGTTTGATCAAAATCGTTAAAGCCGTTTTTAAGTAAAAAAAAAAAATACGTGAAAATGATATAAAAGTTATTAAGTAAAGTCGTCCCCCCTCCGGTTAATCAATTTTGATGAAATTTTTACAGTCCTATCTCGGGCATATTAATACATTAAAATCTCAGTTTAATCAAAATCGTTAGAGCCGTTTTTGAGTAAATAAAAAAAAAAACACTTGAAAATTATACAAAATTTATTAAGTAAAGTCCCCCCTCCGGTTGATCAATATTGATGAAATGTTGGCTATCACATCTTTGGCATATACATACATCAAATACCAAGTTTGATCAAAATCTTTAAAGCCGTTTTTAAATAAATAAAAAAAACACGTGAAAATGATACAAAAGTTATTAAGTAAAGTCGTCGTCCCTCCGGTTAATCAATTTTGATGAAATTTTTACAGTCGTATCTCGGGCATAATAATACATCAAATACTCAGTTTAATCAAAATCGGTAAAGCTGTTTTTGAGAAAAAAAAAAAAAAAACACATGGAAAAGGTACAAAATTTATTAAGTAAAGTCCCCCCTCCGGTGAATCAATTTTGATGAAATTTTTACAGTCATATCTAGGGCATATAAGTACGTCAAATACTCAGTTTGATCAAAATCGTGAAAGCCGTTTTTGAGCCCGTTATATTAACACACACACACACACACACACACACACACACAGACCATTTCGCGGGACTTGGTTATTTGGACTTAGGGGGCCCCATATAACCCATATACTATATATTTCATATATAGGTAAGTGAAAGTAAAAATAATAATATGTGATCAGATATCAATATGTTATCAGTTAAAGGATTAGTTAGGTCCTTAGCTTAACTTTATTTCGTTGGCATACGAATGAAATACACTAAGTAAACAATTGAAAATTTTGTTTTTTCTAATGTTATGGAAAGTATGCTTGCTTTTAATACAGCTCAGATTTTGATGTCCGCTGAAAAGGGGGTTTCATAACTAAGTTAAGGCCGTATTATATAGACAAAAACTTTTATTTTTTGCTGAAAACATTTATTTTACTTTAGAGAGTTAATACGTGATGCTTAAACTTTTTAAAGCATCGAAGGTGTGCAAAAATATGGTATAAGATTATAGTCTATAATTAATTATATTTTAGTCTAGTAACTTTTGTTCCATAATAAATTTCTGAAAGCATTATAAAGCGATTTTAGAGGAACAGTAATCGTTCTCTATTTCCAGAATGGCATAAGAGACCAACTTTATAACGAGACGTAAATGCACCTATCCATTCACCTTCACGATATATTTATAAGAAGCAACTCGTAGTAAAAGACAAGCAAGCAGTAAAAAAAAAACTCGACTTTTGATGAAATTAGTCCCTTCATAAATAAATTAGCAATAATGAATCGAAAAGTGCTGAGAACTTCCAAATTTTAATATACTGATCCTCTATAACTATTGGAGATACAAAAAAATAAGCATATAAATTTGGAAACATGTGTGAATGGCGTTTACAAATTATCAAAACATGTCGATTTCTAATCTAAGTAAGTTCGTAAGTGAAAGTTGTGTGTTGCGCGCATCGCACCAGATTTTTTCATTTCTTATTTCTTTCAATTTCAATCAATACCAACACCAGGTTAGCACTTAATCAGTGTGTTGTGTCAGGTTACGAACACATCGTGGCGTATAGCAGTTTTTCAGTCAGCAGAAGCAACTTTTGACCAAGTTACCGTTGAGGCCACCAATGTTTAATAATTATAAAATACCTCCGTTTACCATTCCTTTATTTTTTTCCATCCACCTTTTTTGACTTTTTCTATACATTAAAATTTGCGTAAACTTAAAACAAGAAACAAATGCAGGAAATCTTTGATATGATAAAAGGCAAATTTTGATTTTTGACACATATTCTTAATCATCATAATCATCAAAGCCTTTAATCCTCTACCAGTAGTAAAGATGGCTAATCGACCGAAAATAATTTAGATAAACAATATATTTGTTGTGTTCGTCAAAAGGAGACGTATCCTAAATACTAAAATTTCTTTCCCTTCTATAAATATATTCTGACTGAGTCGGATATCACATTTTATTCTGGCTGGCTCCTCAATATAAAGCAGCCCACGCACAAAGGGACCACTCCATTTTGATGAAATCTCTGTAATTGTGAAGATATTTTGGTTGCGTTGCCATCATCGCGTCCCATCCAGTCCAAGATGGTCTGATTCACCGAGGATATCTTTAGATCCTGGAAGGTGTTCATCTCCTAAAGAGGTGCCTCCTTAGTATCTACTGGAATAAAATAGTATAACGGCTCCTTTGATTAGGGACAGTAAATAATTTAATATTATAAGGCTTGGATATGAATTTTTTTTGTCATAGTCCGAGAATATTTTTGGATAGGACTACTTATGATCCGAAGACAATCATTTTAAACCACAATGATTAACTATTACCAACGAAAATTAACCAAACCAGTTTATTACCGTCAACCACACCTTATCAATAATAACCATACTAGTCTATCTGGTGATTTTTCAGGTGAACCAATAAAATTTCATTCAATTGGCCTATCTTTGATGAACATCTATTCGAACTATGAATATGAAGTTATGGCAATGATTTCATGAATAAAGAATTTTTTTAAAGAAATCAGGAATAGGTCGGGGATGGCGGTAAAAAAAAACTACACGTATTAGTAAAATATTTTATTGTAGCCTTAGTTTCGAGCCAACAATGCAGGTCTTCTTCAGGGCTAAATAAACACAAAAGAGACAAAATTATTATAAGTACCGAAATGCTAGTGGGTAAATAATGATGGGTAAAAAAAAAAAGAATTGAAACTAACCATAGAACATGTGGAGGTATATAAACATATTATAATGTAAAATAACAAGACGAAATATGGTTAATGAGACTAATAATATTCATTGTGTGTATGTATAATGGGGCAAATTACATTTTTTCAGGGGATATAGACAAATATTTAAGGTACTTATTATTATTTTTTTTTTTTTATGGCTCCATTTTTTTAACTGCTCCTGTCAACTCTCTGTATGTCGGCAACCAGCAGATTTGTTTTGTTGATATCTGCTAGATTTACAATGACATGGGGGATGTTTATAAGGTATTAGGGACATATTGTGCACTGGTCTCTTATGAGACGATATTTATGTTTTTAATCTTCACAATAAGTAAAAAATCGCATAGCATTCGAAGATTCCAGCAATAGTAGACTACAATGAAATAGTTGTAAATTAATTGTAGATTTTTTTTATCACTACCCTGAACTAATTCTTGAATTCGTTAAATGTACGGTCAACCTTACATTATCCAGAGTTTTTCTTGTTCTACATAAAATATTTTTCCTTTACTTTTCCAAATAATTGTGTACCTGGAGAATGGAGTATACATTTTATCTAAAACCATAATGTTTTATAAACCATATAACCATAACGAAGGAAACGTTTTCGAGCACAAACATTGGGAGTACCTAAAGTACGCATGGCAACGTCAGAGGATTCACGCGTTTCTTAATTTTCTTTTTATTCATAGATTTGTGGATAAAACCAAAATTCGAGCAAAGATTTAAATCTAATTGCTCTAAAGCTACAAATATCCCCTTGTCACACGAAAGGAGGATGAAAATTCTCTCCAATGCTGGGTGGTATTATCACCCTTACGTCCAAACCCAATTACCACCAGTTTTCTATCGCAAATTCGCAACAAGCAAAGGGCTAATAATTGTACGCGCTTTGGTTATACGGGCTAGGATAAATTTTTTGAAACAGAACCAAAAAAAAAAGAAACCGGTTAGGAAGCTGACGGATGAGTATTAGACATCGCTATGCCATCAACAGTTGACAGGAACGATGAGGAAGCAGGCGAGAGCCAACAGGAACAGTGTTAAACTTAAGATCATAAGATTGAAGAGGTTTGACAGTTTTTATTCGTACTCCTCGCTATCTCATAAGATGACATTTAACCATTATTAAAGAATATGTTTTAACTTCACTTTCATTAAGAGGTAAAAAAGAAAGAAAAATAATCACATCAAAATGTTTGTTGTTTTTTGTTACGTCACTTATGCCACTAAGGCTAATCGGACGATGCTACAGTGGGAGCCCTAAATTTTGCCAATCCAGGTTGTATTAGGATAGGGATCTTTTACAAGCACCTGACATTGTACAGGCTCGGGACCTCCATTTTACTTCCTATCTGGGGGACGGCATAGCTAAGGATTTTTTACTACCATTGAAAATTCCAAGGGCGAACCCGCGATCTTTAGTATTGTAGGTTGCCATACTAATCACTACACCACAGGTGGCCCTTCATCAAAATGTATATCTAGATTTGTAACTATCATTTTGTGCCTTTAAAAAGATTGAATTTTATTTTGATCATAAGTGAAAAGAACAGTCATATCCTCATCATTAATTTTGATTAAAAATTTGACTATTAAAATTAATACTAATTACTCACTTAGAGTCTGCAATAAAGAATATTGCTCACAGCTTTTAGCAACAGATAATTTTTATTTCCATAATTTATTAGAAATTTTTGCTGAAAAGTAAATACTGCTTCTTTTGTGCTGGAAAAGTCTAATTTCAAAATCGGAATTTTTCCAACTGCTGAGGATTGACTAGAAGCTGTAAGTTAACATTTATTGAAAAACAGTTTTAATATAATCCATCATATGCCAGACACAAATGAGTTAAAGAAGAAAACTAGTACGGAATAGAAAAAGCAATGATCTTTAGAGAAAACCTGAAAATGATTTTAAAATTTATCTACTAAAAAGTAATTTTTGTGTTCTCATTCCCATTAAATGGGATTGAGAACATGATAACATTTTTATCATTACTCTTATTATAATAACGTATTACTTATTATACTTATAGTGAATTTTCCTATAATTGTTGTACCTATCTATTGTGTATCTTATATTGCTATTTTCTATATCTTATTTTTTCCAATATATCATAGAGACAGTTTTAATTATTTTAATCTAGTTGTTTTTTTTCTGGCATAATATAAACTTTTTAACTTATTGCTTATTGTGTGTTGGTTGCAAGTTAGTATATGATTGGATTAATACCTACCACACTTTTTGTCCGGCAGAGATTTATCTGTGATCAAAACGTGTAAGTCTCTTCATACAAATTATAATACGCCGAATATAAAGTACCAAGTATCTACATATACCATTGTAGAGGCAGGTAACTAATATCACACTCAACAGGGCGGTGAGTACTGTGAAGAGGGGTGCCGAAGATTAACTACGTGATGCGATGTGCGCTTGCTAACTTCGTCACGGTCGGGGGTAAGGCCAGTTCACAATAGAGCCACAGTAAAGATAGAATCGATTGTGCAGCGACAGTTCGATTATATCGTAATCGATAGTTCTGAAAAATTGATTACGTTATAAAAACATGATTAAATCACTAACCCGAACAATTAATCATTATTAAAAAAAACAAATGATGATATCAAACAGTAAGAGAAAATAAATAAGATAAAGCATTTAAAGGAAGATATTATTTTTTAAAACTAACATAAACACTTTTTACTAAAAAAAAGGTTTCTAAAACACAGCAACTAGGTACATTTTTTCTAAAGACTGGCTTGGGCCTTAATCGCATCGTTTTCTTCATAGGTTATTATTATACATTATTAGGCTCATTTTTTTGGTTCAAAGTTCGAAAGTGATTAAATTAATAAGTGAAGAAAAAAGAATTCTTTTTTATTCACTCTATAGAGAGAGAGAGAGAGAATGACAGAGGAGAAGGTATGCTGAATAGTTTCCAACATTTTTGGGTTGGTCTCACATCCCTGAAACAAATCTCGCTAGTTCTACTATCTATTTCCTCATTATTTATAATTTTTTTCAGTTTTTTTTTTCATTTTAATTTGGCCCATTTGTTTTGTTCTTTTATATAGTACTCCAAGGCACTGAAGCCTATTATATGTACCTGTATAATTTGTTCCTAAGGGACTAGTTCCCGGGACAATCAATAAAGAGTTTATTATTATTATATTATTATTATTATATATTAAAGCCTCTTGGTGGACCGCTAACAAGAGGACGACTTAGTCTTACAACACTAAACAATTAGGCTAATCCCCGCCCTCTCCTGAGCCAGCGATAAAAAAAAAAACCGTAAAGCCGAGAAGTCGTGTGAGGGGAAGGAGAAAGTAAAAAGAAAAGTCTTATTCATTGAGCTCGTAACAGACCCGACAACTAACAATGAATTCATTTCGTTTAAAATCAAGCATCAATAACTAAATCCGACATTCAAATGGCCTATACAACACCTTAAATGTAAATTTATTTTTAAAAAAATAATAAAACCCTATGAATAATTTCAGATTATATGATCGGTATAACGTATAAGTGAAATAAGCGCCAAACTCCATAATTTGGAAAAAGCGAATTCCAATTTTGAGAAACAGGTTTACATCTACCACTTTTGAGTACAAACATGCCTCTTATATCATTCAAATACAAAATATAATAGAATAAAGGCTTAAAGAACCCGAAAGCCCGATGCTGACACCTCCCAATCGCTCCCTTCACACCTTCATCCACCTCCTTTCACTTTCACCACCGGTGCAAACCCAATTCCACAAGATCAACTCCTCACCGAATCCGAATCCGAATACCGAATATCTTCGCCTACCCCTCGGACGATTTCCATTCGACAAAGCGTTTATCCATCTTCTAGGTATTCGTTCGCAACTAAGAATCGCGATTTTGCACGGCTACTTCAACCGACGCGCGGCTATGACTTCGAATTAATTTATCGGGTTCAAATAAAAAAATAAAAAAAATTACAATGGTTCGGCGCTCACCTATACAAACGATATTAAAACAAAAATGCAATAAAAAATGTTATAGGGCTAGATTATCAGAAAATTTAATCGTCGAGAAGGCAGCCAGCCAGACATGAAAATTTTCAGTCAGGAAACAAAGTCTAATTAGCATTAAATGGTTTATTTTGATTACTACAACATACAAATAAATGTCAATTTGACACTTCAATAAATAAATAAAAGATAGGAAAAAGAAAAAATCTGAATGCAAGCGAACGCCTAGCGAATTTCCACATGAAAAGACTATCCAAATATGGATACCACTGACAAAAAGAATTTATGTCCGACTACAACAGATACAATTTTATTAAATTGAAGTACCAAAAGAATGCGCTAAGATATGAAACAAAAAAGGTTTTCCTTCAGGGGATTACGATGTATAATGTATAATTATACCATGATGAAGTACTCACACACACATTCGATGACCAAAATTCTGCCAAAATATACAACCACTATAAATATGGTAACATTTGGCATTAATCTCCGCCTTCTCTCCTCACCCGAGTGAAAAAATCTTATATATTTAAAGGCAAAAAAAAAAAGAAAAAAAAACTAAAGGGAGGTCCACTTAATTTGATTTAACAAGAGACACTATCAAAATCTCTCCAGGCAAGGCATTATCTCATAAAGGACTCACCGTCGTCCTTCCTGTAGTACCTGGAGTACCTCCGGTAAGAGAAGAGGCTGCTCATCCTAGGACACAAGTACACACTATCACTGCTCCACCGATTCTGGCCAATGCCTCTACAATTATTTTTAGTTTACGGAAGTCAGAGCCGAGCAATCGGCAGTCTTCGGCTAGGCCCGCCATTTTTTTTTTTTTTACGCACCGCACAGACCGGACCCATTCGCCAACTAGGTTAATCTCCTCCTAGAAAAATGTTGCTTTTATTTACTAAATGCCTCAGGTCTAAAGATAGGTCGCGAATGGAGGGCAAGTAGGTGCGAAGTGGAATATTTTTCGCTCATGGTAGTTTGCAAACATTACAAAAATGTTTGTAGATGTTCGCTATATGGGTTATTCGTTAAGAAGGTATTTCATTATGGAAATTTCAATGGCAATATTTATTAACATATTTGAGGGAAACTTGGGGTGAATGTATGACGATTATTTCGATAACAATATTAGGTTCGACAAGATGTGTCATTGGAGAAAATATTCGTTAACTTTCATAACAGGGAATGTTAACTACGGAAAGTCGTTATTCCAGACTAATCTATCCTGGGCTAACTAAGCCACCTTAAGAGGGTAAGAAAAAAAACAAACAACCTAATGATTCTTGATAATGTTACAGAGGTAGATAATAAAAATAAGAAACTTTTTTACTTTCACTTACCTATATATGAAATATATAGTAAGTGGAAGTATTGCGATCGTGAAAAATTTCGACTTCCGGTTTTCAACGGAAATACACGTTTTGGGGTCCCCTGAGTCCAATTAACCAAGTCCCGCGAAATGGTCTGTGTGTGTGTGTGTGTGTGTGTGTCTGTGTGTGTGTCTGTGTGTGTGTGTGTGTGTGTGTGTGTGTGTGTGTGTGTGTGTGTGTGTGTGTGTGTGTGTGTGTGTGTGTGTGTGTGAACAGACTAGCTCAAAAACTATAAACCGTGTGAACCTGAGATTGGGTATTTAGTGTATGTATATGCCCGCGATGTGACAGCAAAAATTTCATCAAAGTTGTTCAAAGGGAGGGGGTACTTTATTTAATAACTTTTTAAGTTTTTTTCGATTTTCTCAAAAACGGCTCTAACGATTTTGATTAAACTGAGTATTTGATCTATTTATATGCCCGAGATATGACTGTAAAAATTTCATCAAAATTGATCAACCGGAGGGGGGACTTTACTTAATAAATTTTGTATCATTTTCAAGTGTTTTTTTTTATTTACTCAAAAACGGCTTTCACGATTTTGATCAAACTGGATATTTAATGTATGTATATGCCAAAGATGTGTTAGCCAACATTTCATCAAAATTGATCAACCGGAGGGGGGACTTTACTTAATAAATTTTTTATCATTTTCACGTGTTTTTTTTATTTACTCAAAAACGCTTTTCACGATTTTGATCAAACTGGGTATTTGATGTATGTATATGCCAAAGATGCGATAGCCATCATTTCATCAAAATTGATCAACCGGAGGGGGGACTTTACTTAATAAATTTTGTATCAATTTCACGTGTTTTTTTAATTTACTCAAAAACGGCTTTCACGATTTTGATCAAACTGGGTATTTATGTATGTATATGCCAAAGATGTGATAGCCAACATTTCATCAAGATTGATCAACCGAAGGGGACACTTTAGTTCATAACTTTTTTTCTAATTTTTAGATTATCTCAAAAACGGCTTCAACGATTTTCTTCATATTCGTCATGTTTAATGAAAATTGAGTGTTATTTAATATCAGGTAAGCGTTATCATTATTAAAATATTCTGAGGGGTTTATAGAGCAAATGAAAACAAAAATAAGAAATGAATGTGGAAAATGTGTAACTTTGAGAAGTGGCATTAACAAAACGCATTAATTTCTTATCTAAGTAAGTTGGTAAGTGAAAGTTGTGTGTTGCGCGCACGCACCAGATTTTTTAATTTATACTTATTACTAATTAAGAAGGCAATTCACTTGTGAAGAAAGTAATCACTTTCTTCACTCTATTGCAAAATGCTTCACTTTCTTCACTCATTTCAGTTTAGTAATGTTACCATTATTCAACGATTACAGAAAAAAAATATTAGTTAATTGCAGCATAATCTGTTGATTGATTATACCCTATTTCTGCATCTCATAATTTATTTTCACAAATTGAAATAACGTCGCTTTTTAAAAGCATTCTCAGCCATATTGTAAATTTGATGAATTATATTATTTTTATTTCTGCTTGAACTTTCTTGTTTGGTGAATTCTTTAGCAAAGTTGGATCTCCTGAATTGTTTTTTTAACAAAGCAGCTTGATCCTCGATGAAGCTTATAGAACTTGATGGAAAGCAATGAAATAAGTAGGATCAGAATCAGGAGGAGAACTTGGATAAAATTCAGTCAAGAAATTTTCATCTTTCATCATGAAGCCTTAGCAACTACCTATATTCTAATTGAGACATAAATGGAGACTATAAATACCTTTAAAAAATATCGTTAGAGGATGAATTATATGTCCCAACAATTGTTTTTAGGCATTATTATTTTAACTTATTTAAAAAATGTCTGATAGGTATTGCTCGGTCCCTCACTGTTAAATTAGAAAATCAAAAGACGTGTCATTCCATTTATTTCCAAAAAATAAAAAGCTTCTTAAAGAGTGGATTGTAAAATTAAGAATAGATAAGCCTGTTTCGAAACATGTGACGATATGTAGTCTTCATTTTAAAGAAAGTGATTATATTTATCCAAATAAATATTAGTATTTGACATTTTATTATTCCAAAATGCTAGTTTTTTGCAAATAACAATGGGACCATACTGTCATAAATTTGTTTTTCTTTTTTAATTTTCCCCATTTTAGTATTACTTACATCCCTTGTGCTTAATTGTTCTAATTTTTCAATGCGATGCCTGAAAGTTTTGATAAAGAAATAAATAATAAGGCAAAGAAACTAAGCTGTCATAACAATGATTGTATGAATAGCTAATTAATGTTATTACGAACCGAAAGACGTAGAATAAAGTAACAACGATGTGTTTGTATTTACCAGAACTACCAGCTTTACACGAAAATTGCTTATTATTATTAATGAATTTGATTTCCACTTTTATTTGATGGTGCAGTCATTCAAGATCGCTTGTTTGAAGGCATAAGGCTTGTAAAATAACTGCTTTTTTACTTCTAGATATTATTCCACATGTAATTATGTGGTTTGCAACAAGGATAGCCTGCCCTTCAATTAATGGTCTTTGAAAATTACCAATTATCGCTATCACATCAACTATGTCTAACCCAGTTCCTTCCGACATTTTGCAAAACTACTAGTCGACTGCGCCCGCGAATTGTTTATGTTTGGATGTCGGATAACTGTTATATGGCATTTAATTTGCGCAGAGCTGTGGTCTTTTTACTTTCACTTACCTATATATGAAATATATAGTAAGTGGAAGTATTGCGATCGTGAAAATTTTCGACTTACCGGTTTTCAACGGAAATACACGTTTTGGGGTCCCCTGAGTCCAAATGACCAAGTCCCGCGAAATGGTCTGTGTGTGTGTGTGTGTGTGTGTGTGTGTGTGTGTGTGTGTGTGTGTGTGTGTGTGTGTGTGAACAGACTAGCTCAAAAACTATAAACCGTGCGAACCTGAAATTGGGTATTTAGAGTATGTATATGCCCGCGATGTGACAGCAAAAATTTCATCAAATTTGCTCAAAGGGAGGGGGTACTTTATTTAATAACTTTTTAAGTTTTTTTCGATTTTCTCAAAAACGGCTCTAACGATTTTGATTAAACTTAGTATTTGATCTATTTATATGCCCCAGATATGACTGTAAAAATTTCATCAAAATTGATCAACCGGAGGGGGGACTTTATTTCATAATTTTTTTTCAATTTTTACTTTCACTTACCTATATATGAAATATATAGTAAGTGGAAGTATTGCGATCGTGAAAAATTTCGACTTCCGGTTTTCAACGGAAATACACGTTTTGGGGTCCCCTGAGTCGAAATGACCAAGTCCCGCGAAATGGTCTGTGTGTGTGTGTGTGTCTGTGTGTGTGTGTGTGTGTGTGTGTGTGTGTGTGTGTGTGTGTGTGTGTGTGAACAGACTAGCTCAAAAACTATAAACCGTGCGATCCTGAAATTGGGTATTTAGAGTAAGTATATGCCCGCGATGTGACAGCATAGAAATTTCATCAAAATTACTCAAAGGGAGGGGGTACTTTATTTAATAACTTTTTATGTTTTTTTCGATTTTCTCAAAAACGGCTCTAACGATTTTGATTAAACTCAGTATTTGATCTATTTATATGCCCGAGATATGACTGTAAAAATTTCATCAAAATTGATTAACCGGAGGAGGGACTTTACTTAATACATTTTGTATCATTTTCACGTGTTTTTTTATTTACTCAAAAACGGCTTTAACGATTTTGATTAAACTGAGTATTTGATGTAATAATATGCCCGAGATATGACTGTAAAAATTTCATCAAAATTGATTAACCGGAGGGGGGACTTTACTTAATAAATGTTGTCTCATTATCACGTGTTTTTTTTATTTACTCAAAAACGGCTTTAACGATTTTGACAAAACTCAGTATTTGGTGTTGGTATATGCCCGCGATGTGACAGCACAGATTTCATCAAAATTGGTCAAAGGGAGGGGGCACTTTATTTCATAACTTTTTTTCCGATTTTTACCTTTTTTTCGATTATCTCAAAAACGGTTTTAACGATTTTCATCAAATTCGCCATGTTTAATGAAAATTAGGTGTTCTTTAATATCAGGTAAGAAATGAATGTGGAAAAATGTGTAACTTTGAGAAGTGGCATTAACACAACGCATTCATTTCTAATCTAATGTAAGTAAGTGGGTAAGTGAAAGTTGTAGGTTGCGTGCACGCACCAGATTTTTACCTTTTTGATCGATGATCTCAAAAACGGCTTTAACGATTTTTATCAAATTCGTTATGTTTAATGAAAATTAGTTGTTATTTATTACCAGGTAAGCTTTATCATTAATAAAATGTTCTGAGAGGGCTTAAATGGGGAAGGGGCCTTTTTTGTTTTCCTATAAAGTACCTTTGTTTTAGTTTATATTGAGAAATTAACTGTCTGTCATCACACCTAAAAATAAGAAATGGCTAAATATGATGTATGAAGAAAATCAAGTAAACATATACAGGAGAAAAAAAGAAAAATAATCCGTCAACTCATAAAACACCTTGAGCTCACGCATCCGCCGTACGCCTTTAATGACAAACCAATGCGTTATTATTACCTATAGATGTTCTGTTCATTTGAGAAGTGGCAATTAACAAAACGCATTAAGTTCTAATCTAAGTAAGTTGGTAAGTGAAAGTTGTGTGTTGCGCGCACGCACCAGATTTTTACTTTCACTTACCTATATATGAAATATATAGTAAGTGGAAGTATTGCGATCGTGAAAATTTTCGACTTCCGGTTTTCAACGGAAATACACGTTTTGGGACCCCCTGAGTCGAAATAACCAAGTCCCGCGAAATGGTCTGTGTGTGTGTCTGTGTGTGTGTGTGTGTGAAACATGATTGAATGATTGAATTGATGATTGAAAATTGAAACATTTTCACGTGTTTTTTTTATTTACTCAAAAAAGGCTTAAACGATTTTGATCAAACTGGGTATTTGATGTATGCATAAGCCAAAGATGTGATAGTCAACATTTCACCAAAATTGACCAACCGGAGGGGGAACTTTACTTAATAAATTTTTTATCATTTTCACGTGTTTTTTTTATTTACTCAAAGAAGGCTTTCACGATTTTGATCAAACTGGGTATTTGATGTATGCATAAGCCAAAGATGTGATAGCCAACATTTCACCAAAATTGACCAACCGGAGGGGGGACTTTACTTAATAAATTTTGTATCATTTTCACGGTTTTTTTTTTATTTACTAAAAAAGGCTTTAACGATTAACAAAAATAAGATATGAATGTAGAAAAATGTGTGACTTTAGGAAATGATAATTAGCAAAACACGTCAATTTCTAATCTAAGTAAGTTGTTAAGTGAAAGTTGTGTGTTGCGCGCACGCACCAGATTTTTTACTTTCACTTACCTATATATGAAATATATAGTAAGTGGAAGTATTGCGATCGTGAAAAATTTCGACTTCCGGTTTTCAACGGAAATACACGTTTTGGGGTCCCCTGAGTCGAAATGAGCAAGTCCCGCGAAATGGTCTGTGTGTGTGTGTGTGTGTCTGTGTGTGTGTGTGTGTATGTGTGTGTGTGTGAACAGACTAGCTCAAAAACTATAAACCGTGCGATCCTGAAATTGGGTATTTAGTGTAAGTATATGCCCGCGATGTGACAGCAAAAATTTCATCAAAATTGCTTAAAGGGAGGGGGTACTTTATTTAATAACTTTTTACGTTTTTTCGATTTTCTCAAAAACGGCTCTAACGATTTTGATTAAACTGAGTATTTCATCTATTTATATGCCCGAGATATGACTGTAAAAATTTCATCAAAATTGATTAACCGGAGGGGGGACTTTACTTAATAAATTTTGTATCATTTTCACGTGTTTTTTTTATTTACTCAAAAACGGCTTTAACGATTTTGATTAAACTGAGTATTTGATGTAATAATATGCCCGAGATATGACTGTAAAAATTTCATCAAAATTGATTAACCGGAGGGGGGACTTTACTTAATAAATGTTGTCTCATTATCACGTATTTTTTTTATTTACTCAAAAACGGCTTTAACGATTTTGACAAAACTCAGTATTTGGTGTTGGTATATGCCCGCGATGTGACAGCACAGATTTCATCAAAATTGGTCAAAGGGAGGGGGCATTTTATTTCATAACTTTTTTTCCGATTTTTACCTTTTTTTCGATTATCTCAAAAACGGTTTTAACGATTTTCATCAAATTCGCCATGTTTAATGAAAATTAGGTGTTCTTTAATATCAGGTAAGAAATGAATGTGGAAAAATGTGTAACTTTGAGAAGTGGCATTAACACAACGCATTCATTTCTAATCTAATGTAAGTAAGTGGGTAAGTGAAAGTTGTGTGTTGCGCGCACGCACCAGATTTTTTTTTTTACTTTCACTTACCTATATATGAAATATATAGTAAGTGGAAGTATTGCGATCGTGAAAATTTTCGACTTCCGGTTTTCAACGGAAATACACGTTTTGGGGTCCCCTGAGTCAAAATAACCAAGTCCCGCGAAATGGTCTGTGTGTGTGTGTGTGAACAGACTAGCTCAAAAACTATAAACCGTGCGAACCTGATATTGGGTATTTAGAGTATGTATAAGCCCGCGATGTGACAGCAAAAATTTCATCAAATTTGCTCAAAGGGAGGGGGTACTTTATTGAATAACTTTTTACGTTTTTTCCGATTTTCTCAAAAACGGCTCTAACGATTTTGATTAAACTGAGTATTTGATCTATTTATATGCCTGAAATATGACTGTAAAAATTTCATCAAAATTGATCAACCGGAGGGGGGACTTTACTTAATAAATTTTGTATCATTTTCACATGTTTTTTTTTTTTTATTTACTAAAAAACGGTTTTAACGATTTTGATTAAACTTGGTATTTGATGTATATATATGCCCGAGATATGACTGTAAAAATTTCATCAAAATTGATCTACGGGAGGGGTTACTTTACTTAATAAATTTTGTATCATTTTCACGGTTTTTTTTTTATTTACTCAAAAACGGCTTTAACGATTAACAAAAATAAGATATAAATGTAGAAACATGTGTGACTTTGGGAAATGATATTTAGCAAAACACGTCAATTTCTAATCTAAGTAAGTTGGAAAGTGAAAGTTGTGTGTTGCGCGCACGCACCAGATTTTTTTAAATTTACTTGGCCTATAAACAAAAAAATAAAATAATTTCGTTACCTTATTATACTTCTAGAAACATTTAATTCAAGCCTCAAACTAATGGATTATTAGGTTTGTTCAAAAAGGCAGTTTAACCAGATTTACGACTATGGCGCATGCGCAGTACGCCTTGACTACTTGTTAAAACAAATCGAACGGGAAACCCAAGAATTAAACAGATTAAGAACCAACCAAAAAAGTGGGGGGAAGGACATGCGCAATAGGTACTTGACAACAGCTTATCGGATTAAACCTTTCGTTGTTCGTTTGTTTAACATCATTTTAGGTCACTAAGGCCATCGGACCAAGCTGACGTGGGAATACTAAATTTTGTCTATCCAGGTAAAATTAGATAGAGATTTAACGAGTACCTGACGTACAGGCTCGGGACCTCCATTTTTCGTCCTATTCAAGGGACGGCATAACCAATAATATTTTACTCCCTTAAAAAAATCCAATGGCCACCGGGGGACGCGAACCCGCGACCTTTAGTATTGTAGGTTGCTATTCTAACCACTACACCACGGTGACCTCTTAACTAATTTTCATGAATCTTACAAAGGTAGGTTTATAAATCTCTTTCATAACCTTTCAAAATATCAATTGCTGCCAAATCTGAAATAGATAAACAAGATGTCAGTAAACATCAATAATGAAACACGATGTTGTCAACCAACCTATCAATACTTATTGCGACGGTTAAAAAAAATTTAATGCATATATATATATAAAACTGTATAAGAATTTTAAGATAAAGATTAATGATATTCAATAACTTTATAGAGTACCTAATCAAAAACAAGAACATGGAAGCTATAATTGAAACATTCATAGACTCAGTGATATCCCTATCATGATACCCATGATATCTCTAAGTCAAAATAAATATCATTGTGATTTCAGTTTTATATCAGTCCATTATTGTAATAATCTCCACATATCATACAGTGAGGAACTTCGACAAAACATACAGAATCTCATCGGTGATTTCATTGAATCATTCAAATTTAATTTAAATTAAATTAACAACAACAATTCCATCAAGAAGAAAATGTAATTTAAATTTAATTTTATCCATTGGGAGAAAGGGTAAAAGATTTTGTGAGACGCCCAAGTCCCGGAAATGGCTCAGGAGATTTTCCAGGAATAGCAAAAGGACTTACTTGATCCTTCTAAAGGGTTCTTCGAAAATCTTGAGTTACCGATATCCCACGCAACATTAATATGTATAGCTCGACAACATAACAAGTTTACCTAAGGGAGTAGCTTAAATAAGCCACGCCTACTTCTGCTTTGGCGCTAAATTTGAAGTGTGTCAGGCTATGTTTTCAATTATGGAGATAGAGAGTACATTGAAATCAATACAAGGATACTTACTATATTTCATGAGATAATTATCAATTGCAATATAAAACCAAACCAAAATAATAAGAAATCCAATGAATGCAATTATAAATGTTTCGTATAAAAGAATAAAAGTACCATTTCGATTACCATCTATATAAAAGCAATAATATTATAGAAATATTTAGAACTTTTGTTCCACCGGCAAAAAGTTTTGCAATAAATTTACAATCAAAAATTTAAATTAACAATCCAGAATAATTATTTTAATCACTAGTACCAAAAGTGGTTGTTTTCGGTGCGCGGTCGAGTTTAACGCGCGAGGCGTAGCCGAACGCGGAAATTAGACCAAGCACCCAAAACACACTTTTGGTACGTGTTATGAACAATACTTTTCATCATACTGCTCATACCTGAGTACATTAAAACACTTTTAAATTTCATTAATAACTTACACATCCAATATAAGAAATTAAATTGTTTTTTTATTTTTTAAATAATACATCTGTTTACTAACCTATAATAGAAGAAAAGTACTTGTATATTTACATTAATATTAATAGTACAATTCTGATTATTCATTATATTAAAACCTTTGTTTGCAAGGTTTAATTAAACTTTGTTTATAATTAAACCTTATTTTGCACTTCAAACATACTAGTAGTTATAGTAGAATGAAGCAGAGTATAGCAGAGTTTATTAATTATATTAGTAGGAGGTAAGGTTAGCGCACCAAAAAGATTTGTCAGGCCTAGGCCCGAAAAGTACTACCAAATCGAGTATTGAAAACACATGTTTTTGATGCAATATAATGAAAAAATATTTTTTTCTGTAATCGTTGAATAATGGTAACATTACTAAACTGAAATGAGTGAAGAAAGTGAAATATTTTGCAATAGAGTGAAGAAAGTGATTACTTTCTACACAAGTGAAGAAAGTGAATTGCCTTCGTAATTAGCAATAAGTATAAATTAAAAAATAATTTGAAGTTGGAAATTAAATGCTTTTAAATGTTTCATAACATTGTAAGAATTTATTTTAACAAAATAAATTGAAATGTGAATGAATTATTGGTGGAAATAATCAATATATTTTAAAATTTAAATATAATAATAATTACCTTCCTTGTTTATAACCTGCACTTGTTTATAACTGCACTACTTCACAACCATGCTTATAACCTACCAACAACATACCATAATCTTCACAACACCCTAATTTTGTTCATATTCTGGTTAGATCTGATCATGTATTACACGATTACAGAAAAAAATTAATATTACACTCGTGAAAAAAGTAGAATTTACAACTCTCGTAAAATTACCAGACTCGCTTCGCTCGTGTGGGTAAACGTTTCACTCGAGTTGTAAAATGATCTACTTTCGTCACTTGTATAATAAATAACTATTCTAATTTATTATAAACTCAATCAAAAAATTGAAATGAAAAAAAAAAAGATAGACGGTGTATTTAAAAATAAAGTCTTAAATGGAATTATCCTTACACTCACAAATCTAAAAAGTTTGTTAATTTTAATAAAATTAATGTCATAACATGATTTTTTTTCTTTTTCTGAAAATGAAATGAATGGAAATACAGCGATATTTCTCAAAGAATATCTAAAATATTGTAATATAGTGTATGCCCCTCTTTGTTTTCGTATTTTATAATCGTGAATAGGTATGAAAAACAATTTTTATCTAATCACTTTAGTTGATTTTCATGTCACACTATTTTTATGAGCGTTCTCGTAACTGCAGGAAGTTGTAAATAAAATTTCAAATAAAAACGAAGAGAATATTTAGGAATATAAGATATATAATAAGATATATAGATATAAGAAGAATACAATAAACACTTTGAAATAAATCCGAAGCATAAACTAACAACAAAGTAAGGTACGTCAACTGCAATAGAGTCTTTTTTCTATTGGTCACAAAATTGATGTCACAGTCCGCCCATGGGAATCCCAGGTAAACTTCTTGTGTTTTCGAGCTATACATGCCAAATATAAATTAGATATAACAAATAAGAATGCTATGCGCATTGATATTCAACGAATCTCACAAGAAGAATATAAAAATACCTGACATCTTCCTCTTTGCAAGGAGGAGGAGATATAACTGCAGACGTATGCAGGCTATATAAATAACCACGTATCGAATCAGATGTATCATGAATAATTTATCACAAAGGACTGGTACGGAGTGATCAACTCCTCTGAGGGGCCCTCGACAGCTGGAGGCCGATAGCGGAAATGCTAGCAAAATATTTAGGATATAATAAAAGAACTAAGAGTCATTCTGATTAAGTAGCGGTTATTAGGATAAGTTCGCATTCTTATGGTGGATAGGGAATTTTTTTTTTTTTTTTTTTTTTTTTAGGGAACGATTATATACGCTGTACAGTGAACATTGGTTTGAGAGTTGTATCTGCCCTGTGTGACTTCAAATGATTTGTCTGCCTGTTTTGCTGAACTGAAGATGGCTCAAAAGAGCCGAAACGTCTTATAATAATGTATTGTTGAGACTAATTTGGTCCCCTTCTTGATAACCTGTATTACTTTTATATTAATTTAATGATTGCGTTGTTACCACTCCTTATAATTTTTTATTTATGAAGTTTAATTTCTATTTTGAGGATTTTGGCCTTGGCAGAGAGTCAAGCGAAGTCTCCCACGTAACATGCGCCGTGCGCTATCCACTGCGCAACCGAGTTCATTCAATCTTTCCTCTTCACTGATCCCTATACCCCGATCTCACATTATTTATGAACAAAATAATCCAAACCACGTATAAATTCGCAAAATAATTGCGAGATAGTGGGAGAGAGATCAGTGAAGAGGAGAGATTGACTCGGCTTGGAATCGAACTCGGCAGCGCAGTGGATAACGAACCTCGCATGTTACGCGGGAGATCCGAATCCGATTCCCGGCCAATTAGAGGCCAATCTTTTCTCTTTTAAAATAAAATATTTAAAATCATTACTTTTACAATCTCATAAACAACTAGCTGCATATACTGGTTTCACCCGGTAAAAAATAAGACTTTGTTCGACTCAAACGATCGGTTTCGTAAAAAACAATGTAAAGCGAGATCATAACTATTTTTATAACAAGGGATAATATAACCAGAGATTAGCTGAAGTTATGCAATTTTAATATGGATAAGTGTTCGCTCCTGGTATGCAAGAACCACTGAGCGAAATTTGGTAATTTAGGACAAACGGTATGGATTTCTATAAAGAACAGACAAGCAGAATTTCTTCTTTATTTATATAGATAATAAATAAATAAATCCATAAAGTTTCAAAAATCTTTGATCAAAACACTCATAGAAAAAAAAAAAAAAAAAAGAAGCCATCGAAATGAAGACTTGGACTAATAATTATACGGAGATCGATGGCCTTGAGTAAACAACTTGTTTCTAAAAAAAAAAGAACGATAATTTCTTTTCAGAGTCGGTTTTTATAGCTTACGTATAGTTATATTGTCATGACTTATAAATAGTTATATAGTTGTTTATTTATTTTATTCATTTATTTTAATTTTTTATTCTTTAAACTTAGGAATTTATTCATCACAACAATTATTTAAGTTTTTTTTTTTGTTTTGTCTATCAGATGCGACGTTTTCAATCAAGGCTATCGAGATAACTATGTGGTAATTCCGTTTAACTGTGGAGTCATGATAATCCCTCTGAAAATAGTTTAGCGCTACGTCACACTTGAACACTTTGCAAATTGAAAGCTTTCTCTGAATTTATGGACCTGTTTACTCATTTCTTTTTATTTCTATAAAGCAATAAGTCTGTCATATAAATGACACTTAGAATCTTAGAGCATTTCGATGCTCTCCTGGGAATCACTAAGAGTGAGCCCATCTTTCAAATATTTAATACCACAACCTACAAAGATTGGTGCGAATCCATGCTGTACAGAATAAGATGCAAATCGCAAGATCTGTAGGGCTTATCAAGCTCAAAACCTAAGGAGCTCAGAAATGGAAAACAAGCTCGTGGATTTACAGAAGCGAGGAAATGCTTTTGTACAGACACGGCACTGGACGCAGTGAATTTTCGCACGATTGCCTGCTGACAGAGCTCGAGGCCACCATCAATCAGGACTGTCAAGCACATTCTTCTGGAATGCCCAAGATTCGCCAAAGTTTGCAGCGAGTCAAAGATGGAAAATTATCCCAAAAGGTTTCTGGGGAACGTAGAGGGTTTAGTCGCGATTGCGTAATTGAGAGGAGGACCGCATTGTATAAACCAGCAGAGAATAAAATAGAGCTTCATCGAGAGATATATATGTAAAAAAAAATCAAATAATTCAAAGAATAGATGAACTCAATGTTATACCAGCCTTGGGGTTTCACAACGTTAGCAGGGGTTTCGCCCTAGCCGAGAAATACAATAAAAGTTATATATATTAACACGTTCACGCCGGCGTGTACCACCGGTGGCTCACACTAGAATGCCGCCTCTGTCAAATAATGGTGATCTTTAACACTTTGAGTGCCGAAAAATAATACTTGAGAGTCATGCTGTCGTTTCGATACAGTTTTAATATTGAATACTTTGACAAGAGAACAGTTACTCGATTTCAGGTGACATAGTAGCCAAAGTGTTGAGAAAGTAGAAATAATTCCTATATAGCTGAAAATTAAAATAATGAAAATTAAACGTAAATTCACTTATTTGTATAATTATTTATATTTATATCCATATACCTATAAACGTATAAACATTTATTTTTTCATAACAATTATAATTAATACCGCATTACAAACATAACTAGTAGAATAGTATTTTTTATTGTTTATTTTATTATTGTTGATTTGCCAACACTTCATAATGCTCTGGAATAGCTCCCGGCCGATGGAGCGAAAAACAGTCCTGGCATAAACATACTTTGTAACAAAGACTTTGTACAGTCACACATCCATTCGTATATAGATACCTATGGATTATTACCTCAATCCAATATCAATAATGCAATGTTTATATACACTATTAAATGATAGATAAGCATATAATCAAGTATAAATTGAAAATATTTTTGCCGATGACCCTCACGGGTAGGGACATTAAGAAATAAATAAATAGTAAGTAATAAAGTTGACAGTAACAGCAAGCACTTAGGGGTCACCTGTGGTGTAGTGGTTAGCATAGCACCCTACAACACTAACATTGTATAGTATGAGTCGCGGGTTCGCGTCCCGAGGTGGCCCAAGAATTTTTTATTTAGAGTGAAAAATCCTTGGCTACGCCGCCCCTCGGATAGGACGTAAAAGGGAGGTCCTGAGCATGTACGATGTCAGGTACTCGTTAAATTTCTATCGTGATTATATCTGGATAGGCGAAATTTTGGACTCCCACTGTAGCATCGTACGATTAGACTAAGTGGCATAAAGTGACGTTAAACAAATAAACCGAGCAGTTAATGTCTTGTGCTTTTTAAACGACGTCAAGCACACCCATACCATGATAGAAAACGAGAAACTAAAAAAACAATATTCGTATGAATAAATTATACGAGGGAAGTGGATAGATAGGAAGAACAAACATCAAATGACAGGCAATATCAGCCGACAGATATTACTGCCGAATTAGACCCGACAGCTATTGTTTATTGTGACAGGCGGTGACATATCATATCGTGGCAACTTATTGCCCTTGCGCTATACGCTTATATTCAGCACAGCTATAATATTCTGTGCAAGTATTAAGAAGGCTTTATGGCGTATTCACACTATCGCTCCGCTCCCAGTCCGTTCTCGGTCTGGCAAAATGTTCTAAAGAGAAATAGAAAGAGAGTATACCACTATCGGTACCGCTCCGGTCTCGCTCCACTCCCGGTCCGCTCTGGCTCTACCCCATTCACACTATCGCTCCGCTCCGGTCCAGTCTCATGGCAAAATATTCTAAAGAGGAATAGAAAGATAGTAATCACAATATTGGCACAGGTCCGGCCTCGCTCCACCCCATTCACACTATCGCTCCGTTCCCGCTCCATTCCCGGTCCGCTCTCCTAAAGTCTTATCATATTCACATTATATAATTTCACGATTGACACCATTAATAATCGAAGCCGTCTGTATTTGGATTTTAATTAATAATTAACTTTCAGTTATTAAAGTATTTATATATTGATCAATTTTTACGGCCAAAAAAAAGTTCATAAGAATATATATTTTTTTACGATATATTCTTATCTATAGCTCCAACCGTTCAAAAGTGAACGGTGTAAAATTATATAATACGAATATGATAAGACATTAGGAGAGCGGCCCGGGAGCGGAGCGAAACCGATTGTGTGAATAGGCCCTTACTCATTCCCCGAACACCAATAACAACGAACGGGCTGTCTCGGTAAACTGAAGTGGTAGGGTAGAGCAGAAATGATAACATGTTTTTTTTTTTTTTTTCCCCTCATTACAGTAACCCTGTAAAAGCCTTCTCTCAATTTATAGACCTGTTTACTCTTTTATTTTTATTTTTATTTAGATGAAGAAGTCTACCTTTCTAATGTTAAGGATTCTTACAAGATTGTACAAATTATTATTAAAACGCAAGGTGTCAATACAATTATATTTATCGTAATTTTCCGTAAAATCTGTTGTGATCAGTTGGTGAAAAATTAGTCAAATCTAATGTATCATTACTGAAAATTTAACTTCATTTGGTTTGATGACCATAATCAGTAGCCACTATTTTGGCATTTTTGACGAAATTTAAACGCTTTAATGAAAAAACTGATTACAAAATTGGAACAATTTAATGAAAATCTGATTTTATATCATTACTGTTCAACTTTAAAATACTGTCTAGCTTTAAAAGTCGTGTCCTGAAAAATAAAGAAAGTTATTCAAAACGAACTAAGGTTTATAGAAAACTGTAGATATATTATTACAAGTGCCAAGCGGATTTTAATCAATCTGTTATTTAGATGAGAGAGCATGAGTTCAAGGGCGATTTGATTGGCCGAGGAGCCGCTGGCAGGCACAGTAATAGATCAAGGCACCAGCGCACTACCCCTGTGTGCCCTAAAAGTTGGCCAAAACCCATTTTTTGAAATTTGAAATTTCTGGTAAATAATGACTGGAAGTTCAAGTAGAGGACCTGTTGGATCATGCAAGATGATTTTTATCTCTTCCAGGCCCTTAATTTGGCGGCTATTCTAGTTCAAATCTGACCTTTTCCTTTAAATCGTCTGGGCTCATAAATATTGGTCTACAAAATATATTAATTTTCTTTGTTCTTACTGAAGTATCGGCATTATCATAAGATGGATAGCTCGAGGCCAGGTTTGTACTTGTTATCCTCATCATAGTTATAATTTTTTTGTATTCAATACTAGTTTCAATATCTTTTTGTTTTTTGGTAGGTATATTTTAGAGATAAAAATTAAATTTGAAGGTTAAAAAGTTATACTTCTGGGCATTTCTGGGCAACGAAATATTTTTTATGATAATCTATAATTATCGTAAATTATGTTTCTTGAAAAAATTTCTGCGAATAGCTGCGATTCGGAGACTTATAATTTTTTATTACTAAAATGTCAATTTCATTAAATCATAAAAAAAAATTCAATTTTGTTATATTTTCATTTATTTGTATTTTAGGATCTTCAGGAAGAATAACGGTAACCTGAATGGAATTATTTGACATATTTTTAAAGTTAAAACATTAGCTTTTAAAAAAAAGAAGGAATTTTTCGTGTCTTTTCTCATTGGGAAATATTGTAATAACCTCGAGCATGTGAAAGAGCTAAAACAAAATTATCCATTTGGAGGCATGATTTCCATGTGAGATAGAATGCTTCTTCAAGGAAAAGAAATGTTTTTGAAACAGCAACAAGAAATTGCTAAGTGGGACGATATCAATCAAAAGCTCAAGATCTGGTGGACTCTCTGAAAAATCATTTCTTACTTTAAAATTTACAACGGATACGGAGAAACTTTATCAATGGAATGCTATGACACCATCTGTTCACAAAATTTTAAGGGATGATTTTGAAGTGATAAAAAGTCCTCTGCTTCATATTGGTCTTTTATCTGAGGAAGCAGCAGAAACCATTTCCGGATTTATAGAGAACATAAGACAAGAAAATTTTCCCGGACAGAGTGCAATCTGGATGTAATTAATAGATTAATATTGACATCAGATCCAATTTTCACAGGTATAAGAAGTTCAAGAAAAAAGGTATCGGGTTTTTTAAGGAAACTTTAGAAATGTTGTCTCCCCCAACCAACTTAACCGATAGTGGTGATTCCGAAAGTTCATTAACTGACGAGGAAAGTGAATAATGAATAATTATATTTCATAAGCATTTTTAAGAAAGGTTGGTGCGTTTCTTCCTGGGATATAAGATGTGTTTCTAAGAGGTATTAAACAATTCTTAATGAATTAGGAAAACACATTTTTTTCCTTTATCACCATAACTTTTTATATTCTCCTATTTTACACTATTTTCATTTTTTTAAAATAATAGTAATAGATAAATGATAATAAATCTTTAATTAGTTACAAGCATATTTCATGGGTGCAATTCATAAAGAGAAAATAATATGAACATAAATTGTAAACCCATGGACGCCTATTTCACAGCCGGTGGAGATATGTAAAAATTTATTTTATGAAAATTTTCTCCTTAGAGTATTTTTTTAACTGCTAAAAAAACATTTTTAATGTCTATTACAAATATAGAAGCCATTTTGAGGACTTTTGAATTAATAAAATGGAAGGAAATAGTTTTGGCCAGCTTTTCGGGTCAAATACCCTTGTGTGCAGCGATTCTAAGCTATGTTCTTTTCTCTACCAAACTACTTTATGCATAAAAACGCATTAATAGAATGTATATCTATCAGTCAGCATATCAATTATATATCTAAATAGTATATAATACATGTCTAAATTTTCGGTTCTATTCCATTAGACCATTAATATAAATTATTTAGCATTAAATCATGACAAATATATGTATGTATCACAAATTTGACATATACATGTACGTAATATATGTCTAAATTTTTTATTCTATTCTATTCTATTAGAAAATTATTAATTAGCTATAAATAATGACAAATATATGTATGTCTACGTGTGTATAAATTTAGGTCCTATTCTATTGGACTACTATAAATTATTTAGTATTAAATAATGACGAATACATGTAAGCACAAATATATATGATAAATGAAAATATATGTCTAAATTTTCGGCTCTTTTCTATTGAACTACTATGAATTATTTAGCATTAAATAATGGGAAATATTTGTATGCATAACAAATACGTATGCAAAATATAGGTAATATGTGTTTAAATTTTTGGTTCTATACAATTGTACTACTACTACAATAACTTATGTAGAATTAAATAATAACAAAGTTGTCTTTATTCATAAAATGATAAAAAATTATTGAATAATAAATCTGTTTAGGGTACAAGCAGCCTATATTTAAAATAAATTCTAATGCTGTTAGTGACATTACTCTGGCTTCTCAACCAATGCCTTTCTCTCCTTCGGAGCGGCTTATTCTGCAGAGGACGAATAATTTGGGACGATTTGGGTTTGTTGTAAAAGTATAATGTTGAATTTAAAATTTCGGGTAATAATTTTTATCATTAGATCTATTCAAAAAAATCCGTCAGAAGAAATAAACTCAGATTGTAAACATTCTACTGAGTAAACAAACTGATATTAAAAAAATATCTTGCTTAGAAGCGGTTATTTGAATAGCTATTGTTTTTTTCCTAGAGAAACCAAAAAGACATCTTCCCTATCAGTAAACAATGACCTATTTTTTTTATCAAGCATTCTTACTATTACAAACCTGAAATCGGAGGATCGATATAAAACATATGTTTGATGATAACTGATAACTTTAAATCAGGGGTCGAAAAAGTCATTAACTTTTTTAAATAAGTTTCATTCTAAAAGTATTTGAAAAACTTATTACGAAAAAGTTTGGTCAATAAAAGTTTCCTAATAACTTTATGATAAAAGTTTTTCTTCAAAAAGGTTTAAGATTCACCTAAACTTTTTGAGAAATCAAGATTAAATTGTGAGTTTAACAATAACATTTTCGCCCTGGGTTGTCATCATAAAAGTTTTTATCATAGGAAAAGAGTTTGTTTACTTATTCTGATGTGATAGGTATATTTATTTCTATCCTATTATTATTATAGTGAGCGTATTTTCTACATTGAATTTTATTCTTGATGATTATAGGTTTAAATTAAAAAGTAATGTTTTGCTTGTTAAATAAAATGAAGATTGTTATATTTAAAATAATTATAATTCTATAATAATTTTTTATACTGATTCCGTAGAATTCCTAAAAATAATCTCGTAGTTTAAAAATAATACTCATATTTAAAAAATATTAAAAATTGCAATCTAATAAAATAAATTTTTGCATTTCCGAAATTATTTTCTTTGACTAAAACCTATTTATGGATAAGTTTCACTTTTATGGAAAAATTTATTTGGATAAAAGTTTTAAGATGAAACAGTTAACGTTCAATAAAAACTTTAAGTAGGGTTTATTAATTTATATTATTATATTATTAGTTTATTGGGATTTATTAATTGTTATTTATTATAACAAAATTATAAGTTTAACTTAAACTTTTTAAAAATAGAAGTTAATTTATATGTTCGACCCCCTGCTTTAAAACATTCCAAAACCTTACTGAATAGAAGGCAATAAGAATTCGCCCCCCTCCCCCCTTCAATTCTCGACAAGTATGTGACAGACGTGACCAGAAGTGGAAAAAATGCGCTGCCTGTATCTTGATTTTACTTGTGGAAATTAGCTCGTATTCCCTCCCCTTTTTTTTTTTTTTTTTTTGTTAACACCAATCAAAGATGTGTTATTATACCCCACCCCATGGGTCTATAGATTAGTGGCAAAAATGATTCTGTGTTATTCTTGAAGAACGTGTTTCAGAGTGTCTTCTTATGTAGTTTTACTAATTTATCATCTCCGGGAATAAAATATAGCATACTGGAGGGCTGCTTACAACCAACCAGAAATTCAAAGCTTATTTTCTTTATTCTAAGTTACTTAGTTAAAATACCTTACTAAATTAAATATTATAGATTAGCAGTTACATTTTCTGATGCATGGAACTCGATTCCAGTAAATTAAATAATTTCCTCGTAGAAAAAGTTCTGAACAGAAGAAAATGTAGCAAAAAAAATAGACGAAGCTATTTGTAACTAAACATGTCGAAAACATTGCTAATCGAACGTGCTAACATTGCCGAATCTTTCATAAGTAAGGTCAGCCTAATACTGAGCAGCATCTAGTATTGAAATTTAGTTTAAGTAAGAAAGTATCTTTAAAGCCATTTTGTTCTTCTTTACAGATAGCCCACAGAAACAACATAAAATAACTTACGGTGTCTTTACACTGTACGAACTTCACCCACGTATACCCTGTCCCGAACACTGTTCGCCAAATCTAAATAAGACACGAACTCGAACAGGTACTTTATCTGTTAGTCTGTGTCTTCGGGGATAGCGCTAGAGTCGGTTTTGTATTAGTTAAGATAAGCTTCTAGACCTGCTTTTAGCATTTTTCTAACTTTGCTTTTATCCATAATAAGTTAGAGCAAAAGTCAGAATAGCCACAAGTTCAAACTCAGCCTTCTTTGTAATTAAAATTATTGTATTAAGTTGTATAGGTGCGCTTAGACATCATTGTTCGCTCGACTTCAAGTTTCAGTGTAAATAGCTGTTGTTGGTACGCCGTACAGTGGGGCAAAACGGCCAAAAAGTGGAAAAAAACTATATATCTCAAGAACGGTTTGTCCTATCAGAAAGAAAATTGTTTTATTTGCTTAAGGATGGAAAATTATACTAGGATTGCAACTAAATTTAAAAATTATATTATTTACGTATATATAATTAAAAAGGAAACTTAAGAATAGAATTTTAAATAATTAAAAAAAATAATTGAACTTATTTTTAACTTAATTTACTTTGGTTTAACTCAATATTAATTTCAATTTCCTTTAAGGTAGCATTTTATTTTTTTATTTTTTTTTTTTAAAGTTAGCTAATGTCTTGCAAATTTGTATGGGAAAATATTGAGACCCTTGTCTTTAATTGCCTTTCTCATCCCCTCATACTGATATTTAGACTGTTTTGACCCGATAAAAACAGTTAGAGCAGAATCATTGCCGAAAATTGAACTATTTTGCCCTGGGAGGAGGCTGAAGCAGCCTGATTACTTATAGGTGTAATACTCGATTTCATTAAGTATTACACTAATCATATTATATTTCAAATTTAAACCATGATTATGTAGGTAAGTGGGGATGAGATCCAATGTTTTTTGTATAAATTGGAGACTTTACGGTATTTTTTTTCTCAGGGAAATACTTTGGGCGCCGCGAAAATTTTCACATAATTAACAATAACTTCCCAACAGGCAAAAGAAGGCAGTTGAAAACAGAGAAATATATTCTCTGATACATCCTGGTCCTAGATCAATCGCTACCATCTTAAGCTAGGATAAGGCTTTATTTATAATCATGCTTAAAATTATTTATTTTCTGCGAAACATTTTCGTTTATATTATGGTTTTTTTTTTTTTTTTTTTGAACGGTTACTGTATAAAGTGGTTCGCCTAAATATACAGAAAATGGCTGTAAAACATGGATCAATAAAATGTGCCGTAACAAGCTCAAAATATCTTTGTTTAAAAAAAAATGACAATATTATAACCACGACAAAACTTATAATTTCTGCCTAAAAGAAATTTTTTATTTGTTGACTATTCAAGGATGAAATACAATAAAAATTAACACCAGATATGAACATTGGATTTTGGTTTTTTCCTAGTTTGCCCCACTGTGCGCCGTACGGCAAAGTTCGGGACATTACCTGTTCGCACAGTGTAAAGGCACCTCAATGCTCTCTTGGACATGGATGCGACTTCGACTACCAAAGCCTGGCTTTCTTTTAGGAATTTAAAAGACCAAGCGTTTTCTTCGCCATCAAAATCAGAGACACGATGCTCATTATTTTATTTATTACTAGCTGTATATACCGGTTTCACCCGGAGAATTTCATTTTTTTTAATCTATAAACTGAGACTTTTATCGAATCAAACAGTCGATTTTGTAAAAACTAATGTAAAGCGAGATCAAAACGATTATTATAACAATAAAGAATATACCCAGAGATCGGCTTAAGTAATGCAATTGCTTTGCCTGGTATCAAAGAACCACTGAGCGAAATTTGGAGAATTTAGGACAAACGGTATGGATTTCTATAAAGAACAAATAAACAAACAAACAAACAAACAAACAGAATTTCAACTTTATTTATATAGATTTCCAGAAATTAATTTGCGTTAGCCATGAATTTATATAAATTAACTGATAATACTTTAATTAACTGATTTATATTCAACCTCTGATTATTCCAACATGACTTGCAATCTACGTGTTCGGATTATCAAGACTGTCCAGTACCTCGGTGCTCCTATACAGAATGAATCGAGCAAGATTCCTATTATAGCGCTGCCTGTCATAGAAAGATGGAAGAGACGGTTCATTACGGGATAATGACAACAAAGGCACCTGCTGTAGCTAGGGCCGGCGGCAGTGCGCGCAGAGCAGCTGCTACAGCTGATGGCTACGTGGGCCTCGTAAATTAGTTATAATTACTGCATGCTAAACTTCGCATATCATGGCAACTCCAATGCAACTGCTGGGTTCCGAAAACGGAAAAGGAGTGTAACATAACCAGCACTGAAGAGAGATTCTAGAAAAAAAATGTAGTCTTTGAGGTAAAAACAGGCTGAATTAGGCCAGAAAAAAATACCTCACAGTGGGTCAAAAATAAAATGTGTTTTAAATGTACAATGGAAACAGTAGAGAAAAATATTTAGGGAAGCTGTAGTAATGTAAAACTATTAATATGACAAACGTCAATATTATTATTAACGAGCAGACCTGGCCACGCGTTGCTGTGGATCAGTATTTACAATGCGTTGAATTAGTTACATCCTATTCTTTTTTTATAGTCAAATCAAAATTCACTGATAAAGATAAAAACGTTTCAGCTAATCTAAAAACCAACGTGATTTAAAATAAGGTTGTAAAATAAAATATGTAAAATAAAGGTTAAAGTTTTTATTTTTTACAACTTATATTTGACTATAGTTTATTAATGAATGACACAAGTAAAAGGAACTAATAATGAAGGAACTATATGAGATATCGTATCAGGAGGTTATAGTAATAGGTGAACAATGATTTTGGTTAACCTGTCTTTTGCTAAAACAATCAGATTCGATGTTTTCCCCATACGTGAAAATGGGTGACATAATTTGCCATGGGAAAAAAACGGATTTTCCTAGTCCAAGTAGGAAAAAATAGATTTATGCTTACCCTCACTAAATATCGAAAGAAAATGAAGTGTTGTGTCAATAAATCAAATTACACCACCATCTGTTGGAAATTTATAGAACTTACAAAAAATCACACTCGATTGTAGTATAATGAGCATTTAATTTGCAAAAAAAGAAAAATTGAGGCCAATATTGGAGATAAAAACTATCCTATCTTTTAAATTGGACAAAAAAACAAACAATGAGTCAAATTTCATCAAAATCGGTTGAGTAGTTTCTGAATTTACTACCGACATACATCGGGACACGAGATTTTTATGTATATAAAGATAAGTCAGATGTAAAATAATTTTTTACGAACTATTAGATTTATATAATTATTAAGACCAAGATTACTCACTGCGATTTGTCGATATCGACGGAACATGGATGAGTGAAAAGGGAAATTTGAAATAGCTGGAGATACTGCCACTGGTAGCTTAGTGGATAACCCACTGCAATGGTGATGCCAGATCAGGGTTCCATTCCCGTCACTCGCCCATCTTTCTCTTTAGATTAAATTATTTAAAGATAATGACTTATATAATTCTTACAAACTCACTAACTACTCGGTTGTTTTGTCTGGAATATGTGAAATTAATACGTATAATTAATACGAGTATATGCAAACGTTTGGTCTGCTTGTTTGTTTTAACGTCACTTTATGCCACTAAGGCTAATAGGACGATGCTACTAGAGATGCTTAGTGGGAGTCCTAAATTTTGCCTATCCAGGTATAATTAGGATAGGGATCTTTAACGAGTACCTGACATCGTACAGGCTCGGGGTCTCCACTTTACGACCTATCCGAGAGACGGCATAGTCAAGGATTTTTTACTCCCATTAAAAAACCCTAGGGCCACCTCGGGACGCGAACCCGCGAACTTTAGTATAGTGAGATTCTATGATAACCACTACACCAAAGGTGACCCCTAAACGTTTGGTCTTTTCAACCAGCCGAGTCATTTTCGCCCTGTTATACAAATTTAGGGATTACATTGTTCCCTATTGGCAAAGTAGCTAAATTTTATAGGTGGGTTCTTTGCTCTTTAAAACATTTATCTTATTTATTGTGTCTTGCATGGGCGTACCCAGCGGGGGGCAGCTGCCCCCCCCCTTCTGGAAGGCTGGAAGCAATAATTTTTTAGGCTTTTAAGACTGGAATCAATAATAGAATTGATAGAATACATTTTTTTCAAGCAAATAATTGTAATAACTTAGTTGCTAAAGCACTGCTATAATTATACATAATTTTAGTTTCATTCACCTTTTCCGCGGTAAGGTGTAACAACCTGAACGACCATAGCTTGCCCCCCCCCTAGTTTTGATCATGGGTACGCCCTTGGTGAGTTGTTCTTTTTTAAGCGACTCCTCAAAGATATACTTGGGTAAGGTGTTATCAAGCGTTGACTATGTTGACTACCGTCGTCCACCTAATTAAATACTCGTGGGTCTTCGAAATGGAAATTTTGTTAGTTAGTGATAACTTTGACAGTGATATAAAACAATGCATACCCTTTCTCATTGTAGGCATTATTAACCGTTGCGTTAAAGTAAAGGTTGTTATTTTTCCATCATCAATAATGTAATAGTTTCTTTCGTTAGCTGGTCCATGCAAATCAACAAGCCATTGATTTTCTAAAGGTCATATACATTGCAATATCCTATAATCAATAACTTTAAATTTCAAGTTTCATACAAATAATTTTCGTATAGCTGATTTGATATTTTTTTTGTAAATTAATCTAGGGCGCTTAACTATATGATCAAATGTAAGACATCGAATTCAACTAAATGTTGCTTTGAAGTGAATTTCACGATGGAAACGCCTCTCAAGATAAAAAAAGAAGACAAACAAACAAAATGAATCAACGCAAAGTATAAATAAGCTATTCTTTCATCTTGCAAAACAGCTGGGTTTTTTTTAACCGACCGGGTCAAATATCTTCTAGTTAAAGCCAGAGATGTCTGCTCTACAAAATATTTTTTCCTATAATTCCTTAAAGACAAAAGTTATCAACATAAAATAATATTAAACCATATATCGCTCTTTGTAGTTCAGTCTCTTATCTGAATAGGCAGAAGTAGTTGTATATCCTTGCAAGATATCCACACTTTTAACTATATTTAATCAACATCAATGATTTTTTTGTTTTAATATCATAAATCAAAAGGTTCTGATTAAAATTTCGTTCTTCTTTATTTTTTTGGATGAATTTTGTTTTAATACGAAGAAGTTTAAGATTTCATATTGGCTGTGAGCTTGCGTTCCCTGAATATAGAATTAAAACCTAAGCTTATCTTAATTGGAAAAAGCAATCTGTTAAGGAATCTACTCTGGTAACTTAATTGTAACAAAAATAAATTATAATTCTAAGCAACGTGTCAGAATTTATAAAGTTGCATGTAAGGTAGCATTATTATGTTTTCCGTTTATAAGAAAGATGTATATCTATAAATAAATTTAAATAATACATACATAAACGTTCGAAAACTAACATATTTTCTTACTGATAATTCAGATAGATTTACTATCAAGTTAAACAGCACAAATGTCAAAGGCAGATATTTACACAGTAGAGAGTAAACATATAGCAGTTTTATCGGGAACAAACACGATAGTCACATTCAGTAATATCTTACAATATCTTTTCAATTCATTTCATATATACTTAATAATCAATATTAAAGAAGAAGGAGTTCCGAAGGTTATAAATTATATATATAATAAACGAATATACATTTTATCTGCCATCCTAAAGCATGTGTTATTAATCAATATATATTATAAAGCAAAGTGTACAATGTGTGTGCCGATAAGGCTCAAAAACGACTCCACTAACGATTAAGTAAGTTATGTCGTCATGTAGCCAAATAACCCGCCAAGGATTCCGTTTTTCTCTTAAGGGTGTAAAATTGAAGAGAAAAGGACTGGAATTTTAAGCCTCTCGCACCATGTAAATAGCCTATTTGAGACTGATATACGAGTTTATGAATGAAAAATTTAGTTCGAGCTCCAGGCTACCAGGAAGCGCTATGGTGCGTTTCACTCAATGTTTATGATTCATTCATCCAGTTCAGTTTGTAAAGGTTATATATTTTTTCAGATGTTATTTTTAAATTACTAAAAAATTAAGCGATAATAATTAGTTTATCCTTTGCTTTCAAAATAAAATAATGATTCTACATCTCTGCAATCTATTAGAAAACCAACTGGATTCCTTAAAAAAACAGTTTTCTCATAAGAAGGCTAATTGATCAACACATTATATTTAATCAGTATATAATATATACTTAAGTAAATTTAATGCAATATGAGTGAACGTTTCTTAATAGTACTGTGAGCGAATAAAAATAGATATAAAAAGGAAGAGAAAAATTGACTGAACATAAATCGAAAATAAAAAGTTTGAAGTGTTCTTATTGTATGTAGTTATGAAAAAGAAGTGGTTTTCACTTTGTAATAGTAGTTTAATAGTAGTGAGTTAAGATATCCCCCCGAATCACGGGGGGATATCTTAAGGAAGATTGAAATGGAAGAAAGGTCTTTAAAAAAAGTTTTTTATGAATCATGGGTAGTTTCTATCCTTCTGGAACTAATAGGACCATCACAGTAAGTTGTACTCGAAAAACAATATTTCTAACTGAGATATCAGATTTTTCAACTATAATCTAATAACTTATTATCTGCTCACTGCTTGGACTGGGCTTATATAATTTAGAATCACAGAAACCATCAAAAACGATGCGTAACTCGACAAAGTTGCATTAAAATTAATTGTTCATTTGCCATTTTCAACCACCAATAAAGTATATTGGGTTCCGTATTTGGGCGGACTCTGCAGATCTCGAATCTTAATATTGATACCAAGTTAAAACCGAAGTTTCAAGAAGGTGCTAATTTTGTTCTTTATAACCTTTAATTTTTAAGTTTTTCATGTTATTAAAACCACCACACAACTACCGGAGCGAATCCAGGCACTCTAGCTAGTTTGAAATAAAGCGATGTTTATTGTCACAGATAAAAATAAAATAAATACTTGTTGGCAAAAGAAGTATACCTACATATAATGTTAATATTTTTTATCTAAAGAGAAACTATTGGCCAAGCTAGGATTCGATTGGACACTAAATTTCGCGAAGGGTCTTGGGTTCACTACTGTGTAAGCAAGTACTGATTCTTGGTCAGCGGTCGTGAAAGGTAAATTAACCGTGATCACGCTCAACCACCAGGTTTTTCCCTCTTGATTTTTCAATTAAGATTACCCACATTTTATAGGTTGAGTTTGCCCCGGAGGCGATCTGTGATAGAATATTTAAAATATCCTGCCAAGCAAGATTCGAACTCGGGACCTCGGGAGCTACACAGCAGCTCAATACCTTACCAATGCGCTACCCTGATTACGAGATTTCATAAATGTTTAATAGTGATATTCTGGCGACTAGGTCCCACCTTTGTACAATGTCCTGCTCTTAGTATGTTCTTGGAATCATTGGAGAAAGTATGTTCTCTTCAGGTCAAGTTATTTTTAAAAAATGATTAAAATAATGACTTAACTTATAATGCTAATGAACACAACATTACGAAATGTGTGGTAGGGAAGGAGCAGGGCTGTTTGCAGAGCGTCCTTATAATACGTAAGTACTATAAAATTACAAAGATGTGATCTCTATGTACCTCATTATGTGGCCTCTCCATGATGTCTGAAAAGTTCTAATAGCAGAAAACAGGTTACTTTTTCTCAATATGGACCTAATCATTATTTTGGAATTATCCAATCTAATATATAATTTATGGCATTTTATAAGTTTCGGTCTTAAATTTAAATATACATTTTAAAAGGCATTCGAATAAAAATCACCAGATCCAGCCATGACAAGCTCATTTTAATGGCGTTAGAGCCCGTCCTAAACAACCGCGAGGAACTTGAAAAACTTGTAGGACATAACGCCTACGTTGTAATGAGAGACACGTGTGAAAGTCTGAACATCTAAATACAAATATACAACTGTTACATAAGCCAGTACGTTGCATAATCGAATTTGATAATAAATAAAATGTTAAACTGGTTCGACATTTTACTGTATTACTGAATGAACAGCGACACCGGAGTCATGAATCACTTTTTTTGATAACCCCTGTCTGGACGTACTTCGCAATGAATTTAATGCGGATATAAGGATTTCCTCTCTGCACAATAACACGAGATCCAAACCAGTTTTCCTTGCTAACAACAAGGTGAACACTTAAACAGTGACCAGATGATTAATACACGGAGGCGATACGCCAACTTGATAATTACAGGTGGCAGGACAACCGGAGTTAGTTGGTTCCTTCATCTTATTCCAGTGTGTACGACTTCCACCATGTTTCTTCAATAACTAGTGGGGAGCTTTTTATAAAAACATTTAAGATAGTTTGTAAAATATTTAGGGGTCACTTGTGATGTAGTGGTTAGCATACTTCTGCACAGAAGGTCGCCGGTTTGTAGCCCGTTAGGTATCCCTACGATTTTCTTAAATCATTTGTCTTCCATAATCAGGAGACCCTACGTCCTATGTCCAAAAAAAACATTTATTTTTCAGATCTATCGAATGAACATAGATTTATAAAATCGTGAAAAATGCATTCTGAGTAGGAATGAGTTTGTGTCGGAGAAAATAGTTTAAGTAAAAGAAATCTATGGCAAAAGTAAAAACGTATTTTTCATTTTTTTTTAATAATTTGAATTTGTTAACATGTCGTGTTTCTCAAACAACCTATTCAAATAAAGATCTGAAACTATAAAATGTTTTTAAAATCCTAATAGGCAAACATAATTGAAATAATTGAATAATTGGTGACATTTTTTATTGGAATGTTAAAAGTTTTTCGTTTTACTAAAATAGATCAAATCTTGTTATCGCAATATAGGAATTCTATCCCAACGAGTTAGTGCTGAAGTAGTCGGAATTAAAACGTTTGTGAAGGTAGAATCATAAGTAAATAAACAAAGAAAGAAGATAACAATTTAAAAAAAAAATGGCGAAAATAATAGTTCCTTCAAGGTTTACTGAAAAGCAAAGTTGGGCAGTAGTTAACTACATTTGGATTTAACTACCCAGACAACTACTTGTAGTTTGTAGTTGCAAACGCGCAACTACTATTTTACAATACAATGCCAGTCATATAGGTGTAGTTCCCAACTACAACTACAGTAGTTGGAAAAATTTAGTTGCATTTTTTTTTTTTAAACCACAACTAGTAATTGTAATTGTAATTATAGACCTGCAACTACATTTACTAAGCAACTTCTAATTTGAAGATGTTTTTACGAACATTTATTTTGTGTTTGGGATTAGTTTAATGATATCAAAGAAATAAATAATTTTACATATTTTAATTTAACATTCGTTATTATGCCAAACAAGTAAAATAAATTAACAATTATAGCACTACAGTACAACAAAAAAAAATTTCCGAAGCATTAATTTTGGTAATTGTTTTAATAAACATTTATGTTCGACAAATGTATCTCCTTTTTTTTTTTTTATTCACTTTGGTTCCTGAGGTAAACGTTATGTAAATAGTCATTGGCAAAAACTATTACATTCGCTCCGAAGTTGTATCAATCATCTGATACATTTTCTTCTATTCCCGTAGTAGTCAAATCACTCTCTCTCCAATCGTATTAAAAGTACATTGTTATTTTTCTCTTGAAAAAAAAAAAATAGTTGTAGTTGTAGGTCTATAATTACAATTAAGTTGTAAAAATGCACTACTTTTTTTAAACTACAGTAGTTGTAGTTGTGGTCTGCCAACAACAAATTACAAAAGTTGTTTTTTTTTTTTATATTTTCCTTCTAGCAGTAACCCTGCCAGAAGGGAGTTTATTTTGTATACTGTACATACCATACATTTCTGTATACAGTGTACATGATAGTTGTGTCGCCGGTGGTACTCCAGGGGCCCGGCTCCAGCGATACTGGTGCATAGACCTCTGCAGCATCAACAACGACGCATGTTACATGAGACGTATTTATATTATAGTTTTATACAAATAATATGATTTTTAAAACAATAATAAACAAACTTCAATAAAACAAAACAAAGCCTAATGAACATGACAATAAGAAGCAAATGGTCAAGTGAAGAAGAAAAGATTAGACAAAAGAGTAGCTCATATACTGAAACTTTCATACTTACATATACTGAAACATATAAACACATATGTACATACTAAAACATAAAAACATAGATAAGCACTTACATAAATACATTCATACCTACATTTAAACATATAGCATAAACAGAACATTTAAACAGATCATATAAACACATACCAAACATACAGCAAACAAAAACTTGAAATAATAAATGAATGAAACTTGAAAACATAAAGTAGAGAAATTATTATAACTTAGATCAATAGCGTTCAGGCGTTTTTTTAGCGTTTATCTACAGTTATCAATCAAAAATATTTTTCATTAACTTCTTTAATTTTAATTAGTGCGTTTTTAATAGTTTCACGTCTACAAATATTTTTTCAAATAATAAGTGATTTTCTACAGGTCATCGTCCCAGTTACTACTACAATAGTTACAGTAACTACAAAAGTAGCTTTGTTCGGTACTCCTTTCTGGCCATGTGTGGCATACGGGGGGGGGGGGGGGTTACCCTAGAGGTGTAACCAACCTATTTCTAACCATGGTGGGCAGATCGAGATTCATTCCGTGGGGCCTCCACGAAATAAAAGGCAACCATCACAGGGCGGATTCGAACCGCCACCGTTCGGCTCGAGCGTGCTATAACGGGTCGCGCTCAAACACGCTCGGCTATCCCGGCCCTACAAAAGTAGTTGTAGTCGCTACTACATTCTAACTGCTGCATATGTAGTTCTGTAATCTGTCTAAAATCTAATTTTTGCCCAACTCTGCCGAAAAGGTTGCTTTTGATTTTTAACACAATAGTTGAATGTTTATACGAACGATCATACGCGTTAAATGCTTTCGTATAAATAATATATTAAAAAAACATACATTATTTTCTTGTTTTTATTCATTGGATTAATAATGATTGCATAATTATTCACTATTAGTAGTAGAGATCAATTTAGGTGTGGATACGTAGAGCTTAGCGGCAGAGCATAAATTGGTAGAACAGCTGGACGAGTTGGCTGGCTGGCACGCAAGGTGGCAGCACCGTCACGGCAGCCACGGACAGGCACAACCTTCTAGATCGACACCTCTCTCATTTCATAGACCAGCAATAGAGAACAAAAAATTTAGAAAACATGGACTACAATCGCTATAAAGGGTTTTAGTATTTTAATGGCTTTATTTGCATCCCAATAAGACTACAGTAGTTTTTCCATCTCGGCGGAGTTGTACTACGTTAGGGGTGGGGGTAATTGCACCACTCAAAGGCGTGTTTTTTTTTTTTTCGGTTGGACGCTTAAATCTCTTCAAGTACTCACAATATTTGAGATATACTACATATTCGGATATTATAGATAAAAAATGTCCAGGCGCATGTTTTTTTTCAAATACCCGTCTCCATTTATGAAAAAGTTTACTTAATCCGGGTGGTTCGGGTAACGGGCAGATCAAAAAAATCACCTTTGATGCCTGGATTTATTCCAGCATAACTGTTGTATGAACTACTTTATCGATAGATTTAGAGGTGTGTGATGGTCATCTGTTTTGTTTAAGATAGGATGATAAATTATCAGGATTTTCAATCAAAAGTTTTTTATTTGGAGAGCCTACGTTTCGATCCCAACATGTGGATCATTATCAGGACTATTGAGTCGAGAGTAATACAGAAACTTTCAGTAATCCAGGGGATTTTGAGTCTTTGTAGTACTCTGGACTCAAAAGCCCTGAAAGCCCTTAAAAAACATGAAGCTTTATTTTACCTCTGTTTTTTGGTTATGGAAGCCATTAGGGAAGTCAAAAATACATGCGTCTGGTCTTATTCAACGCATACTTAAATGCCCTATAACTGTTCATAATAACATGTTTCCGAAATTGATAGTATTTCAAGAGTTTTAACTATGCAACTAATATGACTGTTTATACAGTTAAGTTTTTGGATCGAAGTCCGGAACCAAACGTTGCTACGTCATTTGACCGGGGCGATTACAATGGACGAAATAACCTGCATAGAAGTTTAGTTTTAGGATCAATCTCGGGACGACAATATTTTGGTTTATTTATTAACCAGTTAATAATCAACCTAATAAGATTGAACAAATAAATTAACCGTTTAAACAGGATTTTATGGCCCAATGCAATTACCCTGTCTGTCAGAAAGCGAAGCAACGTATCATTCAAAACTTAGTTTCAAAAATGTAACCCTGCAACAAAACTTAACGCCTTCAGGGTTGGCACATTTACATCCCCCTCCTCCAAACCACGATAGCTCAAAACCCCTCAAACCTAGGATGGTTAAATCGGGATACAAATGAAGCTATTAAAACAATAAAACCTATTGTAGTTTACATACAGTAGCAAATTTGTTTTATAATTCTATTGGACTATCAACATCTCACTGTATCTTGTGCCGCAGAAACCGCGAGAAATATGGAATATAAAAAAATTAAAAAATTTTAAATTAAAGGTAAAGACGTAATAATCTAATCACAACAGGGGTCACCTGTGGTGTAGTCGTTAGCATAGAAAATTAAAATACCAAAGGTCGTGGGTTCGCGTCCCAAGGTGGCCCTAGGATTTTTTAATGGGAGTAAAAAATCTACACCATCCCTCGGTTAGGACGTAGAGCAACCTACAATACTGAACGATGTCAGGTACACGTTAAAGATCCCTATCCTAATTATACCTGGATAGGCAAAATTTAGGAATCCCACAGTAGCATCGTCCGATTAGCCTTGTTATCAAAGTAACGTTAAAACAAACAAACAAACAATCAAATCACAACAACTTATATGTTTCATATCAGTAAATTGTACTATTATACATATATTATTTTTGTCTTCAGGTATAAGTCAGTTTATTTCATCTATCTAGAAGAACCATTGATATAAGTATAACAAGATTGTTCCTTGTCCAAAACATTGAGTCACTCAAATCCAGTCCGTGAGTATTTTATCATGTAAATAGTCTGTCTATCCGAATTCGTAAGAAATCGTGCAAGGTGTATTATGTATCAAGAAGTCTAAATTAAACTTTCTATTTCGGGGTTGGTATTTATAGTTGATGCGATCTCGGATGTGTTTGAAAGTCGGTTGATAAAAGTTAATATAAAATAGGGTTTTCAACATCACAGATCTACAATATCAATGTGTACAAGTAAACTTAGGTGATAGATACTTAAGTTACTGGTGTTATTTCGAGTAATCTCTAACTACTACTTGGTGCGCGGAATTGGATTGCGGCTGCGCAGGATAGGGAGCGATAGAGAGATCTTCCGAAGAAGCCCTTGACTCAATTTGGTTGTTGGGATACTGATAATAATTAAAATCTACTATCTTACTTGTTTATCACTTGCCTTTTGTAATAACAGTGTGCTATGTCCCTGATTTAAATTAAATTGTAAATTTTAATTAAATTTAATTTATTTAATTAAATGTAAATTAAATTTAAATTATAATATGGGTTAGTAATGAGGTCCGTTAAGGTCCGTGGAGCTTAATTATCTAAATAATAGGGACAAACAATAAAAAATAAACAGATTTACGCAGTGGAAGAATATTATAATTCGTGAATAATATATACATATATACATATTGACAAATATATCTAATTACTATTAAAATACAAGCCTGGGCAAAAGAGTGGGGGGCCGACAGCAATACGTCTAACTGGAAGAAAATTCTGCTAGAGAATGTTTTGTGAGTGGGGCCTTCTCAGAGCTAGGGCGATAAGGAGGCTTAGGGTACAAAGTTTGGCCCTATGTTATTACTTAACATATTAATATAGCTAACATACTCATTTATCTATTTAGGTACCTAATTAAAATAATATATAATCATTCTCATTAATATTCATATACACAATATTTATACAACAGCCCTCATATAATGTGATATAATAACAATTAATATAGATAATATTAATATAATACATGACCTAATAATTATATGTATGGATCACCACAAGTGGATCGCAGTGTCTTTTCACGATTCATTTTTTATTAACATTTTAAACATAAATGTTTACTTTATCTTCATCTGTGACAGTAGTTGTATTTTATAACACTTTTCTACAATTAATGTCTAAATATGGCTGTTGTATTCCATGTCAAATTGTATAACTAAAAAAAATAACTTGAGAAAAAATAAAATTTAAAACGCAATGCAGAAATTTTCTTCCAAATATATACAAAACGGTTTAGGTGTAATATATACATAATCGGTTTTTGACAAAGATAAAGTATGAATTAAAATGCTCGGATAAAAATTTGAAATTTATTGTCGAAGCCAATAAACAATGAAAAAACGTGATTGGGTTAATGATTTGTAAAAAAAACAGGATAAACTGCATGATAACTGATATTCAAAAATAAACCACCTTCAAATACGGTAAGACAAGTTGAACAGGTATTATTTAGTACGGTTCCGTTACTTCGATTGTACTCAAATTAACTCGTTGTTTTCTATTATTTTTTTCTTTCTCTTTTAGGTGCTGGTCCGGCGATAGGCAGACGGGGAGTTACTGGTACTTCAGGAAAAGTATAGAAGCGAAACAAGTATTGATAAGCAAGTGGTATCGCATCGTCCCTGCACCGTCACAGAATCGCGATATTATGTATATAGAGAATACGCACTCCTGTGATAGAGTAAACCATTTCCGAAATACCTCTTACTCTGAAGAGGACAAAGAAATCAATCTTTCAGACACGTTAACCTCGTCTCGGTGAATAGAATAGAAGCGAGACAAAATAACCGCGAACGCAATAGCCTCCGAAGGGGGACTAAATAACAAGGTAGGGGACGCAATAATAATACCGGTAGCAGCGGTCCATGGCCTGCAAGATAAGAAAGCTACGGTTCCTAATCCAAGGCTACATCGATCGGTTACATTCACATTATTATTTATGCTTATTCTTCACAGTTTTTATTCTTGTGACGGATATTAAAATCATTTAATTTATTTACTCATTTGTTCTTATAGCTACGTTATTCCAAGAGCCTAAGTCTCTTCTTCTGTCCCGAGTAAGAACCCTCCATCTTCTTATACCTATTCTCTTCAAGATGTCCTCAACCCGGCGTATTCCTCCTATACCACTTCTTCATCAAGTTAAAGTAAATTAATCGATATCAGAGCGTTTTAACTTAAAATCGATAATATTTTTTTAAAAAGCATTTTCGAAAAACTAAGGCTCTAATAATAGAGCCCAACATCTTATACATCGCGTATGTTGAAATAAATGAACAACTGATTTTATTGATCTAATCGTCGACCGCAACATCGTTAATTATCTTACTTACTTACTTACTTAATCGAGACCTCTTTACCGCTGAGCAGTGTGAGGTGCTTTTCTGTAGAGCCTGACCCAAAGATCTCTATTATGTGCCAGCTGCCTTCTCCTACTCCGTTCCACTCCTCTCTTGTTGAAGGCCCCTTTCACTCCTTCCTCCCAGGTTTTCCTAGGTCTTCCCTGTGGCCTCCTCCCGTCCACTTTATCATCGTGGGTAGCCCTGGCGATTCTGTCTTCAGCCATTCGCGAGATGTGTCCAAACCACCTAAGCTGGTTCTCCTCGATAACTCCCTCAGCTGGCCTCAAATCCAGGTTTGCTCTAATTGTAGAGTTCCTCACTACGTTCCTCCTATCCCTTCTTGTTTTCCCCTCTGTTTTTCTTAAATAGCGCATTTCCATAGCTTGGATACTCTTATGTTTGGTAGTAGGGGACCAAGATTCGCTGGCATATGTTAGAATAGGAAGAATGTGTTTTTGAAGACTACCTTTTTAGTGTCCTTTGAGACTTCCTTCTTGCCTAGAAAGCCTTTCCTGAGGGAGTACAAGCACCTTCCCGCCGTTTATAGCCTTTCTCTAATGTCACCGCTGACCTTTCCGTATTCATTGAGGTGGGCCCCAAAAACTTATTTTCTGTCACATCGTTTGTTATATAAATTGTTTAGTGCTTATACTTGAAGCAGATCATCATTTTACTTACTTTACTTTTCTCGGTGTTCCAGCATTTGGGATACCGTTCCAGATAAGAGCTCCTCCTATCCACACCTCCCAGTCTCCCCACCTGTAGACGTTAGCCCATCATCTCTTCATGGACTCTTCCCGTCCAGGTCGTTCTCGGTCGTCCTCTACGTTTTCCGGGCAATTGTCAATCGAGGACTATGTTCGGCCAATTGTCCTCCGGCTTACCACCTCGACTTATCTGTTGCCGTTTCCCGATTCTTTCCGAGACGGTCTCCACAACACCCTCTTCATTACCTTAGCCTCACCTCTTCATTTCGCCTTGTTATTTGGAGACATCTTCTCTCTATCTCTCTTGGTATACAAGAGAGTATACATCGACCATGCCTCACATCCGTAAGTTAATATAGACTCGACTATAGATGAGAAGATTCGTTGCTCATTTTCACTTGAAATGGTGTTGTTCCAGAGGAGAGGTTGTAACATCCTAGTAGCCTTCCTTGTAAGTTTCAGTTTGTTGCGGACGACAACGTTAGATGCCCCCACATCTTCCAGAAAGGATCCGAGATATTTAAAGGTATAAACTCTTTTGCACACTTGATTACCTATGCGCAGATCGTTTTCTCATTTTTACCAACAGACGTGTAATATGTCTTTCGGAAGTTAATGTTGAGACCTGCCGCTTCCTAAAATTATTTCTGTTGGGGGACCACCGTCCCCGGGAAACCTTCCCTCCGGGTCATCACCACCAGATCATCCGCGAAGGACAGTGTCAGGAGCTCGTCGTCATATACATATACGTCATATATTTTATATGTTCTATTTTTCAAAATAAATTTACTTAAACAATAAACCTTAAAAAAGCGGACGACCACGTTAGATGCCCCCACATCTTCCAGAAAGGATCCGAGATATTTAAAAGTACAATATCGAGGAGATATCGTTTTCATACAAGTGTTAAATTGCACGTACAAAGGCTCACCAATACCTAGTCTTCTCAAAGCTGGCCATATTTTTTCCCTTTGGACCCTATCATAGGCCTGCTCTAGATCTATGAAGGCGCGATGAACATCTTTCTTCTTTGCGCTCCGTTTCTCAATGCCTTAAAAACATCTCACCAACAAAATGATCTTATTGATATATATATAATAAATGCTAGCTAAACTAAATACATGCCACAGTTTTCCCCTTCAAACTGTTCAAAAGAATGATAATAAATAAGAAAACTTATAAAATTAGGTTTTGTTTATTCCTAAATCGGTGTATCTGACCAACGCAAATAATTGATGTCTTGTTATTAAATTTGTCGTTTCTAAATTTCTATGGCCCTGGGCAATACTGGGTAAGTTAAAAAATATTCCAATCGAGATTACTGTCATTTCAGAAGCCTTCTGCACGCTATGCACAGATATATGAAGATAACAACGCAGTAATCTTGAAGCCTATCTAAACATTAATAAGTGTGATTTATCGACTTCTTTGAAAGGGCAAACATCAATTAAACGACCTCCTAAAACCTAGATCACTTTACAAACAAAAGAAATTAATCTATGGATTTATCCGAATTTTTTAACTGGACTTGGTTTGTCAACTAATTTCTGAAGCTGAAATTTAAATTATGAATTCAAAGTACATCCCATGATATCCAGGGTTACCGTGAGATACATATAACATTGCTTAAGATCCTACAAAGATAGGAGAGGGTACTTAATTAAGGTAATAAAAAGTTCACGGAGAGCTGTGCCTTATTGATCAATCTCAAAAAGTGTGCCGTTCTAATTACCTCTTAAGTAAACTAATACGTTACACATAGTCTTCATTAATTAGGTAAGTTATCATGAAATGATATTATCTGTTGAACAGCATTTCTTGATAAAAGTTAATAGTGATAATGTTTTCAAATTTTGAGGGATTGATATCGAGAACAATTATCGATAGGAGATAAAAACACCTGTTTACATCGAGGCGTCTGAAAAGAAGAAAAGAAATCTATTTACATCACATCTTAAAAATATTTAAGATAAATTGGTATTGATAGACTATCTCTATTTTTTGGCAATCAAGAATATCTCGAACTTTCACAGCACAAGGTGTGTTGTAATATCATCGTTTAAATAGCCTATTATTCAAATATCGAAACATCATTAGAACTAAGCCATCTTATAACTTATACAATAGTCAAGTTTAAAATGATTCCACAGGTATGTAGGTAAATATATATTAACACTCTAAATACTCTACTTACATAGGCGACAGCATGAAGGCAACTTACCTGCAAAAAAAAAATTGACTGTGTTAGTATAGTATATATTTCATGAAAGAAATTAATTTGAATTAACATTTAAAATATAAATATATGAAGTATGTAATGTCGTCGATTGACTATTAATAGTTACAACACAATTTTTTGAATAATAACATTTCAGTAATAGGCTGAGGAATAATCTAATTATCCTTATTCTTCTGAATTTGAATATGTCACAACAACGTATGAAGACATCCCTGAAATAGTCCATAATCGTGTTCTAAGGGAAGCAAAACGGATAGATAACGCATCTCCAACCCTCGCATATGACTTTCACTACACAGCAATGGTGTGTATTATATTTCGGGAAAGCATCACGAAAAACATTAAAAAAATGTTTAGCTCATTCGCCAATTTACTTTCGTATGTATGGTAAATAAGTAAGGAATGCATGAAGTTTTCAACAAAAAAATAAATAAATATATTTCTCAGCTAAAATTCAAAGACTAGACGGTCATTATATAGAGATCTGGTAACGCCAATATGAAAGATTTGTACAAAAAAAGAGATGGTTTGAATAGCTTCAAAAGAAATGATTTCATGTGAAAAGTTCAAGAAATGAAAACCGACCAAAGCCCCTCATATGAAAAGATCCTCATGGAAATCAAGTCCTAAACTTAGCGGAAGAAAGAAGTAATATTCCGGAAGAGCTATGGGGTCATTACCCTCAATACGACTTCCGTCCGCGGCCATTTGAATGAATAAAGCCATTTGGAGCCGGTATTAAGGAAGTAAACCCAGCCACAATAATACGAAAATGTCGTTATAAGGATCGGTCTGAGGAATTGAGGAATCCAGAATAGTTCTCCTAGCGAGAATTCTGGCTCCGATGATGTATATGTAGAGCTATCAACGGGTGAGAACATTATTTGTTATTAAATTCAATTTTGCATACCATAACATTTGAGGAAATGGGTAATAGGACTGATATAATGAAACCTCGAAATATAAATGAAATAAGAATGATGTATAACTTCATATCTAACTATCTAATTACAAGGATATGGATTGGTAAACTAACTATCTTCTAGCTATGATAGGCCTTTTTTGGTACGACTCGTATATGACTGTAAAGTTTAGTAATATAATTGTAAAGTTTAATATTTTACCTTATTTTAACAACATTTCATTGTAACTTTTAAAAGCATATTTAATTATAATAATTTTACTTTTTGAAGAGAAAAGATAAGGCTCGGCCGGGAGTCGGACCCGGGTCTCCCGCGTAACATGCGCGGTACGCCACCACTGCTCCACTGAGCTCGCTTCTAAGCGGAGTCAATCTCTTCTCTTCACTGATCCCTCTCCCCTGATCTCGCAAAGTAATATAAGCGAATTAATATAATTTATTTAAATGGTTAATAAATATTTAATTTATTTAAAAATGATTAACCCACGATAAATGATTAAATTAATTTAATAATTTAACTTTTACTTTCATCCTATGTAATAGCCGGATATGAATCAGCTAATGAGGCAGCCAAAAAAGCAATAATCGAGCGTATTCGATATCGCGGATTTCGGGAAGAGTACTATATTTCCCACATAAAACAGATAAAATATAAAGATGAAAGTATATAGTATGAAAGTATGAAAGTATAAAGATGAAAGTATATGAAAGTAATAAATTAATTAATTAATCATATTTCATATTTTTATAAAAATGTATGATAGAAAGGTCAACAAGTGCATTACGTAATAATGTACAGTAATGTTAATGTCATGAGCCATTCGGTCAGACATGATAAAATTCTAAATAGACATGTGTTTATTTGAATGATATGCGGATGTCAGATCATAATTTTATCGCATTCAGTTTAATTTCAGTCGAGTATAAATTTATGTATTGCCCTAATAGATGATATTCGTTATGACCATATTACATTAATGGCTTCTGGGCAAGCACTAAATTAATAACAATGTATTTTATCGAACATGATTCGAGAATTAATAAGCTCTTGGCCATATTTTGGAGTGCTTCTTAATAAAGGATAAATTTTGTAAAGTAATTTTTAAATTCCGTAGTTGATTTTACAGCAAAATCACAATTCAATGTCATTATGATGTAATATAAGTCGGACTATGAAAACAATAAAATAAATACTAGCTAAAATGAGATTTCTAAAATCTCATCTGAATTCAAGTCATCTAAAACCAGTAAAAACTTGAAATAGGAGATCCAGGATATTAAAAAGCTCGGCTTTATATTTCAATATAAAAGTGAAATGGGAACATGGATGATGATGATCAAGGTTAAAAAAACATAAATTGAGGAGACAATTCAAAAACGACATTCTCCCCTGAGAAGCTATATTATAAATAAAAACAGAAAAGAGATCTTACGTATTGGTACATACCTACTGCTACATCTGATTGATTTGCGGCAGTCCGCATGCTGTTAAATACATTTTGACAGAATTTAGAGCTTACGACACAATAGAGCAATTAGAAATTCCTATCGATCTTAATTCCATTTTAAAGAAAAGTGTACGAACAATCTCTTCAACTTGCTCAAACATACAAAACTGTATCATAAAATCTAGAATAAAACATAGCGGAAGGTAAGGTGATGATGATGCTAGTCGTTGATACCTATAATTAAAAATGAAAAAAAGACTAATTCAACCAACGCCACTTTTTTTGATTGAGTTGGGTAGATTGATCGGGCTAGCATAGCAGCTTACGATCATAAACGTCGCGGGTTTGCATCCCACGTTGGCCCTAGGATTTTTTAAAGGTGATAAAACATCCTAGGCTTTGCCATTCTCGGGTAGGACGTAAAATGAAGATCCGGAGCCTATGCAACAGGTACTAATTAAAGATCGTATCATAATTATACCTGGATAGGCAAAATTTAGGACTCCTTCTGTAGCATAGTCCGGCTATCATTAGTAGCATAAAGGGACGTTCATTAAACAAACATACTTTTTTTGATACATAACATGTCTATTCACTAAGCACTTCAATTATGATGAACTCAGTTTCTCATCAAATAAGAAAGAAAAAAAAACGCAATTTTAACTCAAAAAAATGCTACTACACGTGCTAAACTAACCCTAAATTAGCGCTACCACAAAACACCAGCGACGAACAGACTACACAACGGTTCGCATCGCTTTAACATACGAATGTTCGCTAATGCCAATTGCAAATTAAACCTTTATTTATTTAATTAGCATATAAGAGGGAAAAAGCTTAGTAGGGTCAAATATCTTCCTCTTACATGAATTTCGTAAGGCCATTATTTAAACCTATAAGGGTCTGGCCACACATGTCCGCACCGGATCCGCACCGCAGCAATAATATAGGTTATGTTCCGAATATTTTTAATTTAACTTACATATTAGCTTTAGTTATGCCTAAAGTTCAGACCACACATGTCAGACACTGGCCACTTTAGGCATAACTAAAGCTAATATGTAAGTTAAATTAAAAATATTCTGAATATAACCTATATTATTGCTACGGTGCGGATCCGGTGCGGACATGTGTGGCCAGACCCCAAGATGTGTTTGCGTCCTGTAAGGGGGAGGGCTGTGGGGTCAGTAGCCCACCTTTTGTCTATTTTTTTATTTTATTTTTATTTAAAGACAGAATTCAACTTCAATAAGTTAGGAGGTAAGGTAAAGAACAAATAATATGCAGAAAAAGAAACATTTCAGCTATGGGAAAGGAACATAAAGGTAAAAAAGCTGATTGGCAGATTCAGGAGGAGGGCAGCTCCCCTTTGGGACCTAAGCCCCCTCTTTCGGGGTTCTGTTTATGTTATTTCAAGACAGACTTTAACTTGACTAAAAAGAAGTAACGTAAAGAACATATAATGTGCATAGGAAGTAGCATATCAGTTGTGGGGAACGAACGAACGTAAAAGAGCTTGTCAATGCGCCTTCAGAACCCCTCCCTCCCCTGGAATGGCCCCCTCCTCTTTACAGCTGGCTGGATACGCTCAGGGTTTGTGTGTATATCTGTGGAAAAAAGGAATAACGAAGATAGGTTGGAAAATAAACCACATATGTTATGGAGATTGGAATCATAATAATAGCTCGTGTGGATTACACAGGTCTACAGTGATATTGGTTCCGAGAGTTTTATAGCTGACACTGAGTACAACTGGTGCACTGAATCCAAATTTGCCATTAGAAATATATAAATGGCGTGACTTACCTCTTAAAACATAATTACTCGAATACAAATGCAGGTTAATAGCAGGTGGAAAAAAACAAAGATATTAAAATTCTTTACATAAAACATTTTAAATCAATTAAATTTTTAAATTATTTTATTAGAAGATAAAATGATTCGACTACGGCCGGGAATCGAACCCAGGTCCTCCGCATATACGTTGCGGCGCTCTCTCAAAATTAAATATTTAACTAAAAGACCATAAATAAATACATCATTAAATCAATTAAAACCATATAAACCCAACACATAATCACATTGTAACTGAACCAATTACATTTCAAAGAGGCTCTATTTCACAACTTTTAAAGTTTCTTTTGCGTGACTTTCTTGAATGTTTCTTCAAAAAGACTCGTATTAGTTTCCAGTAGTATCCTGCCATCATGTGGGCATTCCATGTTCCAGTTGAGCATTTCAAAAGTATAGCATAACAAAAAGTAATTAAAATGACTTGCCGGTGGGTAAAATCATACTAAAACGCTTTTTACAAGTTATTACTAGATGTTATTATTGTTTAATTCTAACAAACAATTATATACAGCTATATAATATTCTAAAATAAGGAGAAAAGCTTGCTAAAATAATTCATTTACACATCCATTTTGAATTGTGTTATCATAGGTATTTAAATTTAAAAAAAATACTGTTAAGGTATGCTGAAGCTAAAAGGGTAGATCTAATAGAAAAAAACTGATTGCATTATTGGAATCAGCGCCCCAAATAAAGTTAAAATCAGCTATAACATTCTTTTTCAGTAGTGCTGTTATTTTTCAACTTATATAGTTACTGCCTTCGCCATAGATATATTTATTTGACGTCTTAAAATAGAATATACCAGAAAACCCATTTACTTATTTTTATTATGATTACCATCGAAATAAAAAGGAAAAGGTTTCCGTGAACATATATTAAAAATGTTGTTTTAGTGACCCTAACTAAATTTTCATCGGACTAAGAGAAAAAGTAGAAAGGGAATTTGAGAAAATACATTTTTTTTAGCCTTAATAATTCCAGATAAGTTCAAATCCTTTTAAACAAGATAGCGTAACACGAGAGATCTCAGAGCCTTCGTCTGAGCCATCGGAAGCCAATGAACGTTGAGTAAGGACGAAAGCGTGAAGGTCATTGGTTGGGATCCTGGCAAATCCCGAAGTTGTATTTTACCAAAGGTCACGAGGCTAATGCACCTTTAATCTTATAAAATGGATCTTACGTAAATCTGGCCACCGTGATAGTTGTCAGGTTAGATTGATTAGACAACTGAGGAAGTAGATTAATTTGATGACCAATGCATTATTGAGAAGCATTAATGAATTAATAAGCATAAATACAAGTCACCCTATAAATTGAGCAAGCATACAAGGCGTCTCTTATTTGAGGAAAATAAGAGATAAACTTCGAAGTTATGAACCGTTACTTTTGAATCGAAGCAAGACAAAATAAAGAATGCTAAGTGTTAAAATGTATAAAAAAAATTAATTGAAATGGATCAGAACATTCAAGGATTACAAGTACAACAGGCGGGTACGGGTTAGGAGGAATACGAGTTCCACAAGTGGACATTCTGGTCTTTTTTCCAACCAAAATATTTACATCACTGGTTCCTAACATCATCTCGATCTCGAATATTTGTATCCATTTAATACTGTCATACTGTTCATAATAGTCGATACCTACTGCGTTAGTACGTGGATGGGTGAACCCCCTCCTGGCATGATACCCGTCGACTTCTGGAAGCGACTCACACCGACCGAAAGTTACAAGATCCTATTGAATGAATCAAATCGAGTATTTTGAAGTAATTTTCTGGAAAGTAATATACTGGTATGGTGTTCGAGGATATCAGTAGCCACCCGGAGGTCCGTGCTTCGGGGAAAGAAATATAGGTCCTCAGGGCCTGTTGACTCTGAGGAGCCATAATGCATGGACCTAGACCAGTTCGTGACTGTCCTTGAACCCGAAAGAGCTGACGCCATCGGTGGGAAAAACACTGCTAAATTTTCCTTAATGAGAATTCCTATAACCCATGGATCTATATAGATAGGTTTTAAGAGAAAAAATGAGTCGTTGAAAATTTATTAAATACGTTCTATAATCATTATTTTAAATGCCTTCTTTTTAATGCATTTCAAACTCTTCTAAACTTAACTATAAAAAAAAGCTCTAAATCGTGTTTATCTGCTGATCTGATTGGATATAAAATAAATGTTTATGTTTCAGTGAATTCTAGAAGTCCAGACGAAATCTAAAGAAAATGCTTTTAGAAACGAATGGAAAACAGAAGACCATCTTTTGTCTTTTTAACTTGATTGGGGTTTTTATGAGATTCTAATTTTGCAAGATTTATTTTAAATTTAAAACAAATTTTGTATACATTCAAAATAATAAAGCGATTGAAAATTTCAATTTTCGAAAGCTATAATAAAATCAATTTTATAATTATCAAAAGTATTAATGAAACCTGAGGAAAGTAAAATATAGTAAACAGACGCAATAACAGTACATTTGCAGCTACTTAGAAAGTACTGAAAAAAACAATTTGCGATTTCATCTAGAAGAGTCAGGACAGTATCAGAGCCTACTAGTCATTAGCACACAGTTACTGCGCACGTATCATAACTGTGGTCATAACTGGCTTTTCAGTTCAGACTATTTGCTGTTAGAACTTAAAGTACATAAACGCCATCTATGTATACCCTATAGGGTATGGCGTAGAGTGATATGACTGGGCTTATATTCCAGATGGTTCTGGAAGAATTATAATAATGACATATGTCACGGATACTGATGAAGCACGTCACTTATAAAAATAGTGTATGACATGACTAACGTGCCTGTAAATTATCGTGCGTGCTGCATCTGGCATGCGGTCGGTATGTGGGACACCACTGATCTGAATGCGTCATATTCTGTTTCATAAGATGAGATTTTTTTTTTTAAATCAGACGAGAGGTTTCATTATTAACTTGTACACAAAACTTTGAGTTTTTCTTCAGTTAGCTGTGGCCTGTGCGATACTAAATCGGATTTTATTTCAAGCACTTGGCTAGGGAGATTGATGTTAGATGAACTTCATGGTTTCTTTAATCCAAATAAAATTTCCTCAACTTTCTTCCGTGACCAATGAAGGACCGCTTACGTTACTTAGATAAGATTATTGTAGGTTATGGATATGAAGGATATGGGTGATTCTCAAATTAATTGACCATTTAGTGTCCCCGGTCTTAACATTCGTTTTTGAGATATTTTTTCATATCCAATAAATATTGTTGGATATTTATTTTATAGTTTGCTGTTATAGCAATATGATGGTAACATTTAAATGAAACTAGGCCTCTTAAAAAACAAAATATCTCAATGTGAAGTTTGAAAATGTCACGAGTGTTACAGTCCCCAAGCTGGTTATGCTTAGTTCACCACATCCAGAAATGAACCCCTGATAATTGATTCAATTTTAACAATGAGGTATTTCATTGTAATACGGTGGTGTTTCAAGGTGTGAGTGATATGTTTAGTTATCTGTAATACTTCGAATGTAAATCAGGAAAATGCATCTGCCCCCAAGGTTAGTAGAAAAATTCAAGGCGAGTTTTGTCGGCTATTCTGGGCAACACTATTCTTTGAAAATGTTGGGAATGGCCATGATAACCTTTGTTGATGATACCGGCTATCAGTCGACGTGCAAACTTCGTGAAGAAAGTATCTAATAGGCGGTTATTTGATATTCAATGCAAAATAATGTATATCACAAAAATTAGTTGTCACTAGTGTTACGTTAATTGTAAGTATCAGCGTTCATTGAAAAATCCGAATGATACCGGCAAAAGATGTTGGTTAGGGACATTTATTCGAGTTCATCCTCTGATATATGTCCGACCCTTAGTTTAGCTAAGGATAGAGATTTTTTGTGAAAATGTCACGAGTGTTACGTAACACTCGTGACGGAAAAAAAATTCTGAGAAAGTGTTGTTATTGTTATGTTTAAATGCCTACATAATTCATTTCTTTTGTATAGCCATTTTAACTAGCTGTAGAAAGGAGCAATAGAGAAAAGAAAAAATAGACTTGGGACATAATGTAAAATATATTCTTAATAAAAAAGAGATGTTGGCCAAGAGAAAGAAAATAAGCAAATCGACAGCTGGTAAAAATATTCAGTCTACTCAGCTTGTGAAAATACCTCTCAGTCTTTGAATTTGACCTACATGTAAAGCAGTGAATGAATTAATTATGGGTGAATCGTTGACAGTGAACTGAGTAAAAACTGTGCAGCATATGTATTTCACAACGAGATGATCAATGAGCTGCAAATATTCGACGAAAAACCAAAGGCTTGACAGAACGACTTATTCATAGGTCAACTAGCGAGAAAGTATAGGCTACTAAGGTTGGCAAGTTAAGGAGTAGGAATAGACACCAGGCCAGTAATTATTGTATAACAAAAGGAAAAAAATCTGGTGCGTGCGCGCAACACACAACTTTCACTTACCAACTTACTTAGATTAGAAATTGACGTGTTTTGCTAATTATCATTTCCCAAAGTCACACATTTTTCTACATTCATATCTTATTTTTGATAATCGTTAAAGCCGTTTTTGAGTAAATAAAAAAAACCCGTGAAAATAATACAAAATTTACTAAGTAAAGCCCCCCCTCCCGTAGATCAATTTTGATGAAATTTTTGCAGTCATATCTCGGGCATATAAATACATCAAATACCAAGTTTGATCAAAATCGTTAAAACCGTTTTTGAGTAAATAAAAAAAACATGTGAAAATGGTGCAAAATTTATTAAGTAAAGTCCCCCCTCCCGTAGATCAATTTTGATGAAATTTTTACAGTCACATCTCGGGCATATAAATACATCAAATACCAAGTTTGATCAAAATCGTTAAAACCGTTTTTGAGAAAATAAAAAAAAACACGTGAAAATGTTACAAAATTTATTAAGTAAAGTCCCCCCTCCGGTTAATCAATTTTGATGAAATTTTTACAGTCATATTTCGGGCATATAAATCGATCAAATACTCAGTTTAATCAAAATCGTTAGAGCCGTTTTTAAGAAAATCGAAAAAAACGTAAAAAGTTATTAAATAAAGTACCCCCTCCCTTTGAGAAATTTTGATGAAATTTTTGCTGTCACATCGCGGGCATATACCTACACTAAATACCCAATTTCAGGTTCCCACGGTTTATAGTTTTTGAGCTAGTCTGTTCACATACACACACACACACACACACACACACACACACACACAGACCATTTCGCGGGACTTGGTTATTTCGACTCAGGGGGTCCCAAAACGTGTATTTCCGTTGAAAACCGGAAGTCGAAAATTTTCACGATCGCAATACTTCCACTTACTATATATTTCATATATAGGTAAGTGAAAGTAACAAGATTCGATGCCTTACAAATGAGTTTTTACGCCGTTGTGACGAGAGTGAGCGAGAATAAAAAAAAAAAAATTACAAAAAATCTATATAAATAAAGATGAAATTCTGTTTGTTTGTTTGTTTATTTGTTCTTTATAGAAATCCATACCGTTTGTCCTAAATTCTCCAAATTTCGCTTAGTGGTTCTTTGATACCAGGTGCGAACACCCGTCCATATTAAAATTGCATAGCTTCAGCCAATCTCTGGGTATATTCTTTATTGTTATAAAATTCGTCATGATCTCCCTTTACAATGGTTTTTTTTTACGAAATCGACCGTTTGAATCGAAAAAACGGCCTTAAAATTCATTTTATAGATTTTGAAGAGGCCAACAAGGCCCGGTAAGACCGTCCCTTGGCAGGCGTCGAGTTCTGGGATTTTTAAACCATATGTTTTTTTTTTTTTTAACATTACAATACGTTTATTCACACGTATGGTAAATTCATTTTTTAAAAATGCCTCCTAAGAAGCGCGCTTCAATAGGAGTTGTGAGCTCAAAAGCTAATAAACAAAGTCAAATACGAGCAGCTGAAACTCTCGACGAACATCAAAATAGGATTGAACAACCGAGGCTTAGAATCGCGGGAAACTGAGTCTGTCCAGGAATACGAGGCTTGCCCGCCTTGCGCGACAGAGGCTTAGGAGAGCCGATTTGCGAGAAGCTGAAACTGCAGGGCAATATTTCTGTTTGTTTGTTTGTTCTTTATAGAAATCCATACCGTTTATCCTAAATTCTCCAAATTTCGCTCAGTGGTTCTTTCATACCAGGTGCGAACACCTGTCCATATTAAAATTGGATAACTTCAGCCGATCTTCAGCTGATATTCTTTATCCTATTAAAAATCGTAATGATCTCGCTTTACAATGTTTTTTTTACGAAATCGACCGTTTCATTAGAAAAATTAAATTTCCCGGGTGAAACCGGGACATACAGCTTGTATGTAAATAAAACTACAGAAACGCTCCTACTAAACTCATTTTCGAATTGAAAAAATAATAATATATACTGAACGAACTGACAAACTTTGTTCACTTTTGTTTCCTTGAACATCTTATTGATGATATTCAGATCAAATTTTATTCATAAGTTGAAATTTTTTAAACCCAAGATTCCATTTCTAAAAAAGTTAAATGGTCAAATTAAATGAGAATCACCCATATAGATTTCAGCTAATTATCAATTAGCATTTCAGCTAATTACGGCATGACGTCCGATTCAATGCTAATTTGATATTTTCAATGTGCGGCTCTATCAGGCTTATGTGGTCAGCAAAATATTCATCACGCATGAAACATTCTACGATAATAAAGTTATCGTAATATAATTTTAAAAAGAATTTTTTTTCATTTCAGTGTATAAGTGGTGAGGTTGAATTTCCTTACGCTTCAGGGCACAAATTTAAAAGTTTAAACAGCAATGATATAAAATAAGGTTTTTGTTAGCAAGTGTTGAAATTTCGTCAAAAATACCAAAATAATGGCTGCTGCTTGAAGTTATTAAACCAACTAAATAGATCTTATCAATAAGGAGATATTAGAGTTACAACGGATTTAACTCAAATTGTAATAGATAGATAGATAGATAAACAGCTTTATTTTCAATTAATATACATTTACAACATTATAAAGAAAAATATAAGCCTGCATTGGCATGGTTAAACACCGTCTGCCAAGAGCTGTCTCGATAAAATAAAAAGTCTTTTTCAATGTTCTTAATGAATAAAAAAAAAAAAAAAATATATATATATATATATATATATATATATATATATATATATATATATATATAAATAAACATCCTTATTAACATATATCGATTCATACAATTATATGCCGTGTATGAATAATAATGAAAATAAACAAAACTATACAATACCTACATAATAGATAAAATAAATAAACAAAATAGGAGAAAAAATTATTTAGATACATAAAATTATACAAAAATCAACATCAACGTTCCAATATGAGCACCATTAAAAAATAAAACTAGTTAAAAATCATTAACTTAATTTGATTAATAATCTAATCCTAATTATTAATAATAACAGAGCAATACATAATAGTAATTTAGGTAATTTCCTATATTATGAATTGTATTGCTCAACTAAAAATGTTCTGTATTTATACGCATTACAATGATAGAAAAACAAAGCGTTCCAATCACCACCATTCAGCAGCCCTACCAGTTCGTCTTGCCTCAACACATTTTTCTTAAAATACTTAAACCTAAACTCCTGGAGAACAGGACAGACACCAACATAATGATAAACGTCTTCAATTACTTTCAAATTACAGAGGGTACACAATCTTTGCTCTTCGCTCCTCCCTACGTTATTATTAAGATAAACTAACTGTCCCCGCAATTTGAATATAACCTTCATAAAATTCATTTTATTAGAATCACTTATATAGTGCTTCTCCCCCAAGTCCAGGTTCAGTTTCTTGTATAACCCATGGAAATTAGAACGCTCTGCCCTCTCCATCATTTCAGTCTTGTAATGGTCCTTTAATTCGGTCAAAATCCGAGAAATCAAATGGCTATCTGCGTAATCCAACGGAACACCTACCTTTTCAAATAATTTTAAGTTTTCCCCGTGCCAAAATCTCAAATTGTAATAACTACATTTTAAATGGACGCCTGACTTATACACTTTAACACTAAGAAGGAATCGCCTCCATGTTTCTAATGTTCTATAAACTGATTAAGAAAAGATAGTTATTTATTACACAAAATTAAGTGTGCTGACGTTTAAGCAATGGGTCTTTAAAAAAATTTGGGATGGACCTCACATGTTTTTGAAGCAATAGGTTCTCCAGTTGGCCATTAATTAATTTTTAACACATATTAAAACGCCTCAAAGTTAAAATTTTCAACTCGTCATGTTTAATGAGAATTAAGTATCCTTTGATATCAAATAAATTTTATCATCATTAAAATGTTCTGAGAGGACTTGAATGGTACCTTTAATTTTGTTTATATGTAGAACTTAACTGCCTGTCGTTATGCCTAAGAATAAGAAATGGGTAAACATGAAATATGAAAAAATGTGTGTAAACATATAAAGAAAAAAAGAAAGAAAAATTTTCCAACTCATAGAACACGTTAAACCTACGCATGCGCAGTTCGCCTTTAACAACAGACCATTGTTTATAATTAAAAATGTTCCGTTCATGAGAAGTAATTGTCAAACTGTTTGGGAACATAACGGAAATTATTTGTTTTCATGGTAACTAAATGAAGTTTTTAACAACTAAATAGGGAATTTTAAAATCAGAGGCGAAGGAGTATTACGCATCTTGCATTGCCCAACTATCACAAATGAAAACTTTTATTTAATGACATGAATGGTGGAGCAAATTAGAATATATATATATATATATATATTTTTTTTTTTTTTTTTTTTTTTTTTTTAAGGGAACATCAATAATCCAAATTATGAGCCTGAAAATGGATATGCCGAAATATTTCGAGAATTTGTAATAAAATATCTTTGAAGACCAAACGTCTCAATAGAGATTTAGAAATATATAAAAATATTTAATTCAACTTTTAATGCAATGATTTCTTGCCGAATTGTGTGGTCTTATCTAGATCGCATTGATTTTCTTTTATACAGCGTTTTGAATTATACTTAATTGTTATTCTTACTTTGCTTTAAAATATAATTCAAAGAACACCTAAAAAACTAAGGAGTCGATAAAAGATACTAAAATATAGGTATATTCGTTAGAAAACTGTTGCATAATATTCTAGCTACCTGAGTTATATAACTTGTGCTATCTCTTCAAAATGAGGCGCATAAACTAGACAGCACGATTGTTTTGTTTTTCAATCATTGTAAATATTTTTAAAACTTACACACGACGTTGCGAAAAATGTTTTAACACATTTTGGGCAGTTAGTTACAGATATTAATAACTTTAGATTCCTTTTTAATTTAACTATAAATTTATGCATTAATTTTTAAATAAATTCTAAATGTAAAATGCCAAAAAAAAATAAGTCATAACATTTTCTTAAATTTCTCCTTGGAATAAATAAACGACATAATTTAAAAACAGGAAATAAAGTGATCATTTTTTAGTTACTATTTGAATATGTTTAAATTAAGTCATTTTTCATCTTTAAATAATTCATTTATAATCTTTAAATAGCTTTAATGGAAAAGAAAAGATATAAACAGGGCCGGGAATTGAATCCAGGTACTCAATATGCAGGTCCTCGACTCAGCGGTGATTGGATCCACGATTAGTTCAGTGGTAAGAGCGCTGCAACGGATATCCAGAGGACCTGGGTTCGATTCCCGGCCGTGGTTTAATCTTTTCGCTTCCATTAAAATTATTTCAATATTATAACGGTATAAGTTATGATAACGGTTATTTTCTGAATTTAAACAGTGATTTATCTATATCAGATAAAATCATATGATTACGTATATGAAATTTTCTACAGGTTATTATCGCAGTGTGAGTTAGTGTATAATGTTATGTATAATGTATGTATGTATGTATGTATGTATAATGTTAATCTGTGCTCTGTATTTTATAAATGAATCTGTTAGAATTATATTCAGTTTTGAAGTCAAATACAATAGCTATAATTTTCTTTACAACGAATCGGTGTTCTATATGGAAAAATGAAATGCTGAGAAAGACACTACATGAAAATAATTTATCGTAAGAAACAAGTTCCGATTTGGAGATAAACGAAATTGGAGATAAACGAAATAAACGCCGCAACAAAAAAGAAAATGTAACTCGAAGAAGCATGCCTGACTCCTACTTGTGTGAGTATGTATGGAGGCGTCGTAACGAAGGCAAGGATTTATTGATAAAAATTGTCGAGGCCATGAAGCCTATTGGCCTTCAGAACAATAACCTTTTTTTTTTTTTTTTTTCAATATTTCTTGTTAAGTTAAATAGTAAATAAATCATGTGTTTTTCAATAATGATGCAACCTTTGTTATTATTTAAATAACCGTTATCATAACTTAGTAACAGGTTGCCTAAAATGGAAAAAGACCCTATAAATTTAGTAAGTGACCACTTTTGAATGGAAACACATCTTCGACAGCGGAATAGATTAAATAGGATCTTTAAAAAAAAGGGATAAAATATTTTCTTCTAATGTAAATTTAATAAATAGAATTAGAATTAAAATATGAATTCCACGAGAAATAAGTATGCAGGAAATCAATTTGTTATCAAACAACACAATAGCATCTCAGCAGGCCCCCACCGGCTAAGACATTGGACTCGTAGACTAAAAGGAAACATTCTACGGCCTCATGAAAAATCAAAAGAGAAGAAAATATTCCATAAAATTTAAAAATTAAGAAAAAACATCAAGTAAGGGATCGAATTTAACAGTTTAGAAAATATGTGTTAGGATATTATATCGTTAGGAAATTAAATCGTATAAAATTCCGAAGGGCGCAATAACCTTGAAGTTGGTCGCCCAGAAAAAATCAATAACCTGACCTAACCAAGTTTGTTTGCTGACAAATATGAAAATGAAAATTCAGGATATTTTTATTATGTAAACAAATATGTTCAATTATTCCAAAAAATAACTTTACTGATGCAATTATTGTGAAAGAAGAAATTTAAAATATGTTTGAAATAAATCGAATGATATTACAAACGTCACAGGAACTGAATGTCAGAGGGTCAAGGTGAGCGAATTACCGTGGGAGACACAACATTCCTAATAATCGATAGTCGATATCAATATTTCTTTTTTATTATCGTTGCTCTTAAATGCCCGAGTTTTTTTTTTTCATTTTATTTAGTTATATGATTTGAAAAATGACTATACAGTTTAGATTTGTTAACTTTTACCAATAAATGGACAAGGAAGATTATCTCATTCCATTTTTAAAACACATTTAGGAGTGCATGAACATTTTGAATATGGTCATTAATTGATGATCAATGATTGTTAATTTTTATGTTCTATATATAATTATATTGAATTGATTCAATTATGGCCTGTTACGAAGCATCATGATTCCATCATGACATCCATTGTTGTAATAAGATGATTAAAACAATTCAGACACTCCTTTGTGTCCGGCATTCCTTCAACATTGGAACAGTTAGGTTTATTGCAGAATAGCTGTGTAAACTAAAATTATATTTTCAAAATATTTTTGAATATTTAGGGTAAAAAGAATTCAAGATAAATATCAATAGGCTAAAAATATATATATATAAATACTTAATTATTAATACTTTTAAAGATATATAACTAACTTTCACTCCAAAATGTTAAAGTGTTGTGTCCAACAGTATTGGACCATTGGGGAAAAGTGGCTAAATAAGAACGATAAACGCGAGTTGACATAATAACTTTTTACTGCTAGGGTATTTCATGATATCTGACCCATAAAATGGAACAGCAATAAATTCATAGTTATTGTTGCTTTAAAAAAATTTTTTTTTTGTATTTTTAATAAGCACATTAAATATATTTTTTGTTACTTTTAATAATCAGGGGCATATTCCTTGCAAAATGCCGTTCCTGAGCTAGTCTCTTCACGCAGACAATATCGCGGGACCTGGTTATTGGTGACCCTAAAACTTGCATTCCTGTTGAAAATCGGGAGTCAAAATTTTTCACGTACCTCAATACTTTCCCTAAACATAAATTTCATATATAGGTAAGTAAAAGTAAAACATATACATATGTGTATATTGTTATACACAGCGAGATTTCAATCTTTAAGGTATGTGATTATTGCAACAGTTTCGTGTGCTACTTTTTATATATAAACACTAATTTTCATTTGCATTTTCCTCTGAAGCCATTGAGGATATCGTGTGAGGAGGAGGCATGCAACTCTTAATTTGATCTGTATCTGTATGCACGTGGAAATAATGAACCATTGCGTAATTATTTTAAATGTTTTTAACTTTTTTCTTTTTCATACTAAAAGATATAATAGAGGTGGTTGCTGCTGTGTTCGTCGACTGAAAAAGTTTTCGTAGAGCGAGTGTGTGACCTTCCACGAGATTATTACCATTTCATCAAGCCAATATAGTTAGTTAATATATTAATATTTTCTCACTGGAACTGTTGTCATCCCAATGCAAAGTCTTGAAGTGATATTCTCAATCATTTTAGATAATTCTTTTCAAAAGGCATGATTTTATTTATACCTGCTTTACCTTTTTTCGTACATCATTATGTTGTACACAATCCAGCAACAAGTGTTTTATACTCTGAGTTGTGTTGTTGCACATTTGGCAGGTGGGTGATTAAAGGGCGAGACCTTTGAGTAGGTATGTATGTGTGAATGCGCAGTGTCCTATCCGCATTCTGCACAATACTACTTCTTCTCTTCTCGATTTTCTATTGGTTGTGGCCCATTTATTGCACTCTGGTTATATTTGCGCTAGGTTTGATTGATTACTCATCCAGTTTATTTCCCAACTTTTTTTAAACTGGTGGATCCAATCCTCGTGGGTGATATAGTTTATTTGAATTATGTTGGGGTTTTCTCCTTTCCTTACAAATTTGCTGCTTGATCTGCTCTTTCGTTCCCTGTTATCCCGGAGTGAGATGGAACCCAGACCAATATTATGATTTTTTGACTATTTCTAAGTTCCCACAGCGTATTTATAATTTCCGTTATTATTGAGTTAGTTGGGGCGGGTTGTTGATAGCGGACAGTTTGACTTTCTGGACTCTTTGGTCCAATGAAGAGCCTTCATGACAGCTACTGCTTCTCCAGTGAATGTAGAGTTCCCTCCTGGTAACTTGAATAAAAGCTGTTCTTTCCCAGTGTACGCAGCACAGCCCAGGCTGTCCTCCAGTTTGGAAGCATCTGTGTATATAACCTCAAAGTTGCTGTATTTTTCTAGCAAGATAAAAGGCATGATTATCAACAGAAAAACCGCGGATGTATACATTAACCCTAGGATTACCAAGAGGGGGACTCTTGCAGCCCATCAATATTAGTCCACCCTGTTTTGCACCTAAATTATTAAATAAAATATCTAAAAATATATTAGCTATCAGAAAAACATTCATAAACGTGAATTTATTTGAGGACTCGAAATTATTGAACTATAAATTTATAAAGGCATTGATAATAAATTTCAAACACTTTAAGTTTTTTTCCTTTAATGTAGCTGAAAACACAATTTTTGAAAATGTAAATTAGTTTAATCTTTATATACATAAAAATCTCGTGTTCCGAAGTTAGTCGGAGTTAAAATCAGAAACTCCTCAACCGATTTTGATGAAATTTGGCTCCTTGTGTTTATTTTTGTCCAATTATTTTCGATTATTGGTCTCAATATTTTTTACTTTCACTTACCTATATATGAAATATATAGTAAGTGGAAGTATTGCGATCGTGAAAATTTTTGACTTCCGGTTTTCAACGGAAATACACGTTTTGGGATCCCCTGAGTCAAAATAACCAAGTCCCGCGAAATGGTCTGTGTGTGTGTGTGTGTGTGTCTGTGTGTCTGTGTGTGTGTGTGTGTGTGTGTGTGTGTGTGAACAGACTAGCTCAAAAACTATAAACCGTGCGATCCTGAAATTGGGTATTTAGTGTAGGTATATGCCCGCGATGTGACAGCATAAATTTCATCAAAATTACTTAAAGGGAGGGGGTACTTTACTTAATAACATTTTAGGTTTTTTTCGATTTTCTCAAAAACGGCTCTAACGATTTTGATTAAACTGAGTATTTTATCTATTTATATGCCCGAGATATGACTGTAAAAATTTCATCAAAATTGATTAACCGGAGGGGGGACTTTACTTAATAAATTTTGTAACATTTTCACGTGTTTTTTTTTATTTTCTCAAAAACGGCTCTAACGATTTTGATTAAACTTAGTATTTGATCTATTTATATGCCCGAGATATGTCTGTAAAAATTTCATCAAAATTGATCAACCGCAGGGGGCACTTTACTTAATAAATTTTGTATCATTTTTACGTGTTTTTTTTATTTACTCAAAAACGGCTTTCACGATTGTGACCAAACTGGGTATTTGATGTATGTATATGCCAAATATGTGATAGCCAACATTTCATCAAAATTGATCAACCGAAGGGGGGACTTTACTTAATAAATTTTGTATCATTTTCACGGGGTTTTTTATTTACTCAAAAACGGCTTTAACGATTAATAAAAATAAGATATGAATGTAGAAGAATGTGTGACTTTGGGAAATGATATTTAACAAAACACGTCAATTTCTTATCTAAGTAAGTTGGTAATTGAAAGTTGTGAGTTGCGCGCACGCACCAGATTTTTTTTTTTTTAAATTAAATGCTTATTATACTACCATTGAGTGTGATTATTTTTAAGTTCTAAAATTTTCCAACAGATGACGGTGTAAGTTTATTTATTGACACAACACTTCATTTTCTTTCGATATTTAGGGAGGGTAAGCATAAATCTATTTTTTCCGGCTTGGACTAGGAAAATCCGTGTTTTTCCCATGGCAAATTATGTGTATCCTTTTCACGTGTGGGGAAAACATTGAATCTATTTGTTCTAGCAAAAGACGGTGTTAACCAAAATAATTATGTACCCATAAGTACAACCTCCTGATACCGATATCTCATATCATCATGTGTTATATTCTGAATTAAATTAATACGTATTATGGCAAAAGATTAATTTTGTACATTTTTGCTAGCTGTCTATTGTGATTGTATTAAACCCTGTTCCAATTATTATACTTTATTAGTTCCATTTACTTCAGTCGTTCATTAATGCACTATGGTGAAATATAAGATGTAAAAAAAAAAAAAAAAAAAACTTTAACCTATCTAAATTCTTTACCAAACAATTTTAAATTTAGGATAAAGTTCTATTTTAAATCACGTTGGTTTTTAGATTAGCAGAAAAGTTTTTATATTTATTAGTGAATTGACTGTAATTTATGTAATGTATTTGACTGTAAAAAAAAAATAATAGGATATAACTAATTGAACGCCTCATAGCTACTGAGCCACAGCAACGCGTGGCAGGGTATGCTCGTATCTTTTATACAATAAATGATGAATTTTAGAAAACATGGAAATGACATTTCTAATCTTAGAAAAATGACTTTCACTTCCATCTACTTTTTTTTTTTTTTTACATCCGGTTTTGTAAATATGTAAATAACTAATGTTTCTTCTTTTTTTCCAAATTATCCACTCTACGTCTATTTCAAAACTGCACCTTTCAAAGCAGATTCAGATCCTAGCGTTGCTGACCTATTGACTTTGTGATGGTTTAATGGGTATCCTATGACTAAAAACAAAAAAGTTAGCGTTTTCGAGAATATTTTGTAGTTATTATATGATATTTTCTAGTGATCTAATGTCTTTAGTATTAGGGACATAAAATGAATAGAATATACCAAAAAATAAGTGATACCGAACTTATGTTTCTCCTCTTTTCAGAACTGTCAACTATAAGTCCACTTTTGAAATGCACCTTTCAAAGTAAATTCAAATTCTAGAGATGTGGAATGATTGCTTTACTTCGTTAAAATGATTTTTATATTGCCTAGAATACAATATCTTAATTTCTTAATCTCGTGAAATAAATTTAAAAAAAAAATAGAGTTAATTGACAATAAAGAAAGCTATGGGATTCGTTAGGCCCTCCTAGGTAATCCTACGGTTAACAGATTAAGTCAACAAAAAGCGGAAAAATAATACATATAGTTTATAAAATATAAACTACAAAAATATAATATAGACTCAGAGTTTATATGAAGGGAAAGAAGCTAGACACAATTTCCGACAAATAAGTTCAATTGAGGAGTCGAACTTTTTATTGAATAAAACAGTATTGCTGTAAACTCCTCAAGTTTGTAAAATTGTAGGAGCAACATCATAAACAAGATAAAATTTTGTATGAGGTCACTGAAAGTTGTGTCTATCGATAAATCAGAAGTTTTTTTACAAATTATTCCCTTAGCCCACGTGTAGCTTTGTAGAATGTTTCCGAAGTATCCTATAACAAATCCCGGGGCAAATTTTATTACTTTACCAATAGTTTTTCTTCATTTAGAATACTTCAAACGCATTATATATCCATTATATAACTTATATTTGCAATTTTATGTAATAAATAATTAAAACTTCTATCATTTTTCGAATAATGGTAAACAATTACAGCGAATACCATTTTTTTTTTACTTTCACTTACCTATACATGTAATATATAGTAAGGGAAAGTATTGCGATCGTGAACAATTTTGACTTCCGGTTTTCAACGGAAATACACGTTTTGGGTTCCCCTGAGTCCAAATAACCAAGTCCCGCGAAATGGTGTTTTTGTCTGTGTGTGTGTGTCTGTATGTGAACACATATCAAAACACTGCCAAAGTTAAAATTTTTAACTCAGTATTCTTTAATATCTTAGTTAAGCTTATCATCATTAAAACGTTCTGAGGGGACCTAAATGGTGAAGGAAAATCTTTTGTTTTTCTATAAAGTACCTTTGGTTTTGTTTATATGGAGAAATTAACTGTCTCTAGTTACGCCTAAAAAAAAGAAATGGCTAAATATGAAATATGAAAAAAATCAAGTTAACATATAGAGGCGAAAAAAAGAAAAATATTCCATCAACTCACAAAACACGTTGAGCCCACGCATGCGGAGTACGCCTTTAATGACAGACCATTCTTCATAATTAAAGTCATTCTGCTCATTTAATGGAAATTATTTGTTTCATGGTAACTAAATGAAGTTTGCAACAACGAGATAGGGAATCATAAAAACAAAGTTTGCAACAACGAGATAGGGAATCGTAAAAACAGACGACTTCAAAGCCACTACGGGACGTCGAAAACCATGTTTTAAAGCCGAAAAATAAAGCGTTCATGACGCGTAAGCAATTTCATGTTTCGGCGGTTTTAGTGAACTCTCTCCATTGCGCGTCTCCCTCTCTTCTACCGAGCCGGCAGCTTCCCCCTCCAAAATTCCACCTACCGGAAGCTCCAATTCTACTAATCACCTTAACATCGGTTAACATATTATATTAAATCAATACCAAGATAATGATCACAGAATTGATTTTAAAGGCTCGCGGGCAAAGCCGCGACGGGGGATGCTAGTACATTATAAAACAGGCATCGAAAAATATCCCATTTAAATATTTATATATTTTATGTATCCGTATTTTCATTAAAATGTGAGTAGAGATAGCATCAGCTCCTGGATAATTTGCCGTCGAATGAAGCCCCTAGTAGAAAGTTTAAATGCAACTATGTGTAAGCTATTTTTAAACAGACGGAAATTCCAAATACAACCGTTAAGTTGATGAAAGAGACATTCCAACTGAGAAAACAGAACGACACAAAGTAGTTCTTAATAGTCAGGTATCTCAAGCCAGGTGGATCAGAACACCTTGGATTGGTTTGAACGAATTAGTTGTGATGCAGCTGGGCAGCGAAACCACATACTACGTAAAAGGTGTTCTTACACCATCTGTTGTATACTTAATTATAATATTACTTTTTTTTTTACGAACTGAGAATTAACTCCAAGGGTATAATTTTTATAAAATTACAAGCTAAACCCGACCACGCTATATGTAGCTTACTCTAATATTAACTTGTGCCTAAATAAATAAATGTATTGCGATAAAATTTCCCAAGAAACATCATTACCCATAGCAAACTACTTTAAATTATTGTGGAATAGGAAAGGATTAAAAAATGTTCATTAATTCTTTTTTTTTTTTAATCTGTACATACTTATAAAGATAGATATTTACAGCCCTCAACAACAACATCAAAGAACGTTGTGTATTCCTTAAAACAGTCTATTTTTCCATTAGAGATATTAACTGAAATAACGGGACAAAAACTTGTGATAAAAAAATAAAATAGAGTGTAATTCTATTTTATTATTATAGACATTATATATACTATATGTCATATAATTATTGTAAAAAAAAGTAGATGTGGACACTTTTTGACGAAACAGCAACGTTCTGTAAAGGTTTCAGATTTTTCCAACCAGTGCTTTTCGAATTTTGAGGCAAAAACATAGGCCCTTGCATTTTTATAAATAAGATAAACGTGAAAAAAAAATATTTCTATATATCTGAATGAAGAAATGATTTATTTTTCATTTTGTAACGAAAAAAGAAAAACATAATTATGCACAAAAATAATGGACAAATAACGGGAAAAATACTTTTCTATTGTTGACAAAATTGACACCCGCGGTGCAGTGGCTAGCATAGCAGCCTACAACACAAGAGGTGGCGGGTTCGTATCCCGCCCGGTGAACCTAGAATTTTTTTAAAGGGACTAAAAAATCTGACGTATATCCGTTGGATAAGATGTAAAATGGGGGTCCAGAGCCTGTACGATGACAGGTACTCGTTAAAGAACCCTACCCTAATTAAACCTGGATAGGCAAAATTTGGGACTCTCACGGAAGCCATAGTAGCATCAAGGGACGTTAAACAAAAACTAACAAACAAAAAGTAGAAATGGCCGATATTTGGCTTTGTGTTAGTGATGTAAAACTATCGATAGTCTCCGCTATCGATAGCTTTGATAGTATTGAACATAAAACTATTTTTCATTTGGAACGATAGGAGCTTTAATGAACGTCTCCTTTTCTGTAAATAGATGATTCCATTATACATGGAATTGAAATAATTTGTCTAGAGATTTGTCTAGACATCACTTGAAACGTGCATATGCAAACAAATGTTCTCAGGTAGTTGATTTATAGAGGTCAAAAATATCTTTTTACAAAAAACATTTGTTTCTATTACATTAACGAAGTAATTTTCAAGTCAGTTGTTGTTTTGTTTATATGTTATTCCATAAAGTTGGAATAACAACTTCAATTCAATTTTTCAGTCTTATATTTTTTACGTGAAGTTAATATTTTTTATAGAGTAGATAAGCATTTTTTGGTAGAAACATATATAAAATAACAATGTTAACAAATTACAATGTATTTTTTATTTCCATGAATTATACAGCACGTTGGTGCTGTACTTTATCTTTTAAAAACAATGTTTTCGATTGTACTATCGATAGTTTTACATCACTACCTTGTGTGATATTTTTAATAATATTCATCCGCTACTTTTAGAATGTTAAGCTAACAAACATACAGCCCTTGCTTTTTCATATGTAAGATTTTGAACCCTGAAGTACTGCTTCTTAGTTTCGGATACGTTTGATGAAACTAAACGAAATAACATTGAAAGTAGCAAGTTCCTTCAAAACAGCGGAGACATCATGAACTACTTTTGCAATTTACTCCTGAAGGGACCGCCACAGGTGCCCTGAGTTAAATAGTTCATTAAGGAAGAATTAATGGTCCGCCGGAAGCGATCGATAGGGGGCGCTATGCTCTCTCGGTCCAAGTTAATTTGTCCCCTCAATACTACATTTTATTGTTTCCTATCGAACCACTGCATTCTCTTTTCTCCTCCTAGTTACCTGGTCAGCCTCCCTGTCGAACGAAAGTGGCCAGGAGACCTATAGAAATATACTCAAACATTTTAAAATGCATCAGCGAACTCAAGAACAAAACTGAACACATAATAATAATAATAAAAATTTGAGCAGAAGGTATAAGAAAATACAACTGTGGCGGCAGTGGGTTTTCAAAATTGAAATAACCAAATCTGCCCGCCGGATATAGCGCCGGTAAAATCAGGAAAATTATTTAATGTTTATTAGCCGTAATAATGAATAAAATAATTCTGATTACAACTGATTATACTAAATGATGGCTTAATAATACAGAAAAACAAAAAATTCACAAACTTCAGTAATAAAAAAAATAAGAATTACTAATGTTATTATAATCTAACGTTAATGAAATAGTACTAAAAGAAAAAAAACAAAACAAATATTTTAACTATATACACAACATTATTACAAAAGTAATCAATATATATTATAAAGCAAAGTGTACAATGTGCGTGCCGAAAAGGCTCAAAAACGACAACACGTACTATCAAGAATGTTATGTTGTCATATTGCCCTATTGCCCCTAACGATGAAGAAGGTTTCAGTTTTCATTTTAAGTGTGTATTGTTGAAGGGACAAGGGCTGTAATTTTAAGCCCCTCGCTACATGTAATTAGCCCCTCTAATAAGCCCATGCGAGTTTATGAATGAAAAAAATTAGTTCGACATTTGGAAGCCAGGAGCGCTAGCTAAGCACAATTCATAAGGTTATCCTTCATTAGTTCGGTTTGTTATGGTTTTCACTTCAGCTGTTTTCTTTAAATTACACGAGATTATGTATAAATAATTATTTTTTTCTTTTTCTTTTTCAATAAGGTCATTCATTACATCTCTGCAATGAATTGAAATTAAAAATAAACAAAACCAACTGGATTCCTAAGCGAATTAAGTTTTACAGAAGAGGAAAGAATTGGTCGAAACATTGCCTTTAATCAATATACAATATAAGAGTTAATTTACAACAAAAGAAAAATTGCTTATTAGAGTAGTGAGCGAATAAAAACTAACACTGAATAAAATAGATAACCTATAGATAATATGAATAAAAGATATAACCTAATGAAATATATACTGAAAATAAAAGTGTTTACATAGGTAATAATTCTGTTCTGTTAAATTTTCAACCAAATTCGAAAAAGGAGAAGTTACTCAACTTGATAAGGATGCGGTACCGTCATGAGAATGGTCTCAATGGAATCAGAACATAGAAACCATAAAAAATGGTTCATAGCAAGACATATTTACTGCCAAAATAATTTTTCTTAATCAAGAAAAGGGAAGAAAACCGCATTAATGGGGTCTCTTATACCCAGACTATATATGGACGGACTCTGAGGTTTCGAAACTTACCACTAATACTAAGCTGAAGTTTCAGGATGGTACAAATTTTGTTTTAATCATGATTAATTTTGGTATATTTTTCTGTACTATTACATTTGAAAGTTATTGTTTCATTCCACCGATTCCACAACTCCCTGAGCAAAGCCGGGCCCCAAAGCTAGTGAATAATGAAAACAAATAAACTTAAAATTGAACTTCTAAAGAAATAACTTGAAACTGCAAACATAAATTAAACTCTTATAAACTGTCCTAAAGAAAATATAACAAAATTAATATTTGCCATAACAAAATGATTATGTCAGTTTGAATAATGAACTAACATTCAATCATGAATATTTTTATAATGATTTTGTGCCGCAATCAATCGTTAATATAATGAATACGTAACATTAATTCAGTTAAGGTACCTTTGAGGAATTGTTTCTGTACCAGATATATGAAATTCAAAGTAACATATAAAATTTTGGAGATGTCATCTTATGACTGATGGGCATCTTTATGTGAATAACAAAAAAAAAAAAAAAAACGACTGTACTCCACCACTGCAAACGCCGTACTACCGACATTAGATAAGGGTGTGTGTTTAATACCTACTTAATAACACGGCATCTAACATTGTAAATATATATGTAGGCAACTTTCAGTCGTAAATATACATATGAAATTTAAATTAAAATATTATTCAAACTTGTTTCTATAAATAAAATATAATTTATAAGTTTAAATTTTTCATGTTGGCCATAACTACAACAAAACTTTTTTCGGAACCATTTGTCAATCAAGAAAATGGTAACTATCTAGACCGGTCTAACCTGCTCCAATAGTCAACATCCGCCTTTCTCTAATAATTTCAAGTGTCTTAAGTTTCTGATCTTCTAGATCATCTCTAGCGCTTCAGTGGTTCTTTAGTTTTATGTGAAATAAAAATAAATATCTGAAAATTACTCAGTTGTTCAATGTGGTTTCAGTAAAACTTGAAAGTTTTGGGCCGTAGCACACAAACGCTGCCCCCATCAGCTGCCTTTAGATACGCCAGTAGAGCAGATGTTAACGGAAAAACTAATCCATCTGGTTTGCTTCATAATATCTTGCTGGCTGTATTTATTAACTCACAGCTGTTATGTCAGAACGCTACCGAAAACAGACTAAATTACATTAAAATAATTAATATTAATATTTGTAATGAAATTTTGTTCGTTTTATTCAAAACGCATAATTATTATTATTATTTTTTTGTCTGGTTAGTATAATGGACTTTATAACGCATTAAATGTTTATTAAGTCCCTTATAATTTTTAAATAAAATTAATACTGTTGATAAGACACACCACACCGTTCAGAACATTTCCAATATGGCGAAAGGTCTTAATTTTATTTATATAATGCCATTTGAAAATAAATAAATACGAAAAAAAAAAAAGATTAAATAAAACAAGTTAAGCATCTAACGTTTATCGCTTAAAAGAGACTATCAGCTGATCGAACTTACGTCATGACCTTCAACGGAGAAACCAACTAGAATTGGAAATAAATATTTAATCATTTATAAATTCTCATCATCTGCCATTATTTTTCAAGGGCATAAAACTATGTTTTGAATTCAGCCGTGGGTAGAGAAATACGACGCATCTTTAGAAAGCAAGATATATATATATATATATATATATATATATATATATATATATATATATATATATATATATATATATATATATAAAACAGATCTACATGTTAAACCTCTAACGTTCATCACATAAAAGAGACTATCAGCTGATTTAACTTACATCCTGACCTTCAAAAGAGAAACCGACAAGAATTGGAAATAATTATTCAATTATTTATTAATTAATATTCAATTATTAATTCTCATTAACTGCCATTATTTCTTAAGGGCACAAAAAATAAACTTTAGAAGTCAGCGGTGTGTCGAGAAATATGTACAACATTTTTGTAGAAAATAAGAAAAAGATAAAACTTTTTTTTTTTCATTACATAAATTGTTTGCGTGTATAACGTCGACGAATATAAACAGCCTATGAGTTCACGAAATATTTTCTTTCCAGCTGTCAGCCAATTATTAAGAGAAAAGTTGCTTACACGTGAAAACTTAACGTACACCAGCAGAAATGTTGTATACATTTTTTTTAACCGACAAAGCTAATAAAAGGCACTCTTGACTCTTTATTTACTATTTCAATGGTAATAAAAACCCATTCGTACTTCGTAAATAACTTTTAATTATTAACTCATTAACTCTATTTATCCAATTGTAAACAATTAAACAATAATGATTTGATTTAAGAGGTGATAAAAAATGAAGTTTAGCCAGGATATTGTGTGCATAGGCATAACGAACTGAAAACAGCCAGTTTTAATATGTCAACATTATGGATGGAACCATTTGACTGTTTTTTACTATCTCAATAGTAATAAAAGCTCATTGCTAATTCATAAATAACTCTATTAATTATTAACTCATTAACTTTATTAATTAATAGAGTACTTTAAAATTCATAGTATATTTATGCTTGATGGTCTTATTTTGCTGAATTAGATTTTCGGATTTATGAACTGATTCGTTGTTGTTTTTAAATATAATTACTTACAAATATTATGATTTTAATATTTTATTCAGTTGTAAACAATGAAAAAATAATGACTTTAATTTTAGAGATGATAAAAAATGAAGTGCAGCCAGGATATTGTGTGTATTGCCGTAAAGAACTGAAAACATAGCCAGCTTTGATATGTTAACATTTTGAAAACAATTATTAATTGAGGTATTAGTAGCGAGTTTTGTTTTAAATTGGTATTATATTCTGAAAGATCACGAAAAAACCTATGGAAATCATTCGTTAACTAAATTTCGACCTCGTGTTGCTAAGGCCAGACCATTTATAATCCCACTATATTAATCATATATTACTTCAAATAAGGTCAACCCAAGACCCGCTATGGGTTGTAGCAATTATGTTTTTTTTAAAATATATATTTAAAGGTTCAGGCAATAAGTGATCATTATTGGGGACCTCTATCTATATCTCATTTATTACCAAAATATTGAATTTTTGTGAATACAAGAAAGAAAATAATGAAATTATAATTACATTACTCCGTTAAAATGTTTAAAGTCTTAAATTCCAGAATGCGACTTATGTTTAATAGCCCGAAATAATAATACTGCTTTCATACTACTTTTTTATAAGTCTAATAAGTTGTATATTATTAATAATATTTAAAAGAAACATTTAAGAATAAATAGGGTGTGCCTCTGAGGGTGTCGCATATCCTCACAAAGTGTTATGCTTACGAAATAGAGCGGAGGGAAGTGGGACTTAAAACGGACTTAGGCGAGATACTCAGTAACATCTTGAATATGGCGGAAATTTTTTTTATGTTTCTACGAAGAATTAAACTTTAAGCCAAAATTTAATGTAATTTCATATTTTCTTTCTTCGTGTTTCACTTTTTATCGTTTTTATAGTATTATCCTTTGTAGTACTTTCTCTTACTACGCAACACCAAAATTCATAACAGCGACTACCTTAATTTTTTTTTTTTTTTTTTGTTATGTTACCATTGTATTATTTTATTTACTCTTTAATATTTCACTTTAAACTCTTTTATATTTCTCTTCATATTCAATTTGCAAAGGTTCTATAGAGGCTAAAATGACCCAAGTGGTTCATGAGCCCATTTTGTTACAAATAAATAAGAATAAATAAATCTTTCTATTATTTTTAAAAGGATTTTTTTTTTGTCACTACATCTTGAGGACTTTTTCTGTACTTGATTATATTTGAAGATTGATTTCTCATTTTAAAGATTTCCTTCCCCTCCATTCGGGAAAAATTATCAGAGCCCCAAGAAAACGCAGGAAGAGCTAAGAATAAAAAGAAACTTCATTTGTCCATAACTAAAAAATAATTGATTGGTGGGCTATTATGCAAATGTAAAACTTGCGAAAATTGTTCTTTGTATTCCGTACATATTTAAAGATAATACAAGATAAAAAGCGGATGTCTTTGTCTCATGGCACGATATGTAAAATATATCCAATATAAAACTAAAAGATTTCCAATATTATTTGTTATGATGGTAGCAGATAGTTGACCGTAGATATAATGAAAAGGAATATGATTGGGGGTGCGGTCGAAATAATAATCACAAATATGTGATATTTAAATATTTTATTGTAGCCGATGTTTCGACCCAAATTTAAGGTCATTATCAGGGTTTTTCTCACTGCTGTAGGATGCCGAGTCACATAAACGTCTTATCAAGATCAGGTGTTGGATAAAACATAGTCACAATATAAAAGGAAATTACAAATTTACTAAAAAAGCCCTGATGATGACCTAAAATTTGGGTCGAAACGTCGGCTACAATAAAATATGTAAATATCACATATTTGTGCTTATTATTTTGACCGCACCCCCAACCATATTCCTGTTCATTAATTGTTATGACGTTCCAAAGCCAAATATTTATAGTTAAAAGTATTTATTTATTTTTATTTTTTTTTTTTTGAACAATTGCATAATCACATAGAAACCGTACCCATCATCCAATACAATTGTTAGTACAGATTTTCGCAAAGTGGCTGATGACATACAAAATAATTTAAACAAACATTCTGCTTGCTAAATAATAACTGAATTATATAACAATAACAATAAAGAGAATTCGCGCGAGGAAGAGTGAAGTTCGCGTTCTGACCTCTGGCCTCGGAGTTCACGGCGAAGCTCATCAAGCTGTGATCGATTCAAGAGCGTACTCGACCGTGGCGTTACACCAGGTAAGTATGGCGTAATCGTGTCACACTGAAGGCGTTCCTTAAAAGTGCAGGAAGATAGACCAGAAATAACGATGTGCAAACAAAACTATTTAGTTGGTCATAACTTCATTTTAAAAGTAAGATTCCATAATAGCAGAGTTCCACTTTTAGGTGGGTGAGGGTGAAATGGGGATGCCTGCAAATCAATTTTGCTGATAATAAGACGTGGGGTTGGTTTTATATTTGTGGTTTTCTGATATTTTTTATACTTCTAAATCCAATGGGACCATTCCTATGAAGACACAGTCAGCAGGTCAAAAGTTTTAACAGATTCTAGGAGCAAAAGAATAAATATATTTTTTTTTTTCAAAACAAATTTTGAGACTTAAAGATGCTTAGATAACAAAATTAATTTTAATATTTATTCGCATTCTCTACAAATTTGCTAGATGCGCTCCAGCGCAGGCGCAAATGACGTAAAATATAAATAAATACATTTATTTAGTAAAAAATTAATATGTAAAATTTATTTAAAAAGTGAGTAAACCCTATCACTTGCAATTGTAATTACCTTGGAAACCATAAGAAAATGTGCATAAAATAAAATAAAGAAATATGGAATCAAAAAATACTTGCAGAAAAGTTTCATGAACGCCTTATCAAGATCAGGTGTTGGACAAAACATAGTCACAATATAAACGGAATTTACAAAGTTACTCTCAATCGAAATGTGCATAAAACGAACTGTCTTCGTAAGAAAACTGTTTTAGTGTTTTAACACTTCTGTGGGTTTCAACAATTTTAATCAGAAGAAAGTTATAATTTACCTCCAAACCATATCCAACTCTCCCAACTGTTCCAACAAGAGGTTTAGAAGTTACAGAATTAGAAAAATCCAAAAAAGGCTTAAAAGCAAATAAAGAAAATCATTGCGTTTAAATTTAAAATGGTTAGAATGATTCATCCATTGCCAGTTTTCTGATTCTGTACATGAAACAGAGTTATATACAACCTTGAAAAACAGCTAATCAAATTTAAATTCTTAATTTTTTTCTTAGTTCTTATTATTTTTTTTCTAATTCTTATTATAAATCCTATTTCGCTAAAATGGAGCATGAGGATTACGTATCAGTAGCCATCAGATGAAGAAGAGGTCGCCCAAAACTAGCTTGTGATCAAAAGATGAGAAAGAGCTATGGAGAATCTGCTGCCGGTGGATAACGGAATGTGGTACATTGACTTAGCATATACAGGATGAAAAAATATCTTCCTTTCTTTGGAATTTCATTTAAGTTCCATTATTAAATCAGTTGGGCGCAAAGAAAATTTAATTTAATAACTACTTACATATATATATAAAGTATAATATTATAAATTTAACAGCCCAAAAGAACTTGGTCTGGAAATAATTACGGATAAGACAAAATATATGGTTAATGGTTGAAGTGGTGAGGATTTTGCTGATATTATTGTAGAAGGGAAAACGTTTGAACACGTAGAGAAATTTAAATATTTAGAGGCGACGGCGACGGCAACTAGAAAAAACGAAATCGAAGAGGAAATCAAGGCTAGATTAAAAGGGCCGGGATAGCCGAGCGTGTAGGAGCGCGAGCCGCTGTTGCACGCTCGAGCCGAACGGCGACGGTTCGAATCCGCCCTGGGAAGGTTGACTTTTATTTCGTTGAGGCCCCACGGAATAAATCTCGACCCTTCCACCATGGTTAGAATAGGTTGGTTACACCTCTAGAGTAACCGCTCGTATGCCACACATGGCCAGGTAGGGGTACTGAACAAAAAAAAAAAAAAAAAAAAGCTAGATTTAAAGCCGCTAATACTTGCTACTTTTCAGTAGCGAAATGCTTAGCTCGCGCCTTCTTTCCCGAAACATAAAATTTAGGATTTACAAAACTATTATTCTTCCAACAGCCCTTTACGGATGCGAAACGACCCGCTGAGGGATGAGTAACGGCTTTGGGTTTTTGAAAATAAAGTACTGCAAAGAATATTTGGACCGAAGACTATAATGGATGAACTAGTCGGAGAATTTCGACGCTTACACTACGCCGAACTGAGTGAACTATTACCGGTAAATATACTTGACGTAATAAAATAGGCGTGCGAAACTTAGTTGTGAACGAATTCCGAAAATATTAATAAACGCGGTGCCCAAAGGGAAACGTCCGAAAGTTGGGTAGACGTAGAAGGAGGTGGGAGGATTGCGTTAAGGCAGATCTTTCAAAGTTGGGTCTGGACGGCTGATGGTGGATGGAGGTGCGCAAGGAGTTGTGGTGTCGGCTTCGAACCTTCGGGTTCGTTAAGCCTCTATTATTATTATTATTATTAATATTATAAACTAGCTGTATATCCCGGTTTCACCCGGAGAATTTCATTTTTTAAATCCATAAACTGAGACTTTTATCGACTCAAACGGTCGATTTTGTAAAAACCAATGTAAAGCGAGATCAAAACGATGATTACAACAATAAAGAATATACCCAGAGATCGGCTGAAGTAATGCAATTTTAATATGGACAGGTGTTCACACCTGGTCTGAAAGAACTACTGAGCGAAATTTGGAGAATAAAGAATATCAGCTGAAGATCGGCTGAAGTTATGCAATTTTAATATGGACAGGTGTTCGCACCTGGTATGAAAGAACCACTGAGCGAAATTTGGAGAATTTAGGACAAACGGTATCGATTTCTTTAAAGAACAAACAGAATTTCATCTTTACATAGATTATAGCTGTATATACCGGTTTCTCACGGGGAATTTCATTTTTCTAAAGAAACGGTCGATTTCGCAAAAAAAAACATTGTAAAGTGAGATCATTATGATCTTTATAACAATAAAGAATATCAGCTTAAGATCCGCTGAAGTTATGCAATTTTAATATGGACGGGTGTTCGCGCCTGGTATGAAAGAACCACTGAGCGAAATTTGGAGAATTTAGGACAAACGGTTAGGATTTCTATAAAGAACAAATAAACAAACAAGAAAACAGAATTTCAACTTTATTTATATAGATTTATTATTATATCGAACCATAACACACAATACATACTCCAAACTCAATATATTTGAATACCCTGCCATTAAGATAACGATGTGATATTCCTCCCAACGAGATCTCTCCCCTCAGCCGAGTCGATAGCTTCCAGGAAGGAAAAGGTCACGGAACAACAATACGCCCCCTCCTAACCTCTGGAACCTCAACGATTAATTAGTCAGCAGCTGTAACTGGATCGTTACAATTAACTACTTCTTTCCGGTTACAACTCGCTCCGGTAACGAGAAGCCTATATATGATGTGTAGCAGGTACATGATGCTGTTACTTGTTTAACGTTAAAAAAAATATTAATTTACATAAATAGGTTTTTACAAATATATATATACATATAGGCTACACAATGCTATTTCTTAAACCTAAAAAATTTTAATAACTTACGATTACTTCGAATTAATGTTATCGTTGACATTTACTTTCTGTGTACGTGTCATGTTGTTTCTATTGTTAATATTAAAGTCTGGTACGATTTATTTTTTTTTTCTTATAGTTTACTTGAATGCTGATTCCATGCCCAATATAACAACAATAAAGCCATATTTATTTCAAACTGAACCATTTATGGCTGCATTTATCAATCCTTCAGACATTAAAGAGATATCTGTACTTGCTATCATCTCACGGGCGGATTGATCAATTTACAACTTCTTACCACGTAATAATTACCTTGATCTTATACCGCATAAAAGAATCAAGGATGCATTGGAAGTTTATCACCCCAGGTATCCTAAGAGTCATGAGGTGACCAAGAAGGGTTTATTGCGCGATAAAGATAATATATCAGATGATTATGATTAATATAATAATCCGGGAGCTATAACGTTTTTTTTTTTTTTTTTTTTTTTTTAACGTCACTTTATGCAACTGAGGCAAATCGGACGATGCTATAGTAGGAATCCTAAATTTAACCAATCCAGGTATCTATAACGAGCACCTGACAGTACAGGCTCAGCACCTCCATTTTACGTCCTATGGCCGTAATAGGGCCGGCATAGCCAAGAATTTTTAACTTTCTTTAAAAAATCCTACGACCACCAAGGGACGCGAACCCGCGACCTTAGGTAATGTAGGTTGCCATGCTAACCATTACACCAAAGGTGACCCCACATAAAGATATAATAACAAAATTTAAAAAAAAAATATTACTAGGTAAGGATGTTTTATTTACGTGGGTTCGTAAAGCCTGCTTGATATGCTATTTATGAGTTCAGTAATTTACCGTTAATTTCATTAATTTCTTTGCATTCAACTCAACGTAGAAAGACTAACTGTATGAAACTAACACTAGGCTGTTTTCTTGGTGTTTAGGTTTGATAGTGATAAAAAAAAAAATCTGGTGCGTGCACGCAACACACAACTTTCACTTACCAACTTACTCAGATTAGACATTAATGTGTTTTGTTAATTGCCACTTCTCAAATGAACAGAACGGCTTTAATTATGAATTATGGTCTGTCATTAAAGGCGTACTCCGCATGCATGGGCTTAACGATTTTTATGAGTTGACTGAATATTTTTCTTTTTTTCTTCTCTTTGTGGTTTCTTTATTTTTATCATATCTCATGTTTAGCCATTTCTTATTTTTAGGCGTAACGAAAGACAGTTAATTTTTCCATATAAACCAAAACAAGTGTACTTTACAGGAAAACAAAAAAGACTCCTTCCCCATTTAAGCCCCCTCAGAACATTTTAATAACGATAAAGCTTACTTGATATTAAAGAACACCTTATTTTCATTAAACATGGTGAATTTGATCAAAATCATTAAAGCCGTTTTTGAGATAGTCGAAAAAAAGGTATAAATTGGAAAACAAGTAATGAAATAAAGTGCAACCTCCGGTTGATCAATTTTCATGAAATTTTGGCTATCACATCTTTGGCATATGAATAGATCAAATACTCAGTTTAATCAAAATCGTTAGAGCCGTTTTTGAGAAAATCGAAAAAAACTTAAAAAGTTATTAAATAAAGTACCCCCTCCCTTTGAGCAATTATGATGAAATTTTTGCTGTCACATCGCGGGCATATACATACACTAAATACCCAATTTCAGTTTTGTACGACCTATAGTTTTTGAGCTAGTCTGTTCACACACACACAGACACACAGTCACACAGACCATTTCGCGGGACTTGGTTTTCTGGACTCAGGGGATCCCAAAACGTGTATTTCCGTTGAAAATCCGAAGTCGACATTTTTCGAGCTCCCAATGCTTTCCCTTACTATATATTTTATATTTAGGCAAGTATGGTAAAATTTAAAAATCTGGTGCGTGCGCGCAACACACAACTTTCACTTACCAACTTACTTAGATTAGAAATTAATGCGTTCTGTTAATTGCCACTTCTCAAATGAACAGAACAGTTTAATTATAACGCATTGGTTTGTCATTAAAGGCGTACGGCGCATGCGTGAGCTCAAGGTGTTTTATGAGTTGACGGAATATTTTTCTTTTTTTCTCCTGTATATGTTTACTTGATTTTCTTCATATATCATATTTAGCCGTTTCTTATTTTTAAGCGTGATGAGAGACAGATAAATTCCCAATATAAACTAAAACAAAGGTACTTTATAGAAAAACAAAAAAAGCCCCTTCCCCATTTAAGCCCCCTCAGAACATTTTAATAATAATAAAGCTTACCTGATATTAAATAACAACTAATTTTCATTAAACATAACGAATTTGATAAAAATCGTTAAAGCCGTTTTTGAGATAATCTATCAAAAAGGTAAAAATTGGACAAAATTTATTAAGTAAAGTCCCCCCCTCCTGTTGATCAATTTTGATGAAATTTTTACAGTCATATCTCGGGCATATAAATACATCAAATACCAAGTTTGATCAAAATCGTTAAAACCGTTATTGAGTAAATAAAAAAAAACACGTGAAAATGATACAACATTTATTAAGTAAAGTCCCCCCTCCGGCTGATCAATTTTGATGAAATTTTTACAGTCATATCTCCGGCATATCAATAGATCAAATACTCAGTTTAATCAAAATCGTTAGAGCCGTTTTTGAGAAAATCGAAAAAAACTTAAAAAGGTATTAAAGAAAGTACCCCCTCCCTTTGAGCAAATTTGATGAAATTTTTGCTGTCACATCGCGGGCTTATACATACTCTAAATACCCAATTTCAGGTTCGCACGGTTTATAGTTTTTGAGCTAGTCTGTTCACACACACACACACAGACACACAGACACACAGACACACACACACACAGACCATTTCGCGGGACTTGGTTATTTTGACTCAGGGGACCCCAAAACGTGTATTTCCGTTGAAAACCGGAAGTCGAAAATTTTCACGATCGCAATACTTCCACTTACTATATATTTCATATATAGGTAAGTGAAAGTAAAAATATATATACAAGGTACGTGCGTTTATTAATCAACCATTTGCATGTGATAAATAGAAATAGTTACTTTACATGCTCAATATAAATAAAAGTGTTTTCCTTAGAATGTATATTTGACATATAATACGTGCTTCAAATCTTTGTATGTACAAAATAAAAGAAGGTGAAATATAAGATAGATCTGTTTTAAGATAGATCGAAACTTTGATAAAGCGAAAAACTGTACATCAATGGATGGATAAGGGTCAAAATCGAACTGAAGACAGCTCAAGCATGATCAGTCATGGAACGAGAAATGGCCGCACTTCAAGTAAGATTAAACATTGGAAGATAAAAGATTTCGCTCGAGACACTTTATTCTAGAAGATGGAGAGTGTGTTCAAGGCAAAATATATAATATATGATGATTGACCGAGCCACCAAAAAATGATAAGAAAATATGATACACAAGAATATTGCCCTGAAGATGGACGAAATTAACGTTCTTAACGAAATTCTTAACGAAATGTCTTAAAGATTGACGAAATGTCTGTATTATATACTTACTACGTGTTTGTGTATCTATAGTAAACTTATTAATATAACTCATATTTAACTGTTTTCTTAAAAATAGTTACCGATTAGGCAAAATCTTTAAGAATCCTAAGATACAGTTAGAGGATACTGTTGGGCAGGTGGTCGCAGGCTTACGACGAAGAGTAAAGGCTAATTGATGGGATTAGTTGTAATTGATTTTGATTCTACATTTTTTAAACCATTCTTCAAGGCTAGTGGGAAGCAGTTAAGGGATCATTATTAACTGATAGCACGCAAGCGCCATCAGTATATGTGCTAATTACAGAGTTAGGATGCGTTGGGATATCACCTGAACCCCAGCTGACTGAAGGAAGGCAAATAATACTTATTCCGTTAAAATTAATTAAAGGATCAATTCTGTCTGAATCGATACAATAGTAGATGACTGAAGACATTCACACTTAATTACAACAAAATAAATAAGAATTGATAAATATAAAATCTTAAGCTCAATCATTATATTGAGGTAGTTACTCCAAAGCAAAACGACCCCTTAATCCTGGAAATCACTGACCACTTCCTCGCCCAGCCAGGAAAACTCCAAAGAGGAAACACGACCAGACGTGGTCCGGTCCTCGAGGCCGCCCGGTCCAGCGACACCAGAAGAAAGGAACTCCCCTCAGCACAACGCAACACAATACTGCTCAGTACCGTGGCCTTCACCAAGGTGTCTGGTAACTATGTATACAGAGGAACTGACTATGTTATTTCATTTTATTATGTTATTAATCACCAACTCAAATAGAGATAAATACAAAAATGTACAGGTATAGGCAGTATGGCCTATTTTATTTTTTAAAAAATAGATAAATTTTAAAAGATGCCCTTTTCAAGGAAAATTGAAATTAAAAGTTTAAACTAGATTTTAAGAAAATTTCTTTAGTACCAACCTATACATTGCCTTATATCATACGTAGCGGGCATGAAATGCGCTGTTAAACGACACCAATATCATAGTCCTAGTCAAATTTGGAAAAAATCTACAGCTATTTTTATTCATGATTTTTTCTGTTTCTGGACCTCAAATTTTTCAATAATTATTTTAAGCAGGAACCCATTGCTGTTCCATCATAATTTTTATAGCACTTATTAATAACAGCCTTTTAAACTCCACTGAATTCTTTTAGAATTTTTAAAAATAGGCTTTTTGAGAAATTCAAATTTGAAAAACAAATTTCTCTTAAACCCTATTGAGTTGCATATCATAAGGAAGGTCAAAGATTCAGTTTTAAAATTACATCAATTTCAACTCTCTATCTCGTCTAGAAAAGCTGCAATTTCAATTTCCAGATGATGAGACAAGTCAAAATTGTGCGTTTTTCCTTGGGTTTACATAGCTATATTTTGAAAACCGGTTGAGATATTGAGCTGAAATTTGGTATTTTTCTCAGTCTACAGGAAGGTGTCCTAGTTACCAAATTTCATTAAAATCTGAGATGGTGCGGGAAAAAAGTGTGTTGATGTGACATGGAATGGACTCAAATCTTAAACAAGTACTGCTTTCAACTGCCTATGTTTCTGATTTTTCATAAATTTCTAAAATAAAATTATTTAGGTTACTCATGTTCCAACAAGCTCTTAAAAAAAGCTGGCGACTCTTTTCGCATGATCAGTACGATAAAGTCAGTTTTAAGACAGTTGCGATTAGCCATTTAAGCCCTATCAGTCCGATTTCGATAAAACCTACTTCATATTAAATAATGCTTCATTAGGATTAAACAGGAAAAGTTTAATCGAAATCTTCAGTGCCGTTTTGAGAAATCGTAAATAGAAAAATAGACGTTCGGATAAAATGCTCCCAAAGTTTACTCGATTTAGATGAAATCTTTGCAGTCACATTGCGGACACTTACAAACTTTAAATACCAAATTTCAGTTTCCTACGACAGATTATTTCTTAGCTGGTCAGTTCAAACACACACAGACCATTTTGCGGAACTTGGTTATTTGGACACCGTGGACCCCAAAATGTGTATTTCCGTTGAAAACCGTAAGTCGAAATTTTTCTTGATATACTCGAGTCGAATACTCTCCCTAACTATAAATTTCATATATATGTAAGTGAAAGTAAAAAGGTAAAGGTTGAAGTGCATTACTTTTTTTTTTTAATAATAGTTTCATATTTCCACTGCAACGTGAGCTAATTTAGTTGGAAACAATGGATGCCACTTACAAGAGGTTGAACTAATTATGTAAAAGTTGATAATTTTAAGTGACTTTTAAACAACACTGTTCGGGGGAGATCCTTCAGTTTTCTCTAACACAAGTAAATTTTCTAACAATGTTCAAGTTTTAATTGCTAATTATAAATCTAAAAGTGCCTACAATGTAGAAGTAACATGGCGGCAGAGTCAAAATAGCAACAAGATGAAGTATGATGTCTTCGATAAGATGGAAACTTCCACAAACCTTCATCTCGCTCAGATATAATTGCCAAGGAAAAGTTTCCTCTTTAAACACCGTGACGCAAACTTCGATAAGAGGGTATAATAGACAATCGTTCGGATCTAGGAGGTCATGGATATTACGACATCCTGCGATATAACTTCGATAAGATGACGATAATGAATTATAAGATAACTGTAGAAAACCGATTCGGAAATAGAAACTGAGTTATAACTAACCATAACATAGTGGTCGATAGTAGAAATAGATGTATGTAGCTCACCAGTGTTCTAGATCTACTTTTTTACGACACTTTACAAACAGTTACAAAGATTTAAATTGCACCCCAACAAACTTGCAATTTAACGATCAGAGCCATTTTGCTAATAACTCACTGGTGTACTCTTTAAGTGTGAAAGGTGTGCGGTGAACCTGAACTCTTCCTGTATTGCATGTATATTACAAAAACAAGTCCAACATTATAACTAACGTTTCTAAGTTTTTTATTACATCTTCAAGGTTAATTCCTTATTTATCTATTAATTATCTCCAGTAACATTATTTAACATAATACGTCATTATATACAAATAAAACCACATTTTAAATGCAAAATATCTCAAAGAACTCTATCATAAGACTTTATTTATATAATGATGTATTATGTTTAACAATGAAAAGAAATATATGGGTCATTCTCTCCAAAGTGGGCACTTTTTACGGCGTTTTTCTTTTAAATTTTATGGTTACAAATAAAATTTTTTCGGTGTAATACTATTCCTTTGGCTATAAAATACGACATGGCAGAATACCAATTCACTTTAAACGTGACATAAAGATGACAAAAAAAAATTATGGAATGAATTACCAGACCTTTGGGATTAAAAGGATCGCAACAGCGTTTGCAAGATAGCATTGATGTCCTCTTTGAACACATTTCGTTTAAATATTGTCTCTATAATAAAAGACATAAGTGCATACTTTTTACATGGTAAATCGCTTTTTATTGGTTTTGCTATACTAAGGTTTTTCAATTTTTACTTTCACTTACCTATATATGAAATATATAGTAAGTGGAAGTATTGCGATCGTGAAAATTTTCGACTTCCGGTTTTCAACGGAAATACACGTTTTGGGACCCCCTGAGTCGAAATAACCAAGTCCCGCGAAATGGTCTGTGTGTGTGTGTGTCTGTGTGTGTGTGTGTGTGTGTGTGTGTGTGTATGTGAACAGACTAGCTCAAAAACTATAAGCCGTGGGAACCTGAAATTGGGTATTTAGTGTAGGTATATGCCCGCGATGTGACAGCAAAAATTTCATCAAAATTGCTCAAAGGGAGGGGGTACTTTATTTAATAACTTTTTACGTTTTTTTCGATTTTCTCAAAATCGGCTCTAACGATTTTGATTAAACTGAGTATTTGATCGATTTATATGCCCGAAATATGACTGTAAAAATTTCATCAAAATTGATTAACCGGAGGGGGGACTTTACTTAATAAATTTTGTACCATTTTCACATGTTTTTTTTATTTACTCAAAAACGGTTTTAACGATTTTGATCAAACTTGGTATTTGATGTATTTATATGCCCGAGATATGACTGTAAAAATTTCATCAAAATTGATCTACGGGAGGGGGGACTTTACTTAATAAATATTGTATCATTTTCACGGGTTTTTTTTTTTTTTATTTACTCAAAAACGGCTTTAACGATTAACAAAAATAAGATATGAATGTAGAAAAATGTGTGACTTTGGGAAATTATATTTAGCAAAACACGTCAATTTCTAATCTAAGTAAGTTGGTAAGTGAAAGTTGTGTGTTGCGCGCACGCACCAGATTTTTATAAATATAAACTAGACCAAACAAATTGTATCTGGTCTAAAAATACGGAAGTACAATTGAAAATATATCAACCTTTTGGTCTTCCGGATATTTCAAAGTGAACATATTCAGTAATAAAAGTGTATAAGTGATTTTAGTTTTAAAATATTTAAACATTGCGGTTTTAAATTATTCAAGAGCGAAAATTTATTTTTGTTAAGAAGGATTGAACATTTGAGTACCCCACAAGACGACAGATCCCAGCTGAAGTCCAATAATCTACGTCTTTTTAAAGACCAAGGTCAACTCAACTTTTTGATTATATTTTGTCATGTGATGTCATATTAGATTGTATTGTTTCAAATTATTTTTTATCAAACATGTTACATTAATGATTAATAATATTTTTTTAATAGAAAAGAAATTTGAGATAATTTTCCCGACCAATAATTATTTAATTGCGTTTTATTATTACATAATTGTTACACTAATTTTCATAAAAAAACTAAATAATTCGCATAATTGTTACTATTTTTTTCTTTAAGAGCTCCACTTAACGGATGCCTAATTAATTACTATTTTCCTCAAACTATTTTGAATCTGAATTAAAAAACAAAATCAAGAATAAATAAGAAGTAATAAAAAATAAAAAAAATAAATAAAAAAAATACAGCTTTCTTAGAATAATACTATCAATGATGAATTCATAATAACAAATCCCACATTAAGAAAAATATAAAAAATTAGTCAGAAAATAGAGAATTGTTCAAAAAAGTTTATAGCACCTCTCACATTTCTGAACTGACACTTGATATGATAACACTTGTCATGATCAACAAATTCATCACATTATAAAGAGCTTTCCAATCAACTTTTATAATTAATAATCCTGTCTGATATTAAATTTATTTGTTCAAAACATGCTTATTGACATGTTGCTAACGTAGATCTATTAATTTCATTTACCTTCACAATATACTTGTTATGTTATATAACAAAAACCAAAGACTACTGTATCAAATAATGCGGAACAGACTATTCATTCTACATAAGAATAATTTTCCAGATACATAGGTCATGAACAACTGTAAAACAACAAAACAAATGCAATGAAAACTGAAATATCATAAGGTTTCATCCAGCAGTCAATAAATACATTTTTAAAAATGATTTATGACTAATCGTTCATTAAAAATATCATCAATTATCAAATTTATCGAGAGGATGTAAAAATTTAACATCAGAACTATTAGACATAAAATTTATTAAAGAAGCATTAGATATAGTAGTTTTTTTTTAAATAACTGTGTTAACTTCAGTCTCATAGGAGGTGCTAAGAAATTATAAAACCAGTTATAATTGCCCTGTTTCATGAATACATTTACTCGAATTTGGTATCAGATGAACTTGAGATAAATCAATATATTCTTTAATTTCATGTTAATTAAATAATTAAGTGTTAATAAATTAAATTGAAAAAAGATCTTGGCTGTTAGTGATTCTATCTACCAAATAATTTATTTAATGACAGGTATATTACTAGGCCTAACACTCTAAAGAGATCTGAAAAGCTTTGTCAATTCTAAACTACAAATATTAAGGCAAATTATAGCAAAAGACTTCAGTGAATATTAGATATGTAATCAAAAGATACAATACCAAAGCCATTACAGGTTAAATTTAGAGAAGTGAAGGGGTAGAAATCAATGAACCATTCGAATAAATACATCATGAAGCATCAATACCATTGGGTTTGCATAAGCTGTACAGGAAGAGGTAAACTATTGAGCTTTAACTGAACTATTGAGCTGATTTTGAAAAGCAATTAACTTCAACAAGTCAAGCGGGTCAATAAATTTAATTAAATAAATTGACTGTCTGAGCCTGGTCGAAAATGTAAAGTTAATTCATGAAAGCTTAGTCATATAAGTAATTGAAACGATATCACCCTAAATATTCCTATTTGATACTATCAATATTAAAATATAAGCATAAATTTGATCTCTTTTATAAAATATAATATGAAGTTAATAATTTTTCGGGTTTAAACCCACAATATTGGTTTAACATATGCAATTAAGATAATTATTATATAACATATTCCATAAAATACTTTTCAAAATACAAAGAAATGATCTCAATTTTACATAATCACAAATAAAACAAATTTGACAACAATAACATCTCCAACTCTAACAACTCATGGTTAAATTCTGATTACTGATGTCTGGTATATGGTTATGGCTGACAAAATTGTGAATTCAATTTGCATCATGAATTGTTGATATTGCCTTCTCAGATTAAAATAATAGATAATTCAGAAGAAATAGACAAAAACATCGAGAGATTGGGGAATGTCTTAGAGAATGCTTCGGCTGACTTGTCACTACTCATTTTCAGTTTCATTATGATGATTGATATTTTTAACAGTAGGTAATAAGTAAACAAGTTAATAAACTAAACATGAGCTTAAATCTTATACTATAAGATTTAAATTGTAACAGGTCATGACAACTTGACTTGTCACTTGACAACTAAGAACTAAGCAGAATTTTTTAGTAGTACTTACCATTCCAAGAGAAAATATGAGAAGGCAGAGAATGAGCAGTATAAACACGTGGTAAATTTGTGGCTAAGGGGCTATCCAAATGTTCATCGTTTGAACTACTGTCAGTCTCAACAGATTCTGACAAGTCGAAGGTCGGTTCGGTGCCGTTGTGGAGACCGTCTGGGCCATCTGAACTTGAGAAAGATCGGGCTCTCTGATCATTCGAAACTACACCAGGAATACCTCGCAGTAAACTAAATGCACCACTGGCTCCAACTTCGGATCCACTGCTAGTAGAAAAAGTCCTCTCACGGTTGCCCTCCTCCCCGTTGGCCGTACTTGCTTTAGCACCCATATCACATAAGGGATTGATTTCAAGGGTAACACTAGGTCGAAAAAATCCAAGACACCGAAATATCACTCTGATAATAAAAGAAAATAGCTTCTAGAACTTACACCACTACACCACTGGCCAGGCATTGCGGCCATATTGTGTGTGTAGATAACCTCACGGCCTGCCCCTATCAATGCACTTGAAATTAAAACAATGTCCTTATCAGTGTAATATTTTTTTATACATTTTTTGTTATTCCCGCCTATAATAGCATTGAAAAAAATAATCTTTAAATACTGGTTCATAGATTTATATATTTTCAGTATCTTTACAATCTAAAACCATTTTATCCTCAAAAGTATATATAATTGAAAAAGTATTGAGCAATGCTTAAAGCGAATTTGAAATCGTTAGTTTTGAACAGTTTCATAGAAAAAAATGTTATATTAATAATAATTTTGAAAAATGTAAACTTTAAACTAAAATGTTATGCTATTATTACTAGTCCAAATTAGATATGTACCTACAACTATTGTGATATCAATGAGCCTTTGCTGCTTTCCGGTTGCCATGACAACATTTTTTATAAGTGATAAGAGTCAATCATATCAAAAAGGTCCTTTATAATTGTATGAGAGTGGTTTTATAAATTGTTAGTTAATCAATTTATTAATTAATCTTCTAGTTTATAATACACTTCAATTAGTTGAAGCATTTGTAATAGTATCCGATGAGATTGTAGCTACAGAATTAAATTCATATAAATTATAATGTAAAAAATCATATTAGCATCAGAAATATATTTTTCTGAATTTCATTTTCAATAATGCAGCTAAAGCATCTAAAAACTATTCTTCCTGCAAAGGTATTTATAATTTAATGTTATAAGGCCAATTGTGTTTTACTTCGATCAAGACTAAATAAATCTTTACCATAATCTTTTAAATCTTACCATTCATCACTTAAATATATTTTTCAAAGGATGGTCCAAATAATGTTCTGGCTATGGCCTGGTCACCAAATAACATGAAATTAGCTGTCTGTACATATGATAGAGTTGTCTTACTCTTTGATGAAAATGGAGTCAGAAAAGATAAATTTACTACGAAACCATCCGATTCACGGGTAAGAAAATTCAACTTAAAGTGATTTGTTACATTAGAAATTGATTGTGATATCAGATATATACTGTAATAAACCCTACTTTTATTTCAGAACAACAAGATGAGTTATGCAGTAAAGGGTTTAGCTTTCTCTCCGGATTCGACTAAAATAGCTGTTGGTCAAACTGATAACATTATTTATATATACAAAGTTGGGGAAGATTGGTGAATTTAACAAAAAAAAATAATTGATGTGTCGAAAAAATTAACTTTCTCTTTTTAATTATACTTTTTTATTTATTTTAGGGGTGATAAAAAAGTTATATGCAACAAATTTCCACAGCATTCTCCAATCACCAGCCTAATATGGTTAAACGAAGGCCCAATAGTGTTTGGCCAGGCCGACGGAAAGATCCGAGCAGCTTACATCACTTCAAATAAAACACAGACTCTTTACAATGCGAATTCATTTGCTGTATCTCTAGCTGCCAAGTAAATTTATCATTCAATGTTTTTATAAAACAAATCTCATTAAATGAATTAGCTATACCTATATCTATTAATTTTGATTTATTTATGATAATACAGTAATTCGATTTTGAATTTTATTTCAAAACTACAAATACTTGAACTAACCAACTCAAATTTTTCCAAGATGTGTAAATTTCTCTTTTCGGTACACAATCTATTTAAAATTCAAAAGATCCTGTAATTAATATTTGGCATGATTCATGGGATACATAATGGGTATTGTGATATTTTTATGAGCCTAAGTTGATTTTACTTGTATTCATCTTGATCAAGGATGCTATCTTTATTTAATTAATTTCTTTAAATAATTTATACTATTGTATTTATTCCCGCGGTGGAGTCAATCCCAGGACGTCTGCAAGATTTCGTCTAGGGGAGTAGGCTGGTAAAGTTTTCGACTAGGGGCGGCAGGCAGGTGAAATTCTTATGCCTGGGGGAAGGGTTTGAGGTATTTTGACCTTGTAAGGCTTCATGAATTGTTCATATAAAACTTTTTGATATTTAAAAGTTGAAATGATTAATTTGTAGTTTTTTGTTCTCAAAATTCTAGGGGGAGGAAGGGGGTCATCATCCTCTTCTGCGGAAGTCCATGAGTCAATCACTTCAAATTTGATTTGAAACATTCGTAGCTTTATAAAAATGATATTATGTATAAGAGCTGTTAACAGACCAAAATAAACTTATACATTTTTTTTTTTTTTTTCATTGATCTCTAATTTTTATTTTTACCAGTGTTTGATATGTTATCTTTCTTCGACTATGCTCTATCTTTAACTTACATTCAAGTTTTCAGAAGTCGCTAGTTTTCATAAGAATACAGGTATATTCTTGGTGATTTAATTAAGGAGCCATATTAATATTTAGTATGCTTAAATGGAATTCAGTACCAAATATTCATTAAATAATATGAATTTTTTTTTTCAGTTCAAGAGGTACAGGATTTTTGTCTGGTCATGCTGATGGCAGTATCATTAGATATTATGTAACCGATGATCCTCAAATGGAGCAGCAGGTATTTATTTTATTTTTGTATTAATTGAATATTTGTTATGTCACTATCTGGTTGTACATAGCTTCATATTAATATTTCAGGGCAGGGTGGTTTCCCACAATTGTCCACCTTATGCCCTGGCCTGGCCTGGAGGGGGTTTTGTGATAGCCGCTGGGTGTGATCGTAGGGTCACAGTGTACGATCGAGAGGGAAGGTTGTACCATCAGTTTGACTACCCCAATGAGAAAGAGTTCACCGTGGCAACCTGCAGTCCTAGTGGGCAGGCAGTCATAATCGGCAGCTTCGACAGGTTTTAATATTGAATAAAAATGGATCGTATTTTAATATAAGGATGTATTCTTTTATTTTTGTGATTCCATCTCTGCCCCAAGGGATAGTTTATATTCTGTTACAATATTTTATCCTCATAAGAAATTTTAACTGAATGGATACTTGTGCTCCATTATCTTCCATTTCTTTTAATCATTCCAATTGGCCTACTTATCCTTTCTTTTTCATATATTTTATCAGTATTTAAAACTTTAAATAATAAGATTTGTTAGCTGCCTTTATATTTAATTTTAATAGTATAAACGATGATTAGATTACAGGGGTATTTTTTGCAATTCAAGCAAAATTTTCCATTAAAATATCTGTATGGGCTGCGTTAATTTTATTTTTAGTTTTCATTGTCTTCAGGAAATTTTCCTGAATTTTTTTTTTTAATTAGGTTCTTAAACACCAAATGTTGACATTATTTATTTCCTATTTCATTTAATATTTGCATAAATATTTTTTATTGATGTGATTTATTTATTTATTCAACCCTACCGTACCTCTAGGGTAATACAGGTTTTGCAACAATGGTATCATACACATGCCTTCATAATATATCACTGTTGCAAGTATATCAATTTACAGTATCCACTGCACAGCTCTCTTGCGTTTTTTTTTTTTTTATCATTCCTCTTCTTCGCCTCCTCTGTCCGGCAGCCTCCCTGGATCCTCTTCCCTTCGACCTAACGAAAAGTGGGTTAGGCCCACCGCTTCCTTCCACCTGCACACAAAAATTTTTGAAATGCGGGTAGTTTTCTTTCGTCATCAGCTGAGGGAGATCGCTCTCTGACAAAGCCCTGTCTCCCTCAGCAATTTGGCCCTTAGTGTCTCATAGGCTGTGCAAGCAACGACAATGTGCTATGATATGTGCTATGACAATGATGTGATAATAAGGGTTTGAGCATTTTAGATATTTCATTGCTCTTTTTTTTTTTTTTTTTTTTTCTTCATACAATTATTTTTTTATTTCTATTTTTCCATTTAAAAAAAAAAAGTTTAAATACTTCATAGAAATTCTTAACAAAAACAAATTAATGCTTCTAAATGTGTTTTAAAATTGCAATATGATGTAGGCTTCGAACGTACGTTTGGAGCCCCAGAAAGTTGAACTGGGATGAAATACCAGCAAAGGAAATCACAAATCTTTACACAATAACTGCACTATCATGGAAGAGAGACGGATCTCGAGTTACCTGCGGAGGGCTGTGTGGTTCGGTGGAACTTTTTGAATCTGTTGTGAAGTAAGTCTTTATTTTATGGATAATTCTCACTCGATGTACCAATTAATGATTAATTGTGATTATTATTTTCCATTCAGTTGATTGTATTCAGAGTTTTAAAAAAATTACAAAGAATTTACTAACTTGGTTTATACAAATTATAAAATATCTAAAAGAAAAAAGGGGAATGGATTTTGTTGAAATTATATTTCTGTGCTGTTGACAAAATGACTATTGTACAGGGTAAAAAAATACTAGATCATCTCTAGTATTTGTTTTGGTTTTCTCAAAATTGATTTACGCTAATGAATGGCAGAAATTCAACCTAAAAAAAAGTTTTGTGAAAATGACTTGTATATAAATATGATAATTATAAATTTAACTAATAATCTGTTTTATTTACTTTTCATAGCAATTATATATAATATTTTTTAAATAGGCGCACAATATGGAAGAAAAAGTTTGAATTGACTTACGTTGGTGCCAGCCAGGTTCTTGTCAAACCTCTTAACAATGACTCTAGGGGAGTTATACTCAGATCAAAACATGGCTACGAGATAGATGACGTGCGGATTTTGGGAAACGACAGGTATCTTCTGGCAAGAACCCCTGAAACACTGCTGTTAGGTAAAACAATTCTTATTTATGCTGTAAAGAGTTTGAATTAGTTATGATTCATAATAACATTTCTTGTTTTTGTTTTTTATTAGATTGTATTTATGAAATTATGATAGTTCTTGGTATTATGTAAATAAATACATCATGTTAACTGAGGGTGAGGCCAGGTTATCCATGTCTGTTCACCTCACCTCTAAATTGGTATAAAAAAATATATAGTTTGTTGGTAATAACTGGAAAAATAATTGGTATAAGTTCAATTATCCCGGGCAATAATCAATAAAAATAATCAATTATTAGGCCCGGGCAGGTTGAGATTTATTATTTGATATTCCCTTCAGAATACATTTACATTTTTACACATCTGGGATCGGTTGATTACTTCCTGGACTATGTCATATTACAAATGGCTGTTGAAATAAAAATAAAAAGTATGATAAAAAAATTAAATTTTTAATTTATTTCCCTCTTTTTTTTTTGCATACCCTGTTTTCTATGCTTGCTACAAAATTATTTTTAAATCTAGTCAATAAGTTCAGGTAAAATTAGATTACAGATATAGTATATTTGCATTTGTATATATAATATTCTAGCTTGCAGCATAAAGTGAATTAAGTTCAAAATCTTAGATTAGATCACTATTCTTTATTTAGTTGATTTAGCATTTTTAAATAGTTAAAAATTAGTTAATGTTTTAATTTGTTTATCAAGATTTTATTTCTTAAGTCTTAAAAGTTTGCAAATTTATGTACAAAAAATTAAAAATATTTTTTTTTACTCTGCAAGCACAGATATGTTTTCTGTTTACGACATTACCAAACTATCAATATATAACTGCAAATATTGAAGAGCAAAGTTGAGGAACATGTAGTGTAACAAACAAGTGAAGTCAAGATAATTAGCTTTAAATTTTTCAGTTTGCTATGCTGTTCCTGTTTTACGCATTCAGCATTTTTTTTTTTTTGTATTATGTTTTGATTTGAATATTCAAAATAAAAGAAACAATCTATAATCAAAGGAGAAAATAATGCTTTCATCTTCATTAAAACCTCAATTTCTTCAAAAATGTCACTTAACATGTTCATCCACTAAGTTCTTCAATTCTATTAATGATTGATATTGGAAAATAATATTGTCTTTAATATTATTAATCATTTTAGCTATTACTCAGTGTAACACTTAGATTTTTCAAACTAAAATTGGTTTCTTTGTTGCTATAAGGCATTTATTTTATTAATTCATATACTTTTTTTATAATTTTTAACCTTATGGAAGACTTGATCTAATTTATTCCAATTTGTTTGTAAAGTAGTGAGATTCACATCTTCCTTTGATGTATATATATATATATATATATATATATATATATATATATATATATATATATATTTGTCAATTCATTACAACTAAAGTAACACAACATTTTGAGGCCTAATGCCTCATCTTCAGATGTACTCATCACTAATGTTAATTAACAATATTTTAGTTAAGACAATATATCAATTTTTTTAATCTGATTGATCGATTGTGTGATCAACAATATTTAACTATTGACAAGAATAAAAAAATTGATATATTGTTTTAACTAAAATATTGTTAATTAAAATTAGTGATGAGTACACCTGAAGATGAGGCAATAGGCCTCGAAACGTGAAACTTTGTAGTGAAGTTTCACAGTTGTAATGAATTGACAAATATCATATAGGGAAAACCGTTCAGTTATTGACACCCTTAAGACTAAATTTCTGTAGTGAAATTAAAAAAAAAAAAAAAATACTTTTTATGAATTGAAAGTGAATTGAAATTGAAACTTCCTATAGCTCCTCCTTATCTATCCTTATAAACACTCAAGAGGGTCAAAAGTTCAACAGTTTTACCATATGGCAATATTTATTGTTAAAAGTGCAAAAACTAGTTATTGACACCTAGTGAATTTAATTGTGAAATCTTCCCTATGGTTAGATTGTTAAAGTCTTAAATCATAGATGACTTAGAGGACCCTTCAAACATTCGATTCATTTATATCTTGAAATAAAATTAGAACTTGTTTAATTATTTCTTTAAGTTAAAGTTGGGGTGTATATAACTCTAATGAGTGTTAATAACTGTATGGTTTACCCTATACATCAAAGGAAGATGTGAATTTCACTGTTTTCCGAAAAAATTGGAATATATCATATTTTTTTTTTTTTTTTTTGTTTAACAGGGGATCTGGAGAGGAATTTACTGAGTGAAGTGGGTTGGCAGGATTCAGACAGAAAAGAAAAGTTTTACCTCGACAATCCTAACGTTTGCATGATATTCAACGCCGGAGAACTGACTCTGGTTGAATATGGAAACAATGATATCTTAGTTTCAGTTAGGTGAGAATTTTTTTGTTTATTATTTGTTATTAATTATTCAGTAAATTAGTTAGCACTAATATATATAGTTATATAATGAAGGTAAATAGTTGTGTGTAGAAGTATATGCGATGGAAATGGTTGGGGGTGCGATCAAATAAAATAACTCAATATGTTCAATAGCATATATTCTGTGCCAATGTTTTGACCCAAGATTCAGGTAATTGTCATTGCAGTCGATCTATAATAATGGACTCAACAGCCCTGATGATGATCTGAATCTTGGGTCCAAACATCGGCACAGAATCTATGCTATTGCACATACAGTGTTATTATATTTGATCACACTTCCAACCATTTCCATCACGTAGTTATATAACAAAATATTGTGTTACTTCATCAATTTTATTTATTTTTTTATACTTTTATGAATTCAATAAATTTTAGTAACCTATATTAGTAATCTAATTTTAGAAATATTTATCGATAGAAAAAAAAATTATTCCCTACAAAAAAATCCTCTGTACCCCTATCTGAATATGTGTCACATATGGAGGTTAATATAGTGGTGTTACAATCTATTCTAATGATGGTGGAGGATTGAGATTTATTCCATAGGTCTGCCAAAAAAATAAAAATCCTGCGAAGTTGAACCACCACCGTTAGACTCAAAAATGCTAAAGTGTGTCGCACTCTAGCAGCCATTACTGCCCACTGTACTTTTTTTTTATTTCTACTGTTCCAATGGCAGTTCTGCAGAGCATTAATTTTAGTTTTAACTATAATATATAGTTATGAAAACAGTTCTTATGGCACTAAGTAAAATTTTTAATACTGAGAATATGTTCTAGAACTGAATTTATGAATCCACATCTAATCAGTGTTAGAATCAATGAACGAAAACTTCCTAACTCAGACGAAGATAACAAGAAATTGGCTTATTTACTGGATAGAAAAACTATATGTATTGGTAAATAATTTAGTAAATAATATTAATTGTAATTAATTTTTAAAAGACTTTTCAAAATTAATATATATGTTTGTGTTATTACAGTTGATCTTTTTTTTGGAATACAGTTGCTGCAAGTTTCCCATGACACAAAAATAGATTGGTTAGAACTGAATGAAACTGGTCACAAACTTTTATTTAGGGATAAAAAGAGCAGACTGTATCTCCTTGACACAAAGACCGGATCTCGGCAAGCCATTTTAAGTTACTGCACTTATGTACAGGTAAATATTGTTTTTGTCTAATTAAATATTTATTTGGTTATTTTCTATTTTTTTATGTCCAGTTAACTTTCTTTGACTAAAAAAAAATTAATAATTAAGTGTTATTCGTATTATCTGTATAGTGGGTTCCCGGCAGTGATGTGGTTGTAGCACAGTCTAGGAACCAGGCTTGTATTTGGTACAATATCGACACCCCTGATCGTGTGACTACCTTCCCTCTGAAAGGAGAAATCATCGATATTGTTAGAGAAAATAAGAAAACTGAAGTAAGTTCTTAAGAATTTACGATGAGCAATTAATAAAATTTGAACATAATCAAAGTCAAAATTAATTATTCAATCATCTTAAAGTGATGCAAAGCCAGGCCAAATGCTCTGTCAGCCAAAATCTCACTTTATTTGTATCATAATTTTGTTCAATCATTTCAATTATAGATAATAGCGCAAGAAGGAACTCATCAAACTGGTTATGAATTGGATGAAGGCCTCGTAGAGTTTGGTACTGCAGTTCACGATTGTGATTTCGGTCGTGCGATCCTGTTCCTCGAATCGTTTAGTAAAGAGAGTCCAGAGACGGAGGCAATGTGGCTTAATCTTGCGGAGATAACTCTCCAAATGAATAATCTACGTGTTGCCCTAAGGTAATTAAGTGTGAGCATATATCAATCTAATTAAAATACAGGATTAGCCTAACAAAATCGATTTTTTAAATTGTATGAAAAAAAAATTTTTAATTAAAAAAATTGAATTTAAAAAATTTGATACTTCCCTTCCTTTCCTTTTAGGATTTATGGGGTTTTCCGGGCCTAGGAGAGAGGTTGGGGGGATTAAATGTTAATGTTAAATGTTCTCTGGCTCCGGGTTTTGAACTGGTCAGTAAATAACTTTTCCCTTTTCTTGTATGCATTTAAATTTCCAAAGTAAACTTATTTGAATTTGTGCGTTCACCCCATCTAACTTTCTGGATCCTTCTTAAAGCTTTATTCTGAAATTCTTTTCTTAATATTATCTTTTAGATCCTTTTTTTCATTTATTTATTAAATTATTTATTCATTTTGCAGTTTAATTTTCAATTACAACTTACGAGGGGTGATCAAAAAGTTCCAGGACTGATTTTTTATTAATTTATTTAAAAAATCTACAGGCTATTGGACGTCGTTCCCTTCAAAGTACTCTCCTTGGGAAGCTATACATTTTTCCCAACGATGTTTCCACTGTGTGAAGGACTTTGAGAAATCATCTTGTGAAATGGTGTGTAGCTGCTCCAGCGATTTTTTTTTAATGTCATCTACGGACTCAAATCTCTTTCCCTTCATGGGTCTCTTAAGTTTTGGAAACAAGAAAAAGTCTGCAGGGGCAAGGTCAGGTGAATATGGAGGCTGGGGAATGACCGTCATTCCATTTTTGGTGCAGTAGTCGCGAATGAGCAGTGCGGAATGAACAGGCGCATTGTCATGATGCAGCACCCACTCACCGCTCCGCCACAACTCTGGTCTCTTCCTCCTTATCGCCCGAAATTGAAATGTTCAATTCTTCAGCCATCTCACGAATGGTTAGTCGACGATTAGAACGCACGAGACTGTTCAATCTTGCAACATGATCGTCGTCAGTCGAAGTTGATGGGCGCCCTGAACGAGAATCATCTTCACACGATGTCCGGCCTTCCTTGAACCTTTTGTACCACTCATGACACCTTGACCGACTCAGACATTCATCACCGAAAGCCACTTGCAACATTTGAAAAGTTTCAGTAAACATTTTACCCAACTTCACGCAAACGCGTTGCTCTTCCTTTACATTCATTTCACAAAATCGCCGAACACAAAAAACTTTTTTTATGAAAACAGCAGTAACTTTGCAATGAAGAAGGTTATCAACAAACTGAATAAACAGCTGAGCTCAGGAAGAGTCACGCTAAACAATGCTGCCAACCGCACTGCTCTATGACACTCCATTGCCGCGCAATCTCAACAGTCCTGGAACTTTTTGATCACCCCTCGTAGTTACAATGCTTATATTTTTCTCCTTTTTTATGTAAAAGAAACCAGTGAATATTTATTTACCTTCTTAATCTTTCTTCACTTCATCAGCTGTCGCCCAATCTGTTCCCTCTCTTTTGTTGTATTATTTTTTACAAATGAATCTTGCCATATGTTCTGCCATTCGTGAAATATGGTCTAAACTCCTCATAAAAAACTAAATCAGTTGATTCATGACAGTTATCGATTTTTTGAAGTTCTTAACATACTACTTGAAGTTCATAACATAAATTAAATGCTTATAAAATAAAAAAATAAATATAAATTTATTTATTCCGATATTCCATTCTCTTATAGATGCTATGCCGCACTTGGAGACATACCTAAAACGCATTTTTTAAGTGAAACACTCAAAATCGCTGAAGATTTTGCCAATGAAAATGGTAATAGTATGTGTTTATTTTATAATAATAACCGTATATAAATGTGACAATAATATTTTCAATGCAATTTACTTCAGGTGGAGATGGTATGGACTGCCCTGAGGTGTGGGCCAGGATGGCAATTTTGAACAGAGACTTGAAGACTGCCGAAGCAATTTACTTGGAACAGAACAGGCTGGAAAAAGCTCTAGATATGTATAAAGATCTCCATAAGTGGGAGGAAGGTAAGACAATTTTTTTATTCATATCTTTAAAATAAACTTGTCGACCTGAGATGGTGCACCATAAAAAAGTTGTCTCGGATACCACGGAATAACCAGCAAAATACTGAGAAAACCATTATGGAAACTCAATATAAATCTTGTATCCAAATTAATTATAAGTAATATAGGGATATAAAATTTCTGTGAACCTTTTGGAAAGATTTATTGATTGATTATAACAAGAAAAGCAAAGCGCTCAGTGGAAGCGATTAAAGAAAAAGAGCTTTATTGAAATAATATACATACATACACAATATGTTATATAAAAGAAAAATTTAACATGCAATAAGTAATTACAACTAAGTACAAGCCTGGGTAATATGGAGCAAGGTGCGCAAGTCAGAAAAGGTAGAGAGCTCGAAACAGAGCATCTCTGGAATGGTGTTATTCTGATAAGTCACCTCTGATCAGTGGTGGTGGATATTTACAATTACTTGGCAAAGTACAATTACTCCGGGCTATGCTAAGTGTAACTTTAAACTTGATGTAATACTTTTATGTATATAATAATTATTTGTCTTTGTTATCGTCTACACTTTGAACGTATAGGGCTTAAACTTAGAGCTACAAGCATTTTTTTAACATTATATAATATTAATGAATATAATATTAATTTACATAATGCTACCATAATAAAGTTACAATTACAATTAGCAATACGATTTATTTATATTCAAATGCAATAATTAATAAACTTAATATTTCACCTAACAACATAATATTATGACCTAATAATTATTATATGTGGGTCACCACATTCTAATGAAGTGATCCTTGAAATCCTCTCCAGGGATGTTTTCCCCCCTCCTTCTATCAGGCCTGTTCATTCATGCATCAACTATGATTTCTTTTATTTGACTATCTGATTATTTGGAATACAATTATTTGGCAGCTGGATAATAAGAATTTAATGTTTTTTATTTTTGTTCTTACAACACTATATTATACTAGAATAAAAATTTCCCCCCTATTGTTTACAGCACTAATGCTTGCCGAGAGGGGTGGCTTCAGCAAGTTCCGGGAGCTGAAGGACGAGTACGTGACGTGGCTGCTGTCTACTGGGCAGCAGGAGAAGGCAGGGCAGGTGAAGCAGGAGGACGGCCAGCTGTTGGAAGCCGTCGAGCTTTACATGTCCGCTGGGCTCCCGGCGACCGCTGCCAGGTATCGTCCATTTAACTCTACTCTTAGTATAAATAATTTTACCACTACTAGAATTTTGAGACTTGTTTTCTTACCTACTGCCAACAGCAAGTATCTTGTTGCAAGGCTTAGGTATATTGTTTTTAAAAAAACACACACACTCAAACTTTATTCAAGTAATTCAGTTCTTTTATAAATTTGTTTCAAATTTTTGAAAACCTTAAAAGATATGGTTTTTTCTTATTGTCAAAGATTGGTTATATCGCAACCGGACATGCTGGAGGACCAGGCCCTGATGAAGAGGCTGACGACTGCTCTGGTGAACAGCGAACTCTACCTCCAGGCAGGGCAGGTCTTTGAGGCCGCAGGTGATAATCAGCGAGCCATGCACTGCTATCGTCAGGCCAGTGCCTTCGCCACTGCTCTGCATCTTGCCAGGGTAGTAGCACCACAGGGTAGGTTGTCATAGATAGAATTTAGATGTTTTTATCATATTTTAATGTTAATTTAAAACAGAAAATGATCAATTTCTATGAAATATTCTAGTTGACCTTATTATCGCAACAATGAATATACAATAAACAAATTTATACTCATTCGTTACTTTAAAATACTGGTGACAAAATATCTTGTGTGATAAATAAATTGAGTTCAGTCATTTTTATAATGATCATTGAAGATAACCTACAAAAATCATATAATTTATCTTTAGTGCTAAAACTCAAATCAAAGATATTCTTTTAACTTTTAATTTGTATTCATACATGTTAAGTATAAAAATCAGTGAATGTGCTGATACAGCATATATAACGATGGCATCATTGGGAGCATTACCCAGCGGCATCTCCTATTGGCTTGATTTTGCTAGAATTGATTACTAGATGAGGAGTTCCCTCATCCAGCTCCTCTTCAGCATTCTGCAGACGTTACCTGGCATGAGTGTCATTAGTGAAAGAGTTGGGGTGTCCTTTTAATTTTTTTGTGTAATCTTGTGTAGTGGGTTCGTTGACAGTTGACATGTAACGTTCAGTGTGTGGAGTAATGTTGCTAACATAACAGGGTGCTTTTGTAAATGTTCTGAATGCTTTTACCTGAAAGATTTGAAGTTTTTTTGATTTGAGTTTTTTTTTGCTGTTTTGCACAAATCTGTGATGCATAGGTCTAAATAAGTTTTGAAGGCTTTGAAAGAAGTAAAGAAATTTTAGTCTTTGGTTTAGAGTTTTTCTTTATATGTGGACCCAAAATCAAAAAAGTAATCAAGAAATATAAATTAATGAAATTAAAATAAAACAGTAAAAATCTATAATAATAACAATGGCAATACAGAAATCCAACAATGGGTAATAGACAAAGCCATATTAATATTAAGATGGCTACTGGACATTGTGGAAAATATAGTTAAACCAGAAGAATGGTAAATAGCTAGAATCAAATTACATACAAATTTTTATACCATATTTGTATACCATTTGTATACAATATCCAACTAACTGTTGCTTTAGCCCCCTCCGGAACCTGGGCCTCCTCAATAAGTCTTCTCCATTCCTCTCTATCTTTTGACGCTGTTCTCCATCTCCTACGAAGGTCTTCCCCCACATCATCCAACCATCTTAGTAATGGCTTCCCTCTCAATTTTCTCCTCCAGGATTACCATACATCATCTTCTTAGGCATCTTTCGTCTCCCATTCTTTCTTTTTTTTTTTTAATGTGGTCCATCAAATCCGGTTTTCCATAAAAAATTTGCAGTTCTGAATTGGAGCGTATTATCCAGATATTATTTTCAAATTTACAATCATTAATCTTTTTAGCGCTTTCTGCTCCTATATTATGAGAGCATTTATATTTCTCTAAGTTAGCTCTTACATTTATCAAGTTTTCACCACTAGATTTCAAGGAGACTGTTGGTATGTGGCAGTTAATTTGAATAATTCCAGGCATTTAATATTTTGTCTTATTTCTACCCTAACTAACTAACTAGTTCAGCCCAACAACCCAGTGATGGGTCCTACTCTCCACCAGCAGCTTCTGCCAATCGTCGCGGTTTTGAGCAGCTGCCATCCAGTTGCGCATACCAAGGATGTTTCCCGCAACAGTGGCGACTCCGTCACTCCACCTTAGTCTGGGTCTTCCTCGTCTTCTTGTCCCATATAGAGGCTCTGTCAGCAACTTCCTGGGCAAATCTTCACTCATGCAAGCCACATGCCATGCCCACCGCAATCGGCCCAGTTTGATGACCTGGACAATATTCAGCTCTCTGAATGCGTCATATATCTCTTGGTTCTTGCGTCTCCTCCAGTTTCCATCATTTGTTTTGACTCCTCCGAATATCCTGCGAAGGATTTTCCGTTCGAACACAAGAAGGTCTTGTTCGCATGCCTTGGTTTTTGTCCAGGTTTCTGAGCCGTACATCAGGACAGGACGAATGATGGTCTAACTTCTATCCAAATTTATTTTATTTTTGTCAAATCTGCTAATTTGTCTGCTAGTAGTTGCTAGAGAGACAAGCTAAGCAGTACCGAGTTGTTTACCATTCTTTTATCCATTGAGAACATGGAACACTGCATTTTCTGTCATTCAGATTAGTTTGAGCAATACTTTATTTATTTTTTTATTGTTGACTATCTTCATTGTTATCTATTACTTTTTTAAATTTTTATAGAGGTGGTATCTCTGGAAGAAGAGTGGGGCGATTACCTGGTCCAGACAAAACAGCTCGATGCTGCTATCAACCATTACATTGAAGCGGGGCAGACCATAAAGGCTTTGGATGCTGCGATCGGGGCGAGGCAATGGAAAAAGGCTGTCCAGATCATACAGGTATTATCATTTCTTTGTAATTGTATTGTTTATTTTCAAACATTTACTTACACATTCTGAAAAGATATTTACTTTATAAAGTTATTATCTTATCGTTAAAAATTTGTACATTATAATATTTTGTTTACAGGTTATAGACGATGTTAATTTGGTAGCCAATCAATATAATCAACTATGTAGCCATTTCGCATCTGTTAAAGATTTTGAAATAGCAGAAAAGCTCTTTGCTAATGTTGGCCTTTTCAAGGAAGCAGTTATGATGTACTTTAATGCTGGTAAGTTGTTATATTGTAAGGTAGTATTTTATTAAAGTTAAGTGAAAATTAGAAAAATTAAGTAGTATAGAATGATAAGTTGTTGTAGTAAGTTGTATACATATATTTTTCTTTAGATATGCTTAGTAACTGTTTTCTTAAAAATGTTTTTGGAATGACTAGTATTTTTAGTTTCATTAAAAAAATTATTCATCCTTTAAATAGCCTATGTTTTGAACCATGCATGTGGGCTTGGTTAGTCGTTAAGGGTTTCACAGATTTTTTCATAATTTTTAACTTTAAAATTTTTCCTTGTAATTTTCTCCGAAACCAGCATATTAGGCCGTCTTTACATCAGTGCTGCTCTTTTATTAATTACTAAGAATTATTATTATTGAAAGTTAAAAACTATATTGTCATTTAGTTTTTGTGAAAGATTTATGACAAAATATTCAATTGTAGCATAGATATTTTATACTGACATGGGTGTATATAATTTTATTGACCATACAAGATTCCAAGCAAACAATGAGAGCTCTAATCTGTAACAATGTTATAAAAACAGGTACTAGCAGTGACTAAGTGACTAGTTGATTACTTCTTATATAGGTTCTGCTGTTGAAACGCCCAGAAAGGTCTAGAACGATCCAAACATGTGATCAAGTATATATAATACATGTTTGTAACAGTCCTAGGCAGTTCTGCAGCTTTGTACTATGTAACAGAAATAACAACATCTGTTTTAGTTTCTTCCACCAAAATATTATTTTTTAAGAACCTTAGATCATTTTTTGTTTTTAATTGTGGAAAATATATTTAAATAGAATTTTCATATTGTAATAATAAATTTTTTTGTTTCTTCCAGCTATTGTCTAACATTATTTTAATAATAATAATGTGTTTTTATTGCTCTCAGAATATTATACATATACATTTACATAAATATACATTTTATTTATACTATGCATGAACTTTTTGTCCATCCTCAGAGTAGCTAGTGGTTTTAAAAAACTAATGGATCATATATAATAAAAAAATTCTAAATCATCTATATTTTTGTTTTTTTAGGCTTCCATGGTTGGAACCCATCATATACATTTGGTCTTCCGATTTTGACCATGTAATAGGTTTTACAATTGCCAAGCTTTCACCGATCCTGCTTTAGGGCTAACACAAGAATTTCTTGTATTATCCCTGAAGAAGCCCACAGCATGATGGGAGAAAGCTTGGCTACTGTAAAATCTATTACTTGGTCAAATTCTGAAGAAAAAATGTATATAATTCTATATTTTTAAAAATGTAATAAATTCTAAAATAACAATAATTCACACTCTGATTATTGTGATAAGAGTACTGTGCTTGCTAATCTTGACTATTCATATAACTAATATATTCTCTTTTAAACAAAACTATTATTTTAGTATTTAGTTCATCAATTATTCCCTGAGGTTTAGTTTTTACTAAGAAAGTTACCTATTAATTTATTTTTCATTAAGGGGAATGGGAGAAAGCTTACCAATTTGCTACTGCCCATTTGGAGGGCGATCTCATCAAGGAGATGTTCAAGCAGAAAGCTAAAGAACAGGAGAGTATGGGGATGTACAAGGACGCGGAAATATTGTATACGTTGATTGGCGAAGTGGGACTCGCCATTTCCATGTACAAGATCTTGCGGCAATACGATCAGGTAATTTTATCAATATGAAAGTACTAAGGATAAATAGACAAAGTACCAGGGAGTTCAATAAGTTTTGTCGGGCGATAAGAAAAACACAATGTTATGTATCAAAATACACTTTATTATTCAGTATAATCTCCCTGAACATTAATGCACTTGCTCCAACGATCCTCCAATTTGTGGATCCCATCCCTGAAGTGAGATTCCGGAAGGTCTGGAAAATACGCTTCAACGGCCGTTATGACCTCTTCATTTGACGAAAAACGCTTGCCACGCATAAATTTTTCAACGCATAAAAATTCCTACAATTCGAACTTTAATTCATGGATTTTAGCCATTGTCAAAATGCTCTTGTGACACGGTGCGTTGTCCTGATGAAAAAGGATTTTTTTCTTCTGCAAACCGGGTCTTTTTTTACGAATTTTTTCCTTCAACTGGTCCAAAATATTGCAATAATATTCAGAATTAATTGTTTTACCAGTTTGCAAGTAATCCACAAATAAAATTCCTTTCGCATCCCAAAAAAACTGATGCCAGAACCTTCTTGGCCGATTTCTGGACACGAACTCGTTTCGAAGCCGAACAACCAGGTTCACACCACTCTTTAGCCTCTTGTTTTGATTTAGGATCATGGTGATAGACCCAAGTCTCATCCATAGTGATGAATCGACGCACAAAATCCACTTTATCCTTTTTAAAACGCTCCAAATGTTGTTGAGAAAGTCGCATTCGAATGCGTTTTTGTTCAATTGTTAGCGAATGCGGCACCCATTGTGCACACAGCTTTTTAAAACTCAAAATTTCATTTAAAATATGACTCACACTGCCTAATGAGATGTGTAAAGCCTCTATTAAATCCCTCTCAGTCAATCGACGATCTTCCAAAACCATATCCTGTACTTTGGCTACGATTTCTGGTGATGTTGCGGTTTTTGGACGTCCTTCACGTGGATCGTCTTCAAGGCTTGTACGACCACGTTTAAATTCAGCAACCCATCTTTCTACTGTTCTAATTGAAGGTGAACGTTCATTATACACTCTTAACATTCGTTCGTGAATTTCTTTTGGTGCTACACCTTCCAAAAATAAGAATTTTATCACTGCACGATATTCAATTTTTTCCATTGTCGAAAATACGGTGACACTAAATGGCTTGTAAACAAAGAATGAATTGACTGATTGAAATGAACCTTCACATACGTTGATAAGAAGAGTGAACCAACAAAACAAAAACAAATTAGGATTAGTAGCAACACCCTCTCTTATCGCCCGACAAAACTTATTGAACTCCCTGGTTCATTCAAAGGCGAAACAATTAATATAAAGCATACTAGCTTAACTCAGCCACACTTTGCTGCAGCTTACTCTAGTATTAATATTTAGCGAAATAAATGAATGTATTCCGGTGGAATTTACCCCAAAACATCATTAAACATAGTAGCCTACTTAAAATTAGTGTTGCATAAGAAAGGATTATAGATCTTCGCTGAATTTTATTTATAAATGTAATTACACTTCTTTGCTGAACAGGAAGGAACATTGTGTATTCCATTGTATTTTCTCTATTAGGATATAAACAGATATATTGATAGAAAAATGGGATTAAAAATAAAATAGGCAGTTACAGAAATCAGGCAAAATATGTACTGTAAATGCCAAATAATAGGTCAAGATCTTTTTTTGAAAATTTCTTCCATAAAAGGCCATTATTTAGGGGCAACTTAAAGTAGGAATTCTATCTAAGAACATTCAAGTTCAACCAAACTGATGAGTTTTAATACATTGCATAGTTAATTTTTTACTTTCACTTACCTATATATGAAATATATGGTAAGGGAAAGTATTGCGATCGTGAAAAATTTCGACTTCCGGTTTCCAATGGAAATACACGTTTTGGGGTCCCCTGAGTCCAAATAACTAAGTCCCGCGAGATGGTCTGTGTGTGTGTGTGTGTGAACAGACTAGCTCAAAAACCATAAACAGTGCAAACCTGAAATTGGGTATTTAGTGTATGTATATTCCCGTAATGTGACAGCAAAAATTTCATCAAAATTGGTCAAACGGAGGGGGTACTTTATTTAATAACTTTTTACGATTTCCTCAAAAGCGCCTTTAACGATTTTGATCAAACTAGGTATTTAATGTATGTATATGCCAAAGATGTGACAGCCAGTCAAAATTGGTCAAACAGAGGGGGCACTTTATTTCAAAACTTTTTTCCAATTTTTACCTTTCTTCTAATCTAAGTAAGTTGGTAAGTGAAAGTTGTGTGTTGCGCGCATGCACCAGATTTTTTTCTTTACTTTCATGAATGATTTCTTAAGTGTTTCATTCACATGATTGATAACTTAGTCGCATATCACACATTATCAAAAACATTTTTTTTATTCTACTACTATCTAATAATTTCTTAATAAGTTTGAAAGTTCAATTTCATATAATGTCCTGATTTCATATAGCATATTAATAATGTTTTATTTATATATAAATGTAAGTTAGATTGACTCTCTTCCAAATACTTTCAGATGTTGCGACTTGTTAAAGAGTACAGGAGTGACCTCTTGGTCGCTACGAACTTGCACCTGGCCAAGCAGTTAGAGGAGGAAGGAAACTACCAAGGTAATCTAGAACTGATTACAGGTGAAAATTGTGTTATCTATAAATCAACAAGAGCAATGGAAATTTTTTGTATAATTTGACTAAATTAGGTTAGAGAATAAATTTTGTTTTTAATAAAAACAAGATGCATATTTTTTATTTTAGACTTTTTGTTTTTATCTTCCTGTAGATTTTATTTTATGTTCCTGAAAAAAAAAAAAAAAAAAAAAAAAAAAAAAATCTAGGTGAAGTATAATATAATTGAAGTTAATAATTAATACACATTATTAGAATTTGTTAATTATTATGGACTTATAGGTGCAGAAGAACTGTATATAGCAGCTGGTGAGTGGGCCGCAGCGGTGAACATGCTGAGAGCGAGAAAAATGTGGGACCAGGCTTATAAGGTAGTCACAAGTAGTTTTCAATGTTTTAATTAAAAAGTCTGTATTAAATTTATTTACTAAAAAGAATGTGTTACATAAATCTTGGTAAAAATAACTGATCATATTGTCAAAAGTATTATTGTTGATAAGGTCGCCAAGCAGCACGGAGGAGACAAGGCGGGAAGGCACGTGGTGTTCGCTTGGGCCAAGTCACTTGGCGGAGAGTCGGCCGTCAAGCTGCTTAACAAGTATAACCTGCTCATGGCTTGTCTGGAGTATGCTTGCGACAGCAACCAGGTTAGCTATTGTCAATTTGCTTCTTCCTCGTATATCCGTAAAAAGAAACATTCTCCGAGTGCTAGCCAGGTTCTGGACCACCAACACCATACCACTTAATATCTGCTAACTCATATAGTTTTCAAAAAAAATAAAAATAAACAAAACTCATACTTGAAAATCATGTTTTAAAACTGTGATTAATACTTTTTTTTTATTTCAGTTTGATTTCGCATTTGAACTGGCCAAAGCAGGGAATAAATCAAAACTCCCAGAAATTCATCATAAATATGCTCTTTACCTAGAAGCAAGGAATGAGCTTGAAGCTGCTGAAGAACATTTCGAAAGGAGTGGAAAGTTAAAAGATGCGGTGATGATGTAAATATTTTTTCGTTCTTAAAATAAAAAAATCATATATTTAAGTAATTAAATAATTATGTTTACTTTGTCTGCACAAGACTACCCATTAATTTCTATACAGCCCATGATATGCTATGAGGAAATGTAATTAAGAAAATGGTGAGTTGATTAAAAGTGTAAGCCAAAGTCTGTTATAAAATGGCATTAAGACTGTATCGCATTTTGATCTAAATTATCAAATGTTTGTAGGAAAGTGCTATGGTTTAGAATGTCACTTTTTAATTTTATCCAGTAATAATATTTAACACAATTTTGTTACTTGTAAAAACTGATATTATAAATCATAAAAAAGAAAGACTAAAAACAAATACGGGACATAGCGTGACTAATATGGAACTAAAGGGTTTATATTATAACTTAGAATTTGGCAGGTACATGGATCACAAGAAATGGGATGAAGCAGAGCGCGTGGCTGAGAAGGTGAACGAAGAAGGGCTGGTGGATGGTGTCCTTCAAGCAAGGGCTGTTGAAGAATTCAACCTTCAGAACTATTCCAAGTTCGAAGCGCTGTGCTTGAGAACTAGGCGGCCTGAAACTATCGTCAACATGTACAAAGTCAGTATATATGAAGTTATATTATAAATTTATTTATGGTCTTGTCTCAGCAATGAAATATTATGAGACTGTTTATTGCGTTAAGTTTTTGGAACTAAGTTTGGAAAAAACATTGCTTCGCTTTTTGACCACCAGGGGCCATTACAAGGTTAAGTTAAGGTTTCAAGTTAAGTTTTTTTAATCAATCCTGGAATGAAAAAGCTTAACCACGGTTATTAGGTCTATTTGTTCTGTTATGACCTCCCCTGGCTGTCCAAAAGCAAATTAATGTTTTATTTTTTTTAAGTTCATTCCAAAAACTTATCCATGGAAACAAGCCTTAAACAACTTTATCATAAAGAATATTTAACACATTCAATGCCAAGTACGTCCCAGGGACGTACCACTCGGCAAGGCCAGGTGGCCAACTACGTCTCAGGGAGGTACTCAGGTATCTTCTATCCTATCCACTTAAAAGCGATGGCCGGATAGGAAAGTTTTGAATTTAGTTAGTCACGGTTCATGACGGTCATTTTGGCGTTTTGGTTTCCTCCTAGCTGCTTTATAGCCAAAGTTGTGGAGTTTTAAAGTTTTCACTCAATTTTTATCTAGTTTTAAAATTATTCTCACTACTTATATTATATTTTATTATTATATTACATAATCCAGTTACAGTGGATTAGTAAAAGAAAAAAAAACTACATATACAAATTTTTAGGGACAAGAACGAGGAGATTTGTCGATGCTGATACTGCGCTTGGGCAGCCACAAACTGAATATTTTTTTTCCGTTTTTATATACTAATTTATTTGAATTTTATGTCACAAACCAATTGTAAATAGTGTTAATTATAGTCAGTATTAAAATAATTAGGTATAGGATTACAATTGTGTAATTAATTAAAATCTTGTAAATAATCTCATTAGTTAATATTATTTGTTGTTTTTTGTTATACCTATTACAAATAAAATTTATAAAGAAAAAAATAATGTATTACAGTAATTTGATGATGTTTTGTTAACGGAAAATTTCCATACCCACAATTAGTTTCACTTTCAAAGGAATTGCTCTTCATTTGTTTTACTTCAAATTCATTCAGAATTGTTTAATTATAAATTTACTAGATCATTCTAACGAATTCTTAATTTATTTTTATAGCAGTAATATGAAACATAAAAAACATAATAGCAAAAATGAAAGGTAACAGTGCTTTTTACTGGTGTATTGCGGGTTAACAAGCTCTTTGGTGACTCAGATGGCTAACTACCTCCTGGGGACGTACCGGCTCGATTATGACCCAAAACCCTCCGGCTACATGGCTCAGCTAGAGAATATGGGGTTGGCGTTGAATGTGTTAAACATTTTTCCTCCCACATGTTAATTCTTTACATTAACAGGAAATATTGAATTTTTGACAGGAAACAGGAATGTGGATAGATGCGCTGAGAGTTTGTAAGGAATACTTGCCATCAAAGCTGTCGTCCGTGCAGGCAGAGTACGACCGAGCGGTGGGCTCCAAGGCTTCAAGGGACGCAGGTCTCCTCATATCAGAGGCCAGGCAGTGGGAAGCCAGTGGCCAGTACGCCACTGCTGTCAGCTGTTACCTCAAGGTTATTTCATCTATTTTAAATATTAATCATTAATTGCCTACTCCAAGATAATAATATAGGATCAGATAATGTAGTATACATTGTTTTTCTTTTATTTTTTCAGTTTTATTAAGCCAATTAACTAATTCATACTTGGAATATATACTATATTATGCTTCTTTGCAGGTTAACCCTTCAAATTGCCCTGATCATAATATAATCGTAAAGTCTCTTGCCGAAGCTGCTAAGATCACAAACAACTATTTAGATGGAGAAGAAGCTGTTGAAATTGTTAAAGTATTAGGTTAGTGAAATACACAATATATATGTCATATTAATTCTATATTAGTCTTGAGACTAAGCAGATAGTAGTCCAGTTTTTTTAAAAATTTTGATCCTTTATTAACCTCACACTATTTTTACAATAGTCGGTTCAATGTTTCGGCACTAAGTCATTTTCAAGAAGAAACCTAAAATTTAGAATTTCGATACTTTTGAACTCAACATATTAAAATAAAAAACAGTTAAGTGATGAAATATGTTTTTACCCACCTGTGACCACAATTTTTCAAATAAATTAGGCTGACTACCCTTGTCAAAAATTAAAAATCTTTTTACTAGTTAAAAACTATAGTCACTTTTGGTAAGAATCACAGTCAAATGGATTATTTTACCAATCCCCTTATCCCCTCCAACATGTGACTTCACTGTTACTTAAATAAACAATTTGCAAATATTAAATTAAAATCATGATTAAAATTCTTACATTTTTTTTTTATTTTACTATTTATTAATTTTCTAAAATTTTAAAATTAATAATAAAAAATTTTTATATAATTTTCCGGACATATAACTTCTTATTATTAGGACAATCAATTATTAATTTTACTTTGAATTTTTTTATAGAATTTGCCCATACTTTTTTAATTAGCTTTAGTGGGTACATGTTATCAAAAAACGTGTTAAATATATTTGTTTTTACTTCAGGGAGCCTCTCATTATCTGTAATTTTTATTGCTTTATTGATATGATTTTGTAGGATGTTATTTCATATGGAAAGGGTGGCAAGAAAAGAAATTGAGCATTCTATTACTGCAACATTCTTTCTTAGTCCATGCAGTTATTAACCTATTTTCCTTTCTTATAATTAATAAATCTAAAAATCTAATCTGACATTTATAGGGGTCGTTAGTTTGTATATATGGCAATAGCCCTCTGAGGCACTGCTTTATCGTGGGCCAATTGGAATCAGAGCTGATCAGGTTTAGTTTCCCATTTTTCAAATCTTTGTCTACATTGAGAGTTCTGCTCCGATTGTGGTGGAATTTTCATTGAAGTCCAGGAAAATATTAGTTTGGCCTTCAATTCTGATCATATAATGGGCTTGAAGAATTTCAGATTAAAATGTATTATATTATTATTTGTGTATTATATTATCATTTGTTCAGTGACTAATATACTTTGAGAATAAATTGTACAGACCAAGTAATAAAAATAAAAGAAATATTGGATAATATTTTTTTGATGCTTAGGGCCCCGCCTCATAGAGGTGAAGCAGTACAACATTGCAGCACAATTGTACATCGGCGTTGACATGATCAAGGAAGCAATCGATACCTTTATTGCTATCGAAGAATGGCAAAAGGCTCTGAAAGTCGCTAGGGAGCTGGAACCGAAGTAAGTTACCATTAATCATATGATTAATTAATTAACGTTTTCAAGATACTTCAGTATTAAGTTATCAATATTTCTTTTGTATACCATGCTTATATGTGAGTTTTACAGATTATTCAATTGTAATTAATCAAAAAAAGGGATTGACGAATAGGGGGAGGGCGGGGTTGCATTGTTGGGTTTGATCGATACACCAAGGTATTTTTTGCCTAACAGAAAAGAATAAATAAAATCCACTTGCTTGCAAAACTATCGGTAAATTGGTATATCAGTTATATTGCCATATCACTCTATAAGTTATATTGACATTTTCATTGTCATTGATAGTATTTATGCTATTTTTACCAAATTAAAGAAAAATACATATCCTTGTTATTTATCATTTGTTACCTTTTAAAACTAAAGGTCAAATCACGGAAGAAAGAAATGAAAGACTGAAATATCAGTATTGACCGATTTATCAGTATCGGTTGATTTTTGATATTGGCTGAAAATTCTATATAGATCACTTCCTAATTAAAACTAAGTACGTAATAAAGAATTTTTTTTCAAATATTGCACTTTAATCGAAATATACAATACCTATTGCACCTCAAGATTCCTGTGCCCTGTAGTTCAAACTTTCTTCAACCAACTACTTCATAAAAAACTGATTTACATACTTAAAATAGTTTAAGAAACGTGGGTCGAATAGATATAGTTAAACCAGCTTAATTGTTTAAGGACAAAAGAGATGATTATTAATGTCTTACGGAATGATGCTGAATCACAATAGAAAAAATTAAAATTTCAAAGATGATCTGTACTTATGTGCAAAAATAAAAAAAATGTCATTTTGCATGCTCCCAGGTTCCAGAGCTATGTAGAAGAACGATACAAAGATTCTCTGCGCCTCGGAGGTCGGGCCGACCAGCTTGCTGACGTGGACCTGATCAGCGGGCTTGACCTGCTCTGTGACCAAGGCCAATGGCAGCGGGCAATTGACATGGCCTCTCAACACGGCCCCTCGGTGTTGAACAAGTACCTCGCACTCTATGCCACCCATCTAATTAAGGCATTTTATTATTTTTTATTAGAATTAACAATATTAATCACTACAATTTTACTTTACAGGATTCCATCATGTAAAGCCAATTCAATATAATTATATGTTTTAAGATCTCTAGGCATAACTTATCAATAAATGTCGAAAACATAGCAAATAGAATAAGTATTTTAAAAATGAAAGATCTTGACAATCATCTTAACTTTGGTTTATATGAAAATTGTCTTACTCTTGCACAATATTATAAATCATGTATTAATTATGGATCAAATTTTAATTTTGGGGAAAGCCGAAAGAAAATTGTATGGGTATTAGATGTAAATCTAAATAAAATTCTAATAAATCAATAACCTACTCATTCAGGGTGACCACGAGAAACATTTACATTTTAGAAATAAAAAAAAAATTTTAATTTTTCAAGATACTATTTATTTAACTTGAGTTACATAGTTGTGGGTATACGCCATGTACTTTACATAGAGAAAATGATGCAGAGGTTACGTCCTTCTTCCTTGAGGCAATTTTCTATTCTGTCCAGGAAGCTCCTCCACACTCGTTCCAGTGTATCCTCCGTGATCAATGCCACCTCAGTACGCATCGCCGCTTTCAAGTCATCTAAAGTACGGGGTTTACGTCGATAAACTTGCTCTTTCAAATGTCCCCACGAATAAAAATTACACATGTTAAGGTCCGGAGATCGTGGATGCCAGTGCACATCTCTAAATCTTGAAATCAGGTGATCTGGAAACATGTTCCGCAGCAGGTTCATTGAAATTCTGGCAGTATGAGCAGTTGCTCCATTTTGCTGAAACCACATGCCATATTGCAAGTTTAACCTGTGCAGTTGTGGGACAAAAACGTGTTGATCATATCCGCGTACCTGTTCGAGGTAACTGTTACCACTACTCCACCCTCTTCAAAAAAGAAGGGACCAATAACATACTTTCTCGATATCGCACACCATACGGTTACACAGGGTGAATGCAGCGGTGTCTCATGGAGCTCTCTCGGATTTTCCTCTGCCCAGTACCTGCAGTGTTGTTGATACACAGTCCCGTTTAGGTAAAAATGGGCTTCATCGTTCATGTAACAAAAATGGCCGTTCTTTGGAAGGCGAATGAACGCTACGCCCACCACGCCATGACTCTCCAATTCTGAGTACAGTCCCATCCAAAATGTAAATGTTTCTCGTTGTCACCCTGTATTATTTCATCATGAGATAGAGAATTTCATCCTCTTTCTATAGATATATAGTTGATTAGGCTGGTGGAGAGAGAATTTTGTCCAAGAGATTTTTCGATGACTGCTTTACTACTTGGAAAAAATATATGTTTTTATGTTTAAGTTTTTCTTTTTCTATAAAGAAAAATTCCCTCTCTAATATTTATGCTATCATCTCATTCTATTTGAAATATAGAATAAATAAATAAATTTTGAGGCTCCAGTTCAAATAATTCCCATTCTATAGAGGAAAGTCTTAACACATATAAGTTGGTTTTGAGCTCATTTTCACCAAAACTTCAACTTTTCAAAAGTACAAATGGCTATAATTCTAGATCTTCTAGTTGGAATTGGGTAAATTTTGGGATTTTTATTTACAGTAGGGTTCCGATTAACCGATTCGATGGGGGCCAAGGTTACCTCGGTTAATCGAAATAATCGGTTAATCGGAACCATACCAATACCAACTGAAAATGTAGGTTATTTTTAAATAACAAAAATTATGAAAATATTTTTTTAAAAAGAAATCTTTTATTTTAGTTTGTTTAAATGAACTCATATACATAAACATTACCCCCCCCCCCTTCAGACTTGGCACCTCGGTTAATCGGGACCTCGGTTGACCGGACCTCGGTTAATCGGAACCCTACTGTATTTCTCTATATATTTAATATAGACAAATTTTTATCTAATATGGATATAATATTGAACTTCGGATGGATGATTCAAGGTGGAACGATCCATCTCAATAATAAGCAATAAATTAAACAGTCTGTTTTGTGCATGGAAAATGTGTACATTTTTTTAAAATACACTGATTATTTATGTTTAAGAAAAATCAAAATGCCGTATTTTTATAGCCTCTGGTTAATCCGACATATTTGACATTCTGACCCACCCCTTAGCCCCATCATGGTCGGAGTAGTGAGGATCTACTGTTTTTATAATTATTGTCATTATGATGTGTTTAAAATAAGATAATTTTTATGCATTCAGGGTAACAAGACTAAGCGAGCGCTAGAACTATACAACGAATACAAACCCGCCGCTCTGCCTCAGAATTACAACATTTACAGGAAGATAGCGCTGGACACTTTTTCAACTCCCAGGTCCAAGCAGTCGTTCGAGCAGTGGGTAAAACTGCGAGATATGTTCCTGTCACTGGTGAGTTATTATTTCAAACAATTTAAAAAGTCTTTTCTGGAATAGATATTTTTTCGTGATATTCTAATTTTTTTCCAACTTGTTAAATAGAACGAGGCGATGAATTCAAGTGCAGACAGCGGTACCCAAATTCAGGCTGAATTCGAACAGATAATGCTGATTGGCCATTATTATTCCCTCAGGTTCTAGCTTTATATCTTATCTTTATTTTGTAGAAAAGTTTTTTTTTTCTATTAATTACTCCTGCCCTTCTTAACCCTTTAACGCCTGTAGACTGATATATCAGTTCCGCCCGCTTCAGCTTTAGAAGACTGAAACTGTGGACCTTATTTTAATTGATTTCTTAACTCTTTCCATTTTACTATTGCACTAGGATAAAATCCCCAGTAGTCAGCACCTTAAGAGATGTTTTTCTGGCTTCTTTTAAAACAAAAATTGAATTTTTACTCATTGCTTTCGGATTTATCCTGTCATTATTTAGGAATGCAACATTCATAAATCGTTGGTAACAACTCATAAAAAAATATATTATATAATTTAAAAATGTTATAGACTAAACAGATATTTAAAACATTTAATATAACAGTTCTAAAAATTATATGTAAGTATGTTTACTTAGGTACGTTCCTACAAGTATTTTTTCAATTTCGTGAATATTAGAGGAGGATGGCGAGCAAACAAAATATTCATCATTTTCTTATTCATATTTAGGACGAGTTCAGGACATATGAAAATTATTTTTACATAATTGGCATTTGCGTTTCTCCAACCCTTTTTCCAGCCCGTCTAGTATTTCCCAGTGACGAGTTTATGGTTTCCTCAAAAATTTCTGAGGGTTGTAAACTAATTGACGTGGGGTTCTTTTTCAGGTTTTTCCAAATTAATGTTAGCTGCACCTTATTCCTTAGTCAAATAGGGCGAATTTAGAAGAAAAATATGAATAAGGAGATAAAGGGTGAATGTGGCAAAAAGTAGTGAAGCCATCGAGCACGGCAGCCGGTCTAAGGTCTCAGGCCATAGGGCCCACAATATACTCGCACTGCTCAGACACTAAAGGGTTAAACAAGCTCTTCCTCCGATTCCATTTTTATGGCCATAATCTACAAGCTCTTTTAGATGATATATTTTAATTATTATATGTTTTAATTAGACTTGTGTTTTTTATGTATAATAATATTTAATAAGTAGTTTTGTCTAAGAAAATTTGAAGGTTATAAAATAGTTTTATATGTCTGTACCTCAGAGGTAAACTGTCATAATTGATATTTTGAAAACTTTACAGGTAAGCGCTTTAAATTTAAAAAATTTCTCTTTATTATATACTAGCTGTATATCCTGGTTTCACCCAGGGGATCTCATTTTTCTAATAAACGTGAACAATTCTATAAATAAAAAATACAACAAAAATAGCACTAATAGATTATTATAATAAAGCTTTAGGATATACTATATTTTTCGTTTTACCCTCTGGGGCATATATAATTACGTCTTTAGATGAACCTACTCTAGAGCATGCAACATAAAGCTGACCATGAGAAAAACATGGGGATTCCAAATTGATACCAGCTACCCTCAGTGATTGCCCTTGAGCTTTATTTATAGTTATCGCAAATGCGACCCGAATGCGAATTTATAGTTCCCGAAATGCAAACTGGGCTGGGAATTATACTCCTTTGAAATCAAAGGGCTATCACTTGGGACAATGGGGATTCCAGGCATGGAAAGCCGTAATGGCAGAAGGGGATGAGCAAGGAGGTGATAGATTTCAATTAACCACATAAACAGTCCGGGTAGTTTCCATAAATCTATCAGGTACCAAATATCAAAGAAAAACGAAGAAATCCAGTCATGAAAAACAATAGAAGAAGAGCCAGGAGTGAGAAGCGAGTAGTGGGGAGAAGCGCACTTGTCGGCCAATAACTCGAAAAGGAGTCGTTCAGACTTAAAACATGGACCCCAGTCCTTTCCAGAGGAACGGCCTTCTTGGCCTCTTCAAAATCCATAAAATGACACTTTTTTTCGACTCAAATGGTCGATTTCATGAAAACCTAATGTAAAGCGAGATCATAACGATCATAACGATATAACAATAAAGAATATACCCAGAGATTGGCTGAAGTTACACAATTTTAATATGGACAGGTGTTCGCACCTGGTATGAAAGAACCTCTGAGCGAAATTTGGAGAATTTAGGACAAACATTATGGATTTCTATAAAGAATAAACAAACAAACAGAAATTCATCTTTATTTATATAGATGATGATACCATTCATTCATACTGTTTAGATACAACTTTCCACTAGATATTATACACGCATAAATATTAATATTACAAATGCAGATGGGGTTATATCAATAATCCCAAAATCGAAAAATTTGTGCTAATAACATTTTACCTCTCAAGTACAGTTATTTGTTGGTTAAAAATTATAATAAAAACGGTTGGGGGTGCGATTAAAAAAAAAAACACTTATCAGGTCTTCATCTGGGCATTATCTGACAAAGTTTTAATCCAATTGCCACTTGGATTATTACTTGTACTAGTATTATTAATTTGGTTAAATAAGCTTGAATTTACTTGTTATGTGTTTGAGAGTTGAATATCAACAAAATAAAAGTTGTTAGAGTTACCACATGATAAGAGATTCGCTAGTATTTGTTTAGAACACATACTAATTTCAACACTGGATTTTCCTAGCATTTAACACCAAAAAAGGGGAGGTCACCTGTGGTGAAGTGGCAGTTATGAACCTGCATAACTAAAGGTCATGTCATGTCATGCCTTAGATAGGACGTAAAATGGACGTCCCGGACCTGTACAATGTCAGGTACTCGTTTAAGATCCCTATCCTAATTATACCTGGATAGGCAAAATTTAGAACTTCCACTGCGGCATCATCCGATTAGCCTTAGTAGCATTAATGGATGTTAAACAAACAACACCAAAAAAGAAAGTATTATTTTTACATGTTTGGTTCTATTTTATTTAAACTTTTCAGAGTTTTGACAAGTAGCACAAAAGGTCTGGAAACTATCACGGCCAAGATTTCTATTTCCCTCCTGAGATATTCTGATTTGATCCCCGCTGACAAGGCATACTTCGAAGCTGGTGTAGATGCAAGGGTAATGTACCATTAGGCTTTTCTGGCAGTTATTATAAATTAACTGTTTTTATTAATGATTCATAATATGAATTACTATAATGTTGGATTGGAAAAAAGAACTTCCTATAATTGTTTAATCTTTCTTAAAAATTCTTTCTTTTCATAATATAGGAAATTGTTTTGCTATCCAACAGAAGAAGTCAAACTTCTATAATATTTATCATTTAAATACATCTCTCTATGATCCTAGCAAGATTTAGAAAGTTCATTGATTTGCTATCTCAATTTAAATTTTTCATTTAATTTCATTTCCAGATTTAAATTATTATTTTTAATTACAATCCTCACTAGAGACCTTAGATTTTAAATTAATACAATTGCATCTTGTTACTTCATGATACTCTTAACTTAAAACTATCTACAACTATTTACTTTATACTTCACATGTATTGTGTAACCTTTAAGTACATTAAGTAAAATCTTTATCTTAGGCTTTAAAGCTTACCAGAACACATTTTTTAAAATGCCTATATCTTATATAATTCAGGAGATCGGATGGGCACCCGATGCTTTCGTGTTCTTGAACCACTGTTTAGACCTTTTGGAGGCCATCGAAGAGCAGAGAAATACGGTAGATTATCAGGATTTGAGGAAGACTGACTTTCCGAGAGACGTACCAATACCAGCCACTCCACACTTGTCTGAAGATGAAGTCGAAGACATCAAGCAGTGGGTGTTATCCGTGTCTATGGACCAGAACATGGAAATGGTAACTAAAATAAAATAATTAAAATCTCTAAGCTTATCAGATTATATCAGTTACATTATTAAAAAAAAAAAAAACCTGTAGGGTAGCCATGTGTAATTTGTTAGGAAGTACTACTGTCTTTCGGTCAGTGGTCATGCAAGGTTTTCCCCTTAAGTTTTTACTTTCACTTACCTATATATGAAATTTTACGATTTATTTATTTTACGAAATTTACGACGGATTCCATCGGATTTTTTATTGTCATGGGTATCCTTTTAAATTTCAACGAACTAGAGCAGATGATTGTATTTTTACTTTCACATTTCATGAAATATATAGTAAGAGAAAGTATTGCAATCGTGAAAAATTTTGACTTCCGGTTTTCAACGGAAATACATGTTTTGGGGTCCCCTGAGTCAAAATAACCAAGTCCCTTGCGAAATGGTCTGTGTGTGAACAGACTAGCTCAAATACTATGCCTACGATGTGACAGCAAAAATTTCATCAAAATTGGTCAAACGGAGGGGGTACTTTATTTAATGAATTTTGTCTAATTTTTACGTTTTTTTTTTTTCAATTTTATACAGAACGAATCAAACAATTTTGATCAAATTCATAATGTTTAATGAAAATTAGGTGTTCTTTAATATCAGGTAAGCTTTATCATTATTAAAATGTTCTGAGGGGCCTTTAATCGGGAAGGGACCTTTTTTGTTTTCCTGTAAAGTACCTTTGTTTTTGTTTATATGGAGAAATTAACTGTCTCTCGTTGCGCTTAAAAATAAGAAATGTCTAAATATGAAATATGAAAAAAATCCTATGCCCCATAGCGGGTCTCTGGACCCCACGAACAATTACTCTGTTCATAAAAAACAGACCTTGCCTAAATAATTCACCCAGCCTACTGTTTATGTAGCGATCAAGGCTGCACATTACTAGACTTTTAAGGAGTATTAGAAGAGTTTTCAGCAGCAGCAGTGCGTAAGGGCTTTAGAATAAACGAAAACAAAACAGGGTAAATGAGGACAACAACAGATCACACAGGCAAAGGAAGGTTCTTAGATCTTCGTCCAGGTAAATGAACATGGTAACTGGAGAATCAAAGAGAATAATAATAGCTTAGATAGTAAATTATCTCAGGCTCTCTTCTAATTTTCCCAAGTAAGGAGTAGGAAGAAATCTTAGTTCGTATATGTATAAGAATATTAAATTGTACTCATTCAAGACATAACATTTTTTTTATGTTGTTATTGTTTTAAATATTTAGTTATTTTGCTGAAATTTTCTCATTAAGAAAATAATTTCATTCTAGTATTAAAATAAAATTATAATGGTAATGGTATATAATATAATAGGAAATAAATATGTTAGGATTTATTTTAATAATAAGCCTCTGTATTTCTAAATTTAGCTCGCTTTGTTTTGCCTGGTTTCAACATACATTTTTGGCTAAAATTAGATTATTGGTGCTTCCCGAAACACTCGTCAAACTAACTATTTATAGAATTCATGGTTTCTACCCCCTTAATTTTGCTAGTCTTTAGCCTTTCTTAACCCTCCGGCGGGCACGCTGCGGCATTTGGACCGCAATATGAACATTTGTCAAAATATTAGGAATACTAATTAAATCAATGAGCTGAGGGTTCCAGGTATTTGTAGACCGACATGTTCTGGCAGGATTAGACGGTTGTGCCCGCCTTCTTCCAGTTTTTCTCAGTAGTTATATTGCCTTATTTGTAGTAGGTCTCTAAGTACGGTTCAAACACCGTGGCGCGCCCTTTTGTGTTGCAGATTCAAACAATCTCTACTGAATTATTTGTTCGTTTTCTGCGCTTTCTTCTCAAATTAAAATGAAATTATTTTGGTTTTTACGTTGTCTAATATTGTTTGAATTATTTTTACACAAGCTATTATTTTTATTTATTACAATAGTCTATACCTCATGGGTTCACTCTGACAGCATCAGCCAAAGAGCACTAATGAATTTCGGTCGAAACGTTGGCAGAAATGAAATATGTGATTCTTATATATTTAGGCTATTAATTTTGACCGCACCCCCAACCATTTCCTCTTCATTATATCAACGGTCAACTATATTCCACCATTATTCCTATGTTCATATCAGCAATATTTATTATAATAAGCAATTTATTATTATATTATCTCAATACACTATACTACCAATTGTAAGTTGTTTTTTTTATCGCCAAAGCTATTTTTATTTTTTTCTTTGCCATCCTTTTCTTTATACAACTTATAGTTTTTATTCATTAGAAATAATACAAAACTAAAGCAATGAGTAAACAAAAAAAAAAGTTTATTTTCTAATAAAAGTATATAAAAAACAAAGATGCGGTCCAAACACCGCAGTGCACCTGCTGATGTTACTCAAATAGGCGCGCCCGCCAGAGGGTTAATAAAGGGTCTATAATATAATAAGAATTTTTCTTAAATGATATGGAAATTAGTATTTACAAACTAAAAATTCTTTAAATAACATTTAAAATATCTGTGATACCCCTCAGGCCCTGCCATTGGACAACAGAGGACTGTACGCAGCGAACTTGCAGGGAAGCCGACCGTGCTTGGTGACCGGGTACCCTGTCTTGGAGCGCAAGCGGCTGACCTTCAAGAGGGAGGGAGCGGTGGCCAGCAGCACCGACTGGGCCAAGCTCACGTCCGCGCTCTCATCGCACCCCTACTTCTCACAGATCCTGGCCTTCCTGACGTCCTGGGCGGGCCCTCCGCCTCCTTTCTCCTTCATATAGGGTGTGCATCATGTATGGTTCCCTAGTGGTCTTATCTGACCTCTGTGAACTTGTTGTTGTACTGCGTACTTTTGGATCACGTTTATGGAAAATTATTTTTATAAATATTGTTTGAATTCAGAATTTATATATTTGGATGATCAATGAAATTATTGATAAGAAATTGAAAATATGAAATAGTCACTATTGGAGTGACTGAATTTCATAAAAAATTTTAAGATACCTGTCGGGAATGAGGCCGGATTGCAACCTACTACCTTACTCGTGTCATATTCTGTTATCTACCATCAGGCTGCTCATTTTATTTTTTTTTTCTTAATTCACTTCATTTTTTGTTTTTGTTACTTCGGTAAAACTTTGAAAGTGTTGAGATTCTGGGTGTAGACTCTCTGGTACTGTTTAGTATTGTACCAATCACAACTGAGAATGATCCTTTAGGGGTTTAACCGTCCATTTTTGAGCGAGCGAAGCGATTTGAAGTTAAATATAGCTAATTACTATTGGCTATGGCACACGAAGAGCAATGGGAGTTCTCTAATATCACGGGCATACAGCTTGTTGATGTAGTCTATGCTATGAAGCTGCTGTTTTGAAGAAAATAAGTTTTTTTTATTTATTAGCGACTATTAGTTTTAGTTTTATAAATTATTTTAAGGTATTTTGATTCTGATAAACATAAACAATGTAGGTGTTATTCAGCTACCATACCAATTCATATACCTACAGATTATAAACATGTTAGATAACAGTTTGTTCTGGCCTGATTCCCGACAGTTTCCAATTTATGTAATAAAAGAAAAAATATTTAAGACATCAAAAAATGTAGTCATAAAAGAAATAATAATATCAATTATACCATCTAAATATGAGGGTCGTAAAAAAGAGGCATTTACAAAAACTACAATATTTTCAATAAATAATTGTGACTTATAGTAGCCCCTTGGTATATAAATAAAAAATTTCTATATACAATCGACTCCGTCTTATTGGGCCATAAGGGCAAAATTTGTTTTGTCCCAATTAAGCAGACCCAATAAAGCGGAGAACATGAATCCACCTGTAAATGCAAATAAAATATGCCTAAATACGCCTAATCACTGGGCTACGGTAAAAGTGTGGTATCTAATGCCATAAATTGGACCTATTTGTGGGGAAACCAAGTTATTCAGTACATTTAGGCTATGTATTCTTGTCTATTAATTTAATGATGGGGTAAAAATTATACGATTAATTTAACTGTTAAAATGTATTTTTCTTAAATAGATGTTTTAATATACGAAATATAATAAATGAAACAAATTCAAAAAACTATTTGTGCATAATATTAATTAAACTTATAAAGATAAAATTGTGAAATAAGAAATTAATAAGAATATGTTTTTATTTCAATGTTTTTAATAGTAAAGAATCAACGTGTCTTTTCACTTCACTTGCAAACTTACGAGCCACATAATTAGTGCATTTAGGGCGTCTAAAGGACTTTACACGATTCCTTTTTGAAAAAAAAGAGCGACTGAACCTTTCTATGCGGTTTCTTGCTTCTGGTAGAGAAACAGGCGTGGTCTTAGATACTTAGATTATTCAATATTTTTTTACAATTCTGTTTATTGGAAACGTTAAAGCTCCAGAAAGTTTCATCCCGATTAGCCGATGTTTTGTCCCAATAAAGCGGTGATTTTTTACCTATATTTGATTCCGTTTTATTAAAAATGGCTCAATTAAGCAATGGTCCCAATTATCCGATGACCCAATTATATGGAGTCGAATGTACTTCAATATGCTGACTTACTTCAACCAAAATATGTAAAATTTATTCTCATTTTCATTGCAACAATCTACAAGGACAAAACATATTCATAATCGACACTCCTATTAGAAAGCAGCTAAAAATAAGCTGGATGGTTACTTTAAAGTCCGGAAAGAAGTGTCACTGGGCACTTTCCTTCCTCATTTCTGTAATATCTGCCATATCAATTGCTTTATCCCTGACGGTTGCTGATTGCCTATAATTTGTTACATTGAAAATTACTGGTGCAAATGGATTTGTATGGGGGGGAAGCATTCTGATATTTTAAATTAATATTTTGTGTTTGTGGATACTGACTTAAAAAAAGGAGTTCTTAGTTGCACATCAACTTAATAACAATGTCGGATGTAAAATTTTGTCTTTGAAATATTTTTTGTAAACATATATAACTAGAGCAAAAATAGACCTGTTTTAAACCTAGCCTCCAAAAATGCATCATTATATTAATTTTTTGTTTCATTGCTACTGAAATGAAATGTATATCATTTCAAACTTTTGTCTTTGAAATATTTTTTGTAAACATATATAACTAGAGCAAAAATAAGCATGTTATAAACCTAGCCTCCTAAAATGCATCAGTGTATTAATTTTTTGTTTCATGCTACTGAAATGAAATGTATATTAATTTTAAATTATTTATAAATGTTCAGATATTGATAGATTTTAATATTATTGGTGTAAGACTAAACTCTTTATAATATAATGTTGTAGGTCGCTCAACTGCTAGTATGCTGTTAAGGACAGAAATATTTTTTCTATCATTCTACTTTACTTCCTTTGATATAGTTTGATTTCATGCATAATATCTATATTTTAGCTGTTTGAATGTACAATGCTGCTCACATTAATCGTTAACCATGACAATTTGATGTGCTGTGCAACGTCAATGTGTTGATGCAACGGAAATACACGTTTTGGGGTCCCCTGAGTCCAAATAACCAAGTTCCGCGAAAGGTCTGTGTGTGTGTGTGTGTGTGTGTGTGTGTTTGCGTTTGTGTGTGTGTGTGTGCGCGTGCGTGTGCGTGTGCGTGTGCGTGTGCGTGTGCGTGTGCGTGTGCGTGTGCGTGTGCGTGTGCGTGTGCGTGTGCGTGTGCGTGTGCGTGTGCGTGCGCGTGTGTGTGTGTGTGTGTGTGTGTGTGTGTGTGTGTGTGTGTGTGTGTGTGTGTGTGTGTGTGTGTCTGTCTGTCTGTCTGTCTGTCTGTGTGTCTGTCTGTCTGTCTGTCTGTCTGTCTGTCTGTCTGTCTGTCTGTCTGTCTGTCTGTCTGTCTGTCTGTCTGTGTCTGTGTGTGTGCGCACGTTTTTTTTTCCAATTTTTACTTTTTTTTCGATTATCTCAAAAACGGCTTTAATAATTTTAATCAAATTCATCATATTTAATGAAAATCAAGTCTTCGTTAATATCAGGTAAGCTTTATCATTACTAAAATGATCTGAGGGGGCGTAAATAGGGAAAGGGCTTTTTTTGTTCTCCTATATCCTAGATAATGGAGAAATTATCTGTCTCTCGTTTCGCCTAAAAATAAGAAAGGGCTAAATATGAAATATGAAATAAATCAAGTAAACATATACAGGAGAAAAAAAGAAAAATAATCCATCAACTCATAAAACACGTTGAGCCCACGCATACTAAACGATAATGACAGACGATTGTTTGTAATTAAAGTCGTTATGTTAATTTAATTGAGATTATTTGTTTCCATGATAACTAAGTGAAGTTTTCAACAACTACTTAGAGAATTATAAAATCAGACGCTATGGAGTATTATGATTGCATTGCCGAATTGTTACGAGTATTAACTTTTATTTAACAATACAATTTTTAGTGTTCTTTAGAGAGAAAATACAAACAAAAATAAGAAATTAATGTGTAAAAAGATGTGACTTTGAAAAATGGCAATTAAAAAAATATGTCAATATCTAATAAGTAAGTTGGTAATTGAAAGTTGTGTGTTGCGCGCATCGCACCAGATTTTTAATTACTTAATTTAAATTATAGGTTTAACATTCTGCGAAGTCCCTGTAATATTCGCCAGGATTTTTTCATGAACAACATATTACATGACACATTACAAACTGCCGCTGTTGGCTATTTAGCTTAAATTGTTTCAATAAAGGCACCAAAGACTATTTGGAATTTTTATTTTTCTTGAATAATATTATATTTATAAAAATAAAAGTATGTTTGCAGATTTTCAATTTTATTCACATATATCCCCTCCCCCTCAACAGACTGTGCTAATGTGTGTGTCTTAAGGTAGGTATAAAGTAGTTTAAAGAATTTAGTGCTCTTATTTGGGTTTTTCTATTTTGAAAAATAACTAACTAACCTTTTTAATAATGTGAAAATTGATATAACAAGAAAATTTGTTGTTTCATTCCCTTAGTATTTTTACAGTGCATTCTCTTTTCAATATTTGAAATTCCTTCACTAGATGAAATTTTAAATATTATGTAATTTAATAATAAGGTTGTATAAAAATTAAATAAAAAAAAAAATAAAAAAAACCAAGGGGGCTGGACAATTGTGCTCTAGGATCTAGTTGTCATACTGTCACAGTTAAACACCATATGTTGAAATTTAGTCATATAATATTATTAAATAATTTTATTAAAGTTAATAGATAACACGGTTAGATCAGTGGTAAGAGCGCTGCGACGGAGATGCTGGTGACCTGGGTTGAATGGGTTTTATTCCCCAAAAATATAGTTCTGATAAAATGGTTTAAAAATTATAAATTAAATATTTAAAAATAAAATATGACTGAATTTCAACAGATTAGAGTTTTTATGCTAAAACTCCCATATGCGTTGATTCTTTTAACCCCACCCCCGAACCATTTCCACTTTATTCATATCTAAAGTCATCTATCTATCAACTATCCTCCTCCAACGTACTAATGGATGGATGGATTTGATACCTTAAGAGCCTGATCAACTCTCAATATCGTGTGATCGTCGCCCTGATCCATTCTTCCCTTACTAGATTCTTCCCTTAATAGACTAACCTCTATTAGAAATTTTTCAAACTAATGACGTTTACTCATCAAGAACACCGCTGGCTGAACAAGATTTTTCCAATACTTTCTTAAAATGAGAATTTCGTTAGATACCATTATTTTGCTTTTTCATTAAAGAAGTTTGAACAAATGCTTAATGGAGCCAGCCCATTATTTATAAATAAACTTAGATTAATGCTCTATATAGAGGATATATTGTTTATAAACAATTATCAGAATGAAAATGATTATAGTTTTTGATGTTCATGCAATTAAATAACGGTTTTATATATATATATTGAAAAGTGAAAAAAACATATGATTGAAAGGAGTTTGAGACTTGTTGGAACAAACTATTCTAGTACATGTTCATGACTGTTTAAGGCCGGAGCTTTGTGTGGCATTGAAAATTATTATTTTTCTTCGAATAAAATTATTTTAACCCACATAAGTGTTACAATATTGATACTCCCTATTAAATAAAGGCAGATTAATTAAAGGTTAATTTTGTAGTTATATAATTTATTATGTTTTAACTAGCTTTACATGTTCATAACTGTCTTCCTAACATTAATGGTAAGTATAATGTTATTCCTGACCACATCTACCAGTTATGTGCCAAAGATCTTTTAAACTTAAAATGATACTATGAAATTAAATAAATAAATATCCTTTAGGCGAACCTGTTATAGTTTATTGGATCAAAAATCTTATTTATTGCAACTGTTAACAAATAACAAATTATCTTACAGGTCTAGTAGAATTGAGCAGGACAAAACTAGTTACTAGTAAAATTTCATTAAAATATTTATACAACAGATTTTCTTTATAATTTCAAAAAATGTTTGAATAGATGTAAAGTATATTCCTATCTATCTGTCTCCGTTGTGCCTCAACTATCAGCCTCCTCAATAAGCCCCACCGTTCAGCACTGTCACAAGACCGGGGACATCAGAGAAAATATCACCAAAAGAAGGGAACTTAATATATACCTTCGATTTGGTACTGTGGAGCAATTAGGTGCAAATTTCAACTAGGAGTAGTTGTTATTATTTCTTTGTTGTGTTTTATGGTTCTTAAACCAGGTCCATCGTTACCAAATCACCAAATAAACTATTAATTTACAACATAAAAACTATTGAGATGGATTCTGGAGGTGGCTTAGTTGTGGTATTTCAAAACTCTAACCCACCCCTAATCAAGTATAAGGGAAAAATTAAAGGAAAATTTCAACATCGTGGAACCATCCAAACAAAAATGGCTAAAAGAATCAGTCTTATATACTCCTTGGGAAATATAAAAAAAGAAACTGCTAGAAAAGAGGTAGATAGAAGAAAGAAATAGAAATAGAAGAAGAAATGGTAGTGTTCATTATTATTCATGATCAGAAATTAGATTACCTTTACCTTAAGAGACATTTCATTTCATTTAATTATTTTCATTAACATTTTTCAAGTCTTGAAGAATAATTAGAAAACCAATGAGAATGTATATTAATAAGGTGACTCAAAAGGAAGTATTGAGTAGTATTTACTCCTTTAAAAAATTAATATGGCCAATTAGGGTTACTTTTTAAATTTATATGGTATACATCATGAAATGAACTGTTTGTAGAAAATTATATATAGAATCATCCCAGATTTGACCAGTGAAAACTGAGTCAAGAATTATTAATAGTGGATTGATTATTCAATCATAATCACAAAATCAATTATTAAAAAAGAAATGAATGCACAAAGAATATTAAACTAGTATGTTTTATAAGATGCTCACCCTCCCACCAGGAGCAATCTCATGTCCCCCCCCCCTCCTTCCAATTGCTAGACAATCTGCATCTTTAGTCAGTATTAGTGCTTGGTCAGTTAGTGTTGTATGGAATATTAGATTGTAAGTATTATACATCGTTATGCCCTTATGGAAATTTATTTCAAATTTTTTAATATATTATTATGACGTTAAAAATTGTTTTTATTACGGTTTTGTGTTTATAATACTTTTATTTGAATATATGTATATGAAAAAAATGTTTAATTACTATATCTATATTTTGATTTTGTAAATCTCAGAGATATAAGTAATAGTTGGACAATTAATTTAAATTCGTCTAGTTACATTAGATTTGTTCTTTATTTCCAAAAGATAAAGCCATGTTTCAAATAATGATCGGGATAATTGTATTACTTCAGTGCCAACATTATCTAAAGTTCTATAAAATAAACTCTATTACGAAATGATAAAAAAAAAAGGTTATTTTAATTTTTAAAATATTTCGATTTTTTTTTTTTTCGATAGGAGGGTTCTTCTAAACATTGAATTAGTCTGAGGCATGGGTGGTCGCAGAAAAAAAATCCAGGGTGGAATCAGTCCGAATAAAAACATTAAAAATCGTATATATTATTTCTAAAAGGTATTTTTGGACTTGATAATTAATCATATTCGATGATTGTGGTATCATTTTGAAGATTTTCTTCCCCTTCAGTCCGCGATATAGATCCCTCTGGAAAACTACGAAAAAAAGAGAACTTCATTTGTGCCTACCTTAAAAAATATAGAATTTTTTTCTATTACGTAAATTCTAAAATTAAAAGCCTTTATACACCCTACAGACTGATTAAAAAAAAAAATTATAAAAATCGGTTTATAGTAACAAAGTTATAACCTTTGGAAATCAGTTGCTGTTGTAGTTAACAGCAAAAAAATAAATCATAGGCTGTTTAGTTGTGTTTAATTAGTCTGATATTTTTCCTATTTATTAGGTCACCATTGATATAGAATGCGAATTATTCCCACTGGCTAACTATTACATACATTAAACTTTAAAAAAAGCACTGTTACTTATCCACAAAAAGAATAGAACTGTATTAAAGTAATGTTAATAAATTCTACTGTACTCTTGTGTAAAATTTGTGGCAAATTAGATACGTAAATTTATACAAATAATCTATTTTTCGATATTTCGTTGGGGGGGGGGGGGTCCAGCCCCAATATCCATCCCTGGATTTGGGATCCGCCACTTTTATTAAGTGGTTTTTTAATTTATGGTTTATGGCAAGATTTTAAATCTATGATTTATGGTTTTTATATTGGTTGTTTTTCGGCTGTATTGTTGTATTACGGCATATTTCCCTGCTGTTTTTGTTTTGCTTGGTCTCAAAATAAGAACCGGTAAAGAACTGTTACGATAATTTGGAGCTGTGACAAATCTGTTACTGGATGGTTACAAAGAAGCTGTTACATTTATGAGTTTGATCAGTATTTTATCATTCATTGTGGTTTACATCCAACTACAAAATGTAGGAAGACTAATTAATGTATAAGACCATCTCGTTTGCTACTGGTAATTACCTACAGTTTAACAAAAAATAATAATATTAAGTAAACTGTTAGTTCAATATATTCATTACTAGCTAGGGTGCCCGGCTTCGCTCGGGTAGTTGTGTGGTAGTATTAATAACAGAAAAACTTTAAAATTAAAGGAAATGTAGAACAAAATTAGCACTTTCTTGAAACTTTTAACATGGTATCATATTAAGATTCGATATCTGCAGAGTCCGCCCAAATAAGGAACCCTATATACTTTAAAGGGGGTTGAAAATGGCGAATAAACAATTAATTTTGCTGCAACTTTGTCGAGTCATGCATCGTTTTTGATGGTTTCTGTGATTCTGAATCCTATAAGCCCAATCCAAGCAGTCAGCAGATAAAAAGTTATTAGATTATAGTTGAAAAGTCTATTAGTTAAAAAAACTATATTTCGAGTACAACTTAAGCACCGACTACGGTGGTGGTACTATTAGATCCAGAAGTTTAGAAACTACCGAAGATTCATAGAAACTTTTTTTGTAAGAGCTTTCTTCCAGTTCAACCTCCCTTAAGATATCCCCCCTTAATTTGGCCGGACTCTGCACCTACTATTACAAAGTGAAAACCAAAATATGATGAGGACACAATTTTTTTATCATATTTCTTTTTATCCTGAACTATGAGGGGTGATAAAATCTTATTGAAAAAATGCTGTATTTGGAGTTAGTCATTTTATCAACTGGAATGCTCATTATACATAGTAATAAAACCATTTTTCATAATTACATACAACAAGAACACTTCAAACTTTTTATTTTCGATTTATACCCAGTCAATTCAGCTCATTCAATTTTTGCTTTATGTCTGTTTATTTCGCTCACTGTACTACTAAAAAATGTTCAGTCATATTGCATTAAATTTACTTAAGTAGATGTTATATATTGATTAAATATAATGTGTAAATCAATTAACCTTCTTGTAAGAATATTAATTTTGTAAGGTATCCAGTCGGTTTTCTAATTGATTGCAGATAAGTAAAATCATTATTTTATTTAGAAAGAAATGGTGAACCAATTTTAAAAGTAATTTAAAAAGAACAGCTAAAAAAATATTTAACCTTTACAAACTGAACGGAATGAATGAACAATAAACATTGAGTGAAACACACCCTAGCGCTTCCTGGTGGTCTACAGCTCAAACTAAATTTTTCATTCATAAACTCGTATGTCATTCTCAGGTAGGCTAATTAAATGTTGCGAGAGACTTAAAATTGCAGTCCTTTTCTCTTCAATTTCACACCCTTAAGAGAAAAACGAAAACCTTCTTCTCCGTTAGGGAACATACAGTTACACGCTGACATAAATCTCTTAGTCGTATGTGTAGTCGTTTCTGAGCCTTTTCGGCACGCACATTGTACACTTTACTTTATAATATATATTGATTGATTAGCTCTTTACATTGCTTAATTAACCAATTGAACGTTACGAATAGACTATTATATTGAAGCACCTTCATAGATAAAATTGTTTCCCTAACACTCCAGTTGTACACACAATACTACATTTGTATCGTAGTGGAATTGAGGAGAATGTGAGATTTCTTGCATAGGTATACTAGTTAAAATAAAATGAAGATTTTAACAATTATTTAGAGTTTAACTTGAAACGATGGGATTTAATTTTTCTTTATTTTTCGAATAATTTGCGAATTTTAAATTATTAGGGGCATTAAAGATAACAATTCAAACATACTGTAGAAATACAAAACCATTATTGGACTCTGACTAAGAGGCGTTCGCAGGGGTCCCCTGTGGTATATTGGTTAGCCTAGCCAACTACTAGAACAGAAGGTCGCGGCTAAGTAGCCGGCAGGTGACCTAACACGATTTTTTAAGGGAATAAAAATCCTTGGTTATGCCGTCCTTCGGATGGGACGTAAAATGGATGTCCCTAGCCTGTACGATATCAGGTACTCGTTAAAGATCCTAATTACCCCTGGATCGGCAAACGTTTGGTATTCAAATGTAGCATCACCAATCGCATTATGCCATAAAAGCATAAAGCGACGTTAAATAAACAAACATCTAGGGGGTTGTTTTGTTAAAATTGATGTTCTTAGTTGATTTTTTGTTTAAAAAAAAAAAGATCAACCGTAGTAAAAAATAAATATAAAAAATAGTCAGCTTAACTTTTACACTCAATAAATACAAGTTTGGAACGAATGAATTCCAAAGAGAGAATGAGACAAAGTGCAAAAGTGAGTAACACGAGTTTGGTCGTTTTAGTTTTGTTTTGAACATCTAGGCTACAATTATTATTATTATTATTATCATCAGAAAAAGTTCGGACTAGCGCCCAGCGTCCTTTTTGTATGACAATAGATATTTCAAAAGTTATTGGAGGATTTTTATGAAAAATCTATTTCATAATTTTTATTTAGTTAATGTTTAAAATTTAACAAAATCATTTTAAAATATTCACGTGAAATACTTTCCTATGCTCCTACTAATGATGCGACATCGATTTATAAATAAGTTTGAGCGCCAACAGGTTTTTAAAAACTGGATATTAAAAACATCGATATTTTATAAACATCGTTTCACTATCTATATCGCAACTTTCAATCCAAAACTGTAATGTATGACGTCAATTATATCTTAGGGTATATTTTTCTTTCTTAAGGAAATATTTAAATAATTGGAAAAAATGTAAATTTATCTAAATTAAACCAAATGGTACTGCGCTTTTTACAGTGCTTCTGTATCAAATCATCCAGTTTGCATAAGCAGGTAATTTCAACCTCAAATAATAAGATAACAGGAATCGTTTATAATTTGACTAACGTTATCTCGAGAAAAGGAAAATGTGTGATAAGTTGCGTCATAAAATTGTTTGATATCATATTAAAGAGAATAAAACAAACATTAAAAACGAGATTAAGGAACGGAGATTGGTTTCCGTTTGTTTGGTTTACCTTGGCCAAGGGCGGATCCAGCCGATTGTAATGGGGGGGGGGCTGCAGCTCTACAGCCCTTCCCCTAGATCTGCCAATCAGCTTTTTTTACATTTATGTTCCTTTTCCAAAAATAAAATTCTACTTGTTCTGCATATTATTTGTTCTTTACTATTCGTTACTTCGTTATCGTTAGTTCCTTTACTTGCTTATCGTTACTTCCTTACTATTCGTAAACGTAAATCCATTCAGATACCCAAAAAATTCCTCAAAGGGGGGCTGCAGCCCCTACAGCCCTCCCCCTGTCTCCGCCTGCGACATTGGCAGCATGTCTTAGTCCACCAACAGCCAAATAACTCCTGTCAGATTGAGCGAAATCATTTTTTAAATAACTGACATTATTTAAAGCTCGTTTACAAGAGCTACATTTACTATATATATTGTATTAATAGATCAATGTAAAGAAAAATCTATATTTTTCGGACCTGAGGTATTTGAGATAATCCGCTCAACTTTATAAAGTAATAAAAAAGAAAAAAAAAACGGTGTTTTTAAAATATTTTTTGAGCTGTATTTCAAAAACTATTAGAAAACAGGTGCGTTTTTCTTTTTATTTTTTTTTAAGTTTTCCGCGCTTTTTCTTTTATTATAATATATGACCATATTATAATAAGCGCGGTGCCGAATGGGAAAATATTTTTTGAGATGTACCTAGCCCCAAACTATTTCAAAAACACAATGTTCTCGCTTTTATTTCATTATGCTAAAAATTTATTTCTCAAAATCCTTAAGTCAGAAACATATAAAGTTTCATATTTTTTTTAATTGATATTTTAAGTGGAAAAAAGGGTGAAACTAAACATTTTTAATGCAATTTACCTTCCCACCTTTTTATAAGGAAGCGTAAGTTGGGTTCCTCTTGACAAACATCTAAGCAGACTTACGGCCGTAGGAATGAAGTACCTTAAAAGAGTAGCAGGAAAAACTCGGAGTGATTTCATCAGAAATGAAAGAACAAGAAATTATCTAGGTGTAAAGCCAATACAGTAAACCCTCGATATAGCGAACTGGTAGGGGGTTTGATTTTCATAGTTCGCTATAACGAGATTCGTTATAACCGAGGATTCTTTTTTTTTAATATTTTTTTTTAACCAATGGCCACACTAATTTGATCATATTTCGAAGAAAACTCATTCATTAGAACTAGTTAAATTAATTCGCATTTATGTAATTAATTTTTAGATAAACTACATATTAATTAAACAATGAGATTCAATTATTTACCTGCCAAGTTCACTTGAGAGTTCTTTAGCCTTAGCTTTAATTAGACGGTCTAAGATTGGTATTTGAGATCTCATTTGTTTAAAGCAATTTATCAATTTTTTTCCAAATATTCATGAGCGGCAGAGCGCAGTCGTTTATTTGATGCTGAAGTTAATCCTTGGGCTGCGGTTGAATCTATTTTATCTTTTTTTCATAATGGTTGACAATGTTCATTTTGGCATCCCATATTTTTCTGCGATGGTTTTCTTACTTATAATTCCCGATTCAATATCCTGGAGAATTTTTAATTTTTCCTCGATTGATAAGGATTTACGTTTGTGACACGTTTACCAACGAACTCATTGTGAAAAACAAAAACTATAAACGACTACAGAACGCTGATTCTAATAATACAGAAGTTGAAACATAACTGAGCTAGTTTTGAGAAAAAAGTCAATGGAATTAGAGAGAGAGCAAAAGCAAATCGGATTAGTTAAGAGTAAAAAAACACCTCAATTCTAGAAACTGGAGCCACTTCGTCTTCCCGCACTCATTCTACATAATACAGTAAAAAAAAAAAAAAAATTATAATAAAAATTCTAGCAGTTCGTTATAACAGAATAAAATAATTCTCAGGCATCAAATTTAGTTCGTAGTTCGCACTAACCGAGGATTTCGCTATAACGAGGGGTTCAGCAGAAATATAATGGTAATTTTGGGGGGATAGTATTTTGGTTCGCTATATCGAGGTGTTCGTTATATCCGAGTTCGTAATAATGAGGGTTTACTGTATGTGAGATCCTAGAGAAGAAGCAGCTAAAGTGGTTCGGTCACGTCTGCCGAATGAGCGAAGATCGAGAACCGCGTAAATTTCTCGAAGCTAGGCCTGCAGGCAAGAGGCCAAGAGGCAGACCAAGAAAGAAGTGGATGGACCGAGTGGAACAAGTGGGAGAAAAGGAGGAAGACGGTTGGAATCCATGAAGGCAGGACCGTGATGCTTGGGTCGAGGCTCCTCCACGCTGAGAGGCAGAAAGGATGTAGTAAAAGCAGAAGACTTTTTTTTTAACCTCTATAGGTTACATGCACCAATGCTCAGACCCCTGGCTAAGTTGATCCATATCATATTATTATTTTATTATTCCATAATAACCCAAATGAATCATGGTAGGTCTGTGAACCTGTTGGTCATGGATTTGTAAATTTTTTTTTTATTATCTATCCTTGATACAACATTAATCTCAGGTTTTTTGTGAGCGGGTTTTTAAAAAATATTTGTGCAAACAGCCAAATCTCATCATAATTTGGAACATAGTTCTGTTATATGATCTAAAATAAATTATGTGCAATGGTTATAGGAAAATAGACAAAAAAATAGGCAATGCAGCTTTTTGTTAAATGTTAAGAGAGTTAACCTTTTTTTTTTTTTATTAACTAGGTTTATTAAAAACTTTTCCTTCTTCATTTAAAAATAAATCCCTTTTAAATGACTTCGGTCAAAGAGTCGAAATAACTTTTTGGATGCAATGTGAATGGATATCGATAACACTTAGGTTTCGTATAAAAAAAATCGCGTTGAAGTTAAAAATTATATCTTTCATTCTAGATGTTCATCACTACCTCGTTTCACAGCCGTTAAATCCGACTGCCACGATTCAGGCATTCAGATTATTCAGAAACCAACATAAAACTCCAATATTCCAATATTGCAGGAATTAGATGTCCATTTATATTTAAAGGTGTGTAATAGTCAACTATTTTAAGTTACACATTTTTTTTATTTTGAAAAGCCAACATTTCGATTGCAAAGTGTGGATCTTCACCAGGGCTTCTTGAGTTCAGAGTAATACAGGGACTGAGTCTCTTTAATAAAAAAAATGTGTAACTGAAAATCCTGAGTATTAGGTAATCATCCTATGTTCGGTTATATTTTTATTTCACGCTGTAAGTTAAAACTATAATATCTCAAATAAGTTAATGTATAGTAAGGGTCGATAGTTAATGTATAGTTTTCAATAAGTATTGCAATAAATATATAGTAAGGAAAAGTATTGCGAGAAATTAACTCTTGGAAATTGGTGTGTGTGTGTGTGTGAACAGAACGATTGGTTCGTAACTAAAATTAGCTACTTAAGTTAGGTATATGACCGCGATGTGACACAAAAAATTTCGTCAAAATTGAATAAACGAAGGGGCACTTTATCCCAACATCTTTTTTTCTCTTAACGATGGCTCAAAAACTGCACAAACGATTTTGATTAAACTTATCACGTCATTATGAATTATTCATTAAAATGAAATATGTTTTTATTATCATAGGGAATGTCTGAAGTGGCTTAAATGGCTAAGTGAATAATTTTCCTTTAAAGTACCTTTATTGAGTTTATTTGGTATAATAAATCACATTCCTTAATGATCCGAAGTAGGAAACAATGGCTAAATATAATATTTGAAAGGATTATAAAATATGATTTTCCAAAACAAAAATTTCAATTTCCAGTAATATAAGCTTAGAATTTTAGAAATAGGAATATTCAGTTCATAAAGTGGCAGGAAAATAATTTCTATTTTCAGATTATATAACGAAAACTATTGGTTTTCATGGCAATTAGTAACAAATGATTTTTTTTTTTTGTATTCCCGAATATGGCTGAGACGAAGATAGACAGTCAGACTCGGAACCTCATCAGAAGCGCATTAACTACTACCTTGAACACTGGCGAACAACGGTGTGTTAAAGTAACTCAAGCAAGTGTTTTTACCGACACGTTTTTTGTTAGCGCTAATTATTTTTTGGCCGTTTATCCGGAAATGTTAGTGTTGATGAATTTGGAAGAATTTAAAACGCCTGAGATTTCGAATGCATTATAAATTTTAGCTCAATTAATGAATTAAAATGGCGGGCGGCAAAACTCGTTTGCAGTACGCTTTGCCAATGAAAATCTCATGAAAAGGATTTCAGGAGATGCGTGAACAGCGGAAATTATACTGGAATTCTCGTCTGTGGCAGTTTTTGATTTTCAATCGAAAATTGGGTAATTTTATTTAACCATTTTTTCAAGATGTTTTCAAATGAAACTAAAAAAATTAACGCCTTCAGTTTAAGGATTGGAATATAAAATACGATTGTGACCATGTTGTGAAGTAATATTCCAGCCGCTTACAGGTAAGTAGATGTATATTATCGATGTATATGTTGGACGAAAAAAATCGATGTCTTGAAACATTTGAACACATTAAAAGATTTTTGTTTTTCAAATAAATTCAACATTGAAACTATTTTTTTTTTTTTTTTGGGGGGGGGGGGGTTAAAACGAATGAAAAATGATTTGAAAAAACAACATAAAAAACTGGGATCTACAGCAAATAGGTTTTCTTCTTTTGTTTCAGTCAAGCCCTTTTACTTTATTAGGAAATCAACCTTGAAATTCCACCTTGTCCTGAAAAAGTTTTTTTTTCAATGAATTTTCTCAATTCATCTCCGCCGTCAATTTCGAAAATACAAATAATTGAAATGATTAAAACAGATATAGGACAATATTATCTCTAGTACTAATATCAAAATTAAAAATACGGAGTCACCTGTGGAATAGTGGTTAGCATAGCAACCTAAAATACTAAAGGACGCGGATCCGCGTCACGTGGTGGCCCTAGGAATTTTTGTAAAATAGTACTTTTTTATTAGTAATTTATTAGTTATTAGTAATTTTTGAAGGGAGTAAAAAATACGTACGTATCCCTCGGATAGGACGTAAAATGGCGGTCCCGAGCATGTAGGAATTAGTTCCCGATAGGAAGGCCAGGAAAGGAAGAACGAAAAAATAATATTTTGTATGGAGAAAATCAACTTTAGGGAATATCACAAAAAATAAAATTGTTTTAAAACAACAAATAAAAACAACGTTGCTGTCTATTGAAATAATTTATGTGTTATTTTTTCTCTCTTTTCTAGTAAAATTATGGTTTATCAGTAAATTGAAATATTTTGTCTTTTTCGATTTTTATTATGAATATTCTATCTAATCCCGGCTATGGTTCCTGTAATATTAACTTTTAGAGAAGTAAATAAATGCATTTTTGGGGTCAACTGAGGTGAAGTGGTTAAGCATTGCAAACTACAATACAAATGTTTGCGGGTTTGCGTCCCGTGGTCGCCATAACATTTTTAAACGGAGTAAAAAAATCCTTTGATATGCTGTCCCTCGGATAGGATGTAAAAAAGAGGTTCCGAGTCTGTATGATGTCAGGTACTAGTTAAAAATCCCTATCCTAATTATAACTGGCTAGGCAAAGTTTAGGACTCCCACTGTGGCATAGTCAGATAAGCCTTAGTGGCATAAAGCGACATCAAACAAACAAATATACTCAATTACCTACATACTGTAACACTAATGTGGGTTTAAATAATTTTTATTCACGAAAAATTATATTCCACAATGTAAGACAAACAATAAAAGCTCAAATTATTAACAACGTTACAAAAAGTAAAGTAACGTACTAGTTACAACGCAGTGACGAAAGAGTAACCATATGCTTCGATGTACAGAGCAAGACTAAGCCCCCTCTCCATTGCTTCTTATATTCAGTCCAGAATCGAACATATGTGGTACTAAAACAATTATGTGACTGTTCCAACAAATATTAGAATATACAAATTGTTATGAAGTAACTCAAAAATTGTTGTCCCGTACTTTATTTTGTGTTTCCTCACATCAATTTAGTTCTTAACACGTTAGGTGCGGCAGCGTATTCTAGGGGTATCCTGAATTGAACGGTATCGGTCCCCGGGGTCCGACTGCTGGGATGAGCCACAGACGGTATCGGTCCTCGAGGTCCGATGGGAATGCTGTGACGAAAGCGTCATCTTTTGATTAAAAGGGAATTAAATGAGCGTATCAAGGGTATTATAGTATCTCTTGGTAAGGATTCGATTTAGACATAAGAGGCGCAGTACAGGCCGATACAGGATTTAAGCCATTCTTTATCGAAAATCGGACCTCGGAGTCCGATTCTAAAAAACAGCAGAATTTCAGCTGTTTGCAAAATTTTCTGCACTAAAATGCATTAATCTCATTAAAAATCGACTAAATTGAGTGTTTGAACTGTTCGGAATTACGGACATTTTCATGTGAAAATCGGCTGTTAAGGGGGGGAATGTAAGACATCGGACCCCGGGGACCGATGTCGCACTTAACGTGTTAAGTAAATATTTTTACTTTCACTTACCTATATATGAAATATATAGTAAGTGGAAGTATTGCGATCGTGCAAATTTTCGACTTCCGGTTTTCAACGGAAATACACGTTTTGGGGTCCCCGGAGTCGAAATAACCAAGTCCCGCGAAATGGTCTGTGTGTGTGTCTGCGTGTGTGTGTGTATGTGAACAGACTAGCTCAAAAACTATAAACTGTGGGAACCTGAAATTGGGTATTTAGTGTAGGTATATGCCCGCGATGTGACAGCAAAAATTTCATCAAAATTGCTCAAAGGGAGGGGGTACTTTATTTAATAACTTTTTACGTTTTTTTCGATTTTCTCAAAAACGGCTCTAACGATTTTGATTAAACTGAGTATTTGATCGATTTATATGCCCGAAATATGACTGTAAAAATTTCATCAAAATTGATTAACCGGAGGGGGGACTTTACTTAATAAATTTTGTATCATTTTCACGTGTTTTTTTTATTTACTCAAAAACGGTTTTAACGATTTTGATCAAACTTGGTATTTGATGTATTTATATACCCGAGATATGACTGTAAAAATTTCATCAAAATTGATCAACAGGAGGGGGGACTTTACTTAATAAATTTTGTCCAATTTTTACCTTTTTGATCGATTATCTCAAAAACTCATCACGCCTAAAAATAAGAAATGGCTAAATATGATATATGAAGAAAATCAAGTAAACATATACAGGAGAAAAAAAGAAAAATATTCCGTCAACTCATAAAACACCTTGAGCTCACGCATGCGCCGTACGCCTTTAATGACAAACCAATGCGTTATAATTAAAGCTGTTCTGTTCACAAAACGCATTAATTTCTAATCTAAGTAAGTTGGTAAGTGAAAGTTGTGTGTTGCGTGCACGCACCAGATTTTTTCTTTAAAGGTGGTTAGGAGTGCTGCGAGAATAATACGGAAATTTAGAAGCCAGAACTACTAGAAACCCAGCTAAAAATTACGTGTTCGAGTCCCGCAGCCGAGAGCATAAAACTCGGCATTGAACCTCCGCCTTCTGCCCTGGCCGGGATAAACCCCGCGAAGTTGAGATAGGGGAGGGAAATTAAAAAAATGATCGTATAATTCTTGGTTTTTAATCCAGGATTTAAAATTAGTTCAAGTTGCACAATTAGACTTGATACCTGCAGAATATCCTCCAGTATAAACCCTAGCCCTCGCTGTTATCACCATTGGGGGCATTGAAGGAGATTCTGATGTTTCCGTTACAAATAAAATATGGAAAGCAGAACAGAACCAGCTAACGATTCTCTTCTCTATATGCTAATACGGGAAGGTTGTGTAACCGTGGTAATCAGTCTGCTAACAGAAAATCCTCAGTCAAGGACTCTCAATGTTAAGATAATGGTTCCTTAAAGTATCCACTTCACACTATTCATTAATTGAAGCGTGAAAATGAATAAGGGTATAAGTGCCAAAGAATATATACCACCATTCTTCAGAAATGGATATACCTAATTAATTTTTAGTTTTTAATAAGTAGTTCATTGAACGTTTAAAAGATTGCATGGATGTAAGCGCCTAACGTAGTTCACCTAGTCGATATAAGTCATATCATTACTCGAAAATTTTCTCAAAAGCACTTATACCCTTTTGGATTTCCATGCTTCAATTGTAAAAAGTGAGATAATGGGATGAACTAAAGTAAAGTAAAAAAACAACAACTCAAAACATGATTTAAAAGAATTCTAGACTTTCTGTTGGAACAAATTATCATATCTTGAGGATAATCTACGCTTTCTTAGAACTTTCCAGACAGTTCTATTTCAGAATAAATATAATGAGCGATGGACTGAAGAGTTAGGAAAAAATACAAATAATTTACGAGGAATTTATTTTTTAGTTTACTCATAAAATACTTATTTTATTATGAAATAATATAATTTAAAAGGTCGCAGGATTAGTACATGGGCGTCCGCAATGCGAAGGGGGGGGGAGTATGGGAGTGCAGCTCCCCCCCCTAGAAAATATGAGAAACGAAATATACAACAAGACATTATCAATTTAATTAGTGATGTAGAATATATTTTAAGCTCAATGGAAACCTGTGAAAGTCACATCACAGGATTAAGAAATAATATAATTAGGAAAATAGGAAATTATATTGAACAAAATAAAACCAAGAATCAAAAATTAATTTACCAAATCTGGGAGCATGATTTAAAAGAGGTGCTAAAATTTAAAAAGAAAAACCCCCAATTAATTGTTTTAAAATCAGATAAAACTAAAAAAGTGGCTATTATGGAGGTAAAGGATTATGATAGAAAAATGCAAGAACTTTTAAATGAGGACAATACTTACAGGAAAATTAGGTTGGATCCATTACCAGAAATAAAGAAAAAATTAACTAAATATATTGAAAGGTTATATGCCCACAAATTTATAGATGAAAAAGATAAAAAACAACTAATAGACCAACACTGCATTAACCCTAGAATTTTTGGATTGATAAAGCTTCATAAAGAAGAAAGAAATTTACGTCCAATTGTTGATGGTAGAAAATCTCCTATATATAAATTTTCCAAATATTTGAAACCTTCATTAGATAACCTAGCCAGTGACAATCCTTATGATGGCAAGAATTCCATAGAGGTTAAAGAAAAATTAAGAGGTATAAGCATTAATGAAGATGAATTAATGATAAGTTTTGACATTGTATCCCTATTTACTAATGTGCCACTTAAAAAAGTATATAATATCATAGAAGAAAATTGGGAGAAAGTGGTACCACACACAAAAATAAAAAATAAAAACCTATATCTAGAGGGGATAAAACTGGTATGTGAAAATGGGATATTTAGTTATAAAGGAGAATTATTTAGACAACTTTTGGGACTGCCAATGGGGGGTGTAATGTCAGTGGTGCTGTCTGGGTTAGTGATAAACGATTTAATTAAAGAAGCAATAATAAAATCAGGGATAAAGCCCAAAATAATAATGAAGTATATTGATGATATATTCTGTATTATAAATAAAAATAGCACAAAGAAGTTCTTAGAGGCATTAAATGGATATCACAAAAAGCTGAAATTCACGATGGAAGTAGAACAAAAAGGCAAAATCAGGTTTCTGGATATAAACATAGTCAGGATCAATAATAAAATTTACACCGAGTGGACTAAGAAACAAACCACCAGTAACATCATCCTAAATTATCTATCATTACATCCACACCACATGAAAATAAATGTGATGAATAACATTATTAACAAGGCCATAAAAGTAAAAGACGAAATATTTTTAAGTAATATAAAAACCAAAATATTTCAATTATTCATGGATAATTTTTATCCCAAAAATATAATAGAAAAGGCATGGGCGAAAAATATTAATCTAATAATTAATAAAAGCGTGAAAAAGAAAAGTACCCAAATAGAGAAAAGAAAAATAATAATAAAAAAATATGTTAAATTAACATACATTAAAGGATTGGCAGAAAATATTCAAAGAGCCTTCAAGGAATATGATGTAGAGGATTACAACTTTACATTCAGACCCACAAATAAAGTGAAAAACACATACAATAACTTAAAAGACATAATTAATAAGGATTTGCAATCAAACATAGTTTATAAAATAGATTGTCTCAGATGCCCGGCGACATACATAGGAGAAACCAAGCAATATTTAAAAGACCGGATTTATCAACACAAAAATGATTGTAAAAATGGCCTAAAAAATATTAACAAATCTGCATTAGCCAAACATTCAGGAGAACTAAATCATGAATTTTATTTTGAAAATGTGCAGATCTTAAATAAGGAAGAAAACAGTACAAGAAGAAAACTGCTGGAGGCAATACACATTTCTGAAAATATAAAAAATGCCATAAATTTCAAAACAGACTCGAGAAGCATTAACCAGTTACCATATATGGAGAAATACTAGAAAAAATTAACAAATAAGAAAGGGAAAGAGAGAAAGGGGAGAAAAAGGAAAATAGGACACGATTCTGAAAGAATGTAATGTGTGTATGTGGGTGTGTGTGTGTCTATGTATGTATGTAAGTAAAAGTAAAATTTTTTTTTTTTTTTTTTTTTTTTTTTTTTTTTTTTTTTTTTTTTTTTTTTTTTTTTTCAAACATAAAAATGTATGGTTAGCAGTGTGGAGTCCATTATCCCTTAATCCTCCCTGAACTTTGAACAATGAAAATATTAAACAGGTAGTTAGTTGGACAAGGGTAACAGATACCTATTTATTTTAATTATTAATTGACAAACCACTGATGGTGGATTTTTAGAAGACAATTTTTATCAATCAAATTTAGGTAATTGTTAATAATTTATTAATTTATTATTAATTTCATTGTTGATTTAGTAGTAAGTTATGAAAAAATTTAATTGTTATTGTGTTTTAGATGAATTGTTATCAGAATAATAGAAAATTGTTAGCAAATATGTTAATTTAATAAATAATTTGTAATATGTTGCCTTACAGCACTGAAGATGGCCGAAATGGCCGAAACGTTTGAAAGGCTAATGAAAAATAGTGTTGAGACTTAAAGCTCAATGAAAAATAGTGTTGAGACTTAATTGGTCGCCCTTATCCACAGTTTGAAATATACAAAGTAAATAAATTCGTATTCATTTACTATATTGTAACGTGAAACAAAAAGAACAACACCATATGGTCGAAAAGAGTTCTAGACTTGTGTTGGAACTGTTGGAACAAACTGTTCTAAGGGGTCACTTTTGGTATAGTGGATAGCATAGGATCTTACAATACTAATGGTCGCGGGTTCGCGTCCCGAGGTGGACCTAGGATTTCTTAATGGGAGTAAAAAATCGTTGGCTATTCAGTCCCTCGGATAGGACGTAAAATGGAGGTCCCGAGCCCGCTACTATGTCACGTACTCGTTAAAGAACCCTATCCTAATTATACCTGGATAGGCAAAATTTAGGACTCCCACTGTAGCATCGTCCGATTAGCCTTAGTGGCATAAAGTGACGTTAAACAAACAAAACAAAGAAACTGGTCTAGTACATGCTCGTGACTATTTGGAGAATATTCTACACTTGTCTGGATCCTTCTAGACTGTTTTGATTCAGATTAAATATAAGAAGCGATAGGCTGGAGAGTTAGTCTTGCTCAGAAGGTCGATCATATGGTTACTTTTGATGATTGTTGTAATTACAAGTAGATCATTCTTGCAACCCTTTTGATTTTTTGAGTTTATATTATTTGTGTGAGATTGTAAATTATTATTTTATTTTAAACTAGCTGTATATATCGGTTTCACCCGGAGAATTTCATTTTTTAAATCTATAAAATCTATAAACTGAGACTTTTATCGATTTAAACAGTTGATTTTGTAAAAACCAATGTAAAGCGTAATCAAAATGATTATTATACCCAGAGATCGGCCGAAGTTATGCAATTTTAATATGGACAGGTGTTCGCACCTGGTCTGAAAGAACCACTGAGCGAAATTTGGAAAATTTAGGACAAACGGTATGGATTTCTATAAAGAACAAACAAAATCATCTTTATATACATAGATCATATCTGTATAACCCGGTTTCACACGGGGAATTTCATTTTTCTAAAGAAACGGTCGATTTCGTAAAAAAAAAAAAAAAAAAAAAAAAAAAAAAAAAAAAAAAAAAAAAAAAAAAAAAATTGTAAAGTGAGATCATTATGATTTTTATAACAATAAAGAATACCAGCTGAAAATCGGCTGAAGTTATGCAATTTTAATATGGGCAGGTGTTCGCACCTGGTCTGAAAGAACCACTGAGTGAAATTTGGAGAATAAAGAATATCAGCTGAAGATCGGCTGAAGTTACGCAATTTTAATATGGACAGGTGTTCGCACCTGGTATCAAAGAACCACTGAACGAAATTTGGAGAATTTAGGACAAACGGTATGGATTTCTATAAAGAACAAATAAACAAAAAAACAAACAGAATTTCAACTTTATTTATATAGATAAAATTATTACCAAGTGTTACAATATGTTGGGAAATAAACAATAGTGAAGGGACTTGGGAATGCGTTTTTATAAATAGTAGATATTTAGGACACTAATAGATCAAATACAGCCAAAACAACATGGTGGTTACAGTCTATGTGTGCTGACTTAATCGCATTAATATGATCACCAAATATAAATCATTCTTAATATATATATATATATATATATATATATATATATATATATATATATATATATATATATATATCCATTAATACAATTTAATTATAACATAAACAATAGGAGATCCTAAAATAACAATTACTAAACGAGCATAACATTATTTAGAAAGCGTTTTATTCGATGGACAAACGTAACCCAAAAATTACCCTGGACTGATAACCTGAAGGAATTAAAAGAAGAGATCAACCAAGATTTATCGGATGGGCCAAGTTCAAGAACAATTGGTGGGATATCGTCTCATTGAGGAACTAGTTTCCGACAGGAAGGCCTAGAAACGAATGTTAAAATGATTTTTGGTTGGGGAAAATCTCAAATTCAGGGAATTTCTCTAAAATTATAGTTCAGTAAATGGAAATATTTTGTCTTCTTCAATAGTTTTATAAATACACTAGCTTAACCTGGCTACGCTTACTGTATTATTAACCTTTAGGGAAGTGAATAAATGCATTTTTGGGGTCACCTATAGGGTAGTGGTTAGCATTGCAAGATACAATACATTCATAAAAGCATAGCAAGGTTCGCGTCCCGCGGTGGCCCTGAGAGTAAAAAAACTCTTGGCTGTGCCGTCCTTCTGATACCCCGTAAAATAGAGGTCTCGAGCCTGTACGATGTCAGGCACTCGTTGAAAGTTCCTAATAATACCTGGCAAAATTTATTACTCCCTCAGTAGCATCGTTCACTTAGTTTAGTAACATAAAGGGACGTTAAACATACAAACATAAATACATTCCAGTGAAATTTACCAAAAACATCATTACCACAGATTTCACTCTTCAACACTACAACACCCTAATCCACTCATCCATTCTCTTTCCTCCTCCCTGTTACCTGGTCAGCCTCAAAGACACCTTCTACAGTTACATATCTAAAAAATGTCAAATTATTGATTTCCTTGAGCGAAACACAAAAGAGATCACATTTCCTTGATGCGCCACACAGGAGGCGCATTCAGAACCAGTCAAAAGTTTAGACTCACTTGTATTTAATTCACAATCTTCAAGTTTAAAATAGTTATTTATTATACAAGTGACGAAAGTAGATCATTTTACAACTCGAGTGAAACGTTTACCCACACGAGCGAAGCGAGTGTGGTAATTTCACGAGAGTTGTAAATTCTACTTTTTTCACGAGTGTAATATTAAATTTTTTCTGTAATCGTGTAATACATGATCAGATCTAACCAGAATATGAACAAAATTAGGATGTTGTGAAGATTATGGTATGTTGTTGGTAGGTTATAAGCATGGTTGTGAAGTAGTGCAGTTATAAACAAGTGCAGGTTATAAACAAGGAAGGTAATTATTATTATATTTAAATTTTAAAATATATTGATTATTTCCACTAATAATTCATTCACATTTCAATTTATTTTGTTAAAATAAATTCTTACAATGTTAAGGAACATTTAAAAGCATTTAATTTCCATCTTCAAATTATTTTTTAATTTGTACTTATTACTAATTAAGAAGGCTATTCACTTTCTTCACTTGTGAAGAAAGTAATCACTTTCTTCACTCTAATGCAAAATGTTTCACTTTCTTCACTCATTTCAGTTTAGTAATGTTACCATTATTCAACGATTACAGAAAAAAATAATTGTAACTCAAGAGATAACGTTTCAAAAATCACATGACTGTTTCGAATACAATCTATATAAGTAAAGATGAAATTCTGTTTGTTTGTTTGTCCCAAAGTCTCCAAAATTCGCTTAGTGGTTCTTTCATACCAGGTGCGAACACCTGTCCATATTAAAATTGCATAACTTCATCCGATCTCTGGCTATATTCTTTATTGTTATAAAAATCGTTATGATCTCGCTTTATATTAGATTTTTACGAAATCAACTGTTGGAGTGGGAAAAAAAAATTTCATTTCTGTCCTAACCAACTTTTCTTGACCCACGGCTTTTTTCATTGTTTTTTAAAATTCCCTGGGTGAAACCGTGATATAAAGCTAGGTATAAATAATTTAAAAATAAAATTATAGTTGTTATATAGTTCAATAAATAAAGTGTTGAGTCTAAACTTTTGACTGATACTGTATCTACAAGGAAAATATAATAATAATAACCGATTTTTAGAATTTAGCTATTCTATTTATTTTGCTATTATTTAATTTGTTTTTTTATAAAGCATTATGTACGCATCTCAGATAATATACTTACACGTGGCTATGATATATTATGTGGGTACATAACGACGTTGTAAATCACTATTAAGTAAATGTGCAAATAGAACCCATTTAATACACCACGTTATCTACATATAAGTTCTTTTTGTCATTTTATAACCTCTGAAGAGTGCACACCCTCCCACAAATCTCGCTGGTGCAACTAACCTCCAAGTTTGCTGAGATCCGCCATTCATATATAATTATTCTTCCAAATTCTTTAGTGGACATTTTCCCAGTTGTGATGTAGAAGGAGTGAAGAGAAGAGACAGCTAAGAAGAGAAGAAGACAATTGGATGATTGCCTGCATTAGTGAGTGCACCAGCGATTGCCTTTTCCTGCCAGCCTCCGGCCAGCCAGCTTTCCGATCAGCTTCTTGCTTCTTCATCATCTTAGCTCAGTTCTTCTTCATAGCTCTTTCCTACATAAATAGTTTTATCTAACGCTTTCAGTATTATTGTATCATAATAGTATATTTCTGATCCATCAGTGGCCTAAAGAGAGAGAAACACTTTATTCATTATAAAAGTGATGCTGCCCAACTACATTGGGTTGCTAATACACAGCATATATAAATCCTATTTTAGACTATTTTTAACACATTATTTAATAATATATAATAATAATATCATTCATGCTTATATACATATTTATACCTATATGGTTTTATTTTTTTTATATAAGTATATATTTTTTTTTTATTTTTTTTTTCTATCTTTAACTCAAACCCCCGCGTGCTCTCTTGAATTAGAAAAATTACATTTAACAATTAGAAACTTGAAATAAAATATATATATCATGCAGCAACAAAAATAAGAATAAAATCAAAATAAAGACACTATCAGGCATATAAATCGGCAATAAAAAAGATAATAAAATTTAACAAATCATTACATAACTAATTATAATAAACTAAATAAATAAATACACATATAAATAAATACATACATAAACAAATAACTTACATACATACATGTCCCCTCACCAGTCTTAAATTCAGCCACCACCATAAATGTGGTGATGTATTATACCCAGGGAGTCCAGCACTATACTCTCCGCCAAGCTGGCTACGTCCTTTAACTCCACTCCAAGATCCTCCATGAAGCTCCTGGTTAACCTAGGTATGGTTACGCGGGCTCCGAACCAAAGGCCTCTCACGTGGCACTCTCTCTCGCCGAAGCTCTCGCGGAACCTCTCTTTGAGAAAAGGGATACACTTTTCATATATTCTTTTTTTTTCCTCGTCAACTTTACTCGCCTGATCTAGGTCATTAGATTCGTACCTCACGGTGGAATCCAGAATGACAGCCGACTTTCCGATCTTCGGGAATGCCACTATATCGGCATATCTCGTGGATCCATCCGTATCCACACAATACACTTCCTCGAAGCAGGCGAAGTCTCTTTCCTTCAGGAGCCTCATCAATGCATGTTTGACCCTGTGGTGACGGCGAGTTATCAGGAGCGAGTTGTTGGGGCATTTCCCCAGCACGTGTGCTGGTGTTTCAGGCTCTCTGTCACATTTGCGACAGAGGGACCCAATTTCTCTCACCTGTCCGCTGACACCTGGGACTCCGCGCAGGGGTGCATAATTGATGTTCAGCTTCAGGGCATTGGACCATTCAGACCCCGAAAGTATCTGCTTCTCGTACATGTATTTGTTAGCTTTCGGGGTGTCTTTAAAATGTCCTACTCCAATGCCCTGCCACCTGCAGTTGGCCCATTCCTCAAACGAGTTTTCTCGTAGCGACTGCCCTAGAGCTCTCATATTCCGGTGCCCCTGTTCAACTCCCAATCTCTCAGCACACTCTGCTATCTCCGCCGAGTAATCAAATGTAGATTGGAACAGGGCATCCGGCACATTGGACAGTCGCTGAGCAATGGACCAGTGTTGAAGAGGAGCTTCCCATTGGCAGCAGATCAAACCCAATCCTCGGTACCTCCTGGGAGCGTACAACATCGCCGTGGAGGTGTTAGCAGGAAGACCAATTATGGCCTTCACGCTCCTACGAATCATGGTGTCGATTCCTTCCAACACCTCCGGACGCAGCTTTGTTAAAGGCGCAGTTTGGAGAGGGTAAGTGAGACCCGGGAACAGATATTGGTTGACAATGTTGAGCTTTTGTTCGGGCTTCAACAAGCAAGTAATACATCCCGGATAGAGTGGAGAGAGTCCCATATCATTCTTAAGGATGACCAGAAGAATGTTAATGGGATTCTGGTGCTACTACAAAGACAACTGAATAATGTCACTGGCCATTTTAATCGGTTATGCATGTTCATTAAATTAATTCAGATTACAACACTTGATTTTTTTTTTTTTTTTTGTTGAATTACTGCACTGTCTCTGATCAGTGATTTCTGCTGTCCCTCTGAAAAGGTTACCCCCTATGGATTGTAAAACTCCATTTTTTGTATTCAATATTTGTTTTATTAAACATGTCGATATTCATTTTATCTATACAAATAAAGATGAAATTCTGTTTGTTTGTTCTTTATAGAAATCCATACTGTTTGTCCTAAATTCTCCAAATTTCGCTCAGTGGTTCTTTGATACCAGGCTCGAACACCTGTTCATATTAAAATTGCATAACTTCAGCCGATCTTCAGCTGATATTCTTTGTTGTAATAAAAATCGTAATGATCTCGCTTTACAATGATACTTTACGAAATCGACCGTTTCATTAGAAAAATGAAATTCCCCGGGTGAAACCGGGATATGCAACTATAATCTATGTAAATAAAGATTAAATTCCGTTTTTTACTTTCACTTACCTATATATGAAATATATAGTAAGTGGAAGTATTGCGATCGTGAAAAATTTTGACTTCCGGTTTTCAACGGAAATACACGTTTTGGGGTCCCCTGAGTCCAATTAACCAAGTCCAATGGTCTGTGTGTGTGTGTGTGTGTGTGTGTGCGCGCGCGCGCGTGTGTGTGTGTGTGTGTGTGTGTGTGTGTGTGTGTGTGTGTGTGTGTGTGTGTGTGTGTGTGTGTGTGTGTGTGTGTGTGTGTGTGTGTGTGTGTGTGTGTGTGTGTGTGTGTGTGTGTGTGTGTGTGTGTGTGTGTGTGTGTGTGTGTGTGTGTGTGTGTGTGTGTGTGTGTGTGTGTGTGTGTGTGTGTGTGTGAACAGACTAGCTCAAAAACTATAAACCGTGAGAACCTGAAATTTAGTATTTAGTTTAGGTATATGCCCGCGGTGTGACAGCGAAAATTTCATCAAAATTGCTCAAAGGGAGGGGGTACTTTATTTAATAACTTTTTACGTTTTTTTCGATTTTCTCAAAAACGGCTCTAACGATTTTGATTAAACTGAGTATTTGATCTATTTATATGCCCGAGATATGACTGTAAAAATTTCATCAAAATTGATCAACCGGATGGGGGACTTTACTTAATAAATATTGTATCATTTTCAAGTGTTTTGTTTTATTTACTCAAAAACGGTTTTATCGATTTTGATCAAACCTAGTATTTGATGTACGTATATGCCAAAGATGTGACTGTAAAAATTTCATCAAAATTGATTAACCGGAGGGGGGACTTTACTTCATAAATTTTGTATCATTTGCACGTGTTTTTTTAATTACTCAAAAACGTCTTTAACGATTTTGATCAAACTGGGTATTTGACGTATGTATATGTTAAAGATGTGATAGCCCGCATTTCATCAAAATTGCTCAAACGGAGGGGGCACTTTTTTTTCTTAACTATTTTTACCTTTTTTTCGATTTTCTCAGAAACGGCTTTAACGATTTTCATCAAATTCGTCATGTTTAATGAAAATTAGGTGTTATTTAATATCAGGTAAGCTTTATCATTATTAAAATGTTCTGGGGGAGCTTAAATGGGGTATTGGCCTTTTTTGTTTGATTGTTTTTGTTTCCTATGAAGTATCTTTCTTTTTGTTTATATGGAGAAATAAACTGTCTCTCATTACGCCTAAAAATAAAAAATGGCTAAATATGAGATATGATAAAAACCAAGTAAACATATAGAGGAGAAAAAAAGAAAAATATTTAGTCAACTCATAAAACACGTTGAGCCCACGCATGACGCTTTTAATGACAGACCATTGTTCATAATTAATGCCCTTCTGTTCATTTAATGGAAATGATTTGTTTCATGGGAAATAAATGAAATATTCAACAAGTACGTAGAGAATTATAAAATCAGTCGACTTGGAGTATTATGCTTGCATTGCTGAATTATCTCAAGTAAAAACTTTTATTTAATAATAAAATAAATTAGTGTTTGTTATAGAGCAAATAAAAACAAAAATAAGAAATGAATGTGGAAAAATGTGTAACTGAGTGAAAAGTGGCATTAACACAACGCATTAATTTCTAATCTAAGTTGGTAAGTGAAAGTTCTGTGTTGCGCGCACGCATCAGATTTTTCTTTATAGAAATCCATACCAGGTGCGAACACCTGCCCATATTAAAATTGCATAACCTCAGCCGATCTTCAGCTGATATTCTTTATTGTTATAAAAATCGTTATGATCTCGCTTTACATTGTTTTTTTACATTAGAAAAATGAAATTTCCCGGGTGCAACCGGGAAATAAAGATGAAATTCTGTTTGTTCTTTATAGAAATCCCTACCTTTTGTCCTAAATTCTCCGAATTTCGCTCAGTGGTTCTTTGATACCAGGTGCGACCACCTGTCCATATTAAAATTGCATAACTTAAATTGGATAACTTTACATTGGTTTTTACGAAATCGACCGTGTGAGTCGATAAAAGTCTCACTTTACAGATTTTATTGATTTAAAAAATGAAGTTCTCCGGGTGAAACCGGTGAATACAGCTAGTATAGAATAATCCTAGAATAGAAAGATTTTCTATAATTATTACAGACAATCTTTCTTTGTTTTAGATACGTAGTTTAGTTTCTGCGGTTTTATAAAGTGAACCAACACTTCATACGTCTCCTTAGTGGATCCTTGGAGTTTTGTGGCTGTGAATAGAGCTAGTTGGTGGCTTACAATTTTTTGTTTATTTACTTTTCATTTTATTTGATCATCTCTAGTCGGCTTTCACCATGAGTTCTAAAAGGTCGAAACAATTATGGGCTGCCTGGGAGTCTAAAAATGTTTATTGTATTGAAAAATGAGCTTACATTCTAAAATTGGAAAATGCTGATTTCACTGCTAAAATTGAGGCCCATTTTCCAACTAGCCACTTCATGCATGGCTAATCGGACGATGGTACAGTAGGAGACCTAAACTTTGCCTATCCGCCTTAACCAAAGATTTTGTTTACCTCCTTTAAAAAATCCTAAGCCTAACGGGGTGCGAAACCATAACGTTTAGCATTGTAAACTGTTATACTAGCCTCTAAACCACAGTTAAACCCATATGGGTTGGAATTTAGAGTGAGTCTATTAAGAAAATCTGTGATATGGTATTTAGCGACCAATGTCTGAACGACATTTTTTTCTTGTACCGCTACGGTATATTCTTGTTTAAACATTTTTTGAAGTGTAACCGAATGTATTATTAACTAGACGATTATAATTTACAAATATTTTATTACTTCCATATATAAACATATTTATCACTTAGGGTGAAGCCTATTATAAATTTAGAAATTTTATAAAATATTTCAAATAAAATTCTTCTAAAGCATAATATCTATGAGCGAATGATTCATTCCTCGAAAATTCATAGCCTTAGATCGTAACTAAAAAATGTTTCGTGTCATCGAAATTTAATATTTGTCTAGGATTATATTTATTTCAATAAGATCTAATAGATATGGGCCACATGTGGTGTAGTAGTTAGCATAACCAACTGATACACAAATCGAGGGTTCGTAGCCCGCCAGGTGGACCGAGCATACTTTGAAAGGAGTTTGGACGGCATCATCGTAAAGGGCGTGAAAAGCACGTGGAGGCCCGAGCCTATACGATGTCAGGTACTCGTTAAAGATCTCTATCCTAATTGTACTATGTTGCAAAATTTAGGAGTCCCACAGTAGCATCGTCCAAATATTATCAATCATAGCATCCATAAGGTAACGTTAAATAAACAAACAAGCTCTAATAGATATATATTTTCTTCGATGGAAATTAGATGGTTATATAAAATATTAAATACTTTATTCTATCGTTCATTGTATGTGGTTTATTAATTTACGATTTTTTTTTTTTTTTTTTTGTTTCTTTTCAGAGGATACTTTTTTTTTTCTTAGAAAAGGCTAATTGGTTGATTTCATTCCCGACAAATGAGGGAAGCATAGCTTTTTTTTTTATTCCATTAGTAACTTTTAGTTCCTTTTTTGTAGAAAGAATCATTATTGAAATTCAGACTGAGGTTGTATTTGTTGACTGAATTTTATTCAACCTTGGTTCGAATCCTTGAAAAATTACGGAGCTCAGGCGCGACTAAAATATCTTCTTTAATAAAAAAAAAAAAAAGAAGTAAGATACTGTTTACTATCTCAATGTGTCTTAATTGTTATTTATTTATTTTTTTAAGAACAGTTCCTAGTACCTGTAATATCTTACAGCTGATAATTGGTTTAATGATTATTTTACCCATAAAGAAGTCTTCAGTATTCATTGAATCATGATATAATGTATTCTAACACTTCTCTCGGTTTAAATAATTTTTATTGAACGAAAATTATAATTCAAAATATCTGACAATTAATTAAAAATGGAATAATTAATAATGTTACAAAAGTATCAACTTGTAACGAAATAATTAATAATGTTACAAAAGTATCAACTTATAACGACACAGTAACACAAAAGTAACCATATGATTCGATCTTCAGAGCAAAAATAAGACTCCAGTCCATCGCTCCTTATATTTAGTCCGAAGCACAACATGTAGGTACTAGAATAGTTGGTAACTGTTCCAACAAAAATTCCAGAACTGTTTTCAATCCTTGGTTTGTGTTTCACATTACAATATTATATATTATACAGAACATAAACTAAGCTTTGTGTACGCCAGATAAACCACATGAGAAATTTTTTTTTTTTTTTGGTTGATTTAAATGATTTTGGTTCAAACTTATGTTAAAATATACATTTAAATTTGGTAAAGGAATTATATATAAATGAAATATGGTATAGGAATTTTAATTCTGAAATGAGAGTAGGGGAGAGCGGGGTTGGTTGGCAACAGTTTTCACTTTTTTTATTGTTGTGTCGTTCCTGTTAATATAATCCCAATAGGGATGATACCACTATCAACTCCAAGTATTAGAGTACTTCAAGATATTTTCACCGCATAATATTTAATACTAAGATTATGGAAAATTGAAGAATTCGTCAATCAAGAGTATGCCAATTAACCCCCCGTGTGGGGCAGGTTGGCCTAGAAGGTAGGGTTGTTTAGCCATCTCATTCAAGTACTGCCTGACACATATTATTGTTATCAAAAGCTGCACTATAATGGTATAATAATTTTGAATCGGTTTTAACCAGCTTTTAAGGGAAAATAGAATGACATTAGAAGAAGATAGTTTAGACTGTCGTCACTTTCTGCATAAGAAAAATTGCTCTCATCCTCTTTGCTGGAACTAAAGACAATTGTTTAATTTCACCTTTGTTTATGTTTACCTTGCTTTTGTGAATTGCTACTGCTCCAACAAACCCCAGTTGAAGAGAGCCAACTAACCCCACAGGAGAGATAATATTAAAGATGGCTGCCAGAACAGGGGAGAACAATAAAAAAAGAAACTGGTGAGTCGAAAGGTTAGGTTTTTCAAAGGAGTTTGGAACTATGTGAACAGAATCGGAGTGAAATGTTTTGCCATTCCTTAAAACCAAATTTACTGAACATATAAAAATTTACTTACATGTTGTAAAATGAATCAATGAAGCACACGTTTCTCTACACACATGGTACAATGGTGGGCCTTCACAACAGGAGTGACGGAAACTATATGCCAATGGCCAACCTGCCCCCTATGCTAACCAACCCCGCTCTCTCCTACAAAATTTCCAATTTTTAAATTTTTATTTCGATTTCTTTTCTCAAATTATTATATATGAAAAAAACAGTACCTTTAACGTTCTAAATATCTTCCTTGTCAAATTAAAAAATATTTCGAAACAATTGAGTGACCAAACTCGGAAAAGTGGACCTAAAGGAGGTACCTAAAAGTGTACCTCTTTTTAGGAGAAGTTCGTAATATGCCGTTTATTCCTGGGTTACTTAAACTGTTTGGAATCGATAAAACTAAATTAATCGAATTTGTATTGTAATCCAATCGGCAGAAATTTGAACATAAAATCATATAAAGTCATATAGGTAGTGTTTTGAAGTCGTAACATCAGATTTAAGTTAGTACTAGTTGGCCTGTGAGAATAATTTCATAGCGTATCAATCAATGACCTTATAGCCTTGATTTGAGACTAAGTAAACACACACCATGGTACATATATAGAAGAGAATTTTTTTTTCGCTATTTAAACAACTATAACATGAACAGGATTCAAAAGGCTGTGACTTTGTAAGTAATAGTCCAATTTTCATTATTCTTTGCTGAGACATTTCATTTTGCAATTACAAAGAATCGATAGTTTGAGTTATGCACTAATAAACTAGTAAACAGTTCATATCTCTTAGTTTTTAACTTTCAGATTTGTCTCGTATCAGCAAATAAACAGGAAAATAAACGTAGCAGATTAATCAGAAAATTTCGGAGAATGTAGTGATCTTGGCTGCATGGAGAATATTTCTGCAGGGAGATTCTTTTTTGTTAAAGCCATGATGAGGCTGCTGTCGGTAGAAAGACACATTCAATTTTCATGATTTTGTTTGATGGTTAAACATCACTCAAAGGCACTAAGGCTAATCGGACGATGCATCAATGGGAGTTCTAGGTATATTTAGGATAGGGATCTTTAAAGAGTACCTGACATTGTATAGGCTCGGAACTACAATTTTACGTCCTATCAGAATATCAATATATTCATCAAAATATATCAGAGGGCATAGCCAAGGATTTTCGACTCCCTTTTTAAAAATCCTAGGGCCACGATGGGACGCGAACCCAAGACCTTTAGTATTGTAGGTTGCTATGCTAATCACTACACCATAGGTGACCCCCTTTCGTGATGTTTTTCAATTTGTATGGAATACAGGGACACTTTAATTTTGTTTTTAATTAATCGATAATCAATCAATATATATTATAAAGCAAAGTGTACAATGTGCGTGCCGAAAAGGCTCAGAAACGACTCTACATACGATTAAGTGATTTATGTCAGCGTGTAACTGTATGTCCCCTAACGGAGAAGAAGGTTTCTGTTTTTCTCTTAAGGGTGTAAAATTGAAGATAAAAGGACTGGAATTTTAAGCCTCTCGCATCATGTAATTAGCCTACCTGAGAATGACATAAGAGTTATGAATGAAAAATTTAGTTCGAGCTGCAGACCACCAGGAAGCGCTAGGATGTGTTTCCCTCAATGTTTATTGTTCATTCATTCCGTTATATTTGTGAAGGTTATATATTTTGTCAGCTGTTCTTTTTACATTACTTAAAAATCAAGCGAAAATAATTAGTTTCACCTTTTCTTTTAAAATAAATTAATGATTTCACATATCTGCAATCAATGAGAAAACCGACTGGATACTTTACAAAATTAATTTTCTTATAAGAAGGTTAATTGATTAACACATTACATTTACTCAATATCTAACATATACTTAAGTAAATTTTATGCAATATGAGTGAGCGAATAAAAACAGACATAAAACAAAAAAGAAGAGCTGAATAGACTGATTATAAACCGAAAATAAGTTTGAAGTGTTCTTATTGTATGTAAGTATGAAAAATGGTTTTATTACTATGTTTGATGAGCATTCCAGTTGACAAAATGATGAAATGACTCCAATAATACAATTTTTTCAATAAGATTTTATCACCGCTCATAGTTCAGGATAAAAAGAAATATGATGAGAAAATTGTGCCCTCATGATATTTTGGTTTTCACTTAGTAACAGTAGTTAAGGGAGGTTGAACTGGAAGAAAGGTCTTACAAAAAAAGTTTCTATGAATCTTCGGTATTTTCGGTAACTTCTGGATCTAATGGGACCATCGCAGTAGTCGGCGCTTAAGTTGTACTCCAAATATAGTTTTTTTAACTAATAATCTAATAACTTATTATCTGCTGGCTGCTTGGAATGAATGGGCTTATAGGATTCATAATCACAGAAATCATCAAAAACGATGCATGACTCCACAAAGTTGCAGCAAAATTAATTGTTCATTCACCATTTTCAACACCATATAAAGTATATAGGGTTCCTTATTTGGGCGGACACTGCAGTTCTCGAATCTTAATATTGATACAATGTTAAAATTTTCAAGAAAGTGCTAATTTTTTTCTATAGTTCCTTTACATTTAAAGTTTTTCTGTTATTGAAACTGCCACACAAGTACCGGAGCGAAGCCGGGCACACTAGCTAGTTTTTTATATATTTAATATTATTTTAAATCGAGAAATTCTGACTATTTTTTCCACCTGGAGGGGAAGGAAATCTTTAAAATGACACCTCATTCATGAAATATGATCGTTTTAAAAAAAGTTTTGGAGTACCCAAAAAAAAAAAAAAAAACATATTAGAAATATACAGAAGATATAAAAATGAAGAATACCACCAATATGGTTTATCCTTGGTTTGATGCGAATGCGGATTTAAAAAAATTTAAATTAGTAACTTGAATAGTGTTTTGAAAAAACATCATTGTCACTTTTATTGTTGAGGACATGATGGGAGTTAGCTGAACAGATCCTGGAAAAGGATCAAATAAAAAAATATTTGAAAAAAAGAACTTGTCTGATGATCAATAACGCACGTTCATCTTAGTGCAAAATCGATATTGATTATACTCTCCCTAAAACTTCAGCCTTTTTGACAGTAGCAACTTCTTGATTCAATCGGAATAATTAAATCAGAATTACTCGTTATTATATTGTGAAAAATACCATTTAATTGTAAACTGATTTTTTATTTGATTTCCTTCTGAGATCAGTAATAAGTGCTCTGAGGGTTATCCAATGAGAGCAAAGCTAACTAACCTAGATTGATATCGAGCATTTGTTGTTTTCAAGATAAAAAATCGATTATCGTAGGTGATTAAATAAATATAGGTGATAATATAAAATACTCGGCAGTTAAAATTTATAATGGCCATTCTTAAAGAAATCAACAACATTAAATATAACTTTTCAATTAATACTTAATGAATGAAATGTGAATTACATGAATTCTTTACATGCAGAATTCTTTCTTTGAACATAAAGAATAGTATTTTCTGCCCTGAATCTTCATTACTTATTTATTTGAAATACACTTTAATTTCTAAAATAAAAAAATAGAAACACTAAATAAAGATACGACGCCCAAATTCTTTAATTTGAGAAATCCCATATTATTCAAAGGGAAAAGTGGAGAAAAAATAATTTCTTCTGAAAGATTTCCAAAAGCTAGAAAAAAAAAGAAAGGCGCCCCCCCCAAAAAAAAAAATAAAAAAAAAAATAGTTTTTTTTTATTCGTATAAATTTGCTATGATTTATTTTTTCAATCATTAGATGATATGGTATGTTAATGGAATGGAAGGAAAAAGTTTATATTATATTTCGGCAATTTTACGGTAAACTGACGAATCTAAAAAAATACGGCTTTAGAGATATTTTACACATATGTGTTTCTTAACCTGCCTAAATTTCGTGATTCAATCTTTGTTTTTTGTTTGTTTAACGGCCTTTTATGCTACTAAGGCTAATCGGACGATGCTACAGTGGGAGTCCTAAATTTTGCCTATCCAGGTATAATCGTGATTCAATCTTTATTTCTTCCTAGTTCAGTAAATCAATTAATTTTCCAATAAGTAACCATTTTTTTAAAGTGGGGCAAGAAGACATATTCAAGTCTGCAATTTGAAAACACAGCCTACACAAGGAGACAAATGAAAACGGAAGACGACTCATCAACTTCGCCACATCCAGAAACCTTATTGGGTTATTGGGCAAGCACATTATTCCCTCATAATAATATTCATAAAGGTACCTGGACATCTCCTGATCGGCTTACAGTAAACCAAATCGATCATATTCTGATAGGGAAGAGGCATAAGTCGAGTCTGATCAACGTACGAACATACCGTGGAGCTAATGCCGACACCGACCATTTCCTCAGCAATGCGTTCATCAGAGCTAAGCTCAAAAATAAAAAATATGAGACAGCTTATAAAAGAGGTTCAATACGATGAAATTAAAGAACCCAGATGCACAGAAGACTTATGCAGAAGAATTGGATTCCAGATTGAGAGGAAGGACCCCTGTTGAGGAAAGTGTTAGCTCACACTGGGAAGAATGCAGTAAGGCCATCTTAGGAGCGGCTGAGTCTTCACTTGAACCTCAAGAAAAAGAACATCGGTCCCCACGTGGAATGTGAAGTGGCCACAAAGGCTAAGAATGAAGCCTACAGACTCATGATCCAAAGGAGCACAAGGAGAACCGTAGAAGCCTACCGAGAGAGGCGAAGATAGGAGAAACGTCTTCATCAACGCAAGAAGAGGCAGCACGAAAAAGAGGAGCTTGAGAGGACAGAAATGCTTAGAGGATATAAGCAGCATAGAGAATTCCTCAGGTTGGTGAACCGCAGCAGAAAACCCTTCACAAGTTGACTAACCTGCCGTCAAGATGACGAGGGAGATCTCCTATCGAATTCCTGCGACGTTCTCATGCAATGGAGGAATCACTTCTCAAATCTGCTCAACGAAAGCGATCCTCCTCCTGCGCCTGCATTCCATCAGAGAGAGCTACCGAAAGAATCGGAAGAATTTGAGCCTCCTGATGAGGAAGATATCCTCCAAGCAATTGATAAGCTCAGAAATAACAAGGAACAGAAATAACAGAAATGAGCTGATTAAAGCCCTCATAAGTATCATGATAAACATGTGGACAGAAGAAGTAATGCCCGAAGACTGGCATCTATCAACGATATGTCCCATACACAAGAAAGGGGATAGATTAAAGTGTAAAAATTATAGAGGCATATCCCTACTCCCCTCAGTGTACAAGGTATTTTCAAACATTTTATTCCAGCGCATCATTCCGTTTGCTGAGAAAATAGTAGGAAAATACCAGTGTGGGTTCAGAAGAGGCAAGTCAACCCTGGACCAAATCTTTAGCCTCCGAACGATTTTGGAAAGAGGTCGGGAGCATAAGATTACGCTAACCACTGTTCATAGATACGCACCTACTGTTCATAGACTTCAAAGCCGCCTACGATAGCATACACACAGAGGAGATGTATATCGCGTTGAGAGAGCTGGGAATACCTAAGAAACTTGTAAACCAAGTCAGGATCACCATGCTGAACACCCGTTGCTCTGTCCAAGTTAATGGTGAGATGTCGGTTTCTTTTTTTGAAGGAAAATCTAAAATTACTTCATTCATTCAGGAATCTATTTTGAATTTAAAATATAATTAATTAAATATTATCTTATGCCATATTTTTTTCACTCCTATAATGCTTTATATAATTTGAGCGTCACGTATTTACTCTCAAAAGTAAAATAATTTGTTTTTTAATGTTATATAAAAGTTTTAATTTTTATTAGTGATAATACGGAATATGAAATTTCGGCTGGCACATCGCTGGCATATACACACATCAAATACCCATTTTTGAGCCGTTTTTTGAGAAAATAAACTTGAAAATGAGACAAAATTTATTAAATAAAGTGCCCCATCGGTTTGACCAATTTTGATGAAATGTTGGCTGTCACATTTTTGGCTTATACATACATCAAATACCCAGTTTGATCAAAATCGTTAAGCCGCTTTTAAGTAATTAAAAACACACGAACATGAGACAAGTATATTAAGTAAACTGCCCCCTCTAATTGATAAATTTTGATTAAATTTAGACTGTCACATACACCAGTACACATACACATACACCAAATTCCCAATTTCAGGTTCCTATGGTTTATAATTTTTGAGGTAGTCTGCTCACACACAGACCATTTCGCGGGACTTGGTTACTTGGACTCAGCGGACCCCAAAACAGATATTTCAACATTATTTTACATACATTACAATAAAATTCGATTATTTTATAATCGAAATCTTTCACGATCGCAATACTTTCCCTTACTATATATTTCATATGTAGGTAAGTGAAAGTAAAAATTATGATTTACAAAACTATTTTATCCATCCTACGGTCCTTTAAGGAATTAACGAACAACGCCATGTAGGTATTTAGGGAGCGATCGGAGGTGTCGGCATCGAACTTTCTAGTTCGTAAAGTCTTTATTATTATTACTCTATGCCTTGATCACTATTTTTATAATCAAACTACAATGTTTTTACCACATCGATATCACATATACTCTCGATGACAGACGCACGAACCTTGAGCATACCCTTCAAGGACCCAGCAGACTGTATTGGATAATAGTCCCGCTTCTGAATTGTCCTCTAAGGCGCCTGTACCATCTTTCCATCCACCACAAATCCATCCACAAATATGTTGGAAATAAGGATCAATAACCGGGAAATTCGATTACATAATATTGAGTTCTAAAAAAAATATTGAATTGAAAAAAAAAAGTGTATATTAATGATATCGGTAGCCTTATCTAGAGCTACTATCGAGATAAAATTTATCGATTATTAGACCTTCAACTCTTCTCCTACCAAAGTTAAGGTATGAGTATTTAAATACTATGCTGAAGTTGTAATTTTATTAGATCCAACTTGAAGGTTCTGTTTTTACTTTCACTTACCTATATATGAAATATATAGTAAGTGGAAGTATTTCGATCGTGAAAAATTTCGACTTCCGGTTTTCAACGGAAATACACGTTTTGGGGTCCCCTGAGTCCAATTAACCAAGTCCCGCGAAATGGTCTGTGTGTGTGTGTCTGTGTGTCTGTGTGTGTGTGTGAACAGAATAGCTCAAAAAGTATAAACCGTGCGATACTGAAATTAGGTATTTAGTGTAGGTATATGCCCGCGATGTGACAGCATAAATTTCATCAAAATTACTTAAAGGGAGGGGGTACTTTACTTAATAACTTTTTAGGTTTTTTTCGATTTTCTCAAAAACAGCTCTAACGATTTTGATTAAACTGAGTATTTGATGTATTAATATGCCCGAGATATGACTGTAAAAATTTCATCAAAATTGATCTACCGGAGGGGGGACTTTACTTAATAATTTTGTAACATTTTTACGTGTTTTTTTTTTATTTACTCTAAATCGGCTTTAACGATTTTGATCAAACTGGGTACTTGATGTATTAATATGCCCGAGATATGACTGTTAAAATTTCATCAAAATTAATTAACCGGAGGGGGGACTTTACTTCATAAATTTTGTATCATTTTCACGTGTTTTTTTTATTTACTCGAAAACGGCTTTAAAGATTTTGATCAAACTGGGTATTTGATGTATGTATATGCCAAAGATTTGATAGCCAACATTTCATCAAAATTGATCAACCGGAGGGGGGACTTTACTTAATAAATTTTGTATCATTTTCAAGTGTTTTTTTTTATTTACTCAAAAACGGCTTTCACGATTTTGATCAAACTGGGTATTTTATGTATGTATATGCCAAAGATGTGATAGCCAACATTTCATCAAAATTATCAACCGGAGGGGGGACTTTACTTAATAAATTTTGTATCATTTTCACGTGTTTTTTTTATTTACTCAAAAACGGTTTTAACGATTTTGATCAAACTTGGTATTTGATGTATTTATATGCCCGAGATATGACTGTAAAAATTTCATCAAAATTGATCTAGGGGAGGGGGGACTTTACTTAATAAATTTTGTATCATTTTTATTTACTCAAAAACGGCTTTAACGAATAACAAAAATAAGATATGAATGTAGAAAAATCTGGTGCGTGCGCGCAACACACAACTTTCACTTACCAACTTAATTAAATTAGAAAATAATGCGTTTTGTTAATGCCACTTCTCAAAGTTACACATTTTTCCAAATTCATTTCGTTTTCATTTGCTCTATAAAAAAAAACTTTTTTTTATTATTAAATAAAAGTTTTTACTTGTAATAATTCGGCAATGCAAGCATAATACTCCAAGTCGTCTGATTTTATTATTCTCTATGTACTTGTTGAAAATCTGATTTAGTTACCATGAAACAAATAATTTCCATTAAATGAACAGAACGGCTTTAATTATGAAAAAGCCGTTTTTGAGTAATTAAAAAAACACGTGCAAATGATACAAAATTTATTAAGTAAAGTCCCCCCTCCGGTTAATCAATTTTGATGAAATTTTTACAGTCATATCTCGGGCAAATAAATACATCAAATACCCAGTTTGATCAAAATAGTTAAAGCCGTTTTTGAGTAAATAAAAAAAACACGTGAAAATGATACGAATTTTTTTAAGTAAAGTCCCCCCTCCGGTTAATCAATTTTGATGAAATTTCTACAATCATATCTCGGGCACATAAATACATCAAATGCCTAATTTGATCAAAATCGTTAAAGCCGTTTTTGAGTAAATAAAAAAAACACGTGAAAATGATACGAAATTTTTTAAGTAAAGTCCCCCCTCCGGTTAATCAATTTTGATGAAATCTCTACAGTCATATCTCGGGCACATAAATACATCAAATACCCAATTTGATCAAAATCGTTAAAGCCGTTTTTGAGTAAATAAAAAAACACGTGCAAATGATACAAAATTTATTAAGTAAAGTCCCCCCTCCGGTTAATCAATTTTGATGAAATTTCTACAATCATATCTCGGGCACATAAATACATCAAATGCCTAATTTGATCAAAATCGTTAAAGCCGTTTTTGAGTAAATAAAAAAAACACGTGAAAATGATACGAAATTTTTTAAGTAAAGTCCCCCCTCCGGTTAATCAATTTTGATGAAATCTCTACAGTCATATCTCGGGCACATAAATACATCAAATACCCAATTTGATCAAAATCGTTAAAGCCGTTTTTGAGTAAATAAAAAAAACACGTGAAAATGATACGAAATTTCTTAAGTAAAGTCCCCCCTCCGGTTAATCAATTTTGATGAAATTTTTACAGTCACATCTCTGGCATATAAGTACATCAAATACTCAGTTTAATCAAAATCGTTAGAGCCGTTTTTGAGAAAATCGAAAAAAACCTAAAAAGTTATTAAATAAAGTACCCCCTCCCTTTAAGCAATTTTAATGAAATTTTTGCTATCACATCGCGGGCATATACCTAAACTAAATACCAAATTTCAGGTTCGCACGGTTTATAGTTTTTGAGCTAGTCTGTTCACATACACACACACACACACACACACAGACACTCACACAGACCATTTCGCGGGACTTGGTCATTTGGACTCAGGGGACCCCAAAACGTGTATTTCCGTTGAAAACCGGAAGTCGAAATTTTTCACGATCGCAATACTTCCACTTACTATATATTTCATATATAGGTAAGTGAAAGTAAAAATGTGTGAGTTTAGGAAATGATATTTAGCAATACACGTCAATTTCTAATCTAAGTAAGTTGGTAAGTGAAAGTTGTGTGTTGCGCGCACGCACCTGATTTTTTTTATACTATTTTTTGTTTTCGCACTATCTATAATTATGTGGTTGCAGCATATAGCGTGGTAAGTCTAAATTATTTTTTTCTTTGACTGCAATCGACTTTGCAGATTTATTATAATTTATAGGTGACACCTTGATGAATAAATTGAACATTCACATGATTGTTAATCGTTTAAAATGCTAAATAAAGTAATAAATATGTTCTGAATCTGCAAAGTCATGCGACAAAAAAAAAACTATTTTTTATTTGTTGTTTGTTTGTTTAACGTCACTTTATGCCACTAAGGCTAATCGGACGATGCTATAGTGGGAGTCCTAAATTTTGCCTATCGAGGTATAATTAGGATATGAATCTTTAACCAGTACCTGACATCGTACAGGCTCGGGACCTACATTTTACGTCCTATCCGAGGAACGGCATGGCTAAGGATTTTTTACTCCCATTAAAAAATCCTAGGGCCACCGCTGGGCGCGAACCTGCGACCTTTAGTATTGTAGGATGCCATGCTAACCACTATACCACAGGTGACCCCTTTTTATTTGTTGAAAATTTATAATGCCTTTTTTATTTTTAAATAATTTTATGAGAAGAGAAAAGATTGACCAAGGCCGGGAATCGAGCCCGGGTCTTATGCATCTCTGTTGCAGCGCTCTTACCATTGAGCTAAACGCAGGGCAATTCCTAGCCGTTCAACATTCTCTTTTCAAAGACCCCATCTCCCACAGTTAGCTCAATGGTGAGAGTGCTGCGACAGAGATTCAGAAGACGGGTTCGATTCCAGTTCCGTAGCCAACCTTTTTTCTTCTGATAAAGTTATATAATAACTATTTAAATATAATAAAAAACTAATCTTAAACAAAACAATATTCATTTGTATTTTAAAATCATAAACATGTAATAATTTGTGGACAACCCAAGGATAAAGGATAAGCGAACAGGAAGTTCCTTGCCGACACCACCAATCCATGCCCCCGTCTGAATTCTCCAGTTGAATAATCCTTCTTTGGCCTAAGTATTCTAGCAGTGCTTTATTTTTAAAAACCTTAAGGCGTTGCTCATCTCTTACTCTAAGCGGCTATGTTCCGCCACTGTAAAGAACTGTCGGGAGAGCTGTAGGTTAGCCAATTCTAGTTTTTAAGTTTCGGGGCAGAAGGCGTGACCGGGAAATAACAAGAATTTCCCACATTTATCCTAGTTACATTTAACTTCCTCTTCAACTTCGTTTTTTCTGGTTATTGCAAAACCTAAATATCTGAATTTCTCTACCGCTTCAAACAGGTTCTCTTCTGCCAAAATCGTCTCTGTTTCTTCAGCTAACCATATATTTTGTCTAAAAAAGAAAACAAATACAAGAAAAATATTTCTTACAATAGAGCATCCTCTCTTTTAGGACGGATATATAAATACTTAAACAAACCTGCTGAAAATAAAGAATCGAAACTTGATAAATAACTATTTAGAAGCCTTTGGGAAAGATTACCCTTGAAAGTTGATCTCCGCTATGGCAGCGACCTTAGCAACAGTGGTGTCATGATCACCGGCTCCAATTATTTCATAATTTAACCTCAATTTAGGATCATCACATCCTCGAAAGAAAGATGGCTATTAACATAACTCTTTGCTCCGGATTTTCAAGATTTTTAGTGTTTTCTCTGCAAAATCTTGTTCAGTATTGAATCTCTGATTTAACAAAACACCTAATCATATGTATCCAATTTTTTTTTTCTAATTCAATAAAATTGATGACTTATTACAAAAGCACTAACAAAAATTTGCGTTGACTTCCTTTTACCAATATTTGAACTGCACATAACGATGCTTTACAAATATTTATTGATTTGAACGGACATACTAACAGTTTAATAAGAAATATATCTGACAAACGACAGGATACGAGAAGACTAAAAAGGCGATGGATGAGAGATCTCCTCTCTTAAAGAACCATGGTTATTGAATCAAGTCAGGAGGAGGTGTACTGTGTTCGTTGTTTATTTCCTCATTCAGCCATCTCAATCCGATTGTCAGCCCCTTGCTGACAGATGGGAATTAGTCTTTACATTAGAATTAGGTGATTAAAATAAACTATCTGTTACTCTATTATTACTCGAATTTATTTTACTTGTCAATGCATTTAACATCTATATAAATAAAGATGAAATTCTGTTTGTACGTTTGTTTATTTGTACTTTATAGAAATCCATACCGTTTGTCCTAAATTTTCCAAATTTCGCTCAGTGGTTCTTTCATACCAGGTGCGAACACCTGTCTATATTAAAATTGCATAACTTCAGCCAATCTCTGGGTATATTCTTTATTGTTATAAAATTCGTCATGATCTCGCTTTACATTGGTTTTACGAAATCGTCCGTTTGAGTCGAAAAAACGGCCTAAAAAATCATTTTATAGATTTTGAAGAGGCCAACAAGGCCCGGTAAGACCGTCCCCGTCGAGTTCTGGGATTTTTATACCATGTTTTTTTTTTACTTTCACTTACCTATATATGAAATATATAGTAAGTGGAAGTATTGCGATCGTGAAAATTTTCGACTTCCGGTTTTCAACGGAAATACACGTTTTGGGGTCCCCTGAGTCAAAATAACCAAGTCCCGCGAAATGGTCTGTGTGTGTGTGTGTCTGTGTGTGTGTGTCTGTGTGTGTGTGTGTGAACAGACTAACTCAAAAACTATAAACCGTGCGAACCTGAAATTGGGTATTTAGAGTATGTATAAGCCCGCGATGTGACAGCAAAAATTTCATCAAATTTGCTCAAAGGGAGGGGGTACTTTATTTAATAACTTTTTAAGTTTTTTTCGATTTTCTCAAAAACGGCTCTAACGATTTTGATTAAACTGAGCATTTGATGTACTAATATGCCTGAGATATGACTGTAAAAATATCTTCAAAATTGAATAACCGGAGGGGGACTTTACTTAATAAATTCCGTCCCACTTTTACGTGTTTTTTTTTCATTTACCCAACAACGGCTTTAACGATTTAGATCACAATGGATATTTGATTTATTTATATGCCCGAGATATGACTGTAAAAATTTCATCAAAATTGATTAACCGGATGGGGGACTTTACATAATAAATTTTGTCCAATTTTTACCTTTAACTAGCTTTATAAATTTTTTCACATAAAAAACAATAGCAGAATTGAGTTCAGCACCTCAAGAAACCCTGATGTCTTAAATATCATCCAAAACAAAAAATAATTTTTTTTTTCCAGTCAGGGAGGTGTGTGTGTGGGAATGTGTGTTTTACACAGTGTGCTGTGTGCCGAAGTCGGCTTTGTTTTCAATGCTTCTACGTGTCCTACCACCCAAAATATTGTAAAAAGTAGTAAAGCAAAAGTTAGAATAAATTATTGTATATATGACAACAATAATTTTTTTTTTTCATCAATGCATAGTAATTTCATTTCTCTTCAATGAGAGTAGGGGTATTTTTAAACAACACCAAACTTTGAAATGATTTTCTGTAAGAAATGGAGAAATTATTCGGGTTGGAAACTATTATCCTTATTCTGCCTTATTGTTAGAGTTAGGTTCATGGAATATTCTGGCAAAATAATGACATTAAAAAATCATTTTGAGTTAGTACATAGAGTGAAACTGTTTTTGTTTCATAACAGTTTTCAGATTCGTTTTGAGAACAATCAAAAAAACCTATTAGCAAATTTTGGGAAGATTAAAAAAAAAAAAAATAATAAAAATTGCATTAAAAGTTAAGCTAAGGCTAGACCCTTACAATTTCGTTAAACATCCAAAAATCCGACCATATTTCGGAGAAAATTCTACCGATTCTCATCAAAGTCATAGGGTAAATAAAGGCTCTAGAGTTACACATTTTTACATAATTGAGATATTTTTACGTGTTCTTGAATCAACATAATATAAAGAAAAGTTTGAATTTAATTTTTCTTTTGAGGACCATTTTTTATAAGAGCTTCCCAAATAATACAATAGTTATTTATATGGTTAGAAAAAGGAGGCTTTCTTCTATGCAACGAGCTCAAGAACGTAAAAATCGGATCAGCTCAACACGAGATGCAGAATTTGAAACTACACATACAATTTTGCTGAAACATTTTTAAGCTGTTCCTGACAGGAAAAAATTTTTATTTTTTATTTTGGATGATATTTAAGACATCAGGGTTTCTTAAGGTGCTGAACTCAATTCTGCTATTGCTTTTTATGTGAAAAAATTTATAAAGCTAGTTTACTTGAAAACTTGAAGGTTTTATAAAATTAAATTGAAAAAATATGAATAATTCTTTAACGATTGTATTTTTACTTTAATCTACTCTTTAAAATAAATGAATTAGTGAAAGAATCATGTCGATATCATTTTCCAAACTCAAGATAAAAAATAAAGGATTTTCAAGGTATTTTATTTTATTTCTCAGCACCTAAGGCCCATTGGACGGAACGCTCGGACACATGTCGACTATTTTTCGATGTAGAATCACCAGAAAAAAAATGGGCCCGATCGACGACCCCATAGCTGTGCCCTCCACTTGTAAGTTAGTAAGTGAAAGTTGTGTGTTGCGCGCACGCACCAGATTTTTTTTTTTAACATTACAATACGTTTATTTACATATTTATTTACATGTATATGGTGAATTTATTTTTTAAAATGCCTCCTAAGAAGCGAGCTTCAATAGGAGTAGTGAGCTCAAAATCTAAAAAACAAAGTCAAAAACGAGCAGTTGAAACTCTCGACGAACATCAAAATAGGATTGAACAACAGAGGCTTAGACAGGCAGAATCGCGGAAAACTGAGTCTGCCCAGGAATACGAGGCCCGCCTTGCGCCACAAAGGCTTAGGCAAGCCGATTTGCGAGAAGCTGAAACTGCAGGGCAATATTTCTGTTTGTTTGTTTGTTCTTCATAGAAATCCATACCGTTTATCTTCAATTCTCCAAATTTCGCTATGTGGTTCTTTCATACCAGGTGCGAACGCCTATCAATATTAAAATTGCTCAACTTCAGCCGATCTCCAGCTGATATTCTTTATCCTAATAAAAATCGTAATGATCTCGCTTTACAATGGTTTTTTTTTACGAAATCGACCGTTTCATTAGAAAACTGAAATTCCCCGGGTGAAACCGGGACATACAGCTAGTTGATAATAATTTAAATAAAAGGCTAGAACTGTCACTACTTCAACGTCAGCCATCTTTGATAGTTTTGGTCGTTTCAGAGTCAGTTAGGAGGATGATCTTTAATTTTTGCTGTTTGGTGCAGTATAAATCCACCTTTTAAATCGATCCAATTTTTTGGCTAACACAACTGCTATATTTCAAAAACGGCACCCTCTAGATGGTACAAAATATAAAGAAAGTAAGAACAATTGAAGGGGTCGGGGCAAAATAGTGCCAAGCAACATTTTTAACAAAAAAAGGAGGCAGTTCTGTAGGAAGGGATGTACAGGTTGAATGTTTGGTATCTGGTTTTTAGAGAGTGTATGGAGTAACGGGGTGTGAAAAAATTCAAGATATACGTAGACAATTTAATTCAGTGTAGCAGTTGGTTCGTGTGTTTCTTTTCACTCTTTTTTTTTTCCTACTTTTATTTTATATCCTGATCTTCCAAATTCCTACCGCCCAATCAGCCTTCTTCCTTCCTTTTCTAAATTATTCGAAAAAATACTTCTCCGTTTTGATTCTCTTGAAACTCTTAAATTTATTCCAAATCATCAATTCGGTTTTAGAAAACATCATTCAACTGTCCAACAATACCATCGTTTAGTTGATTATATTTCCAATTCTCTAGAGTCCAAACATTATTGTCCCAGCGTCTTTCTTGACATTAGTCAAGCGTTCGATAAAGTTTGGCATGAAGGATTGCTTTCCAAACTTAAAATCTTACTTCCTCCGACCTATTTTCTAATAATACTCTCATACTTGACAGACAGACATTTTGCGGTGAAAGTAGGAACTGACCTCTCGGACATTAAATGTATAAAAGCAGGAGTTCTTCAGGGTTCGTTCTTGGTCCGATACTATTCAACATATACGAGTTTATGTCAGATCTACCGCAACAGAATAACACTCTGCTGGCTATTTTCGCTGGCGACACCGCCATACTTTGCTCAGATAAAAACCCTATTCAAGCCTTTAATAATCTTCAAAATCATTTGGATGATATTGCAGACTGGGCCACTAGCTGGAAAATAAAAATCTGGTGCGTGCGCGCAACACACAACTTTCACTTACCAACTTACTTAGATTAGAAATTAATGCGTTTTGTTAATTGCCACTTCTCAAATGAACAGAACAGTTTAATTATAACGCATTGGTTTTTCATTAAAGGCGTACGGCGCATGCGTGAGCTCAAGGTGTTTTATGAGTTGACGGAATATTTTTCTTTTTTTTCTCCTGTATATGTTTACTTGATTTTCTTCATATATCATATTTAGCCATTTCTTATTTATTAAGCGTGATGAGAGACAGTTAATTTCTCAATATAAACTAAAACAAAGGTACTTTATAGAAAAACAAAAAAAGCCCCTTCCCCATTTAAGCCCCCTCAGAACATTTTAATAATGATAAAGCTTACCTAACATTAAATAACAACTAATTTTCATTAAACATAACGAATTTGATAAAAAACGTTAAAGCCGTTTTTGAGATAATCGATCAAAAAGGTAAAAAAGTAAAAATGGACAAAATTTATTAAGTAAAGTCATCCCTCCTGTTGATCAATTTCGATGAAATTTTTACAGTCATATCTCGGGTATATAAATACATCAAATACCCAGTTTGATCAAAATCGTTAAAGCCGTTTTCAAGTAAATAAAAAAAACACGTGAAAATAATACGAAATTTTATAAGTAAAGTCCCCCCTCCGGTTAATCAATTTTGATGAAATTTTTACAGTCATATCTCAGGCATATTAATACATCAAATACTCAGTTTAATCAAAATCGTTAGAGCCGTTTTTGAGAAAATCGAAAAAAACCTAAAAAGTTATTAATTAAAGTACCCCTTCCCTTTGAGCAATTTTGATGAAATTTATGCTGTCACATCGCGAGCATATACCTAAACCAAATACCAAATTTCATGTTCGCACGGTTTATCTCGGGCATATAAATAGATCAAATACTAAGTTTAATCAAAATCGTTACAGCCGTTTTTCTTGTAAAGCTTACCTGATATTAAAGAAAACCTAATTTTCATTAAACATGACGAATTTGATAAAAATCGTTAAAGCCGTTTTTGAGATAATCGAAGAAAAGGTAAAAATTGGAAAAAAGTCATGAAATAGAGTGCCCCCTCAGTTGGACCAATTTTGATGAAATGTTGGCTTTTACATATTTGGTATATACATATATCAAATACCCAGTTTCTTCAAAATCGTTAAAGCCGTTTTTGAGTAAATAAAAAAAAGAAAATGTTACAAAATTTATTAAGTAAAGTCCCCCCTCCGGTTAATCAATTTTGATGAAATTTTTACAGTCATATCTCGGGCATATAAATACATCAAATACCCAGTTTGATCAAAATTGTTAAAGCCGATTTAGAGTAAATAAAAAAAACACGTGAAAATGTTACAAAATTTATTAAGTAAAGTCCCCCCTCCGGTTAATCAATTTTGATGAAATTTTTGCAGTCATATCTCGGGCATATAAGTAGATGAAATACTCAGTTTAATCAAAATCGTTAGAGCCGTTTTTGAGAAAATCGAAAAAAACCTAAAAAGTTATTAAGTAAAGTACCCCCTCCCTTTAAGTAATTTTGATGAAATTTATGCTGTCACATCGCAGGCATATACCTACACTAAATACCTAATTTCAGGATCGCACGGTTTATAGTTTTTGAGCTAGTCTGTTCACATACACACACACACACACACACACACACACACACAGACACACACACAGACCATTTCGCGGGACTTGGTCATTTCGGCTCAGGGGACCCCAAAACGTGTATTTCCGTTGAAAACCGGAAGTCGAAAATTTTCACGATCGCAATACTTCCACTTACTATATATTTCATATATAGGTAAGTGAAAGTAAAAATCTGGTGCGTGCGCGCAACACACAACTTTCACTTACCAACTTACTTAGATTAGAAATTGATGTGTTTTGCTAAATATCACTTCCCAAAGTCACACATTTTTCTACATTCATATCTTATTTTTGTTAATCGTTAAAGCCGTTTTTGAGTAAATAACAAAAACCCGTGAAAATGATAAAAAATTTATTAAGTAAAGTCCCCCCTTCGGTTGATCAATTTTGATGAAATGTTGGTTATCACATATTTGGCATATACATACATCAAATACCCAGTTTGATCAAAATCTTTAAAGCCGTTTTTGAGTAAATAAAAAAAACATGTGAAAATGATACAAAATTTATTAAGTAAAGTCCCCCCTCAAGTAAATCAATTTTGATGAAATTTTAACAGTCATATCTCGGGCTTATACATACATCAAATACCCAGTTTGATCAAAATCTTTAAAGCCGTTTTTGAGTAAATAAAAAAACACGTGAAAATGATACAAAATTTATTAAGTAAAGTCCCCCCTCCGGTTAATCAATTTTGATGAAATTTTAACAGTCATATCTCGGGCATATACATACATCAAATACCCAGTTTGGTCACAATCGTGAAAGCCGTTTTTGAGTAAATAAAAAAAGCACGTAAAAATGATACAAAATTTATTAAGTAAAGTGCCCCCTGCGGTTGATCAATTTTGATGAAATTTTTACAGACATATCTCGGGCATATAAATAGATCAAATACTAAGTTTAATCAAAATCGTTAGATCCGTTTTTGAGTAAATAAAAAAAACACGTGAAAATGTTACAAAATTTATTAAGTAAAGTCCCCCCTCCGGTTAATCAATTTTGATGAAATTTTTACAGTCATATCTCGGGCATATAAATAGATGAAATACTCAGTTTTATCAAAATCGTTAGAGCCGTTTTTGAGAAAATCGAAAAAAACATAAAAAGTTATTAAGTAAAGTACCCCCTCCCTTTAAGTAATTTTGATGAAATTTATGCTGTCACATCGCGGGCATATACCTACATTAAATACCCAATTTCAGGATCGCACGGTTTATAGTTTTTGAGCTAGTCTGTTCACACACACACACACACACACACACACACACACACACACACACACACACACACACACACACACACACACACACACACACACACACACACACACACACACACACACACACAGACACACACACACACAGACCATTTCGCGGGACTTGGTCATTTCGACTCAGGGGACCCCAAAACGTGTATTTCCGTTGAAAACCGGAAGTCGAATTTTTTCACGATCGCAATACTTCCACTTACTATATATTTCATATAAAGGTAAGTGAAAGTAAAAAGAGTAAGTGTTCATGTAATTTTCACACTTAATCGTGGCCCTTGTCCAGGAATATATTTTAATAATATCTGCATACCGCCATCTGACGAGGTTAGATATTTAGGTTTTTATCTCGACAAAAGACTGACTTGGAAAACTCAAATCAGACTAAAACGTAAAGAACTAAACAAACGATACGGTCTTTTATCCGGACTACTTGACAGACGTTCAAAATTATCTTTGGCAAATAAACTCGCATTATACAAAGTCCTCCTAAAACCTATATGGGCGTACGGGATAGAGTTGTGGGGCTCTGCAAAATCCTCCAGCATCCAAAGAATACAGTCTTTTCAGTCAAAAGTGTTGCGAAGAATAGTTGATGCACCATTTTTTGTTAGCAACGATATAATACACAAAGACTTAGACATGCGAACAATTTCGGAAACAGCCAAAGAAAATTATAATAGCTTTCACCAAAGACTGGCCTACAATACAAACCCTCTTACGGAAGCCTTAATATGCTCGCACAACCCTTTCAGCCCACCACGTCGACTACGCAGGTGGTGGCCAAGAGACTTGCTGGGCTAATTTGTCATTTCCAGAAGGAACGCTCATTTAGCAGACAGCAAAATTTGCTCATTGCAAGTAATTTGCAGATCGCTAATTTATAATTGTTAAACGTTTGTTATTAAATAAAAAAAAAAAATTATTTTACTTTAATTTTTGTTATTTTGGTTTTCATTCAAACCATTTACCATGGTTAATATGATACTTATGAAATTATAATACTAGTAACGTAGCGTATGGAGTGGGGGGGGGGGTTCTCCCCGAAGTCCACACTCGAGGGAGGCCCTATTCCAGGAAACGTAACCAGCGCCTATTAAAAATGTTCAGTGTCTTCTTCACCGGATGTTACTTCCAATGAAGAGGCTCCCGAAGACTGGCCACATATCGCCGCTGTTAGGAAGGACGTCAAACCGTCTTGGCCCCGACTGGTCTAGGTAACGACACAACTGCCACTCTCAAGGAGCCCTGATTCGACAAATGCCTCTTGTTAGTAGCTGGCTGAACATTATTAGATTTCACCAAGTAGACCTAACGCCGCTGTCTTTGCTTCTTGGAAAGTAGTTCCTTCGTTGAGCAGTGGTTCCTTGAATATGTTAGGATGACAAGCCGACAAGGAGGATTATACAGGAGTCAGTAGGTCGAACTGAAGACTGTTGGAAATTATCAAGGAGGCGGTGGCACGGGGACAGGAGATACAATTTAATGGCGCGGAAACATTAGCTAACTGGCACTTCCGCTGTAGTGGGCAGTGTCCTCCTCACTCTGTACTTCCGGCGGCATCTTTAACTTTGTTCCAGATGAGTTCACCACTCGGCAGCTATGTAGGTAGCATTTTTCGGCTCATCTGAAATTCCAATTGAATTTTTTTTTTTCACTTTGGGATTGATAGGGTAGTATTTACAGTTGTGTAGTACTCGTAGTAGACGAAATTACAAAATTGTGGGCTCTGGGGCAAGATAATTTTAGGACCCTCGCGGATGTGTAAAGGAAAGAATGTTTTGATGATTATTATAAAGAATACGCTTCATTGTGGGACATTGTGATTAAATATAAGTAATGACACTAGTTCAAAACGAAAAGAAATTTATTGTTGATATTTCATTCATGTTTGGGCAAAAGGGGTAAATTCATAATTTACTATAATTTATTCGTTATTCATAATTTATCATAGTCTCTGTTGAAATGATATAGTTTCATATATTATTCTGGAATAAAGAAATACAATCAGAGAGAATTTATAATGGTTTTCAATAGCTTGGTAAATCGTTGTTTAAGCTTCTCATTTAGATGACTTAACCCCTTTTGCCCAAACACCAGTGATTTACAAAACTCTAAAAAAGTTACATTACTATTCAAAACTGGAATATTGTCCAGACATTAAAATTCCTTTTTTTCTGTCTTTTGCTGGTTAAAATTCATCGATGATTCCGTCAATATCGACTGCCCTTCATTCCATTGAAAGGAGGGCTAATTAAACATTTTAAAAAATCAAAAAAATTTTAAAGCATTAACATCGTTTTGGATAAATTTCTCAGAAAATTACGTAAAAAATACACTTTTTTACATTTACCCCATATAAATCCAAGTAGAGCCTCAAGACCCCGCCAAACATGGTCCCAAACTCGGGCCTGAAAAGTGTGTTTGGCGGAGATTTAGTTGCGGTCAATTTCACGTCGAGCCTCGTTTCTTAATTTGAAAGTTTCTCGAAGAAAAAAAAAGTTTGATGGCGTAATTTGCAATCAAGTTCCCTTTGGGGCACCCGCAATTGTGACCTATCAAATGATAGGTCACAACGAAAATTCGTTGGATGAAGGAAGTGAGAAATTTTTGTATTCCTCGTGTATGAAAGATTTTAGTGTCGATATGGTTAATCTCTGTGTTTTGTACATTTAGGGTCTGGCCACACATGTCCGCACCGGATCCGCACCGTAGCAATAATACAGGTTATGTTCAGAATATTTTTAATTTAACTTACATATTACCTTCAGTTATGCCTAAATTTCAGGCCACACATGTCAGACACAGGCCACTTTAGGCATAACTAAAGGAAATATGTAAGTTAAATTAAAAATATTCTGAACATAACCTATATTATTGCTACGGTGCGGATCCGGTGCGGACATGTGTGGCCAGACCTTTACTCGTGTTTTCATTCCATAATTTACTAATTTTTTTCCCAAATGGAATTTGTATAAGGTGTATAGAAAAAAATTAAATCATTTAAATTATTAGAAAAAAAAACGACATTTCTAACAATTTAATTGATTTATATCATCTGAATTGATTGCAATAGAAAAAAATCTGGTGCGTGCTCGCAACACACAACTTTCACTTACCAACTTACTTAGATTTGAAATTAATGCGTTTTGTTAACGACTGTAATTATGAACAATGGTCTGTCATTAAAGGCGTACTCCGCAAGCTTGGCCTCAACGAGTTTTATGAGTTGTCTCAATGTTTTTCTTTTTTTCTCCTCTTTATGTTTTCTTTATTTTTATCATATCTCATATTTAGCCATTTCTTATTTTTAGGCGTAACGAGAGACAGTTAATTTCTCCATATAAACAAAAACAAAGGTACTTAGATAGATAAAGCTTACCTGATATTAAAGAAAACCTAATTTTAAACATGACGAATTTGATAAAAATCGTTAAAGCTGTTTTTGAGATAATCGAAAAAAAGGTAAAAATTGGAAAAAAGTCAAGAAATAAAGTGCCCCCTCAGTTAGACCAATTTTGATGAAATGTTGGCTTTTACATATTTGGTATATACATACATCAAATACCCAGTTTCTTCAAAATCGTTAAAGCCGTTTTTGAGTAAATAAAAAATATGTACACGTGAAATTGGTACAAAATTTATTAAGTAAAGTCCCCCCTCCAGTAGATCAATTTTGATGAAATTTTTACAGTCGTATCTCAGGCATATATATACATCACATACCCAGTTTGATCAAAATCGTTAAAGCCGTTTTTGAGTAAATAAAAAAAACACGTGAAATTGGTACAAAATTTATTAAGTAAAGTCCCCCCTCCGGTTGATCAATTTTGATGAAATGTTTACAGTCATATCTCGGGCATATAAATAGATCAAATACTCAGTTTAATCAAAATCGTTAGAGCCGTTTTTGAGAAAAACGAAAAAAACGTAAAAAGTTATTAATTAAAGTACCCCCTCCCTTTGAGCAATTTTGATGAAATTTTTGCTGTCACATCGCGGGCATATACCTACACTAAATACCTAATTTCAGGTTCCCACGGTTTATAGTTTTTGAGCTAGTCTGTTCACACACACACACACAGACACACACACACACAGAGACCATTTCGCGGGACTTGGTTATTTCGACTCAGGGGGTCCCAAAACGTGTATTTCCGTTGAAAACCGGAAGTCGAATTTTTTCACGATCGCAATACTTCCACTTACTATATATTTCATATATAGCTAAGTGAAAGTAAAAAAGTATTACTTCGGATGAGGAGCTCCAAGATATTCCGATCACGCCCTACATAATATCCACGATTCAGTTCGGATTAACCGAGAGTTCCCGAGATCCAATGTCGGCTTTATCCACATTTTTGGAGGGGAATTCATTCGTTGCTTACTTTTATTAGGTTAGGTCTGATGCAGCTACACAGTTTGTACCTATATCCGAATGGCATTTTTATATAACGAATTTCCAACAGCTCGTTGAAACTTGGAAGTATTGATCGAAAAATGATTGAAATATATGTGTAACTTTTAATTGGGTTAGGGCATGCAACCATAATAACAATAAAATATTTTTAAAAAACAAAAAAATAAATTTACAAAACAAACTATTAAATTTATATGTTAAATGGTCTGTTTAGTTTAAAATTGTATGCAACCACCACAGGAAATTTTCATATATTGAAATAGTACTTGTACTGATATCTGTTGTTGTACTTTAATTATATTAAAGAAACATTCATTTGTACATTACGTTGGTTGTTCCTGTTATTGAAGCGGGGAAGTTTAAATTTTAACCTAAACAGACCATTTAACAAATAAATTTAATAGTTTGTTTTGTAAATTTATTTTTTTGTTTTTTAAAAATATGTTATTATTATTATGGTTGCATGCCCTAACCCAATTAAAAGTTACACATATATTTCAATCATTTTTCGATCAATACTTCCAAGTTTCGACGAGCTGTTGGAAATTCGTTATATAAATATGCCATTCGGACATAGGTATGTATATAAACTATATAGCTGCATCAGACCTAACCTATTAAAAGTAAGCAACGAATGAATTCCCCTTCAAAAATGTGGATAAGGATCTGGCCACACATGTCCGCACCGGATCCGCACCGCAGCACTAATATAGGTTATGTTCAGAATATTTTTAATTTAACTTACATATTACCTTTAGTTATGCCTAAAGGTCAGGCCACACATGTCAGACAAAGGCCACTTTAGGCATAAATAAAGGTAGTATGTAAGTTAAATTAAAAATATTCTGAACATAACCTATATTAGTGCTGCGGTGCGGATCCGGTGCGGACATGTGTGGCCAGATCCTAAAGCATACATTGGATCTCGGGAACTCTCGGTTAACCCGAACTGAATCGTGGATATCGTGTAGGGCGTGATCGGAATACCTTGTTGTTTACTCACGCCGGCCGTCATCTTGGAGCTCCTCATCCGAAGTAATATCGAAAAAAAAATGTATTCATAATTATCATTATCCTACTCATGATTTAATTTTATGATGTATACATTTCATTTCACATTTTTAATAAATGTTATCTGTTTGCAGATCGAGGAGGCAGAGGGAGAGAGATGTCGAGTCTCTGGCGATCTTGCAGGCATTGCCTCCTACCTTTTATTTTCTTCCAGAACATCTGTTTCGTGGTCAGCATGTCTCCCAGGGGTAGCTATTTTAATGTCAGAATAAAATTATAAAAATGTTAAATGGCATATGTTTAGCAATGGATTTTTATAAGTTCATTCTGTGAAGGCGAAATATCTGTCTTCCCTGTGAATAAATGGTTAAGTAAAATTTCGTTACTTTTCAGGGCAGGAATTCTGAAGCTTGAACGGTGTTGATATCAAATTATGTTTTCATTATCAATCGTTAAAATTTCGTCAAAATATACCAAAATAGTGACTGCTGATTACGGTCATTAAATGAATCGAATAGATCTTAACAGTAATGAGATATTTGAACTGGCTAATTTTTTACCGACAGATTTAACGCAATTTAAAATAACTACATTTCGAATGAACTCCTGACTCATTCACTTATTAACTACGAAGAAACCTCCATGTTCCTTTTTAGCCACTTAACACATTTCGGGCTAAATTCGACTTAACCACTTATTCACTCTGAAGACAGATGTGATATAAAAATAATGGAATCTTATGCCTAAAATAATATACAATTTATATGTTATTTGATTTGCGTCTGAAAATTTATAAAATGCATTTTGACCTCAAATTCATCAATCTTTACTACCAGGTTTTTAAATTATAATTTTGCATTTGGAAATGAAGTTAGTTACATTAGGAGATCATAAAAAGTTTATATGAATGTTTTGCACGTTGCATGTAATTTTATTTTAAACAAATGTCTTTCTTAACTGCACGAATTAATGAAATGTATTATTTTGCACACGGATAGGTAGAATGAAAGAGTAGGAGTTAGTAAAAAGGATTCGATTTTCAAATTTCATGTGAAAATGGGTAACAAAGATATTATTGACATATCAAAGCTTGGAAGAAGTCTGACACAATAGTAAAATTTTCGTTTTAGTTTCTTTTTTTTTGGCTTAAAAGACTATATTTTTCTTTAAGAAATGTTTTAGATTTTCAAATCCGATATTTAACCCTGGAGAGCAGTCAAGGCAACCTTCCATAGATTTGAGAGGTAGCAATAATAATCTCAAGATATCCTTCTCTTGTAAAATTTTAGGTTTTTTAATTCTGACAATCTTCTTTCCGAACAAGCGATATGTTTTGTTAATAAAGATAAATAGGTTTCATTCGTTGAATGCCATAGTTTAGCAATTTCGTTCTATTTAAGACGACAAAAGAATCGATGTTGACTTTGGATCTCTGTGTAACGTAATTTCCTGTTCCATTCTCATGTATATATTCTCCGTCCGTGGATAGTTCCGTTGCTTTTATTACATTAAAAGCCGATACATCATCGATTGTTCACGTTTCTATATGTATTGTAGAAACGAGAGTTTACCTACTCAGAGACATAACTTTTTTTGTTTGTTTTTTTTTATATCAATTTATGCCACTAAGGCCAATCGGACTATATGATAATAAATTTATTAGCGAATCAAGGTGACATTAAAACAAATTCGCTTATATATTTCCAATATATAAAAATACTAGCTAGGGTGCCCGGCTTCGCTCCGGTAGTTGTGTGGCAGTTTTAATAACAGAAAAACTTTAAAATTAAAGGAAATATAGAACAATATTAGCACTTTCCTGAAACTTTTAACATTGTATCAACATTAAGATTCGAGATCTGCAGTGTCCGCCCAAATAAGGAACCCTATATACTTTATAGGGCGTTAAAAATGGTGGATGAACAATTCATTTTGCTTGTATAAGCCCATTCCAAGCAGTCAGCAGATAATAAGTTATTAGATTATTAGTTAAAAAAACTATATTTGGAGTACAACTTAAGCGCCGACTACTGTGATGGTCCCATTAGATCCAGAAGTTTAGAAAATACCGAAGATTCATAGAAACTTTTTTTGTAAGACCTTTCTTCCAGTTCAACCTCCCTTAATATATCCCCCCCCCCACGCTAATTTGGCCGAACTCTGCACTTCTCCAATCTTACTACTGTTTCTAAGTGAAAACCAAAATATCATGAGGGCACAATTTTTTCATCATATTTCTTTTTATCCTGAACTATGAGCGGTGATAAAATCTTATTGAAAAATTGTAGTATTGGAGTCAATTTATCATTTTGTCAACTGGAATGCTCATCATACATAGTAATAAAACCATTTTTTCATAACTACATACAATAAGAAGACTTCAAACTTGTTATTTTCGGTTTATAATCAGTTTATTCAGCTCTTCTTTTTTGTTTTATGTCTGTTTTTATTCGCTCACTCGTATTGCATTAAATTTACTTAAGTATATGTTAGATATTGATTAAATGTAATGTGTTTATCAATTAATCTTCTTATGAGAAAATTAATTTTGTAAAGTATCCAGTCGCAGATATGTGAAATCATTAATTTATTTTAAAAGAAAAGGTGAAACTAATTATTTTCGCTTGATTTTTAAGTAATTTAAAGAGAACAGCTGACAAAATATATAACCTTTACAAATATAACGGAATGAATGAACAACACTCAACAAACATTGAGTGAAACACACCCCAGCGCTTCCTGGTGGTCTGCAGCTCGAACTAAATTTTTCATTCATAAACTCGTATGTCATTCTCAGTTAGGCTAATTACATGTTGCGAGAGACATAAAATTCCAGTCCTTTTCTCTTCAATTTCACACCCTTAAGAGAAAAAAAGAAACCTTCTTCTCCGTTAGGGGACATACAGTTACACGCTGACATAAATCTCTTAATCGTATGTGGAGTCGTTTCTGAGCCTTTTCGGCACGCACATTGTACACTTTGCTTTATAATATATATTGATTGATTACAATAAGAAAAATACATCGATTGTGATATCACCAACTTTGGGGTGGTGGAATAGCCGGGTTGGCAAACGCGTTAGAAAATACGCGTTGCCCTGACAACCAAAATATGATTGGGAACCCGAAGATAGCAAATTCAAAACCCGGAACCAGGGGTCATTTAATAATACTCGGCATTAATCCACGTCCTATCCCCTGGCCCGGTAAACCCCGTATAGCCTGAACGGCGAGGAAGGGGAGGGCCAAAAAAAAAAATGACCAACTTTGATGCCTGATTTTTTTTCCCTTTATATTATGAGTATTATGAACCCTGTAGCCACTCAAGTCCCAATTAAAGAATATCCAGTTTAGTTAGGGTCCAAGTATTCTTAGTTAATTTCTGTTCGAAAAGATTTAAAACTACTGTTTAAAAACAGTGCCCCATGGTGGCCAGGCGGTCAATTAGTATTAGTCAGTGGTCGAAAATATAAGCTTTATTTTTAAAAAGATTAAGTTAAACTTATAATTTTTTTTTTACCCTAATTGAAGTTTTTACTGAACATTAACTTTTTCATTAAGAAAACTTTTTTTTATTTATCTTATGTTTGATAAGTTATCTTAAAACTTTTATCCAAATAACCTTTTCTATAAAAGTTCATTTCAAAAAGTTATTCTGAAACTTATTCATAAAAAGATTTTAGTCAAAGGAAATAATTTCGGAAATGCAAAAATTTATTTTAATAGATTACAATTTTTAATATTTTTTAAATATGTGTATTACTTTTAAAACTGACATACAAAATAATCTTTAACAATACTATGGAATTAGTCTGGTTAATTATCATAGATATATAATGTATTATATCGTTACTCAATATAAAAATATTTAGATTATTATTCAACAATCATCATTTAATTTAACAAGTAAAACAATTTCAAAACATTTTAATTTACACCTATTATCATCATTGGCGGATCCAGGGGGGGGGGCTGTGGGGGCTGCAGCCCCTCCCTTTGGAAAAATTTTCGTCATTTAAAGATAGAATTTGAGTTTTCTTAATGTAAGGAAGCAAGTTAAAAGACAAATAATGTGCAGAACAAGTAGTATTTTAGTTGTAGAAAGGGAATATAAAAACTTTTATCATAATGTTATTAGAAAACGTTTATTGAGCCCCCGTTATTGAGCTCCCCTGGACCGGGAAATCCCGTTATAGCCTAATCGGCGAGGAAGGGGAGGAGAAAAAAAAAAGAGAGAAAAAAAGATATAAGTATTAGTTTTACAATAAATGTAACCATTTAATTTTCTTTTATAAGCATGAGTTGATCAATGAACCCAGTCGACATACACTCCTCGACAAAATCATAGGCCACCCCATTCATTTTAAAATTTCATAAGAAATCTTCAACTTTTTATCTTTTTAATTGTATGTAAGAATCATAATAGAAGTTTGACAAATAAATATAGGCTAATAATCCAATAATTAAAAATATTTACATGAAAACAAGAAAATAAACGAAAATTGATTGCGACAAAATTATAGGCCACTTTTAAAATTATGTGTATTTTTATCATTATTAATATTTATTGAGCCCCCGTATTTTTCTAAAACGTTAATCATTCTATTTTGAAGGGATTTAAAGAGGTTTGTATATATCTGTGCCTAAATTAAACTACCAAGTTTGAATGCTGAGCTCTGAGTTCGTCCAGAGAAGTGAATTGGCTTCTTGCAGCGAATACTGCCCTACTCAATTGTACCAAACAGTTTTCGATGCAGTTGAGATCAAAAGAACAAGCTTTCCGAGGCAAAAGTGAAATATTATTCTATTCAAAATATTTTTTTACCAACCAAGCCGTGTGGGCTGGAGCGTTGTCTTGTCGGGAAACGGGCCTTTCTTTGATGAACTCGTTTATATGCTCCATTACTGGCTCTCTTATGTTTCCCAATACTTTTTAGCATTAGTTTCTAAAGTAAAAATTTTATCTGACTTCGCCACGATAATTATTACTGACCCAAATCATGACGCCACCATCACCCATTTGCCAGCGACTTAAAATGCTTTGGTTTCTTGGTGGTCATGAAAATAGTATTTGAAGTCATCTATAAACAATCTAAATTTACCGGTTTTTGGTAGTGAACATAACTTTTCTCAAACTTTTCTAACAACCAATATGATCCTGCACAAACTTTTTTATCCTCGACTTAGCGTTGTTGTGAAACTGATGTTTTTTTTCTGAATCCTCTGCCGTTTCAAGTGTTCTGCACTCCTTTTTTTTGCACGTTTCGGATGTTAGTGATCACTGCAGCTAACAAAGCGATGTGTCTTGAAGCTCCTGCAGAGTTGGATGCTTTGCAAAATATTCTCCTTTTTTCAAGCATAGGGTAACCCCTTAGACTGTCAGGGCATTTCTTTGTGTCATCTTTACCTCCCATATTTAAATAATTTGTAATCACGTGCCTGCGCCGGTATTGAGCTCTAATAATTATTGAAATTGTTCAATTTTTCTGCGTAAGGATTTAACTTCACCTATTTCACAGCACATTATCTCTAGAAATTTCAATTGTTTTAAATTTATTTCTAAACACTTCAGTAATTAAAAAACAAAAAATTAATTCAATAGCACGAATAGTTTGACTGGGGATTTAATAAAACACTGAGTGGCCTATGTTTTTGTCGCACATGAAAAAGCCTTATAAGAAGATAAAGGATTAAAATGATAACTTATGGGGAATTTGTACATTGATATAATAATCTACTTGCCAAAGACGTAAAATAAGTATAATTACATTCGTTTCAATTATTTACTAGTTCTTGTAACTGAAAAATTGTGGGGTGGCCTATCATTTTGTCGCGTAGTGTACATGACTAATTCCGGAAGGTATTTAATCCCCTATGGGTGGAACAAGGAATAGCACGAAGCAAACAACTTCATACTATAATACAAGGTGGCAGCGAAAATACCTTTATATTAATTTATGAAGCTGTAGAGCAAGAACATTTGCTATTTAGTTTCAGCTGTTTATCTCCTCAATGACAGCTTAGTCACGTGCTGCTGTAATTGCAGTGTTTTATGGCTGTCGATGGTCTGGTTACTTAAGAATGACGTTTCTCATAGCTGGTGCTAAATATTATATATAAAAATGGAGAAATTTGAAACTAAGTTAAAAATTCGAAGACATTTAAAAATAAATAAAGATTGACCCAGATTCAATGTCCTACGTTATCTCTACAATCGTTTTAGATAAATAGTTTATTTTTCCGGAGGCAGGGTTTTAAACAACATTGGTAGCGAATGGTTTTATTTGAGTGAGCCAACGAATTTCGAATAGTTTTATCGAGTAGCTTGTACTTGCTGGGAGAGAAGTTAAAGTTCAATAATAGATCTTTTCCAATTACTTCCTTGTATAAACTTGTTTTATAAAAAAATAAAATAAATGTCATCTTAAAGTAGAGTAAAAAAAAAAACCAAAATCTCATTTCCACTAAAAATGTCAGTTTGAACTCTGTCAAACTAATTTTGAGAATATCGTCATCTCCTCTTCATATTATTCCGAGCTTAACAATACAAAATACCTAAATAACAAGACGTAAATATCTATGTATTCAAAATACTTTTTATTTAAATAAGAAATATGAAAATAAGAATCATTTCGGCATAGTTTCAGATATTATTCCATTAAGCTTGTTTGTCATGTAAATTACTGTTGGTTATCTGAACAACATCGTCAGTGTTTTTGCGTCAAAAATTTCACATAAAACCGGTGTGAATTTAGAAATAAAGATAAAACATCTTTATTTTTAAGTAAGTTTTGAGTTTCTAAGTTGAGTGTGGCGTATCATACATCTTTCACTTATCACCCTTCTTACTTTGACTAGAAATGGTTATTTATTTATTATTATTATTTTTTAATATATAAATTGAAGAGTGAAAATTCATAAGAGTCTAAGTGCCAAAAAAATAAAACAAAGTTTTTTATTTGCCAAGTTGTTATATGTGCCAAAGCCATTCTTCAGAAAAGGGGTATAAGTAATGTTTTGTTGTTAGAAAATCTGGTGCATGCGCGCAACACGCAACTTTCACTTACCAACTTACTTAGATAAGAAATTGACGTGTTTTGTTAAATATCATTTCCCAAAGTCACACATTTTTCTACATTCATATATTATTTTTATTAAACGTTAAAGCCGTTTTTGAGTAAATAAAAAACCCCGTGAAAATTATACAAAATTTATTAAGTAAAGTCCCCCCTTCGGTTGATCAATTTTGATGAAATGTTGGCTATCACATATTTGGCATATACATACATCAAATACCCAATTTGGTCACAATCGTGAAAGCCGTTTTGGAGTAAATAAAAAAAGCACGTAAAAATGATACAAAATTTATTAAGTAAAGTGCCCCCTGCGGTTGATCAATTTTGATGAAATCTTCACAGACATATCCCGGGCATATAAATAGATCAAATACTAAGTTTAATCAAAATCGTTAGAGCCGTTTTTGAGAAAATCAAAAAAACACGTGAAAATGTTACAAAATTTATTAAGTAAAGTCCCCCCTCCGGTTAATCAATTTTGATGAAATTTTTACAGCCATATCTCGGGCATATAAATAGATGAAATACTCAGTTTAATCAAAATCGTTAGAGCCGTTTTTGAGAAAATCGAAAAAAACCTAAAAAGTTATTAAGTAAAGTACCCCCTCCCTTTAAGTAATTTTGATGAAATTTATGCTGTCACATCGCGGGCATATACCTACACTAAATACCCAATTTCAGGATCGCACGGTTTATAGTTTTTGAGCTAGTCTGTTCACATACACACACACACACACACACACACACACACACACACACACACACACACACACACACACACACACACACACACACACACACACACACACACACACACACACACACACACACACACACACACACACACACACACACACACACACACACACACACACACACACACACACACACACACACACACACACACACACACACACACACACACACAGACAGACAGACACACACACACACACACAGACCATTTCGTGGGACTTGGTCATTTCGACTCAGGGAACCCCAAAACGCGTATATCCGTTGAAAACCGGAAGTCGATTTTTTTCACGATCGCAATACTTCCACTTACTATATATTTCATATATAGGTAAGTGAAAGTAAAAAAAGTTCATTGAACGTATGAAAGATGGCATGGGTGTTGGCACTGAACGTACTTCACCCTAGGGGATTTAAGTCACATTATTTCTGTAAACATTTCAAGGCAATTATACCGTTATGCATTTCCACGCTTCAATTATTAAAAATCTGGTGCGTGCGCGCAACACACGACTTTCACTTACCAACTTAGATTAGAAATTAATGCGTTATGTTAATGCCACTTCTCACTCAGTTACACATTTTTCCACATTCATTTCTTATCTTTGTTTTCATTTGCTCTATAACAAACACTAATTTCTTTTATTATTAAATAAAAGATTTTACTTGAGATAATTCGGTAATGCAAGCATAATACTCCAAGTCGACTGATTTTATAATTCTCTATGTACTTGTAACAAATAATTTTCATTAAATGAACAGAACATCTTTAATTATAAAGCATTGGTTTGTCATTAAAGGCATACGGCGCATGCGTGAGGTCAAGGTGTTTTATGAGTTGACGGAATAGTTTTCTTTTTTTCTCCTGTATATGTTTACTTGATTTTCTTCATATATCATATTTAGCCATTTCGTATTTTTAGGGGTGATGAGAGACAGTTGATTTCTCAATATAAACTAAAACAAAGGTACTTTATAGGAAAACAAAAAAGGCTCCTTCCCCTTTTAAGCCCCCACAGAAAATTTTAATACTGATAAAACTTACCTGATATTATTGAACACCTAATTTTCATTAAACATGACGAATTTGATCAAAATCATTAAAGCCATTTTTGAGATAATCGAAAAAAAGGTAAAAATTGGAAAAAAGTTATGAAATAAAGTGCCCCCTCCGTTTGACCCATTTTGATGATATGTTGGCGATCACATCTTTGGCATATACATACGACAAATAAACTGTTTGATCAAAATCTTTAAAGCCGTTTTTGAGTAAATAAAAAAAAACACATGAAAATGATACAAAATTTATTAAGTAAAGTCCCCCCTCCGGTTGATCAATTTTGATGAAATTTTTACAGTCATATCTTGGGCATATTAATACATCAAATACTTAATTTAATCAAAATCGTTAGGGCCGTTTTTGAGAAAATCGAAAAAAACGTAAAAAGTTATTAAATAAAGTACCCCCTCCCTTTGAGCAATTATGATGAAGTTTTTGCTGTCACTTTGCGGGCATATACTTACACTAAATACCCAATTTCAGGTTCGCACGGTTAATAGTTTTTGAGCTAGTCTGTTCACACACACACACACACAGACACACACACAAACACACACACACAGACCATTTCGCGGGACTTGGTTATTTCGACTCAGGGGACCCCAAAACGTGTATTTCCGTTGAAAACAGGAAGTCGAAATTTTTCACGATCGCAATACTTACTATATCCATTACTATATATTTCATATATAGGTAAGTGAAAGTAAAAATGCTTAAGTTCCACCGGAAAGGATACACACAGAACTTTTTTCCACGATGATTTTTTTCTTCAAAGGGAAAGTATCGTCTTCATTCCTTCAGCAATGGTTAGTAGAGGGGGGCAATGTTGGATACTGGATCTTTTTATATATATATATATATATATATATATATATATATATATATATATATATATATATATATATATATATATATATAATTTTTTTATATTTTTTATAAGAGAAAAGGTTGTCCTTGGCCGGGATTTAAACCCGGATTTTCTTATCACAAGTAAGGCGCTCTTGTCACTTGAGCCACCAGGCATATTTCCCGGTCTAGTCAACCAGGCATATATCCCGGTCTCTCTCCCACCGACCTCGCAATGTTTGCGAATATAAGGGGGAGTGGACAATTTGTCTATTAACCATTGTCAAGTTCTTGTAAATATTATTTAATCATTTTTCTCGTCATGTTAACATGAAAATTATTCTTATAATGTTTAAAAACACAATCCATGAAGGGCCTCGAGTGAAGTGCTGTGTAAGGAAGTACTGTTTCTTGGTAAGCGGTCGTGCAAGGAGGTGATTTGACCATGATCACGCTCAACCGTCAGATATTCTCCCTTAATTTTTCAATTAAAATTATCCATATTTTAGAGGCTGGGTTTGCCCCAGGAGGGTCTCTCGGCCATCGAGACGATTTGTGTCAGAAACTCAAAGCCTTACTGCGCTACCATGATAAAGAAATGTCATATAATTTAAAAGGTCTAGGGTTTCTAACATCCGGTGTCTGCAAGGGGGGCATTCTTCTTGGCTGCCCCCCAGAAAATATGAGAAACAGAAACTAAAAATTAAATAAATTCGTATTCACTTACTATATTTATTAATTAATTTAATCAGAATTGTGGGTAACCACCTTGTTTTTAAATTATTTTAAATAATTTATTTTTGAAGAGAAAAGATTTGGCCCCGCCTGGAATCGAAACGTCAAGAGATGCCCAAAATTGGATAAAAATTGTCCATCTCCCGTAAATACTCGCAAAAATTGCGATATCGTGTCAGTGAAGAGGAAGGATTTGGCACCGTTGGAAGCGAGCTCCATGGTGCAATGGTTAGCATACCGCGCACGTCACGCGGAAGAACCGGGTTCGATTCCCGGCGGGGCCAAATCTCTTCTCTTCAAAAATAAATTATTTAAAATATATTTATTAAGTATTATATAAACAAATATTTAATTTTTAAATATCAAGAAGCTTTATTTGAACAATTAATTGAGCCTTAACGAGTCAGAATATCTCGACCCCTTCCCCCGATCATAAGAATTTTATCAGCCTCCCCCTCCCTAAACGAAATCCTGTGACGCCCTTGGTTTCTAATGAGGCTGAAAATCATCATGTTCCTCTTTGCGATAATGAATTCGATAAATCGATTACAATAATACAATACTTGTTGCAGACAGATTTGTTTAGTGACGGTTAAGGACACCGATGAAGATAAGGCGACATGTTTCTTTACCTTGCGAATTATGTAATCTCAGAAATTATTTAGGTTGTTGTCGTTGTTATCGGCGTCTACTGTTTGCTTTTCCGTTCCTTATTAGAGCTTCCGTTCGTTAACTGGGCAAATAATTCTCTATGCCAACAGTGCTAAATGTGTCTTGTCAAGGGGTTATGCATAATGCATGTCTTCCAAACTAGGGCAGTTTTTAAAATTTATTTTACAAATTTGGGGTCTCCGGTTGCAAGATTAGTAAAGCTGGAACATCTTTTATGCTTATATGATAAGCTTAAAATAATATAATATTTATAAAAAAAATCTGGTGCGATGCGCGCAACACACAACTTTCACTTACCAACTTTCTTTGATTAAGAATTGACGAAGGGTAGGAAAGTTTTTACTTGTGATAATTCGGCAATGCAAGCATAATACTCCAAGTCTTCTGATTTTATAATTCTCTATCTAGTTGTTGAAAACTTCATATAGTTCCCATGAAACAAATGATTTCCATTAAATTAACATAACTTCTTTAATTATAAAGCATGGGTCTCTCTGCACGAAAGATCATAATTATAGTTACTAAGTCACAGTGTTATAATTTCCACACTGGAATATAAGGCAATAATTGGTTTGTCATTGACGGCGTCTGCCCATGCGTCAGCTCAACGTGTCTTATGAGTTGACGGAATATTTTTCTTTTTTTCTCCTGTATATGTTAACTTAATTTTTTTCATATTTCATATTTAGACATTTCTTAATTTTAGACGAAACGAGATACAGATATTTTCTCCATATAAACAAAAAAAAGGTACTTTATAGGAAAACAAAAACGGTCCCTTCTTCATTTATGCCCCCTCAGAACATTTTAATAATGATAAAGCTTACCTGATATTAAAGAATACTTGATTCTCATTAAACTTGTAGAGTTTAATCAAAATCGTTAAAGCTATTTTTGAGAAAATCGAATAAACGTAAAAATGGGTAAAAACATTATTAAAGTAGTGTGCCCCCTCCGGTTGATCAATTTTGATGAAATTTTCGGTGTCACATCACGGGCATATACATACATATACCAAGTACCCGATTGCAGGTTCTTAAGGTTTATATTTTTTGAGCTATTATGTTAACACATATACAGGCCATACCGCGGGACTTGATTATTTGGACTCAGGGGACCCCAAATCACACGTTTTACTTTGAAAACCGAGATTTTTCAAGATCGCAGTACTTTCCATTACTATATATTTCATATATAGTTAAGTGAAAGTAAAAAAATAAATAAACAGATGCGCAAATTTATTACATTAATAAGGGTCTGGCCACACATGTCCGCACCGGATCCGCACCGTAGCAATAATATAGGTTATGTTCAGAATATTTTTAATTTAACTTCCATATTACCTTTAGTTATCCCTAAAGTTCAAGCCTCACATGTCAGACACAGGCTACTTTAGGCATAACTAAAGATAATATGTAAGTTAAATTAAAAATATTCTGAACATAACCTGTATTATTGCTACGGTGCGGATCCGGTGCGGACATGTGTGGCCAGACCTTAAACAAACATATACCCCCCCCCCCCCCTACCAGGTATATAAAATCAAACTCCATTCATCAAAATCCAGCGCTCCTGGAAGCTAGAAATACAGCTGCCCCTGCGGACGCCCGATCATTGAGTTAGATGCAGAATATTTTTGTTAAAATTTTACTGTTTTGGTTAGGAAATATTAGATTTAATCACGGGCGTCACCGCCGGGGGGGGGGGGGGGGAGTGGGGACGCGTCCCCCCTAATATTTTGACTGAAGGGGACTGTCCCCCCCCAATATTTTGGCAGGAGAGGACCCAATGTAAAAACTAAATAAAAATGCAATTTTACGAATTTATCCGAGTTTAACCAATAAAATATTGATATAAAATATTACTTAATTTCAGCACATTCTATTGTTAAAACCTAGTCAGGCGTATTGTATATTTGATGAATTAAATGTTTTTTATTTCAGCTCGAACTGTTTTGTTTTATTTCTCTAGATTTATTTTTTAAAACAAGCAGCTTGATCCTACTTTCCATCAATTTGATGAAGCTTATAGAAGTTAATGGAAAGCAATGAAATGAGTGGGATCAGAATCAGAAGAAAAACTTTGATAAAATTCAATCAAGAAATTTTGGTCCACATCCTTCAACATTAAGCCTTAACAATTTCCCATTTTAATTTATAACTGAGGCATAAATTGACAAAATTTAAGAGACTATAAATACCTTTAAAATACAGAGTTGGAGGGTGAATTTAAACGCCCCAACAGTTGTTTTTAGGGGTTATTATTTCAACTTTTAGCCCCTGGAATTTCTACCTATCCTATCAAAGAAAATATTGAGCCGCCCCCCAATAATTTGGTACTGGTGACACCCATGGATTTAATGACAGCAAATCTTAGTAAAATTTAGATTTAACGATTTAATGCAGGGGGTCACAGAGGACATGACCCCCTAAATATTTTGGCATTTTAATTCTTTAGTGTTTTTAAACAAATAATGCAATTAGGTCGTTACTATGCCCTAAACATAAAACTTTTGGTTGTTTAGATCGCAGACCTTCTTAATACCTGGTAATAATCTCATTAAAAAACAGTGCTCTCAGTCACGTCGTTAAGAGACGGGGGGGGGGGTCATGACCAGGGCTACAAATTTAGCCAAAGCTCCAAAATCCGCCCATGATTTAATGACAGTGATAAGTTTAAAATTATCGATTTAATTACCGTCATAATTTTAAATAAATAATTGTATTAAAAATCAGTGTGTCAAAATTCGTTGAAATCGTAAAAATTGAAAAAAAAAAAAAAAAATTACTGATTTTCCCTCTCCCTCTCCCACACAAAGCTTGGCCGTGATAATATTAGTCTGGAATTAACCTTCTTATACTTCTATGACACTCAAAAGGTGTGAGTGTGTTTATAATTTCCTAGAAATCAGATAAAATGGTAAAAACTTAATAACTAAGCTAAAAACTTAATAACTAATTATTCTGCTATTCAGGGCTGGATGAAAAAACTCCTACAAATCAAGGATCATAAAACTGTGTTATTTATTTATAAATAGTGTAACTAACCCGGCCTTTTTGTTTTGTAAATCTGCCTTAGGCTATAAAATTCCTATAATTAAATGTTATATAACACTGATATTGAATGTCAATGAGCTCTCTGCGATGCTTGAATAGAAAAAAAAAAAAAAAAATTCAAATCTGCGTAAAACTATATTTTCAAACTTTAATTATGATTTACTGAAATTGGACAAATGTCACTTTGACTCCTTGTCTTTCAACGTTCACATAGGTTTTTTATTCTTCCTAACATTTCCCCGCCCCAAAAAAAATTCTGCGGCCAACCTTATAAATATTATAATGGGAACATTGTCTCATATAGTAGATCTCTTCCAAAACAAATTTCTGTAATACTTGCATGCAATAGCAAGGTACCTCTCTATATGGGACCTACAACAATGCCTTGACCGGCATGATGCATTATTTTCTTACTAAGATTTATGGCACTGCATGGCATGCTCCAAGGAATGTTATACCTTGTTGGATATCCTTCCATACATAATGTACATTTATTACACAGAGAGATGCCACGGTGTGGTGATCCGCGGACCTTGCACAGAGTGGATGACCAAGTGGTACTTCAACCAGACCATCCAGGCCTGCCACACCTTCACATATGGCGGCTGCAAGGGTGAGAACGTCTTTAACTCCGAAGCTGAGTGCCTGTACTACTGCATCGGTGGTGACCGTGGGTATCCTGTCCAATACCTCTCGGTTTATACATTAAATTTAAATAAACATTAGTTGGCACCAGAGAATGATCCACATGGTCATCACTAAAATACTCCATTATGAAGCTTTTTCTTTTGTCAAAAAATGTTACTAGAATAATGTTCGATGCTGAAAATTAGTTTTATTCATAAAAAATATAAATGATCAACTCACCCTTCCCCAGCCACTAGTTGGGTTGCGAATAAGTGAAACTATAGGGATACCTATTTATAGTCTTATCTTGTAAGGACTTAGAGTTCCGCTGTACATATTTTATTCATTTAACGGAGATTTTGACTGATTTTCATTTTAATTCTTAAATATAATGAACATAGGAATAGTCCTCAGATATTATTGGTTTATAAATTAATGCAGCAAATATATATTACTATTCGTTATCTCTGGTACACCTTTATTTTATTATTATGGGAGAGCGGGGTTGGTTGGCATAAGGGGTAGGTTGGCCATTGGCTTATAGTTTCCGTCACACCTGTTGTGAAGGCCCCACCATTGTACCATGTCATCTGCTCAACCTCGGGAGTCTTGTCCTGAGTTTACAATCTGATGCTAACAATGTAGAGAAGAGTGTGCTTAATTGATTGATTTTACAACATGTGAAAAAAAAAGAAGTAAATTTTTATATTTTCAGTTACGATTATAGTGCAGGTTTTAATAACAATAATAGGTGTCAGGCAGTACTTGAATGAGATGGCTAAACAACTCCACCTTCTAGGCCAACCTACCTCACATAGGGGGTTAATTGGCATACTCTGGATTTACGATTTCTTCAATTTTCTATGATCTTAGTATTAAATATTATTTGGTGAAAAAAATACTTGGAGTTTACAGAGGTATTAGCCCTATTGGGATTATATTAACAGGAACGACTCAACTATCAAAAAAGTGAAAACTGTTGCCAACCAACCCCGCTCTCCCCTACTTTATTAATAGATATTGTATGCCTACCTATTTTTATGAAAAACTGTCAATTTTGATGGTTAAAATTATTTAAGTTTACAAAGCAAGAAAGAAATAAGAAAGGAAATGACGTACATAATATTTTGACGTAAATGCATGAGCAAATATTTTTGAACTTTCTGTCTACAATTACAGAAAACCCTATCATATTGTTTGTTTGTTTAACGTCCATTTTTATGCTACTAAGGCTAATCGGACGATGCTACAGTGGGAGTCCTAAATTTTGCCTATCCAGGTATAATTAGGATAGGGATCTTTAACGAGTACCTGACATCGTACAGGCTCGGGACCTCCATTTTACGTCCTATCCGAGGGACGGCATAGCTAAGGATTTTTTACTCCCATTAAAAAATCCTAGGGCCACTGCTGGAATCGAACCCGCGACCTTTAGTATTGTAGGTTGCCATGCTAACCACAACACCACAGGTGACCCCAGAAAACCCTATCATACCATCTTGCCAGATTGGATTATGTAAGAAAAATGGGTCTAACAACATTTGCATTTAATGTAACAAGTATTTATGCAGAAAGTGTATATTATAGATAGAGATCATATGTAGAAAATGTAATAAAAATAATACTCGTAATAATATATAAAAATCAATGGCTTTTTAATAAATAATTTACAAAAAAATTGCATTTTAATATACTCATCAAAAATATGAAGTTCAGTAAAAATAAAATATATATATTCATTCAATGATAGTAAATACAGTTTTAACAATAAAAATTTCATATATCCAGGTTTTTTTTTTTTTTTTTTGGTGTCCAAGTGTAACAATAATTTAATCTTATAAGGACTAATTTAGTCCGAGTTTGGCTATGTAATAGGTTTTACAATCGCCAAGCTTTCTCCCATCATGCTGTGGGCTTCTTCCAGGGCTAATACATAGTAAGTATAAGTCAGAGAATAAGTATTTAACCCTAAAGAAGCCAACTGATGGGAGAAAGCTTGGTGATTGTAAAAACTATTACATGGTCAAACTTGGAAGAACTAATGTATAGACAGGATTCAGACCATGGAAGCCTAAAACAATATTTAATTTAGTGTTTTATGAACTGGACCTCTTGAATTTTCAGACACCTTGCCTCCTCACCTCCTTCAACAGAACCGTACAACGAAGCAGCCAGGTAACACCCCTGTTCCCGAAGAGATCAGGGGACCTGAGTTGACTTTCAAAGAAACTGGTCAGCACAAGGTGTTCATGATGGCCAAGAACAACGCTTTCATACAGCTCGACGGAAACCAAACTGCCAATTTTCAATTAAGGTTATTAAAATTCTCTACCTTGGTTCAAAAACAACCATTGTCAAAATTTCTTAATTTAGGTTTACCAAAATTTCTTGGTTTAATTCTGGTTCACTCCGAGAACTCCATAGGTGTGTAAGTTTTTCTCCACTGCCAAGGCACTATTATTTCAAAACATTGGTTGTTATTGTATGAAATAGAGGTCACCTTGTTGCCCTCATTATAAAAAAAAAGAAAAAGAAATTTCAAATGTTTGACGTTGGTTGTTCCTGTGTTTGTTTGATTTTTTTTATTTACTATAATTTCTTGTTTATGATTATATGATATGACTATTTTTTAAATCATAAAAATCCCTCAGTTTACCTAGTAAAGTAACAACTTAAGCTACGGACGTATATGTTTAAATATCATCATAGCTGTTGAATTTAAATTGATTTCCTTCTTTTTCAGGCTTTGCCGTGAGATCTCATTTAAATTTAGAACAGGACTTCCTCATGGTCTTCTTGTTTACCACAGTATCAAAGATCGCCCCGAAGGTTTGAACCCTTACGCACTATACGTCATCGTTGAGAAAGGACAGCTTAAGGTTGTCCATGTCTTCGGGAAGCATTCTACTTCCATCATTGTCGGAGAAGGTAATAGTGTATATTATATGTTTTAAAAATTATATTGGAAATTAAAGTACTTATGAGGCATTATACAATTTATTTGATTCCATTTTATTTTGTTTTTGTGTGGAGGTATTAAATTTATTTTTACTTTATTAGGCAACCTCTGTTTTTATGGTTATTTCTGTATTTATTAAAACATAAATTGTTTATGTTTCGGGCTAGCTTTCAGAACTTTTCAACAATTTTCATCTTCAGAACTCATATAATTATGTTGTGAATACATACCTAAATTGTCTTATTTGCTAATACTTGAGCTAAGATTACTTGATCACTTATAACATATTTTAATTTTAATTTCCATTTGCAGCTTATCCTAACTGTTTTTTATACACTCTTTGTGTATTCACAAAATAATTATATGAGTTCTGAAGAAGGGTACAAAGCTATCTCGAAACATAACCAACTTATGTTATAATAAATAAATTACCATAAAAATGGAAGAGCTTGCCTGAAAACCAAATAGAAAAGTATATTAAATAACTATTTTTCAAACATTTTCAATATTAATATTGAAATGAAAATAAAAACTTTACTCTGTGGAAGAAAGAAAGATTCAATTTTTAAAATATTTTTCTAATTTTATTTGTAGGATTAATTAACATTCCTTAAATTTTGTAGAGTTCTGCTAATGTGGTCTCAGCTAGCTTACTTGTATTGCCAATACTTTTACTTTCTGTTTTGGAAGTATATACATCCATTTTTGTCCACTTGTTATACATTAAACATTTTATATTCTTTATTTCTTCCTGTATTGAAAATATTTTGATGAATTTTATTTATTATACTGAGCAAATTAATTTGAAGTTTTCTTTAGTTATTAAATTTTATTCCGAATTACTTTATCTAACACCAATATAGTATAGCACTTTGATTCTACATATAAAAAAAATATCTATATTCCTCGTAGTCTGTAGCCTTTTGCATTTCTTGTTCCTTTAACAAAAATTAAATATACTTTCCTCCTATTATCATATAACTTACTTTTTCTTAAATTTTCTAATATCTAATGATTTCTGTCATTAGGGCTTTTTAGTTTATTTCTTAAAAAAGTTTACTTATATTGACATATAAATTTTCAACAAAAAAAAAAATTCTTTAGGGCTAAACCGAGACCATTGGCATCGAGTGAAGGTGACAATAGACGTTAAGGGACAAAGACTAAAAGCTGTGGTCAACGATCGCTCAAACGAGACCAAGATCGAGGGGCTCCACAAACAGCGCAACTACGGAGTCAACACTGATCTCATCTCAGTAGTTCTCATAGGAGGTTGGTACAGGTAACAGTCGTCAAGGTAAAAGATATAAAAGGGATAATTCCAAACTGATTAATAATATAATAAAATCAAATATTTATTATTCAACAGTCCCGTTGGTATTGTTGGAACATAAATCAAACTAGCCAAAACTATTATTGTTTCTGATTTTAATGTAAACATATTAAAAAGATATATATAAACAAGTCTGATATGAAAATTGAAATTTGTATTATTATCGATATACTTACAGCATTTTCAAAACATTGTTATGTTTCTTCCACTTCTATATTCACATATGTGAGGAAGAGTTTAGGCATTCAGGTCGTTTTTTGTTTGTTTTTTATGAAGGAATCTCTTCCATATTTTCTATAATTTCTTGACAAAGTCCAAATAGAAAATATAGAAATGTGTGACAATGGAAATAGATCCACTACCGCAGAAGATATTGTTAAATGTTAATTATTATTTAAACAAGGGCATATGTATCTTACACAAAAGTTTTCAGTACTGCAGGTAATTACATTGAATAATATTAAAAACTTACTATTTTATTATCTCACTTTTTTGTAATATTTAATAATTCAAGCAGTGATATAATACAGATAACCTGGAAGATGGGTCAGAAGCCCGAAATGTTGGGTAGGTAAAGAAATTAGAAAATATGGAAGAGATTCCTTCATTTAAAAAAAAACTGTTATGTTTCTTATTTGTTAGATTTAAGATCTTAGTTTAAAGATTTCAGAAATCCCTATCTGGAAGAAGATGATATTTATTAATCTTTTAAAAAAGTCATTACAAAAAAAGAATAATATAATATCAGAAATTTAACATTTTTAAATATTAAACCTTTATTATTTCATTGCTCTAAAAAATATTGAAAAATATCTATCTCTCCTGTACCTGCTGTTATTTTTAATACCATACATTCCCTATTAAAGGTTTGAGCCCTGAAGAGAAACTACATGGCGTGAAATACATCATAGAATCTTTTGTTGGTTGTATCAAAGATGTCGTATTGAGTGCTGGGAAATCGGTGTCTGATTTGAAGGCGATAAAACCCCTTATTGCCACTAAACATGACAACGTTCAAGAAGGGTGTATTGATAAGTAAGATGGTATCATGTTTATTCTATTACTCTTAATTGTAATACTGTATTACATTGAATATGAGATAAATTTGAAATCAAGATGCTCTGTTTTTATCTTGATGTAAAATATGAAATTTTAATAATATTTTTGTTGAATAAGACACATAATAAAATATACAAAGGAAATAATATAATTTAATATTTAATTAATATAGGAAATGGGAAATTTTCATAAAGTGATGTTTTATGATGAGATAGTTGCTTTGTACATGTCAAAGCACAAATGAAAAAAAATGGGTATTTAAAAAAAAACTCTATTCACATCTGTCACTAAATTAGATAGAATCTGCTGATTTGATGAGTTTATGGTACCAGTGGTGCATAGCAGAGGTGTGCATGCACAAAAAACATTTTTAAGGGGTCATGAATATTTTTTTAGAAACTTTTAAATCAAGTAAGTAAGAAGGGGAAACATTTCACAGTCAGGATTGTTCTGAAGTACATTAAACTACAATTTTATTTAATCATCTTTCAATTCGATTATTTTCAAGAAGAGGTGAACAATAAAATTTCTGAGTAGGAGAGATACGCTATAGATCCTTGTAGGGGGGGGGGGAGTGGTTAGGCGCTCCTGAATCAGAATTAGGAATTTAAGGCTTGAGGAAAGATAGAGCACAGAAGCACTAGATTAATTAATTCCACAAATTGATAGTATAAGATTGGTATTATTATATTACTAAATTATTATTAATATTGGTAAATTATAGTATTAAATTGAGTAATTAAATTACTTTTGTTCTCAGATGTCGAACAAGAGAAAATCTTTGCTTCCTTGGAAGTAAGTGTATCAACCATTACAACCACCTCTCATGCGACTGCTTTGGAACCCAATATGAAGGAGAGCTTTGTGATATCTACAGTAATTATTTTAATTATATCTGATAACAATTGTTTAAACATTTACCAAATTATATGAAGGTGTAATTTAAATATTTTTTGTTAGCTGCAACGATCTTGACTTTAAGAGGATCATCTTACGTTTCTTACCGAGTTTACGACTGGAAAGATAGAGTACACTCCAGCAGTAACAGGATGGGACTTCACTTTAAGGTAATAAAACATAAACTTGTACATTTTCTGTTTTGATTGCTAAATACTTGAATAATAAACCTGATTGTTTCAGTTGGACAAAATTATTATTCATCATTACTCAGTTATTTATTTTATTTTGTCAACTTTAAATCTTATACCAATCAATATAAAAAATTTACGGATTCTTTCATTGCCTTAATATTTTAGTTTCTTTGAGGTAAAAGAATAATTTATATAAACTTTTTTTTTGTTGGCACCAAGATTTGTTATCAAATCCTATTTTGTATTTATATAAATATCAATTGATAGACAAATTTATAAGGTATATATTACTCACTTCTTTCAACATGTCATTTCTCAAAAAAAATAAATAAAATCTAATTTGTCTGTTTGAAGAAGATTGAATATAATTTTTTTATTTTAAACATTGTCTTTTGATTATGACATTCTAATTTCATATATAATGATCTTGCAAGAAAGTCAGAAAATAGTCATAAATAAAACTATCTGATTTTTAAATTATGAGGTTGAAAATAATCAGCAACCAGTCAAACCTATAAAAACAAATCACGGCTAAAATCCAAAGACTAATAAAATACTGGTGATTGTTCTTTTTACTTTCACTTACCTATATATGAAATATATAGTAAGTGGAAGTATTGCGATCGTGAAAATTTTCGACTTCCGGTTTTCAACGGAAATACACGTTTTGGGGTCCCCTGAGTCGAAATAACCAAGTCCCGCGAGATGGTCTGTGTGTGTGTGTGTGTGTGTGTGTGTGTGTGTGTGTCTGTGTGTCTGTGTGTGAACAGACTAGCTCAAAAACTATAAACCGTGCGATCCTGAAATTGGGTATTTAGTGTAGGTATATGCCCGCGATGTGACAGCATAAATTTCATCAAAATTACTTAATGGGAGGGGGTACTTTACTTAATAACTTTTTAGGTTTTTTTCGATTTTCTCAAAAACGGCTCTAACGATTTTGATTAAACTGAGTATTTAATCTATTTATATGCCTGAAATATGACTGTAAAAATTTCATAAAAATTGATCAACCGGAGGGGGGACTTTACTTAATAAATTTTGTACCATTTTTTTTTAAATAGCAGGCTGAATTTAAATATTTTTGGTATTTACGGATTTTCATGTTTTTAAAAATTAATAATGATTAATTAATAGCGAAACAGTGAATCTGTATCATTTATATTTCTACATTACCCTGTTAGACATCATGTAACAGTTCTAAAAATATCGCTTTCTTAAAAAGTTTCCCTATAAAATTATGCATATATGCCCTATTAACAAAACTCCTCTGATATATTTGTTTTTTTGATAAATTTTAAAGTAAAAATGTTTAATTTTTTTTTTTTATCTTGGCATCAATGATGCTCTAATTCAAGGATTTGACAGCTTTTTAGGTATTATTTGTGAGATATTTATTAATATTACTTTTTATTAATAATTTAATTGCTAATGTTTAAAAATATTAGACATTTAATTTTCTTTTTCAGAGCTTATGTGAAGAATGTGCTGAATTATTGGCTTGTATGCAGTATCTTAAGAGTTCATATTTTATTAGAGTTTTTATTTCTACAATGAGATTTACCTATTTGTTTCATGAATATTAAAAGAAAAAACCGTTTAGCAATAAATATTATATGTTTTAGACACACTTCGATGATTCTGTACTTTTGTATGCTAGTGGAGAATCGCCGAACCACCACCATATTGCAGTCTCTATTAAGAACTCTACCGTGTATGTTGATATGGACCTTGGAGGCGGTTCTGTCGTGACACAGATGGGCTCAGATATAACCGATAACTTGTGGCACAACCTGACTCTCGTACATCACAACTCCTCCATCACCATCTACCTCGACCGGTTCAATACGACTGTAAAGCTGCCGGGCAGTCAGCACCACCTCTATATAGATCCAGAAATATATATTGGTGGTGGTTCAGAACTGCATAAGAAGAAAGGTTTGTCTAAAACAGTTAAATTTTGTATAAGGATAGAAGCAATACTTTAAGTATAGTATAGTTGCTATTTATGGTGCTAAGTTCGAAAACAGTACCAGTCCATTTAAAAAATTGTATTTATCTATATATATATATATATAGGGGAAAGCCGGCTTTATGCTATTGTCTGAAGATAGGGGAATTATTTCAGCCTCAGTTTTCAATATTCACCATGGCTCCATGTGAACTCTAAAACTCCACTGAGTCATTCCATGTCACTTCAACACACTTTTTTTTTCACTCACCATCTCAGATTTTAATGAAATTTTCAGCTCTATATCTCAACCGGTTTTCAAAATATAGCTATGTAAACCCATTGAAAAACGCACAATTTTGACCTGTCGCATCATCTGGAAATTGAAATTGCAGCTCTTCTAGGCAAGATGGAGAGTTGAAATTGATGTCATTTTAAAACTGAATCTGTGACCTTCCTTATGATATGAAACTCGATAGGGGTTAAGAGAAATTTATTTTTCAAAATTTTAATCAAAATTTCAAATTTGAATTTCTCAAAAAGCGTATTTTTTAAAATTCAGTAAAGTTGAAAATGTTTTCATTAGTAAGTGCTATAAAAATTATGATGGGACAGCAATGGGTTCATGCTTAAAATAATTATTGAAAAATTTGAGTTTTGCTTGTGGATGGAAAAAAACCATGAGCTATTAAGCTTCTCAAACTTTAGCCTATTTTATCAAACTAATTTCTTACCTACACTTGTCACAAATCTTTGAAACATTGTCTAGTTCTGGATATTGTGATTTGACACATCCATTTTGTCACAATTCTTTGTATTTTTTTATCTTTTAGAGAATTCTTGTCTTTTTTCAAAGGATTGTAACATTGTAGTATTTTGTATCTTTTCATGACTACTTGGTATAAGCTAAAAAATACAATGCTGAGGAAAAAAATGCTAAAAGTAAAAAAATATAGAGATCAATTTTTTAAGAGATTAAATTTTTTAAGAGAAAAAAATTGCTTAAGATGTGGATTCTTTCTTTTGCTAGAAATTCATGGCTGCACTTGTATGTGTTTGTTTGTGTGTGAGTGTGTTTATTTATTAAATTTTAATCAAAATTTCATTTTGAATTTCTCAAAAAGCGTATTTTTTAAAATTCTTAAAAAATTCAGTAAAGTTGAAAATGTTGCCATTAATAAGTGCTATTAAAATTATGATGGGGCAGCAATGGGTTCATGCTTAAAATAATTATTGAAATTAATAATAATATAATAAAAAGAGATATTGAGCTGAAATTGGTATTTTTCTTAGTCTACAGGAAGGTATCCTGTGTACCAAATTTCATTAAAATCTGAAATGGTGAGGGAAAAAAGTGTGTTGATGTGATATGGAATGACTCCACTGTTTTTATTATATTATATAATATTTGAAATATTGCTAGGAATTGTTTGTCTTTTAATTGAAAGGATTTAGGATTAAATTTTTATATTTTTCTTAATATTGGCATAATAATTTTCCCTGATTTTGGAAAAAAGTATCTCCTTGATACCTTCACAAGAAAAAGAAAAAAAAAAGCTATATTGAACTTTTTTATAAATGTAAGAATCACCAGATTTGTGCACATATATTTCTATTTTCTTATATTACTTAATATCTTACAACTATTAATAAAATGTTTCTCTTTTATTTCATTAAGTCTCTCTAATGTAGCCTCTGAAAGTCACAGAATAAAGTTATATTTTTCATTTTCTTCTAAATTTGTTAGTGCTACGTTCCTGGTCTCCCGCTTATCTAAGGCGGGTGGGGGTTACCAGAAACGGCTTATACCAAGTGATTATATAAAATTAATGTATATTTAATAATTACTATTGTATATTGGATACTTTTCCAACGGTGACGTGTTTACCAATTCTATTTTATTTTAATAAACCTGTGGCATAGGGTAATTGATAATAAAGAAACAAATCTAAATTGAACTATATCTTTAATTTTATTGACCAATAATGTAAATCATTTATACCCCCTTTAATATATCATACAAAGATATTTTACTGACACAAATTAGTTAATGGATGCTGCCTGGCAATTTAAAATTATATAATAAATACTGACCACACAATATTACAACTAGTACTGTATATGTATTAACCTTATCTGGTGGGCATTCTGTAGTATTGTCTCTGGCCTATCTGCTGGATCAGTCCCTGCCATCTCTGACGCTCTCTCAGACTCAGCACAGCATCCCATCTCGGTCTGTCTGGCTATCTGGACTCTGTCGCTCCTATCTATCTGGTCCTCTGCCTTCTCGTTCCACTTTAGCCCTCTTGGCACACTCCCCGACCTCTGTCTACCTCCGAACTCTCTCTCCTTCGAACTCCTACTCCCTTCCTCAAACTTCTCTCCCGTCCGTATAAGTCTTCTTTCCCCCACTCTCTTCAGACTTCCTCTGATTGGCTGGCTGCAGACTTCTCCTGATTGGTTGGTTCCAGACTTGTTCTGATTGGCTGGCTGCCTAAAATTTTCCTTCCTTTCCATATTCAACGTGTTTCCCAGCGGCCTCTTTGCTGGGGCAAAACCAGGGTTTATGGCCACAGATTTCTCTAACAATCATCTTAGGTATTTCCCTGGTTGTTTGTCGGCAGCATTGTCGGTCCTAAGCTTTGCTTATTTTGAATCTCTAACAGAAGGTTTATGGCCCCAATAACTTACAAGGCGGTATTTCCAAGACCTAGCTGCCTTCAGGTAAAACTGGCCACCGGGTTGCCCATATACAGTACTTTACATATTTTGATATTAAATTATTAATTAAATTTACTTTTCCTATCTTGGCAGCATCCACAATACATAGCAGTAGGAAGATTTTTATATATTATAAGTAATATATGATATAACTAGCAATTTAGAGTCAATTGAATATGGACAAGTATGAGCTGACATATAAAAAATGTAGAACATTGTATTTTAGCATTTGACAGTGATATAGTTTCAGAAAATTTATTAAAAGACTATCAATCATACGATTGAGAAATTATTTTATATTTTGAAAATGGGGACAAAGCCTCGAAACGTTAACATGTTGTAATGTGAAAATAAATAGTTGTTGTGGAAAAAAGGGAGATAAATTGCTAGTTAATTGTTATATTTTTCATTCATTCACTCATGGAATGGCTATGTATAATTATTAAGTTCATAATTTAAAATTGTAGCAACTCTGAACATTGATAACTTTTGTAGGTCTTCATTCTCAAAATAATTACGTGGGATCCCTCAAGTATGTTTTCTATAATGATGTTTCGATCCTGTACGAACTGAACCACACGAACCACAAAGTACATTACATCGGGGTGCTGGAACCTCTTTTCGCCGAGGAGGACGTCATGGTCATCCCGATGACTTTCCCGTTCCCATCTTCTCACTTCTGGTGGAACAACCCGTTCCCTGATTCGCTCTCTCTTGTATTCGACTTCAAGAGCAGTCGAAACATGGCTGTTTTAGCATCCTCTGAAGTCCACTCTCCGAACGATGAAGGTTTCTGGGAGGTATAAAGTTTTTTTGAATTATTTACAACGTTAGAGATTTTATTTTGATTGAGTGCCCACCAGGTACTTTTTGGAGCTGGTACCGATTAATTTTATTTTTGATAAATAATTTAATGAAATTTTTTTTTCAGCTGAGGCTTGTTAATGACGAATTGAGATTTGAGTTGGTGTTTGAGAGTAAGAAGAACTTTACTCATTTGATTACAGTGAAATACGATACGACTACATCTTGGCACACTGTAAGTACAAACGAGTTTTGATTCATTAATTTATCTGAGCAATAGTTAATAATATAAATAGAAGTTACAGAAGGTCTTCCGCTATTATTTTTGAAGCTGTACTTCGTCTTTTTCTATGTTTGATTTCCATTCTTCAAGACTTCTTGTTTGCTTTCATTATATACTCGTATCTATTTAATAAATATATAATTGAAAAAAAGTGGTAAAATTATTTTAAATGCTTGTGCAATCTTTCACTTTAGGCTAGTTATTTTAGTTAGTAATCTTTAAACAATTTTATTAGAAGAGAAAAGATTCGACCACGGTCGGGAATTGGACCCAGGTCCTCAGCCTCTACGCTACAGTGCTTTTACCACTCAGCTAACCATGAGAACAGGAAGGTTTGAATTTAGCTGTGAGTAGCCCCAAGGTTAGCTCAGAGGTAAGAGCGCTGCTATGGAGATGCAGAGGAACTTGGTTCGATTCTTGGCGCAGGTTGAATCTTTTCTCTTCTAATACAATTGTTTAAAAATTATAAATCTTTTTTTTCACCTCCCCTTTCTCACCGTGTAGGCTATATGGGGTTTCCCGGGCCAGGATAGAGGGTGTGGGTTTAATGCCAAGTATTATTAAATACTGTTCCAAGATGAACTAATGCATATTGGTTGCCAGGTAGAGCTTGTATATTACCGCGGGGAAGTGAGCCTCACCGTCGACTACACCCACAAGCAGGCGCAGCTCGTCGGTATCTCCATCTTCTTCAAAGGGAGGATCATCGTAGGAAGTACAGCCAGAGAGGGCAAATCCAGTATTGGTAATGTTATTCTCAAACTAATATTTTCAATAATAGCCTAAATATATCAAATATGATTTATATTAAGGCTTATAATGGTAAATTTAATACCTTGTTGCAAGCGTTATAATTAGTCTCTAGATTAACCTTTTGAAAGATAGCAGTATTAATATACTAGTATTAAAAGATAGCAGAATTCACAATAGGTCAATCCAGAGACTAATTAGCATGCTTCCAAAGATACATTAAATTTACCATTATTTGACAAATTCTCTAACTGGAATGCCAAAAGAATTCGCATAATATTTACTCGAAAAAGAGTTTGTGATGAGTATGGACACATTGTCCGAAACGTCCACCACTTAGTAAAAAATATAAATAAATGCAATCTGAGACTGTAACAGGATATACTCAATTTAATAATTTCAAGTAAATGAAGCAGTCTACCATGATAATATTAATAATAATATTAATTAATGATATGATAAATTTGAATTATAAGGAAATAATTATCATGGTTTTGGCCATCAGTTCAGTAATTCAGACTAAATTCAAAACAATTCGAAATATTAGTACTTAAAGTTTTATGAAGGTAGATAAGGTGCACAATTGGCCTTAAAAGGCTTACATTAAAAGAAAAATTCTTTCTCATCTACACTACAGAAGTTTAAGTAAGTATCGGACAAAGACATGTAGTAATTATATGGAATACATTTTTGAATAACGCTTAGTTTTTTTTTTCATCTTATCATCCAAATATTATTATTCAGTTTTATTGCCCATTAATAATACTGAAAGCATATAATTACATGCATTTTAGAGGAAGTTACAGGATTATTTTCAGTTAAACATTTTTATCAAAATCATTCAAGTTTGTTTAGAAATATTACAATTAATGCATTTGAGTCATTATAATAAAAGGAATTTTTTTTTTTTTAAGCAATGAAAGATTTGCTATCTTAAATATTGAAGAATAATTGTTATTGTAATGTTGCAGGTTTAGTTGGCTGTTTAAGGAACATCGAAATCAACGGTAAACTTGTAGATCCGCGGTCTATAATTAAAACAAAGCAAGCTCATGGACAGATATCGCTGGACAATTGTGAGCTCGTGGATCCATGTAAGAGGCCGAATGCGTGCGAGCATAATGGCAAATGTTCCGTGAAAGATGATAAATTGACTTGCAATTGCAATGGCACTGGCTACATTGGAAAAAACTGTCACTTTGGTGAATTTCGTTTAATATCATTTTTAATTAATACCATGAAAAGTTTTTCTTCTGGAATGTAAGTTTATTGTTATAATATAATATTTGAATTTTTCAGCTGAATTCAGAAAGACTTGCGAAGAATTAGCTCTTCTTGGATACACCAAACCTGATGTTTACCTCATAGATATAGATGGCAATGGTAGATTTCCTCCTGCTCATGTCAAGTGCGAGTTTCAGTCTTTGGAAGATTCCACTAAAACTATTGTCGAACATAATCTTCCAAGTCAAGTTGTAAGTATTAAATTATATCAGACTATATTGCATCTTTAAATTCATGACCTCTTTACAATTGAGATCAAAACAATAATTAAACCATTTAATCCCTAAACTTATCAAAAGTGGGACTTATCTAAGAATATTGGGGTTTATTATAATAAGAGAAGAAAGTATCCCTAATATATGCAAATGGAAGGAAATGACTTAGAGCAAGATGTTTTTAATTTTTGTTTTGATTTGTGAATCAAACCGATGTAAAAATTGTAAAAAAAAAATCTATACTATTCTTAGAAATAGAAAAAAAAAATCTGGTGCATGCGCGCAACACACAACTTTCACTTACCAACTTACTTAGATAAGAAATTGACGTGTTTTGTTAGATATCATTTCCCAAAATCACACATTTTTCTACATTCATATCTTATTTTTATTAATCGTTAAAGCCGTTTTTGAGTAAATAAAAAACCCCGTGAAAATGTTACAAAATTTATTAAGTAATGTCCCCCCTTCGGTTGATCAATTTTGATGAAATGTTGGCTATCACATATTTGGCATATACATACATCAAATACCCAGTTTGGTCACAATCGTGAAAGCCGTTTTTGAGTAAATAAAAAAAGCACGTAAAAATGATACAAAATTTATTAAGTAAAGTGCCCCCTGCGGTTGATCAATTTTGATGAAATTTTTACAGACATATCTCGGGCATATAAGTAGATCAAATACTAAGTTTAATCAAAATCGTTAGAGCCGTTTTTGAGAAAATCAAAAAAACACGTGAAAATGTTACAAAATTTATTAAGTAAAGTCCCCCCTCCGGTTAATCAATTTTGATGAAATTTTTACAGTCATATCTCGGGCATATAAATACATCAAATACCCAGTTTGATCAAAATCGTTAAAGCCGATTTAGAGTAAATAAAAAAAACACGTGAAAATGTTACAAAATGTATTAAGTAAAGTCCCCCCTCCGGTTAATCAATTTTGATGAAATTTTTACAGTCATATCTCGGGCATATAGGTAGATGAAATACTCAGTTTAATCAAAATCGTTAGAGCCGTTTTTGAGAAAATCGAAAAAAACCTAAAAAGTTATTAAATAAAGTACCCCCTCCCTTTGAGCAATTTTGATGAAATTTTTGCTGTCACATCGCGGGCATATACCTACACTAAATACCCAATTTCAGGTTCGCACGGTTTATAGTTCTTGAGCTAGTCTGTTCACATACACACACACACACACACACACACACACACACACACACACACACACACACACACACACACACACACACACACACACACACACACACACACACACACACACACACACACACAGACCATTTCGCGGGACTTGGTCATTTCGACTCAGGGGACCCCAAAACGTGTATTTCCGTTGAAAACCGGAAGTCGAAATTTTTCACGATCGCAATACTTCCACTTACTATATATTACATATATAGGTAAGTGAAAGTAAAAACAATCATTGTTTAATTTAGATATAAATAGTTTGTAATATAAATAATTATAATCTGAAATATTATAATTTATTATAAATCAAAAATGTTTTGAAATATGGTTATTCAATTTAAAATGGATAACTAATTTTGTCGTTTGAAGAAATCTATAGCCTGAAAATTAAAGAATTAAAAAATTTGTAATTTTTTTAGTTTTAATTGAAGTTTGATTTGTCATGTAACCATAATTACCAATAGCAATATATTTATAATTGAGTAATCATTTGATTTTAGGATGTGCGTAGCTCAGCAGAAACAGATTTTAGTTTTACAATTACATATCGAGAATTCACCTCGGAGATGCTGCAAGAACTGATTTCGCATTCGCTGTACTGCAGCCAATATATCAAATACGACTGCTATAAGGCTCCGCTGGAGCTTCACTCGGCTACTTGGTTTATTTCAGCTGCTAACAATGGCACCGTCGACTATATCGGCAATGTGAAAAGGGGCTCATGTCCTTGTGCAGGTAACGGTCTATCATAAACAAATATCTTTATTTAGGTTTTTAATTTTATGTTTTTAGTAATATAAAAATAATTCAAATGCATATTAATAAAATATTTGTGAAACAGAGAACCGAACGTGCATGAACCCCGATCAGTCTTGTAATTGTGACATTAGCGAGGCCAAGTGGTTGTCAGACGAAGGCCACTACATATCTCCGAACTCACTCGGAATAACTCAAATGGTCTTCCTTCAACAATCGGATTTGGACAAAGACGCACAAGGAAGGATAACTCTTGGTCCTCTCGAGTGTGTAGAAACAAGTAAGTTTGCTCAATTGTTAATATTCAATTATTATAATATTTAAAGAGAAGTTTTTGCCATTGTAGAGAGACGGTGTCACTGACACCGATAATATGATATTGATACAGTCAGATGTCAAAAGTATATGTCAAGTTTAGATATCTGGCAACAAAATAAAATTGAAATATTTCTTATTGCTTGGAGAAGCATTTTTGTGAGTTTTTTTCACAATATTAAAAATGGTAAGTTTGACGTGAAGGTCGAAGAATGTTGTGAAACAGAATCGGAAGCATTACTGGTGGGAGATTTGTCCCTAATGCAAGAAGAACTTTTACTCAAATAAGAAATAAGTCAACAAGTAATTTCACATAGTTAAAAATTGTTGGAAATGATTTTAATTGTAGAATATTGGTTCCCATATGAGCTGATGCCAAGAGACATGAAACTCCGATAGTGCACGAGTGAAAGTCTTACTACCCCTCCTACCATATTCTCCTTACATTGCACCTAATTATTATCACTTATTTATTATTATTACTTTATTTTTAATTATTATTACTTATTAATTGTTATCAGTAGATCTCACATTATCTGTCGAATAGTGCTTCACATCATATGAAGATGCGAAAAAAATTGGATCATTTGTAGAGTGTCGTGAGATGAAATTTTTTCTATGTAGTATCCAATTGATGCCAGAGAGGTGGGAAACATCAATAGCTAGTGGTGGACAATATTTTAAATAAAATTTAATGTAACACTTATTTTTAAAATAAGTAAATTTTTTATTTTTTATTATATATGGTGGAAACTTATTTGTAAACCTAATATTTTATTTCTTAAACATATTTATTTGTTTAAATTACACATGATTAGGTCCCTTAGAGTGTTTATAATGGGTTCATTTTCAATTTATTTCTTCCTTTAATTCTTTTATTAAGTAATTGCTGACATTTATTACAAAGTTAATGAAAAAAGTTATTCATTGGTATCCAAGTTTTCTATCAATCAGTAGTTCAAATCAAATAAGGATTTAATAAAAAATCATAATTTTTTCATTCAGTCCTTTCTCACTGAGAAGCCTTCTTAAGGCTTTAGAAATCTTTAAGCAAGAAACTATTTTTAAATTCTTCCCCGTCTTCTAAGTTTAACATTGAAATTATTCTCATTTTAGAAGTTTCCTCCTTCTATTCTCCTTAAACATGATTATGATGTACATAATATTAATATCTATTCTAAAATAAGTACATCAAAACATTTTTCAAAATTTCAGATACCCAAAAGTATGTAGTAACTTTCACTACCAGCCAATCTTACATTGAAGTCCCTGGTTGGAGAAAGGGAGATATAGCCTTCAGTTTCCGGACGACTGGAGAAAAAGCGATATTGTTGTACCAGCCTCCAATTCGACCGCATCATCCTTCATTCATGGTTACTTTAACCAGTGGTTAGTATTTTTATTTATATATGATTTATTTTATTACAATTATATTATCAGTATCTCAATTTGTTATTATCAATTTTCTCAGGTTTACTCTATCTATTTACTCAGTGTTTAGGAGCATAGGATTCAATGCTATTATATTTTACACATCTTTCGGTATAAAATATAAATTGATATTATATTAATTCTTTTCTAGACTTTCAGTTGACATTCAATTTTACCCTTAATACTGGACTATCGAGGGAATTAGAAATAAAATCTCAACGAAAACTCAACAGTGGAGAATGGCAAAAGATCTGGATCGATTACAACGAGCATCACGTCAGGTTCATGATCAATACGGACTTCCAGATGGTCGATCTTCTCCCCGAGGAGGAGTTCGGGCCTTTCGAAGGGAGCATGTTCATCGGTGGTGCCACTGAGTTAGTTTATCTTTATTAAAGTAATTATTGTTCATGATATAGTATAATTTTTTTTTACTATAGAATTTAATAATTTAAAATTTTATTAGGATGATTGGTAATCAGGATTTTCAGTCAAAATATCTTTATTTGGAGAGCCTGCATTATCATCCAAACATATGGATGTTCGTCAGGACTTTTTGAGCCGAGGGTATTACATAGACTTGTTATACAATAATACAGAGACTTAGATAATAATCTCTCTATATATAAGAGGCTTTGTCCTGACTGACAGAATCAACGCAGAGCAAAATCTAATAATGATGGAAACTTGAAGTTCGGAATTTAAATTTTAAACGCGATGTAGGTAATCAATAAGAAAGGAATTTCAAAAATGTAATCCCTAAGGGGTTTAAATGGCGAAATTGTAGTTTAACTCTAACGGACACCTATTTTTGCACTTCGAGAAAAAATATCTAATTTAGACTCATTTTAAAGATCTTGATACAAGTTTAACTCGAAAGGCCCTAGGGGGCATCGAAAACCATGTTTTAAAGCCGCAAAAAGAAGCGTTCACGACGAGTAAGCAATTTTCTGTTTCGGCGGTTTTAGTGAACCCTCTCCATTGCGAGTCTTCCTCTCTTCTACCGAGCCGGCAGCTTCCCCCTCCTACAATCCACCTACCGGAAACTCCGATTCTACTAAATCTCCTTAAAATCAGTTAACATATTGTATTAAATCAATACCAAGATAATGATCACAGAATTGATTTCAAAGGCTCGCGGGCAAAGCCGCGACGGGGAATGCTTGTTCTCTATATTATTCTGGACTCAACAAGCCCAGACAAAGATCCACATGTTTGGATCGAAACTTAGGCTCTCCAAACAAAGAAAATTTGGCTGAAAATGCTGATTATCAATCATATTAATCTTAAAGAAAACATTTGACCATTATGCACCTTTAAAATTGTATTATTTAGCTTTTTGAAGTAATTCTAGAAATAGTAACTAATGTGAATAACTTGATCGCTTTCACAAAGTGAGCATCATTATATTTAATATACATTTTTCTTATTTAAAACAATTGGTAAAGTCACTCAGAGGAAAATGAAGCAAGCCAGTGAGGAATATCAAGGATGCAAGGGGTATAATTATCACAGAAGAAGTACGCATCCTAGAGAGGTGGAAGCAATTTTATGAAGGCCAGTTTTCAGGGGATGCCGGTGATACAGAGGATCAGTCGCTTCATAGTAATAATCAAGAATATCAAGAGTGCATTGATGAAGAGGAGGTAGTAGATGCCATTGAAAAAATTAAAGTGAGGAAAGTGGCTGGAAGGGATGGCATGGCCCCGGATCTGATAAAATATGGAGGTCAAGAGCTTGTCAAATTGCTCCAGCATCTTTTCTAACAAATTTGGAACAGGAAGAAAATTCCAAAAGATTGGGAATATGGTGTAATTATCCCTATCCACAAAAAAGGCAGCTCTACAGAATGTGAAAATTATCGGCCTATAAGCTTACCTATAAACTTTACACCAGCATACCAGAAAAGCGACTGAAGACAATGGTTGAAAATAAAGTATAAAATGAACAGGCAGGATTTCAACCTGGAAGGCATGGGACAGAGACAAAAACATATTCTTGACATTTTTAGACTTGAAGGCAGCATTTGATTCTGTACCCAGAAAAGAATTATGGAAAGCATTGGTGGCCAAAGATATCCCAGGTGATCTAATCACAGCTATTAAGTCGGTATACCATGATGCAAAAGGAGTTGTGCGGATCAATGGAAGAGAATCTGAGGCGTTCATCGTGGACAGAGGTGTGAGACAGGGTGACAGCCTAAGTCCCCTACTGTTCATTGTATTTATGGACGAGATCCATAAAATATGTAAAAGACGAACTGCTTGGACCACTATTGGAAAATGGTACCTGAGGACCATTCTTGTGCAATGCCTTCTGTACGCCGATGATGTCCTCATTGCTGATTCCAAAGAAAAAATGCAGGAGGCACTGATAGAATGGCAAGAGGAGCTGCTTCGTAAGGGAATGGTTATCAACACCTCTAAGAGAAAGATCTTAGTTCTGGCTCGAGAAGAACAAGTAGACGTTCATTTGGGCTGCAATGGGGAAATTCTAGAAGTTGTGCCGGAATATACCTACTTAGGAACCGTGATAAGTTCCTCATGCAAGATCGATCCAGAGATATCCCACAGGATTTCTAAAGATAATCAAGTATACTATCAGATCTGTAATAGTATAATCGATCACCGAGAAGTGAGTATAGAAACTAAGCGGCATATATATAAATCTGTTTATCTCCCAACTCTTACCTATGGATGCGAAAGAAATGCTTGATAAGCTAGCCAGCCGCATTACAGCAGCAGAAATGAAGTTTCTGAGGAGAGCGGTTGGGAAACCTAGAAGGGATTGCATCCGAAATGAGCGAATAAGGGAACAATTCAATGTGCCAGAGCTAAAGACAACACTTGAATCCCAACAGTTAAAGTGGTTTGGCCACGTGTACCGCATGGAGGATGAAAGAGAGCCAAAAAAAGTTTTAGAAGCTCGACCCTCTAGGAAAAGACCACGAGGACGTCCCAGAATTTCCTTCCAGGAGAATATACAAAGGATAGGGGGGAAAAGAGGTAAAACCCTCCGGCAACTGAAGCAGCTATGTAGGGACCGGCGGGAGTGGCTGAGGTTTATCGAGACTTCTCGACGCTAGAAATGGCACAAGAAGAAGATAAAGAAGAGGAAGAAACAATCATTAACCCTTTGCTGCCTGCCTAAATGATACGTTAGATGCCTGTACTTTCCCTAGCTGCCTACCAACACCAAATATTGAGCAGCTTTTCTTTCACCAGCTGACAACAAATACCTTTTAGGGAATGGTGCTCTTTTAGTGTGTAACTATGCTCATTCAAAATGTTATTTATATTACAACCCTCATTATATTGCACTCAGTTATAACAGTATTAAATCTAAATAATCAACCTCATGCTAGACTCAGAGGAATATTTAAATGAGAATCATTTAAATGACAGCTTCTGACTTTAAAAATTCTCTGAAACTAAGAAACTACTGAAATACGAAGCAGTGCCTTATACAAAAGTATCCATAATTCAACATACACAAGCATTTGGGGAGAATTTATACAAAACGAGTCATGATGAATTAGAGCCCTACAACGCTGCAAACATTAATAAAACAATGAATGAATAAAATATTGGAATTTGGTCTTCTTGTTGTTGATAGTTGTCTGATTAATGATGCATTAATAGTTTTAAAAATAATCAAATTTTTAGGCTTGAAGAAAATTTGAATGTTTAAAATATTAATGGTAATGATGAGATATCACTTACTCCTTTCAAGAATGTCACATCTCAAAAATGTGAATGTTATAAATCAAAATGGACTGTATAAAATTTAAATATATCAGTCGCCATTAGTTAAGGATACAAGACTGATCTGAGAGCTGGTTCAATGAATGAGTCAGTTACCTAAAAACTCGGCTGAGCTGTAAAAAGCTCAGTTGGAGGATCAATATCTATTCTGAAAACATTTTATTGCACTTTAAACTTTATATACTACTTTAAACACTCTCCTAAAAAATCATGTATCTTTGATATGACGTTGAAGTGTGAATGACATTCTATTGCAAATTGTATTAAATATAATTATAATATAAAATCCATCTGCACATTCAAAAAAATTATACTTTTTAATAACTTGTTATACACATCTTTTATTATTTATTAACATTATACTGTTCTTGTTTACTATTATTTTATTTATATTATCTCTCTCTTTTTTTTTCCTTATTTACAGAATTTGAAAAGTACATTATTTAAGTAAGTTTATAATTTTAAACATAAACATCATCATGACTGGTATTAAATATGAATTTTTATTATTTGTATTATTCAAGTGGTTATAATTCCTATCAAAATTAATAAATCATTTATTTAATTTAAACCAATGGCAACCTTTGTGTTCAGGGAAGTTCTTGTGGACGGACCAGTTCGCCAAGGTTTGATCGGCTGCTTCAGAGGACTGGTCGTGAACGGAGAGATCCTCGATATTTACTCTTACATGTCGGTTCACCTTTCCGAGATCATCAAGGACTGCAAGCCTTCATGCGATCCCAACCCGTGCAAAAATGGTGCGAGGTGCAAAGAGCTGTGGTCGACGTTCCAGTGTGTTTGTGAGAATCCTTGGGCATACATCGGATCATTCTGTGAAACAAGTAAACAGCAGTTTATATAATTTTACAAAATTGTGTATTAAAATAGAGATATTCAACCTCAAAAGTCTCATATATAAGTTCTTGTTATTAGATTACGTTACGAAAAAACAACCAATTTTTGCCTTTTCGGGCATCTTCAGAACTTATATATATATTTTGTTGTATGTTACTGATAATGCATTATGCATCATAAATTTGGTAAAAAGGGGGCTTACTTGTCAGACATAACCATTAGTCAAAAGAAAGAGAATCAGCTTTTTTTTGTTTAACGTCACTTTATGCCACTAAGGCTAATCGGACGATGCTACAGTGGGAGTCCTAAATTTTGCCTATCCAGGTATAATTAGGATAGGGATCTTTAATGAGTACTTGACATCGTACTGGCTCGGGACCTCCATTTTATGTCCTATCCGAGGGACGGCATAGCCAAGGATTTTTTACTCCCATTAAAAAATCCCAGGGCCACCACGAGACGTGAACCTGCGACCTTTAGTATGGTAGCAAAATCAGCTTTAATGTAAAAAACATTAAGATAAATTATTTTAATTTACTTTCATTTAACACTTTTGAAGTCATTAACTTGTTAAAAATTAGTCATTTTGGTCATGTTTAGTTGATTAACTAATTGGTTTTCTGTTTTTTTCCCCTTCAGATATCAATGAAAATGGATTAAAATTTATTCAGCGAGATGCTTTTTTCTATCGAAATTACCTAGCTTCATATGAGGAAGAAGAGAAGGAGATGTTTCGAGAAATATTGACGGAAACGATACTTCTCAATTTGAGGACTTATGATAACCACTCTCTTGTCCTTCACGCCAATGATCACCTGAACAATTTTGTGCAACTTTTCATCCAGGATCATCAAACGATAGTTTTCTTATTCAATTCCGCTGATACAATTTATAATGTTTCAGTGGAGTACCCTGGTAAGATTCAAATATAATATTAATTACTATTATTAGATATTAAGTTATATAATATAATATAAAATGTGTAGATGTTTGACTGAATGATTAGTCAAGGAGGAAATGATCTAGGAGTCTTATTGATAATTATTTATTCTCTAGAATAGAGTTTTTGTTGTGGACGTTATTATGAGTTTTATAATCTAACTATATATAGTGAATAATACAATCTGATTTATTTATAAATGTCCAATTTTACAGGTTTGTCAAGTGGGAAGTCAGTTCAAGTTGCTATTGTACGTTCATCTTCTGAAACCAAACTTTATGTCAACGAAAGGAACAACTCTTTAGCAGTGCCTATTAAATTGCTTTCCAACTATTCAAGCAAACCTTGGACGAATCCTGAAAAAGGTAAGTTAACCATTTAAATTGTAATGAGGAATAGCAATAGTGTAGTACTAATTTCTCCAATTTTTTAACCAAGAAAACACAGAAATGATAGACGATTTGATATACAAATATTTAAATAAAGAAAATGATTAAAAATTTTCATCCCCATCACACTAAAAACAATTCATGTTATTTTTTTAGGATTAAGAAGTAGTAAACCATAAGGTTATAAATAATCAATAACATGATAAATCATAAACAATATGATAATATGATAAAAATCAAGCTATAAAATCTATAAATATCCCCACCATTTGATCAATAGAATGTTAAGAATTCAAATTTCCTATTGTTTTAATTACTGAATCATCGTCTTGTGAAGCTGTGAAAAAATTTAATTATTACTTAGTTAAGTAATAGCTAACATTAAGTGAGTTGCCATTTTGAAGACAAGTATTTCTTTACATTTTGAGAAGTCAAACTTTTTGTTTGATAACAAATAGAATATTTTCCTACTGAAAATTTGCGATTTTTAACTAAGAACAATGTATATACATTTTGTGGGATTTGATTTATGGTAGTTTGATTTACATAAATTTACAAAAATAACATAATGATGTTAATGTTTTAATATTTGTATTAGTCTGTACATTAAAATCTTGTTTATCCGTACCAACTGTGACCAAATCAAAATCCTGAAACATGTCTAATAAAACCAAATTAATCCTCAAATAAGAAATTTTGCATCTATCACTATAAAAAAAAAAATGTATAGATCTATATAACATATAAATGTTTAAAAAAAATAAGAAATTTTCAAATAATTGCTTCAGTGTCTTTGTTTTCAAACATGTTTAGACATCGCTCGCACATTCCCTAGTCGAAGAGGGAGTCAATAATATTTGAAAATTTAATAATTTGTTTTTTGCTTCATATAAAGTCCTCCAAAATATTTATTAATGCTGTTAACAGAAGTTCTTGCGCCACAAAGGCCGCCAGCTCCGCCGACAGACTACTTCCAGGTGAGCCTTGGAGGGTACGACTCGTTGCTTAGCAGTCCAAAGCAGGTGCCGCTGATGGGCTACATTGGCTGCATCAGGGGACTCAAGATCGGAGAGACCCTTGTCAACTTGACCAATTTCATCAACACTGCTAATGATACTGGTATGTTAAATTTTAATTTCTACTTAATATTTTGAATATTATTCTTAGGAGAGACATTGATGATCACTCAGATTAAGTTGAGTGCTTGAAGGGAATCTTAAACATTGCCGATTAATTTTATTATCTGAAATATTCTTGAGTCTTTGTTGGTAAAGTTATCGCTTTTCTCCTTTAGGGTACGGCCTATTTTGGAAGATATGTGCCCATACAAATTTACTATGAATCTGTTCAAATAATAAATCAAAGTGAATAAATGAATAAAATAATAGCTAGTGATCATATTTGTGCCGTTAGGGTCAACCTTTGCCTTGCAAATTAAAACTGCATCAAGAGACCAGCCTGTCACTTCATATCTCTCAATATAATTTGAAAAGTTTTAATGATATTAATTAAAAAGCTATCTCTATGTTACTTAGTGGGTGTAGACTATTTGAGGAGTTTATGTGGCTGTAATGTAAGTGAAGTCCCCTCACGTCCTTTTCAATTAAAAAATGTCATGATCAGCTTTATTAGATCTTAGCTTTCGGCTCCCACTCGTTCTTAAGAGATAAATAAACCCCCAAAATGCATATTTGACTGGTTGGTCGGTACAGCCTAAAAAACATCATGTAGAGATAAGTTATAGCTGTGCTGAGCCTTTTTATTATGGAGCATTCCTTTGGTGTTAGACTTTTTTGAGGCTGCTAAATTTTGATAAAATATTTTATACACAGGTACCATAAATTTTACAAATAATAACAATAATCATCATTTTATTATAATAATCATTGCCTAAAACTTTGGCATGAAGTGGTTGAAACGCAGTGACTTTCAGTAATCAGTGGCCGATTTTTTTCATATTTGAACAGATACCACTTTTTAAATAATAATCTTTTATTCTGCAACTACTAAAATTTGTCTATTATTTAAAGTTTAAAAAACGTATGTTTGATCTGGTGATGCTATTTTACAGAAATAGATGGAATCGCTAGCGGCTGTGAAATGAAGTGCGATACCTTGCCGTGTCTGAACCAAGGCGTCTGCATTGAGAACTTCCTCAAGGGAGAGTCAACTTGTAACTGCGAATTCACTTCATATTATGGAGAATTCTGTGGCGAAGGTAATATACTTATTTATTTTAAGTTGTTAGATGTTTAAAAAATTTTGGATGCTGATTATACATATGTTAATGAACTTTAGTATATAACCATTCCTTTCAAAATCATTCATAATATTTTTGCTGAATCGCAAGTAAATTTAGGATTTTCGCCAATATGTAGTATCTTATAATATAATATAGGATGTTAATTTTTTTTTTTTTTTTTCAGAAAAAGGAGCTGATTTCAGTGGTGAATCTGTACTTCAGAGGAATTTCTCGCTTGTAGGCCCGGTAGATCAAATTAAAGTTCAGTTGGCTTTTTCTAGTTCCGATGCAAGGGACAGGAGTACAACAATATTACTTCTACAAACTGAAAACAAGTGAGTATAAATAATGTTACTTATAGGCACCAATATTGCTATATCACTTCTGGGCATGTCCTATTTGGAGCCGTTTAGTTTGGTCATTTAACCTATAAAGACCCGTTGGGTGTTGGTTTATCTCTTTTGAGTTAGAGAAGCTTTTGAGAAGAAGAAGTGAAAGTCAAAAGAGGTCCTTTGATAAAGCTGATAATGGCCATGGTTTTATCTGAAAGGGCATGATGGGAGTTCGCTAACAATGGTCATGCCCAGAAGTAACATCGCAGCAGTACCATTGAGGTCTACCATCGCGTCCTTTTCAGTTAAAATCAGGACCAATATTATCATTATGAGATCACTATCTTTGACTTCTGCTCGCTCAAGAGGGATCAACTAACACTAAACGGTTCCTTTTCATTTGCTATCAGGACCTTACTGAACTCATAATAGGTCATGCCCAGAAGTGAAATAGCAGTATTTATTAATATTTAAGATTGTTTTATTCCAACAGAAGATATATAACTAACGTTTATTTCTTTATTTATTCCACCCTGCAGTACCTCTTGGGTAGTACAGGTTTCGCAACCAATGATACGCATGCCTGCATTACATACCACTGCTGCAAGAATATCAATTTACAGCATCCACTGCACTGCTCTCTTGTGTTTGTTTATCAGTCTCTACCGTCCTCTTCTTCGCCTTCTCTGCCCGCTGGCCTCCCTGAATCCTCTTCTCTTCGACCTAACGTAAAGTGGGTTAGGCCCACCGCTTCCTTCCACCCGCACACAAAATTTTTGAAATGCGGGTAGTTTTCTTTCGTCATCAGCTGTGGGAGGTCGCTCTCTCACAGAATGTAGAGTCCTGTCTTCCTCTACAGTTTTGCCCTTAGTGTCTCATAGGCGGTGCAAACAACGACGCAGTTTCTGGGACCCTACAACTGGGGCATAGGGGGTCGAAGTTTTTTCCATGTTTGAAGAGTTTTACTCTAAATTCCCTATGCCCCGTAAGAATTTGTGAGATCTAATCGTCTGGGAACACCCAAGTCTTATCTAAATGCGATCCGACAGTGGGGAAGTACTCCTCATTGTGGCCCCGTTCGGGGTTGTCACCGAAATTATATATCTAACGTGTAAAGCTTTAAGAGATGAGTAAAAAAATGAGTGTTTCTAAATTATGTTGTATTTGGAAAGGCTAGATTGATATGTTTCTGGTGATATTAAAACCATAAGTATATTCTAATTGCAAAACAATTAATTTTAGTAGTCGTTGATGACTTTAAATGTTTTACGCCTTAAAGCAAAAACAAACAAACAATATAATTTTTGTGTGTTTTTTCATAAGAGTTTTAATTAAAGATGTTTTAAATACTGCTTGTTATAGAATTTTTAGGATTATTAGTTATCATTACGAATATTATAGGTAGATAAAAATAACAATGAACTACAATGATGCTTAACATTTTCAATTTTTAATTCATTCCAAAGCTTTGTTTTAGAATGAATGGGTAAACTAGGAGTAAAATTGGTTTTGAATGTTGTAAAACTTTTTTGGTTTAAAATTATCATTCATAGAATTTTTTAAAGATTTGATTAAATGAATGAATTACCAGCATACGGTAACAAAATGATTTATTTTGGAAGTATTTTAAAAATTTCAAGAGGTAAACTCCTTAATATTTAGACTTGATTAACTCAACATACATTTTACATTTACGAGTTGTTAGATTTTTTATTAACGTATATATCCCAGGATACAAGATACTTTTTCTGTTTATTATATTTAACTACCTATCAGATATAAATAAATATTTTATATAATTTTTTGACCTTGATAGACGAAGCTATTACCTGATCATAGCCCTCAGTGCCGCTGGAGAGCTGATATTCGAAGAGGACAGGGAAGGATCTGCTTATGGAGCAAGGATCACCGATCGCAACTTCCTCAACGGTGCCAGGCATTCGGTGTACTACAAGAGGGATAATAAGACTGCTATTCTCATGGTAATATTAGTATCTCGTGTTAGTAGTTTTAAAACTATAATAAATTTTACATTTATTTTTATTCAGTGAAGGCCCAAAAATTTTATCGTAACCAAAAGAACACATTCATTAAAATTATTACCATTCATAAAAATTCTCAAAAAATAAGTATTAAATATACTTTTACTCCAACTAAATACTATATTGATCGTAATTGAATGAGTACATGAGCATGTACCCATGGGGGACCAATCAATTTGCCCCCAAAATAAAAAAATATAAAAGCCTAGGGCAGGTTAGGTAAAGTCATCAAATAAATAATTGGAGCATTATTGCCAAACTCTTTCAAATAATGCAATTAAAAACCTCCACTCAGAAACAAATTAAAATTAAATATATTTCTTAACACGTTAGGTGCGGCATCGGTCCCCGGGGTCCGATGTCTTACATTCCCTTAACAGCCGATTTTCACATGAAAATGTCAGAAAGTCTGAACAGTTTAAACACTCAATTTAGTCGATTTTTAATGAGATTATTGCATTTTAGTGCAGAAAATGTTGCTAACGGCTGAAATTCTGTTGTTTTTTAGAATCGGACTCCGAGGTTCGATTTTCTATAAAGTGTGGCATAAATCCTGTATCTGCCTGACCTGCCCCTATTATGTCTAGTTCCAATCCTTACCAAGAGATAATGCCCTTGAGACGCTCATTTGATTCATTTTTTAGTCAAAAGATAACGCTTTGGTCAAAGCATTCCCATCGGACCCCAACGCCCGATATCGTCTGTGGCACATCCCAGCATTCAGACCCTAATTCAAATTCAGGATACCCCTAAAATACGCTGCCGCACCTTTTTTGTTAGCCTTACTTTAATTTAAAGGGTTAAATTGACTATTTATCAAGTTAAATTTTCAATGCTGACTAAGATTTTCTATATTCAATGCTGCAGATTGACAGAGAAGAAGTGCCACTGGTGGTAATGCCCGTCCTGAGCATCAGCCAAGCCCAGCACCCCGGAGCCAACGAGGTCCAGATCGGGGGAATCAACACCAGCGACCCCAGGTTTGGGGCATACACCAGCTACCTCGGCTGCCTTTCCAGTATGTTATCTCAAATATATTCAAATTATTTATTTAGCATTTGAACAACCTGTTTCTAAATAGCATAACCCGCACCTACCCCTATTTTGGTTCTTTCCAATATCCATCGATAATAGCAAGCTTCTTCCCTTCTAGGTGTGGTTCCGCTACATTTTAATAACTTTTATAATTTTTAGATTTAATTTCCGTTAAATGAGGTAGAGTCCGAGCTACGATAACTCTTGTGGAATTAGCAATTTTCAGACTGCTTCCTAGTCCATTCTAATAGGTTGGTTCTATTGTTGAGGTCAAGATTCAGTCTATGGATCAGTCAAAAAACTGTTTTCAGCCCAATCTGGCCAAAACAATAGGAATAGGCATTGCCCCTTACAATTATTTATTTATTTATTTTGCAGCACCAGTTTGATGCTACCCATTCCTGGGTAGCAAAGAACTGCTGCTTGTAAAGTCATATAGAAATAATCTACTATGACTTTGCATTATCTCTTCTCTTCTCTATTATTTCTAGATCTTCCCAACTAGCAGAGTGGACCTTGCCTAATTTTCCAATTCTCGGGGGGAAAGGCCCTCCCGTTACATGCTCACCACTACACCTACCTAATAAAGACTTTTTGAATATTTACCTTTGCGATAGGAAACTAGCTAGGAAAAAAACAACATAGTAATTAGTTATTGAAAGTGTTGAATTAGTTGAAAGGGGGGATGTCCCTTACTACTAATGATATACTAAAGTTTGTGAGTTCGTGTCCTGACACCCGTGGGTCTTTAAACAACTTGGCATTATATATATATATATATATATATATATATATATATATATATATATATATATATGAAGGACGATATGCTTCAGGGAAAGAAATATAGGTCCTCGTGGCCTGCTGACTCTGGGCTGCCATAATCCTTGGACCTAGACCAGTTTGTCACTGTCCTTGAACCCGAGAGAGCTGATGCCATGGGTGGGAAGGACACTGCCAAAATGGCCCCAATGGGATTGGTTATGGGCAGTCTGCCGCTGCACCATGGTGACCATGGCTAGCAGCAAAGTGAGGTTTAGGCTATCCGCTCCAGGCTGTCTGTGCTCCCGCAAGCAACACAAATGTCTTTAAGAAGACCACACTGCGCCGCCAAAGGTCTCATTAGGCCTAAGGTGCCAACCGAAAAAAAAGAAAAAAAAAACATTTATATCGTAAACTTTACAGTAATCTGCTACTACTATACTATACTAACTGTTTCAGATATAAGTTTATTTATTTTTTTTTTTTATAGATGTATTTTTGGAAGTGAATAACGTTGACATGAAGCCATTGGATGAATACATGCTTTTCACTAAGACTGCGAGCAATAAAGTGTTTGTCAAAAACCCACAAGGTATTAGGAGTGCGAGATGTGCTTCGTTTGACGCAATGAACAAACCAAGACCTGGGCCTTCTCTAAACACTAGTTTTGTATGAATATTATTTTATCAAAAAGGTATACATATTTATAGCATATTGAAAGATTTTGACATATCTTATATTTTCTGGTTTAGCAAGGACAGGAGCAACAGACTTGGGTGATAGATCCGCCGGCTAGGGTTCCTTACATCTCACAATATTCTGATCCATCTTTGCAGGAGGACAGGACAGGAAAAGGTATCAAATCTGATTTAAAACAGCTGCCATTTACAATGTTTTTGTTAAGGGTTAACCATAAACAATGATAAATATTTAACGAGGTGATTATGATGTTATATGCCAGGTAACATAAAACAACAATAAGAATTGCTGTAGCTCGGTGAGTGAGGCACTAAGCTCTGGCTTCTAGATTCTGTTTCAGCTGTGAAAAGTAGTCATTTATTTTTTCACTCTAGCTGTTAATTGACCTCTAGGCTGGAAGCACCTCTGGGACCCACCTAGGCTTTATAAATTAGGTCTTCTAAATTAAATAATAATTAATTGAAAATCCTGGCAGTAAACCAGAGTCTCAGTCAATTTGCCATCCTGCAAGACCAAGAAAGAGTATTTACTTCCTGGAGTTCAGTACTCTTCATGTACGGCTTCAGTAGCCAGACCCTCCATGGATTGCAATGGAACAGTTTTTTATGTTTTAATAATAATGTGGCAAACCTAAATTTTATTCTTACAAGTACTAAAGTATGTAGTTGAACTTATTAATTAGATAAATTTTGCCTAAAATTTGTTACAATACTGAAGGTCGCAAGTTAGCCATCCACAATAGGTGGCTCTAGAATTTTTTAAATGAGGTAAAAAGACCTTGGCTATGCTCTCCTTCGGTGGGGATGTAAAAATGTGGTGGTCCCAAGCCTGTACGATTGCAGATACTCGTTAAAGATCCATAACTTCATTATTTATTTAAAATATTTATGACTCCCACTGTAGCATCTTACGCTTAAGCTTAGTAGGATGGAAAATGCTAAACAAACCCATTATTTTTTATTTAAAAAAATTATTTATTAATTGTACTGCTTTATTTAGCCTCCTGAAAATTTTTAAAAATAACAAAAAGATATTATAATTGTTTTTATTAAAAAATAATGGGTTTGTTTAGCATTTTCCATCCTACTAAGCTTAAGCGTAAGATGCTACAGTGGGAGTCATAAATATTTTAAATAAATAAAAAAAGTTAAAAAAAAAATAAATAAAAAAAGTTTACTATGCTATATTGAAATAGGCTTAACCTCAATGACTTTTTTTATATCTCTTTCTATTTCATCAAAATAATGGTAAAAGTTAAAAAACAAAACAAAAAAAAACTTAATTTTAATTTTTTGTATATTGTAAGATCATGATCTTTATGGACTTTTTCGTTACTCTTGAGGTCAGTTATCATCTCTTCAAATATTAACCAATGTTTATGGAGAACCCTGTATTTGTTATATAGATCATCACCAATTATTTTTTTACTGAGATATTTCTAATACTAATTTGTTTTTATAGTTCTGTTCTTGATTGCGGTGACAGTATTCTGCCTTGGTTTGGCTGGTATTCTGTACCACGTTTACCGTACGCATGTCAACTACAAGCAGCGTAAGGTCGCCATGATCTGGCATGCCACTCAAATCCAATATCAAGAACCTCCTTTGCCTTTACCTGCACCTGTAACATCCATGTCCATAACTGCACCGAAGGCAGTTCGGTCGAGAAGTGTCAGTATCATCAACCAACTAATTTATTTAATTATATATGGAAATAGGTTTTTATTTATAACTATAGGTATTTTTCTTTTAATCCATTTTCATAACACTTCCATATCTCAAGTGTAACAAAATAATTCGAAACCAGTTATATTCTTCAGTGTTATGTTTTAGTGAGTATTATCAATCTGATATTATCTTTAATATTATCAATTCAAGTAAAGAAATTCTTTCAATCTTTGAATATGATGATAGAGGAATGGAAGATAATGGAAAGAAGTAAGAAAAACAGAAGAATATGTTCAAAATCAAAGAAACCATTGAACCAATGCTTTTTGGTGTGGCCTTAGCCTATATACTATATATTTATATTTTTAGGTTTATCAATTTTTTATTTTGTTAAAATCTCCGTCCATTTCCATTGATAATTAATCAAGGATTGAGGTCTGCCTTGTGACTGGCTGAATCACCAACAAAAACATCATTAACGTTGTTTTCTTGATTTAATCTCAAGACAAAGTTGGTGCTAAACAATCTTTTTTTTTTACATTTTTTCATTAACTAAATCCTACCATCAATTTTTACATCAATATCGACTGTCTTATAATAAGCATGATTAATATTAAGTTTGTCTAACCTGATATTTAACCTTAAGCACTTCATCACAGGATTTTATGGTTATTTTTATTTCACAATCAGCACCTATTAATGAACTTTAAATAACAATAATAATATTACTTTAGCACTATCTTATTTAAATAATACTAATCATTGTAGTAATAATCAGTCTCAATGAGAGGCCATTGACTCTCCTTAAAAGTAGGAATTTGATAGTTACGTGGTTTAACATTTACGGAATACTTCTATACATAATATATCTCATTATTTACTTATTTTAAAATTTTCTGTTAAATGATAACTATTGGGCACTACTTTCTGACTTTTACTGTTCGACTGAATTGGCTTTGACATTTACTGTTACCTTTTATCATTCATTATTATTTTTAGAATAGTATAATATGGCCATAAAAGAAGGAATTTTAGACAAAGTGAGGAAAAATAAAGATTATATTCCATGTGATTCTTTTTTGTTTAATTTTTTATTTTGTTCAAATTTTCATTATTTTCTATGGTAAGTTACTTTAAATTAGATACTCCATGTTGTGCTTGGTTGGATTAAATGGATGTTTCAAAGGTGTACTTGCACACTACTTTGCTTTTAAACCATTTGTGTCACATTGGAGTAGTGTCAAAAATCATAATACAGTTTGTCAACCTCCTTCAGAAACTTCAAAGTTGCTTTACTATATTACATATCAAAGATAACTATGTATAGATGTAATTATAATATCACACATATGCTGTATTTTCATTTTCATGGCTTTCACCAACTAATATTTTTAATTGATTCATTGATAACTTTGTGTTTAACTTCCATTATAACCTTGCTTACGTCACCGCTTCCTAATATTCTAACCCTCCGCACTAACTACTAAACAGGTCTGCGAGGGCAGCCTCTACTCCAGTAACGGCCAGAACGGGAGGTCGCTGCCTTACCAGGATCCCATCCTACGGCCTGCCATCAAGCTGACGAGATCCAAGAGCGTGAGTATTGTCACTTTGGCTTGTATTATCCTTTGTGCGCTGATCACTTACTTGTGTGTAAATAATATCATGGCTCAGTAAATGGTGGTCTGTAGTCATGACATCATCATTGTATTAATCACTTTATAACTCATATAATATCACAATCTCATTTGGAAGCTTGACAGTTTTTTTTCATTTTGTTGTTTGACATTATGTACAGGACTGTTTTTTTTTTTTTTTTTGTTTTTTTTTTTTTTTTTTTTTTTTTTTTAATTTGGCTATGTGCACCTCGACCACCTTGGGTCTATTGTGCGTCCAATGTAATGCCTGAACCTTATTATCAAACCTTATCAAATAACCTGAAAAGTTATTTGAAGGATATCAGTAAATTTTATAGAGCATGTTGGGTAGACCAGATCATTTGAAATCGAACACACCAACAGAAATATGATCACCTGTCTCACTCTCATTTCAACAGAATCTGCCCAAAGGTGATTCTGTTATCTTGAGAGTGAACATATGACTTCTGAATTTTCACCTGTAGATTACTGTCAATCAGGGGCATTGCGGTCAAGATTTAGTAACTTGTTATTTTTTATTTGTTGACTTAGTAACCATCTAAAGAGTGGCAGCGGTGGCAAAGTTCCACCAGCTGACTTTGCTTTCATTAGGTCTTTTGGTTTTCCTCCGCCTCCCGCAGTCTCCCTGTGGATAGTACTCGTGGTTTTCATAGTACTCTTGGCTGTCAAGCAAGGTCTTAATAGTGTGGGGCGAATCTCGTTCCACATATATATTTAAAACTTCCTAAGAGGATCGCCAAGGTGGCCCAGAAACTGGACAGACCACTTTGGCAATCCCTGCCTCTGTCGTTCGCGAGTTAGAAACTCCCTGTCTTGCACCACAAGAAGGTGACAGTAGGCTTTGATAGGGATAGAGACAGCGGAAAGCACCAAACAATGAGTACGGCACTTTTGTTTAGCGCTCTCCCATGAAGCGAGAAAGACTCCCGCACTCGTCTTTTCGCTTCAGCTCTCCCTTTACCCCACCCATTTACCCCCCTTCATGTATATATACATATGTTCATTATATATTCACATATATTCATAGGGCTGCTTATCAAATTAAATTTTTGAAATTAGGATCAGAACGAAACCTTAGTTCTCTTTTGACCACCAGGGGAAATTTTCAATGGACCGAATATACCTGTATTTACGATTAAGGTTTTTGATCAATCTTTGGATGAAAGTGTAGTTCACTTATTAACCGGTTAATATGTAAAAAAATCTTAACCGTGTGAGCAGCTCTAATTGGTCCATTTTAACTGAACCAAAAAGCGAAGCAAGGGTAGGTTTCAAACTTTGTTCCAAAACATTAACCATGTAAAAATGACTAATAACATTACAATCTAGGTTAGAATATTACCCTATCATATTTTCTGTGACATTTGACACTATCTGCCATTGAGATGACAGCTAATATGCATTTAATGCCACTTGTAGTCACCATGAGCGGATCCAGCAGGTCATAAAAGGGGGGCTGCATGCTGTGGCCCTGGGTTCCCCCCCCCCTACAACTGGTATTCGACTTGCTCTGCATATCCTTTGTTCTTTACCTTATTTCATTCATTTTAGTAAAATTAAATTCTGTCTTTTAAAAACAAGCCAGGGGGGGCAGGAGCACCCTCAACCATCTCCTGGTCTGCCCTTGATTGTCACACGTTATCTTACCTAATCGTTTGCAACATGATTGTCCCGAAAAAGATAGTTCTCATATCCTTTTTGGTTTCATGTATGGATTATTTCCTAACTTTAAATTTATCCAGAGTTTTTTTGCAGGCTATTGAATTTGCAAAGGATTAAATGTCTCTTAATCTATCTATCTTATAAATCTCTACAATATAATAAAATTTATTTTTCATTGATTCAGAGTAGAGATTTTTTTCTTTTTAATAATACTAAGTCCCAAATATTATTACTCGTCAACATTTAGTCAAGTTGAAACAAATTCTCTTGTTTTTCCCTTAACCTACAATATTATTTAGAAAACAGTTGCAAACATGAGCAGACATTCAAATGTTGTAATATATGTGTATTACTGTATTTAAAGCATTAATAATGTAATAAGTTGACTGTCGACTTTTTCTTGCTTAGGAAGCCAATCTTGCATGTTTGGATGCCATATTTTTCAACCAATTTGAAATTCCTAATGTTTTTCATGATTACTAAATATTAAATTCAGAGTTTTTATTAATATAATAAGATTAAATCAACTTGGCTTTTTAAATTGGAATCCTGTTGGTGACTAATGGGTTAATTTGATCTAGTAAATATTTTCTGTTTTATAATTTTTTTTATGTGTTATTTGTTAATTTTATTCCTAAAATTATGAAGGTTACTTCATTTTGGGAAGGAGTGGGGAGGGGAAGAGAGGGGTTTATGTTATAAAAGCCCGAATAAATTTTACAATTTTTATATTTTTTTTAGATTTAAATATTGAGATAGATTAAAATTGACTGTTTTAGTTTGACTAGGTAGATATATTTACTGGTGCATGTAATAATGAAATGCCTGACTACGTATCATCCTCCAAATTTCATTTATTTTGATAGATTAATATTGATAAGTTTAATATTTTCATGCACTATTAAAAATGTGATCTGTATTGGTAAAATATAATAAAATATATGAATATAATATTCATAACAAACTAATCATTTTATTAATTGATTAATAGCAATGAATGGTAGCAGTCTTATGTAATTCTTAACTAAGGCATGCCATTAAACTTTTGCAGCAGGATGACAGTATTAAGCCAGGGCTACAGAACGGAGGTGACCTGCGGCCAGCGTATAAGTCCTCGCCTGCGACTCCTGCCCCAGTCGTTAGGTTCAGGATCCCATCAGAAGACTCTCCACCTCCTTATATTCGTGGTAATTTTACAATAATCTAAAATATAGCTTTTACTTTGATCATTCTAATAGCAATGAACCATTTTAATAGACCGAGAAATACAGGAGGTGTGTTTTGGAGCCTTGGGTACCCAACCACTATAACTATTTATGGTGGAGTAGTAGAGAATATCCTGAGGTATGCATCACCCTTATTAAGTACGCTGAATAAATACTTCCCTTACGTCCAATCTCGGCTATCTGCTAAGTGCTAAGTGGACCGGAGAATTCTGGTGCCTAGCTATAGTCTTGGTGTGGATTTAGACTCATTATGTGGTGTTCCGGAAATATTAGTTCACGACCTGCACTAGGTTTGATATGTTAAGGGCCAAACAGATGAGAACCATGGGAATCTACACCCTCACTAAAAATTGACTTCTTCAATTTGTTTCTGAGGAAAGTTTTCTACAGTTCCAAACTTTTTTTTATGAGTGGAAAACAGCTGTGGGTCTGGCTCACTTTAACCTGAACCCTAAGAAGGAGGGCTACAGGAAGAAGACCTGAAGATGGGGAGGTGTCAAAGGAGAAGATACTTAAAAAGGGACAGGAGACCAAGGAACGAAGAGTAAAATGGCATCGGTGATACTAAGCATTTTAGCCTAGTGCTTGGTGTGCTGAAGCCCATAAGGCTAAAATTTCAGATACAGATGGAAATGAATAACAAATAGCAATGAACTAGTTTAATAAACTTTCTTTTTGCTAGCATTTGAAACTTTTGGTCTTATACTTTTTTTACAATGCCACTTTGATAAATTGAATAAATAAAATGTTTAAAAACTAATAAAAACAAAATAAATTAAGCAGTTGAATTGATAAGAATTAAGGAACCAATATGAAGGGGTGGGGGCAAAATAGTGCCAAGCAACATTTTGAACAAAAATAAACTGTAGCTGCAGTCTGGTGTATATTACTGAAGACTACATGTCTGTGATGGAAATGCCACCTAAATATGACTATATAGAGCTTCTATAGTCATATTTAGGTGGCATTTCCATCATAGCCATATAGTCCTACGTAATATACAGCAGACTGCAGCTACAGTTTATCTTTGTTAAAAATGTTGCTAGGCACTATTTTGACCCCACCCCTTCATATAATCTGTGTTTTTAAAAAGAAAAAGTGGACTCTTTAGTTTATTATTATAATTCATTTATTGTCATTTGTTTGTTTATTGTATTATAGACATTTTTATTTTTAAATCTACCATTCCACTGGATCTTAGGGTACACAGCTTATTTAACAAATAGGAAATGCTGTACAGGAAGTGTGTTTGAATAAGGTTTCCTAATAGTTTGTATGGGAAGAAGCTTAAGTAAAAATAACATAAAGTGACGATTTTATTAATGTTTTGGGTCTTTTTCATTTTAGGCAACCTGTTACTAAGTTATGATTACGGTTATTTTATGAATTCAAACGTTGATTTATCTATATCAGATAAAATCATATGATTTCGTATTTGAAATTCTCTAAAGGTTATTATCACAGTGTGAGTTGGTGTATAAAGTTTTTGGGTTTTTGGAGGTGTTTGTCGGCAATATAAAGAGGTATTTTTATAAGCTGTTCAAGATAGGACAGCTCAGACACTCACTGAATGTATAAAGGCCTCAGTAAGGCCAGGAAGCATAATATTTTCTGACTGCTGGAGGTCATACAAGGATCTTAAAAAATTACCTGGAATGCAGTATAGTCATTATACAGTTAATCATTCCAGAAATTTTATAGACCCCATAACTGGTGTACATACTCAACAAGTTGAGTCATTGTGGTCATCTGTTAAACGCTGCAACAAAAAAGAAAATGGAACTCGAAAAAGCATTATTGACTCAGACTTGTGTGAGTATGTATGGAGGCGTCGCACAGTGGGACGAGTCCTCACTTTTGTTGGACATCGGCTATAACTCTCGAAGATATTTAGCTGGACTTCTCAAATTTTGTCAGTTTATGTTTTTGAGAATGCAGAATCTTAATTATTGTCATTTCATTCATAATCATTACATATATATATATATATATATATATATATATATATATATATATATATATATATATATATATATATATATCGTACCTACATTATAATTATAAAATATATTAGTATAAATTCAAAATGCATTAACAATTTTATATTAAAATTTATAGCAATTACGCTCTATAATCCCAAAAATGTTTCTGATTTGTTTCTCGATCCTTATTCCGAAGTCAGGTCGTATCAGTGAAATCTATCTTATTCTTTTGAAGAAAAGAAAAAGGTCATCGTTTCTTTTCATATTTATGATGTTAGCAGCACAAAAGTCGTATACTAACTACGTTTGTTTTTGTTTGACAGAACTTAAAAAAAAGGCTAACAAAATTATAACTTTAGTCAATTCCTAACTACCTACTTTAACCAAGCAACTGCTGTCTATTTATAATTTAATGTAAATTAAAGACTGAAATATTTTTGTTAACAATATTTCGTGTACAGTGTACTCGTGTACTTTTAACTTACTAATTATTATAGTGCAGTACAAATATAAAATATTAAAAAAATTAAATTTTTTTTTAAATGTTCAAAGCTATTCTATTGGAAATCGTAATTTGGTGAATAAACTGTTGCAGTTGATTAGAAATATATTAATTTAAGGATTATGAGTTGATGAAAACCCAAATAGGCTAAGAAGATGTTCTAAATAACCAAATTCACTCTTCAGTTCAGTGTTCACGCATGGTAAAATCTCATTTAAATGAGTATAGGCAGATTGTGGCAAGATCAGAAAACTGTTTATAAAAGTTCAAACCTTTGCTAACAATAGGGTATATGTAGTTTTCCGGGCAATTTCCGGCGTTTTACTATATTGTATCAAATAGTTTACATTTGTTCGAACCGTCGTAACTGTTGCATATGTTTTTACAAAACTATATTTCTGGTGTATTGCAATTCATTAGCAATGCTTGATCATACTGTAAACATTCCATTAGGTTTAGCCTGAAAATATAGGCACACTAACTTTAAATATAAAAAAGATGAATGTCTTACTGTCATGTTTCAACTCATATTTTATCATTATTAACGCAAAGATTGAGTTAAAAATTAGTGCACATGACGGGGAAAGGATTCTAGTTTATTAATATTACAATGAAACCTCTAAATTTTAACTTTAATGTTTTGGCCCAATGTCCGGCCGGACAGTGGACTCACCCCACTGTGTGTCGTAACAAAGGCAAGGATTTATTCATAGAAATTTTCGAGGCAATGAAAGCCTATTGGCCTCCAGAACAATAACCTTTTTTTTTTTTTTTTAAATATTTCTTGTTAATAAGTTAGATAGTAAATAAATCATGTGTTTTTCAATAATGATGTAAACTTTGTTATTATTTAAATAACCGTTATCATAACTTAGTAACAGGTTGCCTAAAATGAAAATTCCCATGTTTTTAATCATTTTTATAGATTAAATAGTTTACAAACCCTCCCCCTCCAACCTTCTCCCAATAAAAAAAGAAATGAAACCCCTAAGCGTGTCACACTTAATCCGGACATATTGTGCTCACAACAATTACTAAACTCTTCTTTGCATCCTTCATAATTCATTCTGTCAACAAACTAAGCAACAATAGCAGCTTATTACTTTGATTGTTGAATGATTGGTTGTGAATTGATATAAGAGGATTGGAATACAATAAAATTGGCTTCTGAATAGAGGGATATAAATTTTATCACCATCCATTTCAAATAACTCTCTAGAAGGAGTTCTAGTTTTTAGTCGTGGAGTTCTGAATACTGTTTGATTTAGGCATTCTTATGGGTAAGATTGCATAAGAAACAACATGAAATATGTTTTTTTTTCTTGTATTAAATTAAAAAAATATTAAATTAAACTTTTTCTCATGTTTTGCAGAAAACGGTGGCCTAATGGTGGACAGATTTGCTGACGATGATGAAAAAGTCAAAATTTTAAGAACTGTAAGTAGTTTTAATTACATTTTACAAATTTTAATTTTAAAAATTATTTTAGTTTAGTTAGTCTTTTTTTTTTCTTCAATAAATTTATTAAAGATAAAATTATTTAAATAAATCATGTTAAAATTAATTATTATACTTTATTACTATACTATGTGACTATAATTATCTAATAAAATGAAAATATCATAACTTTTATACAATTGTATCAACGATAATTATATTTTCAATCTTTGGGAAAAGCTTGTCTAGGAATAATGAAAATCTGGTGCGAAGCGCACAACACACAACTTTCACTTACCAACTTACTTTGATTAGAAATTTACGTGTTTTGTTAAATGCCATTTCTAAAAGTCACTCAATATTCCACATCCATTTACTCATTTTTGTTTGTTTTGCTCTTATAACTACACTAAATTTTTTTTATTATTAAATAAATATATTTACTTGCGATAAATCGGCAATGCAAGCATATTACTCCAAGTCCTCTAATTATGTAATACTCTTTGTAGTTGTGGATAACTACATTTAGTTACCATGAAACAAATAATTTTCATTAAATGAACAGAACATCTTTAATAAAAACAATGGTCTGTCATTAAAGTCCTATTGCTGCATGGTGGGCTCAAAGTGTTTTATGAGTTGATGGAATATTTTTATTTTTTTCTGCTGTATATGTTTTCTTGATTTTTTTCATATTTCATATTTAGCCATTTCTTATTTTTAGGCCTAACGAGAGACAGTTAATTTCTCCATATAAATAAAAACAAAGGTACTTTATAGGAAAACTAAAAAGGCCCCTTCCACATTTATACCCTTACTTACCTGATATTAAAGAATACTTGATGCTCATTAAAGATGACGAGGTTAATCAAAATCGTTAAAGCTATTTTTGAGAAAATCGAAAAAGCTTAAAAATGGGAAAAAAGTTATGAAATAAAGTGCCCCCTCGGGTTGATCACTTTTGATGAAATTTTTGTAGTCATATCGTGGGCATATAAATAAATCTAATACCAAGTTTTATCAAAATTGTTAAAGCCATTTATGTGAGTAAATGAAAAACACACGTGAAAGTGAAACAAAATTTATTGAGTAAAGTGCCCCCTCTAATTGATCAATTTTGAATGTCACACCGCGGGCATATAAATACATCAAATTTTTTACTAAAATGGATATAACCTTTAAATTATTTGAATTTTTATAATAGCAGCAAGTTGATGGCATATTTCCACTTATCCAATTATATGGATTTAAATTTTTTGTCCATTGTGATCTCATTTTTTTGAGGCCAACAAAGCATGGTTTTGTGTGATCTCCACTGAATATGAACCATTTGGGGGTTCGTATATAGCTGAAGAGCATGCGTAGCGAGCGGGAGTCGAAAGCTGGGATCTAATAAAGCTGATCGAGGCCCTTTTTAACTGACGAGGACCTGATGAGAGTCCTCTTAAATCACGGTAACATAAACTCCCGAAATAGGCCACGCCCAGAAGTAACATAGGGAAAGCTTTACCAAAATGTATATTAAAAAAATTTATTTTTCCGAATCTACCCCACTAGGTGGGCAGGTCAAGACATCAGTTGGGGAACCTAGCGGACAGATGGGTACTACCTGGCAATGCAAAGAAATTAATATATTCTGGTGTAAAGCAATTGAAGTGTGGAAATGCATAAGGGTATAAGTGGAAATTTTTACAGAAATGATGTGACTTATACCCTCTAGGGTGAACTATGTTCAGTGCTTACACCCATGCTATGTTTCATACGTTTAATGAACCCTTTCTAACAACAAAACATTACTTATACTCATTTCTGAAGAATGGCTTTGGCACATATAACAATTTGGCAATAAAAAACTTTGTTTTATTTTTTCGGCACTTAGACCCTTATGCATTTTCACGCTTCAATTATTATTAAGACTGAACATAAAAAATCACCACATTCCGATAAGAATACATTTGCTAGAGAACTAATTGAGGTGAAAAGTTAATAAATAGAACATAAAACGCTTGTATTATCACACTTTAACTTGGTATCATATTTTTACATCACATTTGTCAGAAATGTGTCCAAGAAACTTTATGGAAAGATTTGATTAATATATCAAAATTATTGTCGTTTGTAATAATAACAATTACAGGAGTCTGATAAAAAGGATATACATAGATAAAAAACTTTTTTTTCTTATTAAAAGATTGTATTAGTAATAATGTATAATAAATAATAAAGATAATAATAATAGATTGATTTATTTATTCTAATTTTATTAATAATTTCCTAAACTGTGCTACTGTTTCTAATTAGGATCTAAAGGAAGACAAGTTCGAAGGAACTGATATACCCGAACTGAACCTTGACATCGTCAGCCAAACGATCAACGAGGATTGCATCGGAGAGCAAGCGGAGCAAGAAGAAGACGAGAAACGAAGTCTTCGGACAGAGAAGGTAAACTGACGGTTGTTTTATCAAGTCTCAAAATAAAAAATTACACTTATCTATGTTTAGTTTTAATATTTCTGTCTGTAGCACTGTATCACAGTTTAGTTTGAAATTTTGTCTATGTCATGCACTGTAGTATTTGTCTTCATTAACATTATTGAATGCTATGTCTGTTTTAATTCTCATTAAATGTTTTTGGTGAAGGTATTAAATGTTTTGGGATTCCAGGATGTGAAGGATGGTTTAGAAAATAACAACATCTCGATAAAATTGGAGGAAATTGGGAACCATGTCACATCACCCTACGCTTAGAAAGGTCATCAATTAATTTTATCAATCAATTAATTTTTATCAGTGGAAACTGCATGAATAGTCTTCTCAGTTTGTCTCTTAAAAAAAAAGAATATATATTTTAAAATATATTAACAATAGTTTTCTATCATAAATAAGTAAAAATTTCTTAAAATGCATGTTGCTTTTAATGGTAAGTAAATTTAATATTGCCTTGTCTGCTAATATTTTAACCTACTTTATTTTAGTTTTTAGAGTTTTGTAACGTTATCATATCAATCATTTATAATTAATTAACATGTAAAATGGAGTTAGTAATTTTGTTGAGGATGGTTTGGATCTGTTAATCGCTAGGAAATGAGTGAAATGATAAATTTCAAATTGTAACATTTTGCTTTTTGAAATGTTTCTTTATGGGTCATTTTCCCAGAGAGGGCTAGGGAAATCTGAAATTGGAATTCTTGAAATTGAAAATGTCGAATAAACGTCTGGAAAATATTTAGGGATGCTCTTTACATAGCACTGATTGAACTCCAATGCAAGGTTATATTAGAGCGGGAAAATGTGCTGCTTGTTCGTTTAAATATATATATATATATATATATATATATATATATATATATATTTTTTTTTAAAAGATAGCCGACAAAAATCCTAAGCCATCTAACAGCCATTACACTAAACTTTATGACCATCCATTTTTTTCTCGTTTACTACTTAAATACAGATGCTTTTAAAATAAATGATAGACCATCGGAAACGTCTCAACAACCTCTATACGTATAAAGCAACAAGAAAATATATATGCAATCAGTTTTCGGGTAGAGACAGACGGGACAATGACTCCTAATATTTATGACCATACAGTTTTTTCTCGTTTACTACTTAAATACTGCTACTTTTTGACTGAACAATAGACTGTTGGAAACACCTCAAAGAGTTCTATAAGTAAAAAGCAGCAAAACATTTTAGATACAATTACTTTCTAAATCCATAGAGGTAGAATCATGACATCAGGCTGTCATCTATCATCAACTAGACATGAAAGGCTATCTAGTTTTTTCCCGTTTACTAGTTAAGCATAGCATCATTTTTACAAAATGATAGACCGTTCGAAATGTTTCAACGAGCATAGTGTAGGGGTATAAAGTACCAAAATGCAAAACTTAAATTGCATAATTTTTGTTAAAAAGATCAATGAAATTTTTAAATAATAATTTTTATTTTAGTCAGCTAATATTCTTTATATGACCATATTATTTTAAAAAATGAAACAATTACAAAATGATTTTTAAAAGATCACATCACATCAAGAATGATGTCTGTAGTTGTTATTAGTGTATCAGCTGTTAAAATTTGTGAATCAGCTGTTAATTCTGCTTAGAATTATTTTTTATTCGTAAAATTTTATTTTCTAATTTGATTCCAGGATAGCTCAGACACGATTACTCTGCGATCAAGCATATCATCTTTATCCTCATCAGGTAACTCACCTTTCGTATTATTATTAATTACTCCAATTTTGTAAAACAGTGAAAATTCACATCTTCCATTATGATATTATAATATATTTTTCAATACATTACAACATTGACAACGTTTCGAGGCTTTAATGCCTCATCTTCAGTTGTACTGCAACAATTTTTTACATAATATTTACAATTTAATAAAATTAATTTACAATAATTATAAAATTGGAACCATATATAATTTAAAACCATTTATTATATGATATTCATTATATACATTACTTTTTCTTACCTCCTCTCTAATCCCAATTAACAATAGTGTAATTAATAATTTAGTTAATTAATACATCAATTTTTTAAAAATCTTGTCAATAGATAATATATACAGTAGGACCTCCATTATCTGGGGATTCAATTAACCAGGGTGCTGAGGAGCCATTTTTTTTTTTTTTAATAACCTTTTTTTTATTTGTATGCCGTTTATTTTGCATGTAAAATATTTAAAAAATCTGGTGCGTGCGCGCAACACACAACTTTCACATACCAACTTACTTAGATTTGAAATTAATGCGTTTTGTTAATTGCTACTTCTCAAATGAACAGAACGGCTTTAATTATGAACAATGGTCTGTCATTAAAGGCGTACTCCGCATGCGTGTGGTCAACGAGTTTTATGAGTTGACTGAATATTTTTCTTTTTTCTCCTCTTTATGTTTTCTTTATTTTTATCATATCTCATATTTAGCCATTTATTATTTTTAGGCGTAACGAGAGACAGTTAATTTCTCCATATAAACAAAAACAAAAGTACTTCATAGGAAACAAACAAACAAGAAAGGCCCCAACACCATTTAAGCTCCTTCAGAACATTTTAAGAATGATAAAGCTTACCTGATATTAAAGAACATCTAATTTTCATTAAACATGACGAATTTGATGTAAATCATTAAAGCCGTTTGTGAGATAATCGAAAAAAGGTAAACATTGCAAAAAAAGTTATTAAATAAAGTGCCCCTTCCGTTTGACCAATTTTGATGAAATGTTGGCTGTTACATCTTTGGCATATACATACATCAAATACCCAGTTTGATGAAAATCGTTAAAGCCGTTTTTGAGTAAATAAAAAAAAACACGTGAAGATGATACAAAATTTATTAAGTAAAGTCCCCCATCCGATTGATCAATTTTGATGTAATGTTGGCTATCGCATCTTTGGCATATACATACATCAAATACCCAGTTTGATCAAAATCGTTAAAACTGTTTTTGAGTAAATAAAAAAAAACACGTGAAAATTATACAAAATTTATTAAGTAAAGTCCCCCCTCCGGTTGATCAATTTTGATGAAATTTTTACAGTCATATCTCGGGCATATAAATAGATCAAATACTGACTTTAATCAAAATCGTTAGAGCCGTTTTTGAGAAAATCGAAAAAAACTTAAAAAGTTATTAAGTAAAGTACCCCCTCCCTTTGAGCAATTTTGATGAAATTTTTGCTGTCACGTCGCGGGCATATGCATACGCTAAATACCTAATTTCAGGTTCGCACGGTTTATAGTTTTTGAGCTAGTCTGTTCACACACACACACACACACACACACACACACACACACACACACACACACACACACACACACACACACACACACACACACACACACACACACAGACACACACACACACACAGACCATTTCGCGGGACTTGGTTAATTGGACTCAGGGGACCCCAAAACGTGTATTTCCGTTGAAAACCGGAAGTCGAAATTTTTCACGATCGCAATACTTCCACTTACTATATATTTCATATATAGGTAAGTGAAAGTAAAAAATGTTTAAGTTAATATTTAACGATTACACAATGGTTAACTATCTATTATGAAATAAGAGAATAAATAGAAAATTACAGAAAGCGAGTATTGTGTTATGAGATGTTTCCGGTACCCAATACTCCAATTCATATTCTAGAAATGATATTGTTTTCAAGTCTTTCCAGGAAACTCCTACTCTGGCCTGTTTGGCTACAAAACAAAATATTGTCAGTTGTGATTCAGTCTTGATTTAAATATATACGAAGTAGCAAAATGTCGGAAAAAAGAAAACGTGTCGTTTTAACGCTTGAAGAGAAATTAACTATTATAAACAGATTAGAAAAGGATGTAAGTGTTAAAAAATTGTCCGCTGAACTAGGAATCGGCGAACAAACTGTACGGGATATTTTGAAGAAAAAAGACATTTTCGACTTCATATCGTCGTCGGCCCATAAACATATAAAATGTTCAAATATAAAATGTTGTAAAGTGATTATACCTTACAAGTGATTTTTAACCTTTTTTTCTATCACATTAAGTAAATAAAATGTTTTAATTCGATTATCCGGGGTTTTCGATTATCCGTGGACCCCCATACCCATCATTACCCCGGATAATGGATGTTCTACTGTACATCTCTCCTAGGCCACCTCACTATTACTGGCTTTAGGCTGTTGCTACTTGTTTATGGTTTTTCACCTCTTTTTCTGTGTGAAAAACCATTGTGAATTTTCACTGTTTTACAAAATTGTAATAATATAGACCAAGTCTTACAGTAAGTTATAAACTATCAAAAATTATTAATTACATTTTGGCTGCTTTTCATGCTTCTTTTATACAATAATTCTCTCGATACACACAAAATAAAATTATTGCAGACCTTATAAAAGCTGGTTTAAAAGATTCTAAAATCAACATTAGGAGAAACTATTGTTGTCCACCATTGTCGGCTTATTAAAATGTGTTAAAAAATTGGTTTTTTTGTTCCTTCAAATTATATTTTTCATTCTCTGGCACTTAAAAAAAAAAAAAAAAAATTGGATTAATGGCTTTTGGTTGAGATGTTGGTAAAAATTGAACACAACAATTTTCTATGATTTAATGCTAAGTGAAGTATGATATTGCTTCAATATTATGTTTCTACTGAATCATCATGACTTGATTTTTCTTATATTCATGCGCTAGAGTGAAAATAACAGGTTTTGATCTGCAAAGAAATTTTCGAAAAATCATAATCAAACACTATTACTACCTATAATTATTTTGGATTCTTTAGGTAGAATAAATTATATCTAAAAATGTCATTGTATCATTTAATGTTTGAATGTTTCAAATGTTAATGTTTTTATAAATATATAAAATTTAGTCTTACGCAGAACATTGTTTTTATTTCTATTTAGGTAGGAGGAGAAAATTCGGCTTTAGAAGATTCTTGTCCCCAGTATTCATGTCTGACGGTAGAGTGAGGAACTTCGCGAACCCTTTAAGTTACTTCGGAAGCCCGAGGTTCAACCGAGCTGCTATGAACAGTAGGGAATCTGTAATGTCCATCGATTAACTCTATAACTAGTGTACGTGTGTGTGTCTGTTGACTTATTGACTCAAGAGGAATTTTTAAAAAATGTATATAGGTTGGTTTAAAGTATGTAAAATAATTTATGTATTAAGAATTTGCCTAGACTTATTTTACATGATTGTGTATTTTTAGAATTTCTCATAAAAATATTGCACTTTTAATTTGCAATCCATTCTTTTAATACTTCACTATTTAAATTTAGGGTTTCGAATTTCACCAATTTTAAGGATTCAATCATTTATATTATTAAGTAATTTATTTAAGTTTATATATAAAATAAATCATTATTGCTAACTGCTCCTGACAATAAATAAAAGATACTAATTTACATTGTTAACTACAATTTAGACTGTTGGGAAAATAGGATGAAGTTTTCGAAGACGGAATATCACGCTTACAAGAAGAGTTATTTTTAGTAGCTCCTGTCAAACGCCTGAAAAATAATGAATATACAGGGTGTCCAAAAAGGGTATTCATGATTTGAAAGTTGAATAAAATCTCAAATATAGAATAGAATATCAAGTAGGATGTTTACGTTTTATTTAAACACAATGAATTGGAAATTTATTTAGAAAAAACAATATTGTCTAGGTGTCCACCATAACGCTGCTGGCACTCCTCGAATCTCAAACGCAGATTTCTAAAAACGCTTTGACACATTGTTCCTGAGATTGCCGTCATTTCTGTTCTGATATTTTGCTTCAATTGCGTTAGATTTGTCGGTTTCTTTTTTTATACCCTACTTTTCAGGTATCCTCACAGAAAGAAGTCAAGAGGACAAAGATCGAGACTCCTGGGAGGCCAGCTAATGGTGCCTCTACGAGAAATCACTTTGTTTTGGAATAATTCGTTTACCGTAGCAATTGATAAGCCTGAAGTATGGCAAGTGGCCCCGTCTTGCTGAAACCATGTTCTAGAGTTATATCCTTTAAACTCTTGAAGTTCTTGGGCAAAAAAACCTCTTTTCATTTCACAGTAACACTCACTATTTACAGTACTATTTACACTATTTACTGCGTTTGAGATTCGAGGATTGCCAGCAGCGTTATGTTGGACACCTTGACAACATTGTTTTTTCTAGTTCATTGTGTTTAAATAAAACGTAAACATCCTACTTGATATTCTATATTTGAGATTTTATTCAACTTTCAAACCCCAAATACTCTTTTTGGACACCCTGTATAAGCTATTTTATTTGTTTAGTAATTCATTTATGCCCACTCCCCGATTAACTTTCCCAACAGATTCTTATTTGACTATAATTTTTCTCCAGAGATAGGTGATTGTTCTAGTTTACCTGAATGTAAGCTTTAATTACACTTCTGAAAATGTCTTTATATTCATATCCTCTGAGGCAGAGATTTTGGTAAAGGTCATTCAGCTGTAATTCAAAGCTTTCTTTTTTTACTATTGGAATGGGCCCAAATATAATGGATTCTTTCTTATAGCCGGATGACTCCTTTATTTTTCCTCTTTATTATGTTATTTTCTTCTGACAACACCCATAAACATTTTCATTACACTCAATTATATGGTCAATCTTCTGATATCATAAAAAAAAAAAAAAAAAATCATGTAAAAATAAGTTTAGGCGAACACAACTTTTCCTATAAATCTCATTGAGCATATTAGATATTAATATTCTCATATATGTAGCATTGTTTCTGATGAGTTAGTTGTGTGATTTTATAACAGTCATTATTATAAGTAATACTTTTAGTCTTATTATTTGCTTAGTATTCTTTAGGTCTGAGTAATACGAATTCGGGTATTTGTATGAATTCGCTATTGATAGTACTTTCAAAATATCACCAAATACTTGAAGGTATCTCCTAGCTTGCTAAACAATGCAATTCAACCATTTTTGTAAAACACCTTTAACCCTTTAACCGGGTGGGACGTATATAGACGTCCTGAAATATTTGTTGTTTATTATTTTATTATATTATTTATGTTTATATATATATATATATATATATATATATATATATAATAATAGATACATGTATCTATGACTAATACCTCTGTTGTACAAAAATATAAGTCCCACCAGTTCCAGGGTCCAACATATATTTCAAGTACGCATTTATACGTTCCGTCCGGTTAAAGCCTTAATGCGAAAATTACTGAAAATAATGCGCCCGTGATAATAATTGGATTTATAAGAAATAAACTAGTGGGAGAATCTTTTAGTGAGCATTCACTTAACAATAACCTTTTAATACCGAAACATCAATCAAATTATGAATTAATCAACACTGAAAAAAAAAAAAAAATGAAAATCAAACCAAGACGGTAAAAAAATAAATAAAAAAGTTATATATTCAACAAGATAGCTTTCTGAATTTATTTTGAGTGAAGGACCTCATTGGACCTCCACCTTCAAGATTCTCCCTTAAGCTGTTTTTCCTATAAATTATATAATATTCATTATCTAGCTTTGAAAAAACTTATTGGTTAAAAATTGGAATGAAACTTATGAAAACCTATATTCCAGTAAAATTTCATTAAACAAAATGAAAAATGAATAAAGTAATGATACACATTAGTTTTTTATAATATAACTTATAGCTACTCTTGCAAAAATAAAGATGTAGAAACTGCTCCATATAATATATGAACCAAAACACAATGGCAATGATAAAAATTTGTTAGTGTTGTATGCCTATGTAGTTGAGGAATAATAGAAATGGATAACATAATAAATGTACATGTTAACATTCTTTTTTCAGCTATTGAAATATTTTCTGATACCGATATCAGTAGCTCCAAATAGCAATTTCATAATATTACTCTTTAAATACAGTTTTTTTTAATGAAAATAAAAAAAAAATGTATAAAACAAATTGATCTCAATGCATTCTTTTATATTTTAAATTTTGGCCAATATCATTAGTCTGTAACATTCATGATCAGTTATAAGGTTTTTGCAACCTAGTGAAGATATTTTGTTTTATTGACCCTTAAATTTACTTCAAGCTTATGATTTTTGTTTCCCTGAACAATTTCTGGGCACAATTTTAGATATAAACTCATTTAAGTTTATCTCTAATAAACTCAATGAGTTTATTAGTTATTTCACACCTCAATACCATTAACTAAATGAAATTTATATAATATTGAAATTGCAACTACAGTAAAACTTTGATTATCCATCAGTTTCTGATAACCGTAACTATAGCAAAAACAAAAAGAATTTTTTTTATTAAACTTTTGATATGATTTATCTAAGAAGATGAACTGAAAAGTAGAAAAATATAAATGATGTACAGAAATACTAATACATACTAATTTAATAACTTACGCGCTATGGATAAAATTAATTTGAAAAAGTGTAAGTAGTAAAGAAAAAGAACTATGTACCTAAAAACGTAAGTTTGATTATATCCGTGGGCTCAAAATATCGGAATTACTGTTCAACAGTAAATGAAGGAACCTGAATGAGACAAGCGGTTTCTGAAGAAATGTTAATACCACCTCTTTTACCAACCCTCAGTCACTGTCTCAAGTCTCTGTAAAAATATTTTTTAGTAATTCTATACAACGTTTTTAATTTATATTTAATCAAAATAAGGTAATTTTGATGCTATTTATATGATAAGCTATTTTTCTAATTGTATTTCTGTTATCCGTCAAGTCAATTATCCAACACGTCCTTGTTCATGTCAGTGACGGTTAATAGAAGTCGTACGGTACTATCTAAGGGTTCATTATTGACAATATCTTCAAAAATTCCATCGAATTAATTTAGTTGAAAGGAATCTAATGTGAAATAACTAACTAACTTCTTTTTTTTTTAACTTACATCATAAATTTGGGCTCAGATAGTTTTATTTACTTATTATAAGAACAAAAAATTCATATCCTTTATAAGTGATATTACACAGTTTTTAATATAGAAACCTGTTTGGCCTCAACATTTAGTCCCTAATCTTAGTTGCTAAATATTTTAAATTTTAGTTTCATTAGTTTTATTTACAAGTTGATAATTTGTCATTAGGTATTATAAATATTTTTATAATACCTAAAAAAGTATTAGATTATGAACCTTAATAAATTTGAATACAGTGATTCATAATAAAAAATGTATGCTTTAGAAATGTTTATAGTTTTATATTTTCTTTGCTCCGAAATCTTAAAATTTTATTCTTTAACAATGGTTTCCAAGTCCAAGTTGGTTGCAGTGAGTATATTGAATGACCTGTGTTTAACTCGTTCACGCCGGGACTGTTTAATGCTTTTCGCTCTATCGGGCAGGAGCTATTCCATGTTATTATGCAGTATTGGCAATCCAACAATAAAAATTACTATCCTAATAGTTATGCTTATAATACGGTATTAATTATAGTTGTTATTAAAAAATAAATTATTATACGTTTATAAGTATATGAATATAAATATAAATAAATATAAAAATAAATGAATTTATATTAAATTTTCAATATTTTAATTTTCAGCTATATTAATAAGTAGAATAAGTAATAAGTAGAAATTATTTATACTTTCTTAACACTTTGGCTGCCATGTCACCTGAAATCGAGTTACTGTTCTCTTGTCAGAGAATTAAATATTAAAATTGTGTAGAAACGAGAGCGTGACTCTCAGTTATTCTTTTTCGGCAGTCAAAGTGTTAAAGATCTAATTATTTGTCAGAGGCGGCATTCTAGTGTGAGCCACATGTGTTACACACTGCCCGATGAGGCAGTCAAGTGTGAGCCACCGGTGGTACATGCCGGCGTGAACGTGTTAAATTAAAACATACCTTTGACATTATCTTCGCTGCCGCCAATGTTTATAATGGTTTCAGCTATATGTCAAAAATAAAATAATAATGGAGAAAATAAATTGAATATTATTTCTTAGAATAAACTATTAAATATAATGCTATCATTATTTTTATTTTATTATTTTTTTTTTTTTGAGCAGTGACCTAACTATAACAAAACTGGCTTTATCTACTGTTTAAAATTTTCAGTTAAGCAAAAAAACTGTTTTTATAAACTTCTATATGTTACTGTAGACTATGTTCTATCTATTGATTCAGTTGTAAATAATGAAATTAATGTAAGAGATGGTCAAAAATAAAGTATAGCCAGGTTTTGATTGTTGTTGAAACAGTAATGATTGAAAACATTTAGCCAGTTTTAATTTGTCAATATTTTTAAATATAAATCTTAATTTACACCTACATATTTCATTAAATTTTATATTTCTTTCTTGTTTTAACGTTCATATATCTTGTATGAATGTTCAAACTGATTTGGTATTTTGATACTAGTCTAAAATGACATATGAGTTTATTCAACATATTGCAATGTGATAAAACATTCTTTTTTTTTTCTCCCAAACATAAGATGGCAGACATGCACTTTAGACCAATATGTCCACTGAATAATCCAGTTAAACGCAAATGATGGAACTTATCTACAATTGTTATAAACCCTTTAATAGAATAATTTTTGAGAACCATTGCTTTATTTTACTAATCTTAACTCAAATATTGTGTTATCTTAACTCTGTTTGGTTAAAAATGGCCTATTATATGTATTATAAATGTTACTAATAGTAATAGTTTCTAATGTAAAAATAATGTTGTAAATATCGATATTATTAGAAATATAATATTATTTGTACCATTGAAGAACAATTATTACAGAACATATTTTTCATTGAGTTAATATTTTAATTAGAAATAAAGACTTATTAGCTTAATAATTTTTCATTATCTCCTCTAAATCATACATTATAGATTGAACATAAAAAATTAGTTAAGAATTGTAAGTTCTTTTTTTTTTTTTTTTAAAGATTTCCTTTCCACAATCATCTTCTCTTGACTTTAAGATCCTGTAATTATGATGACTGTTCCATAAGAAGGTATTAGTAAAGATTAAATTGAATGTTTACTTTAACGGAACAATAAAAACAAATAAAATAAGATGGATATTTGTTAGATTTATAAATGTTAGATCATTGCTTAATGTTGCATTGTTAATTATTTCATGAAGATTTTGTTATGGCTTTATCTCTGTCTCTCCGTCTATTTCAACTATCTGATATAAGATGGTTTTAAATATATTTAAATTTTCTGATTAAAAGACAACACCTTCAAACCAGGTGCCTCAACTTTCTTTTTTTTTTTTTTTTTTTCGAAGGAATCCCCAAATATATATCTTGAATCTTAGATCCGACATTAATTTGACTTTTTATCAAGGACGGTCCAAGCTATTAGGGATCGATACCCCCTCCGAAATTTCGAAAAAAATAACTTTCAATTAATTTAGACATCTAATTTTTAAAAATTTAATAGTATACTCGTGTTTATGAATAAATATTACAATTTATACAATCATTGCCTAATACATAAATATAGAGTGGTATTTAATACATTTAAGACTTGTTTATCACCTATTGGTCATAAATATTCACAAACCATGTTACACTCTACTTTCTAATAGAAATGAAAGCATACTAATTCATTTTCATTTCAATTTGAGGTTTATCGGTTATATTTATATTCATGTTCTGTTTTGTTGTACCCCCCCCTTTTTTTAAATTGATTTCTATTTTATACTATAAACTGAGTCAATCGACTCCATGACATCAAATATAATTCTAAAAGTATATTTAAATTAAATAACACAACTTATTCCAAAATAAATAAAGTATTCTGCGAGAAAGGAGCTAATTATAAAGTATAATAAAATTTGTTTGCAATTTAGAATCAATCTGTAATAAAGAGAATTGAATACTCATTTCCGAGAAAAGTTGAACACATAAGTTATCAAACTATGTATTATCATCAAATTACTAATTATAATTACAAGCTATTCTTTTACATTATAAATTATTGATTTTATAAATAAATGATTCATCAATCTAGTCTAAAAATAAATAATTAATCTCACTCATTATTTCTGAAAACATTTTGAAATCCATTAATCAAACTACATATCAAATAACTGTTTGACAAGGTTCTGACATTTATGGTGCTTTAAAGACCTTTTTTTTTGTAAAAGCGGAGTTGTACCTTTATTTATATCTCTGCCTGTTTCATTTTAACACAATAGGCTAACATAATTTCAAAACAGCTTCCTTTTATCCTACTGTATACTAAGATAAATTTAAAATTAAAGTTTACATTAAATATTAAAAATCGTTGTTCTAGATATTGCCCACAGAGTGCAGCACTATGCAGACATCCATCCCATTTCCGAACTAAATTCATATTTTTCGATTTGTAATAGGAGATTAGGAGGTTGCAGGAGCTCAACTGCACAGCAAGGAGTGATCTCTGCATAGTGCTTCTATCTAGCGGCAGTTTCTGAAACTACACATGTAAACAAATCTTATAAGCGAGCTCCTGCTATCTCCTACTCTCCTATTACAAATCAAAAGACACTCCGTATATACAGTTCCGAAATATGATGCCCTGCATAGTGCTGCGCTCTGTCGGCTTTATTTAGAACGCTTTTACTATTTCTTGATTGTTGCTGCCATCTTTTGACAATTATACTAACTAAAATTGTAAATACTTGATTTTTCAGTATTACCTTTTGTCTTTTGAATTTGTATGAAGAATTTGTATATGTTAAAATGACATTAAATCAAAATTATTTATTTGTGTGTTTGATTATTTGTTTGTTTTAACGTTAATTTATGCTACTAAGGCTAATCAGACAATGCTACAGTGGTAGTCCTAAATTTTGCCTATCCAGGTATAATTAGGAAAGGGATCTTTAATGAGTACCTGATATCATACAGGCTAGGGACCTCCATTTTATCTCCTCTATGAGGGACAGCATAGACAAGGATTTTTTATTCCCATTAAAAAATCCTAGGGTTGATTATTTATCACCGTGTTCATCTAATTTATTATATATTGTTTTAATTATTCTATAGTGATATTTTAGGAGCAATTATTGTTTAAATTACGTTTTTCTGTAAATAACTTCTTTCAAATAGGTACTTCTTTTCTTAATAATTATAGAAGTCGAGTGTGAATTAATGAAATTTAAAAAAATAAATACAAGTTAATCAAAATGTATTTATTATTTGTTAATTTATAGTAGTGAAAGTAAAATAATCTGAACAGGAGAGATTTTTTCCCAGTTGTTTTAAAATATCAATTTGATTATTTAAAAATATTTAAATTTAGTTATTTTTTATGATTTAACAAATTAATTAAACTATTAATATATATAATATTAGTTGTGCTTTCAATCTTTTTTTGAATGTTTGCCTATGTTAGTTAAAGAAATTGCTTATCTTTCTGCAGTTGTGCTAACTAATATTGTAAATCTAATTAACAATATTCATTTTATTTGTGTTCGTTTTGTTTTTTTTATTGTTTAGTATTCAATTTCTTTTAAAATGAACATAAGTGTCGGTTCGTTACTTGGGCATGAAAGCGTAAAACCTGTTTGTTATCAATGCTACAAGTAACTGCGATGATTTGGAATCAAAATCATAAGTATGATTAATTATTTATTATCGAAAGTGATTGATAAATCTGAGGATTTTGCTAATATCACTTCACCCCATTGCCTTCTCGCTCATCGTAGAGTAAACAAAAGGGTGGTGAAACAAGGCACAAAATTTAAATTTGAAGGAAAATGGAACACCATTTATACTATATTATAACTTTTTTTTATTATACAGGCACCCACCTTACCCACCATATTCCTTACAGCCCACTTATCACGTCTTTGCCCGCTTGAAGAGTGAGACTTAAAACTCTTCAGCGAAAATTTCACCCCAACAGTAACTTGTTATTTTGTTATCTATTTTACATGCTATTAAGCTTTACATGCTGAAATTAATATTAAAACAATATTGTAAATACATTGCAGTGTCACAGCCAACCTTATCTTGTACAACTAAAATGGAACCTCAATTTCAGGAAGTTTCAAGGAATTAAAAAATCTGGTGTAGTCTGCACATTACACAAGTTTCACTTACCACTTTCCTTACTTTGACGAGGAATGTACAATTTTTTGGCCTTTTTGTAAAAGGCTAATTTTTCCTACAGGAAAGGGACCCAAATACAACTTTTTTTTTCCATGACAACATTTTTTTATTCATTTGGGAATTACTGTTGTCAGTTCTTCATTCAGTGGTGTACCAAGATAGAGACTATAATTGACTTCACTTAACTATGAGACTCCATAGTTGTAGATTTTCATATGTACATTTTTTTTTTTTAGGATATTTTAGCAATGATTTGGGGCCAGGCCCAAATTGGTCACATAACTGAACAGTACAGTTTTTCTATGATATTGAGAAAGGGAATCAATAGAGTGGTGTAACAGCCTACAATACATAGCAACTTCATTTTTCAAAATGAAGCGATTACGTCTTCGAAAACGGCAATATTCAATTCCGATGAGGTAAGGGGATCTTTTTGGAGACTTAGGATATTGACTTGCCGAGTTGCTTTTGTGGATATTTTATAAACTTTCAACTAAGTTGTAAAATGACATAATTACATTTGATAGCGTAAGCATAAACTTCTTTCAATAAATTAAATTTTTAAATGTCTTCTTATTTACTTTCGGTGCGATATTTAATTATTTAAGGTTAATACAGGCCGTGGGTCACCAACATATCATATATATTTATATTAAGGTATAATAGTTGACGTTTCGCCTCAATGTGCCATTTTCAAAAGTGCAAACTCTTCGTATCAAGATCTTTTAAATAAGTCCAAATTAGATATTTTTTTCTCGAAGTGCAGAAATAGGTGTCCGTTAGAGTTAAACAACAATTTTGCCATTTAAACCCCTTAGGAGTTACATTTTTGAAACTCCTTTTTTAGTGGTTACCTACATCGCGTTGAAAATATAAATTCCAAACTTCAAGTTTCTACCATCAGCAGTTTTCATCATTCAGTCATAGTCATGACAAAGCCTCTTATATAGAGAGAGATTTAAAATATAAGAAACTTCTATTAGAACGATAAACTGTTTACAAGGTGCATGAAAGAATGTTTTTGAAAATGGCACATTGAGGTCGAAACGTCGACTATTATACCTTAATATAAATATATATGATATGTTTGGTGACCCACGGCCTTTATTAACCTTAAAAATTTAAATTTTTTCTAAAGTTGTTCATAATGTAGGTGGTAAAAAAGAAACTTCATTTCAATAAAGTCATATATTACATAAGTACAATGTGCCCTCAACAGAGAGAACCAATTATTATTATATTTTTCTCTACAATAGCTCTAATATTTACAAATGCTCATATCTCACACATTTACATCATACAATTATATATATTACTTTTAAGTTTAATCTCTATTATACATGGAGCTAAAATTAAAAACAATGTTTCCTTTACATAATGCATAACTTTTAACTAACATTCATTATGCTTGAAGCATTTTGAGAAGAAATTTTCTCTCTCTTTTTTTAAAACAAGTGCGTTTAAGCTCACAAAAGTAAATTTATGGAAAAAAAAAAGAAGAAAACAGGACAAGTTAAAAAAATCTAAATAAATTGACTACGCGATTACTGGCACAACTGTTGCTATGGAAATGTAAGTGCCATCGAAAACAAAATTCATAACTGAAATGAAAAAATCTTTAATTTTTTCCTGGTCCCATTTTGAAAAGGCAGTGAACACTCATAATTCCGACGATTAAGTCTCCATGTGTCAAAAATAAAAAAAAACATTATGCATAATCTTACATAATTAAATATGTCTATGCTTTCATATTTACATAACATAATTACAAAATAAATTAATTTAATAATAGCAATTCTTCTGAGAATTTGGAAAAAAAAAAATTTAATAAGAATTTAAATAAATTTATATACAAATCATTTGATACGCTTATAATAAAAAGAAAAAAATATTTTCTTGATTCGACACATTTACCACATGGAAGATAATGCAAGAAATTAATAGCATCCACTGAAAATCTACTAAAGCATTAACAATACCTTCGAACCCAAATTGAGTTCTTTTATTTTAATAATTTAATATAAATTCATAATTCAAACTAGTTCATCAATAGTGTAATCAAAATTAAATTAACAATAATAACAATTTAACTATTATTATTTTTTTCTTTTTTATTTATTTATTTTTTTTATTATTATTTGGAATGTTAAATATAACCAAAACAAAATTGGCGTCTTTTTCACTAAAAAAAAAAAAAAAAATTATCTGAGAAAATAAAAGTTAGCAAGAGGTCTATTCTCTGTGGTGTAAACTTAATCAAACCATTAATTTTCAAGTAAATAGTAACATATTACTTAATTTGACAATGCATAAATGACTATAAATATGTACAAGATAATTTATTGCTGTTTATACAGTTAATCAATTATTTATTGAACACACAGAATATTGAATACTTAGGCAGTTTATATTTATAAATGAAGTGAATAAGAAAATTAATTTGAAATTACTTGTTATCAATTTAAAAATTATATTATGATATTTTAACATAAAATGCTTCTTATTCGAATAGTAAAAGAAAAAGTAATCATCGTTTTCTAACCTTTTTCGATCTGATGTTTTAATAACATCAAAAAGTAAACAGCACAAATATCAAAATATTTAACAGAAAATTATTCAAAGCTTTAAATAAGGCGAATGATACTGAAATTGAATCTTTAAGCTGTAATAAATGCAATAGAAGGAAATATGTTACTATATATATGTTAAGCAATAGAAATTTACAGATTAAAAACCAGAACAAATTATAAGCAGTGATTTCCTTTTTTTTATCGAATTGCTATCAATGATCACAATGCTCCTGAAATACACCAATGTATAAATATAGACCTCTTAAATAATATAATTATCGTCAGTTGTTGAATAAGTACAAGACACACTAAAATGTGTTAAAAATGTTATATACAAATATATTAACCTGTATTAAGGGTTAATAATACATTAACTGGCAAAATATATAATAAAGGAGAGATCTCAAAATATGATAATAAATAGCTGTTATATCACAAGGAAAATAAGAAATGATAAAAAGATAACAGATATTGTCATGTAAAACAACTGATGCTAAATAATCATTAGTAAATTAATAGAAGCTACATACTCAGTTCAAATATAGTTAGCTGAATTAGCACTTGCTATAAGTCCTCAGCGAGTGAGATAGCGTCCGATTGTCCATCACAAAGCTAGGCAAGATAAAACCGTTATATCCTATAATCGAGAAATTCACTTTTGAGCATCACTTTCTTCATCGTACAATTTCTTCATCGATTGCTCCATCATCCGGTCGTTGATAGAGAAAACATTTCTTTCCAATAAAAAATAAAATTTAACAATAAAAACAATACTCAACAAATATAAAGATAATTGTTCGTTGTAACATAACACAAGACAAAGGCAGTTTAGTACATGATATATTTTTATTTTAGGATCACTATTAAGCCTAGTAGATAATACAATATACCTTCATATACCTATTTATTTTTATCTGATTCATTACAAAATGTATGAACATGTAAAAATGTCAAGATATCTAAATCTACTTATTGAGGCGTATATGAGCACAATAAACAGGCTAGTTCGAGACGGCCATGATATATCATGATATTGTCACCTTGAATCATTAAATTTAAATACAGGCGGCCGTGCTTAATGTCTAAAAACTATTATCCAATGAGCCATATACATCATATGTTAAAATTCGATAACAAGACACGAACATTATATATTACTATAAATATCTATAAAAAAGTAGATAATTCATTTTAGTTGAATCTAATACTGTGCTTCTGTTAATGCATAATCTGATAAGTTTTCTATTTAACTTTTGTTAAATATATATTTATATAAAAAAAAAAGAAATAATTAAAAAAAACCTCTTTTACATAGTATTCAATGTCCAAAATTATGTAAACTAGTCTACAGTAAATAATGAAAATAAATCTTTTTTCAAATTATAACTGTAACACAGGAATATTGGCTTGTACACCCACTAGCAAGCTAAAAACATAAAAAAGAAGATTATACAATATAATAATTCCAGTTCGCCTAAAGTATTACAATAGATTTCTTTTTAACAGCTGAGTTAATTTAAGATTTCTTTTTAACAGCTGAGTTAATTTAATCAGTTATTTTTAATAAGAAAGACATATAAAAAATTCCCCTACTAGCCTAGACCTAGATATTTATACCTGATGCCATTGAACACAGGGAATAAGAAATGTACCGCCTAACCTCAGTATTTATATAAATATTTCCGAAAGAAAAAAAAAAAAAAAACGATGCGACTAAGCTGCCGCTATAAAATGTTGACTCTGTTCAACAATAACAAGTGTGAGGAACAAGGATGCTCGGGGTTCACTGGTTCCTCTATCAGTCTTGGAGGTGTCTCTTCTGATGGCCGACCAGGGACGGGACGACTAGATGGCAAAGTCTATCCTGTCCGGCCAGTCGCCGTTCACTTTCAGGTCCGGGTCATCGATGAACAAGTCAAATGGAGATGCAGGAGCTCCTAGAAAACATTAAAATAAAATTTATCCATGAATAAATAAAAATACGGTAAGGAATTTTCAGGGTTGAGAAGTTTAATGACAATAAATAATTCAATAGCATTGATATTGGGTAACAAAAAAATCGATTCCCCTTAGATTTTTAATTAGGAAAAAGAATCAGCAATAAAGTTTCAAGATTCATTTGGTTTTAAATCTTTCAAATGTAATACCCAGTCAAATTTTATGATACAGTATAATACTTGGTGTTATCTGTAAAAATCACTCACCTAATAGAGGATCCCCCCTGTGGCCCGATGCAGGAGGCGGAGAAAGTGCGAGCGAGTCAAGCCAATCAGTGTCGACCTCCATGAGGTCCGGATCGAGGTCGTCCAAGGAGAGTGGCTCAGCAGCCGCCGAAGCTGGGAGCTCCCCATTCTTAATCAGAATCTCAAGAACGTCATCAACTATTTCGGACTTGACGTCCATCAAATCATCATTCTACAGCAAATAAATAAAAAAAATTGGAATAGTATAATAAATCGAATTGTGGTTGAATTTGTTGTCGAAAATTGTTAAAATAAATAATCAATAAATGTTAACTATACTGACCTGTCTGCTTATTTCCATAGGTTTGGTATCGAACAATAGTTTGCTATCGACAATAAAATTATTGTCAGCTGACAGTGGAATGAGTTCATTGGAGTTATTGACAAATGTACCAATGAAAGTAGGAAGCGAACCACACCTAAAACAGTAAATTAATCTTTTTTAAAACTCCATAAGTATTTTAAAGTTCGGTCCATTATATCTAAACTAAATATTTAAATATAAAATGAAATAGCAATAATTAGATGTGGACCGGCTCACCTTGGCGGAGATTTTGATGGTTCGTGCTTTATATTGACAACATTGTTGTTGTTGATATTATTGTTGACGATGACCTGCTGTTGCTGTTGTTGATTGAGCTGTTGCTGCTGCTGCTGTTGCTGTTGTTGTTGTTGCTGCTGTTGTTGGTTGAGCTGCTGCTGCTGGAGGAAGGCAGCAAGGCTGGCCTTTGCATTGGTCACAGGCTGCTGCTGGACCTGTTGCTAGAGAAACAATTACTCCATTAATTGTAGGTTCCAAAGATATTTAAATGAATACCAATTATAAGCCAACCAAAAGGTGGTGCTTTTTAGAACTACTTAAACTTATAATCAATTTCATTCAGAGGGAGAACTCTATTGACCGAATGGAATGATTCGTCAACTTAGGTATTAGAAATGAAGTCGGACAAATCTTCAGTTCGGATAGTCAAAAGAGTTCTACAGAAGAACTGACAAGGGGACCACGTCACATTTCCCTCTCCGATTTTGATGAAATTTTTTTCGGTGATTCTGCATCGAAAATAAGTCGACATGTGTCCGTCCGTTCCATTGAATGGGCCATCTGGACCGAGAAATTAAATATTTTAGGTTCAAAAATCGTTAAAATTGGCTTTCACAAAACAGTCATAGCTCCATTCTACCTGAACCTATTTTAATGAAAGTTTCACGGATTCTTCTACTTAAAAATATATTAGAAACTTGTATCGGGATTTGTCACAATTCACCCTAGTAAGGCCAGAGCGTCACATCAACACAATTTACTAAATCAAGCCTCAACTTTGATGTGATCCTCTGGCCTTACTAGGGTGAATTGTGACAAATCCTGATACACGTGTCTAATATATTCTCAAGTAGAAGAATCCCTGAAAGTTTCATTAAAATTGGTTCAGGTAGAATGGAGCAATGACTGTTCTGCGAAAGCCAATTTTAACAATTTTTGAACCTAAAATATTTATAGGATTTTTTTAAAGAAGGAGTCTCTTCCGTATTTAAAAGTATATTTGTGTCCCAACGTTTCGAGCTAAAATTAAAAGTAAGTAAATTAGCAGCTAAAATATTTAATTTCTCGGTCCAGATGGCCCATTCAATGGAACGGCCGGACACGTGTCGACTTGTTTTCCTTGCAGAATCACCAAAAAAAAATTCATCAAAATCGGAGAGGGAAATGTGACGTGGTCCCCTTGTGAGCATCTTCCAAGTCATCTACAATAAAGGAAGAAGAAATATGATTGAATAGGACAGACCTTGAAAAAACTGAATAAGGTCTTTGACAAAGATGTTCTACAGCTGAATGATCAAGGAGAAAGTTTTAAGAGATGAGGAAAAAAAAAAAAAAAAAAAGACTTTGAGAGCTATGAGAGTATAATGGAATACATTTTTAAATGCTCCTCTTTATGCTCCGTCAAGATATGACATGTAAATAACATCATTAATGCAAAGGGCATCCCAATATAAAATATACCAGAAAGTGTGAGCAGAGGAAAGAGTTAAATTTATTGAAAGTGAAAATATTAACAAGCGCTTTTCTGACAAGAAAATGTTTGAGTGATAGGCTGAGATGTAGCTGAGAAGGATTCTGTAAGGGCTGATCTTGTAGAGTTCTTGTATAGGGGGAAGATGGATGGAGGTGTGTAGGGAGTCTTCGGGTTTGCTTAGCCTTTATTATTATTACAGGTAATTATTATAATTAAAGTAGTTCAAAATTTAGTTTAATACTAATTTTAGAATAACAATTATAAAACCCTTATCAGATTCCAAGTTTCATTAAGAATATAAACAAGACGTGACAAGAGACATTATGATCGACAATCATTCAGGAGCTTCATCATCCACTACTCCCTTCAATAAGTTAATTATTATAACACACTACCAACTCACTTGGAATGTATTGTTGTGGAGGTGGAGGGTAAGCTGGCGCTGGAGCTGGTCTATCTTGCGCTGCTGCTCCCTGATGATGTCCTCTGAGGAGGTGGCCTCCATTGCGGTCGGCGAGGGCGAGGGGGTCGTATCGGGGCTCTCGGTTTCCATCAGTGCCGACGAGGAGCAGGTGGTGCTGCTCACCCCCTGGCCGGAGGAGGACACGCTGCACACTGTAACAGCATCACAGACAGATTTAGTATATAAAATAACATCACCTATTATTATATTATGACTATTTTGCCTGATGTCCTTGATATGAAAGTTTACCTGAAGGGAGCGAGTCCTCTGTGTGCTGCGACAAAGACAGCTGATGGCTCTCGCTGAACGGCTTCAACCTCTCGATCAGCTGAGGCTTCGCTCCAGAGACTGGCAGGTTCCTCCTTTTCAGCTCGGCCTTCAGGTCGCTCACTGTTCATGACAGGGACAAGTTAATAAACCATTCGATATTTGCTAATAAATTAAGCTTATAGCTGAGAGCTTAAATTTTAAAATTGCAGAGTTTAAGAAATAATGTTCTGATTACTCTGAGAAAATAGGAACCAAATAAAGCGACTTTGAGACAAAATTTTACTTCAATAATTCAATGTACTGATAAGTTCTAAATGTGTTGTAAGCTTTTGCTCATTCCTCTTCAACATAACTTCAGATAATGAATGACAAATAATATAGGTTATTCTTAATATTTTATCTATAATTTTCTGGTATCCGCTATCTTTTACTTGTTAAGTTATACATTATCTTTTATCTTAAAATAACAGTATGAAAATGTTTCATCCAATAGATGATTTTTTATTTGAAAGGTAAATTATCTTCTGAAATTTTTTTTTTTTTAAGAGATCAGGATGTCTCTATCTGTGTCCATTAGGAAAAGGGAGATTATTAATTCTGCTAGTTTCCTAAGAATAAACACTATTTATTTACTCAATTATTGTTTATTCATTGTTTACTTAAATCAATTTGGATTAGTTACAGGCAAAAATATTTTCACCCAGAAAACATAAACGTATCATTGCATAAGAACTACAGAGGAACCTCTTTGTCCATTCTATGGCTCAACTGTACCTTAATTTATACATTCCAAATTGAAGAAAAAAATTTTTTTTTCATCTAAATTATGAATAAGTACCAAATTTTAAATTTTACTTTTGTTGATACCTTAACGCAGATAACGAATAATCAAATAACAAATAAAATTTAAATTATTCGGTATATCAGATAGGAGCATATGCACTGATAGATTCTCCTGAGAATTTTTGGTCCATATTAAATAATTTTTGTCACATTAGATTCTTCAATGAATTTAAAATAAAATAAAAAATAGGTAATAATTTTCAAAGAAAGAAATATTTTAGTCACATGAAAAAAAGTCCTCCTATTATGTATGCACAGAGGTTTATTTATTACTTACTAACGTGGATGGGAACTCCTCCCGAAATGACATCTTACCTTTCATATCTTCAAGATTCCTGAGCGGGGGTGGGCTCTGCGGGAGGGGAGGAGGGGGTGGCGGGGCCGAGCTCTGGCTGGCCTCGCTGGCCGCGGAGCTGCTGCTCGAGGGACTGGGGGTGGGCGGCTTCTGAGACGCTGGCAGCAGGATCTGCGGGTACTATAGGAGCAAATAACAAAACAAAGCTTTCACACTGATCAAGCAGTATGTATATCACGATAAGAAAATAAAAACAACTCCAAGTACTGTAAATAATAAAATTTTAGCTAGTTGTTTTATTAAGATAGATGTACATACCTTATGCTGCCATTCGAGCTGCCACTGGAGGAACAGTTGCTGCTGCTGCAATAGCAGCTCGTAGGATGTCTCCACAGGAGACGAACTTTGGGGAGAATTCTTTTGAGCATTTGGTGGACCCTGAAATGAAGGATTAACTAAGTTAGCTAAAGATAAAGAAATAATGCTTCATAAGCATCAGATAAGTAACCCAGAATAACAGTTGTTTTCATAAAGGTGTAATTCAAACAGATTTCTTAAGAATTTATTGTCAGAAATTCAATTTTCAAAGATATGACACTTCAGTGTTATTTACCCCTTATTATTTAAATATTAATAAGCTTTTAAAAAATTTTAATTAAAATTGTTAAGGAATGAGATATATAGGGAACTTATATTAGTTATCATTTTTAAGTGTAAAAGATCCTAATCTGGTTCAGAGTTGGAGTTTGAGAGTTCAGAGTTACAGAATTGTAATCTGAATAATGATTAATGAATATGAATAATTGTAATCATAAAACAAATGAATAATGAATAACCATTATTCATAATCAGTGTGGAGTATTTTTAATGATTATTGAGTGTTTATGGTATTCATTTGAAATGAATAATGAATAACTGGTATCTAGTTATTCATGATTAACGAATGCTGATGAATTGAGTTAGTATATATTCATGAATAAAATATATTCATGTGCTAGGATTAATATAATATTTATCAATCATGAATACCTAATATTGATCAATCATGAATAACAAATAGTCACCAATCATCAATCATGAATATGATATATTCATAATCATTATTCATTTAAATTAAAAAGACGAGGATGCATTTCAGAATTAAAAGTTGTCCTAATGAGCAAGGACAAGTCCTAAGAGTGGGTATAGTCAACTGAACAGCATTTGAAGTCACAAGTAAAGAATTATATGGGTATTAGTAAAGGTCTATTGACAAGAATAGAAAGAGCAAACAAATTTTCAATCATCATTCATGACTAGTAAGACTCAGAATTGTGAATTTTTTTGTAATCATGATTAATGAATGATCTGTAATCATGAGTAGTGAATTCCCATTAGTCATGATTAATCAGTAATGAGTAATCATAAATAATGAATTCTTCTTAATAATGATTACTGACTAACATTTAATAATGAATAATGGTCATTCATGATCGTTAAATACATTATATTCATGAATACTCCAGGACCAGTGATTAATACAATTCATGATTAATGATTCCACGCTAAAGAATGATTTGCGAATGATGATTACAATCATTATTCACATTTTTGATTATTAGTCATAATCATGATTACATTTTTATTTAAATATGCCCAACTCTGATCTGGTTGAATTATTGAATACTACAACAGTTTCAGAACAGCAAACAGTCACTAAGAAGGATTCGATTTTCCCTAAACTGGCTGCATATATTGGTAATGTATAAAATCGTCGATAGGTAAGTCATATATGTAAGATAAACAGCAAACTGACCTTGTATTCATGGAACTTGATCGTCCTGGCCTTGGGTGCCGTCTTGACCTTGCTCTTCTTCCTCTGGGGCTGGGGCTTGAGGACCGAGATGGTCTGCTGCTGCTGAGGCCGCACCTGGTAGACGGTGGGTCCTGGGATGGTGACCGGCGCGAGGAGGACCGTCACTATAGGGCCGGCGGTGCTGCTCGAGGCACTGTCCGCTGTGGCCGTGGTGACCACACTGGTGGTGGTGCACGTAACAGGGGGCGGGGGTGAGAGCGAGGAGCTGTCCTCGTCCAGCATGTAGTGGTCTGGGTGGGTCGGCTTCGTGGCCGTTCCCTCGCTTGTAGCCTTGAACTCTATCTGCCCCTCTGGATAAATCAAACATAAATATGAATCAATCATGGTAGTTTACAAATGTCATGCAGTATTCATATATAAGTAGTATAGAAATTATATGCAATGTATATAATATATATTTAATCTATATTACGAGTATTTTAAAGGTTTGTTCAGTTATTCTTTAACAAAATGTATAAATAGTCCAATTTTTTAAAATTTTGATCCTTTATTAACCTCACACTATTTTTACAATAGTTCGGCACTAAGCAATTTTCAAGAAGAAGACCTGTGACCACAATTTTTCAAATAAATTAGGCTGACTACCCTTGTCAAAAATTAAAAATCTTTTTACTAGTTAAAAACTATTCTTACCTAAAGTGACTATAGTTTTAACTAGTAAAAAGATTTTTAATTTTTGACAAGGGTAGTCAGCCTAATTTATTTGAAAAATTGTGGTCACAGGTCTTCTTCTTGAAAATGGCTGGAAACGTTGAACAGACTATTGTAAAAATAGCGTGAGGTAAATAAAGGATCAAAATTTTAAAAAACTGGACTACTATCTGCTTAGCCTCAAGACTAATATAGAATTATTATAAAAATGTATAAAGATAACATCAATTCATTTTTTTTTAAAGGTGCTTGTGCTATTTTTTAGATACATTTAATGAGTTTTTCTACAATAATACAATAAAAAATCAAAAGAATATTTAATTAAGATGTGGTTTGCAAAAAACCAATATGATGATCATTCATCATCAATACAGGTAAGAGGAGAACTTGTAAATTTAAGTAATATAAAATGTTTGATAAAACGTGAGGGATACCTTTCACAGCTCTCTCGATTGGCTCCTCGGTGTGGAGGATATTCTTCTTGATGAGCTCCAGAGGACCCGGGCGGTGGGAGAGCTGGTCGTTGAGGGCATCTGCGAGTTTGCATTTCTTCAGCTGTCGCTGTTTCTCAGCAAGCGATGGGTCTACGTGTCCGACATCTGCAATTCGGATGTTAATAGTGGATGATTCGTTTTTAAAAAATAAAGTTTTTACATATAGTACTGGATAAAATTTGAATAAGGTAGCTTCACAAAGTATAAATTATATTTTTTTAAAATTTCCTAATTTACAATATTGCTTTAATATTGACACAAACCTTCGAGGATGTGCTGTCGGACAAGTTCTTCCCTGTCGGGACGTTGCTGGATCTTGGCGCGGAGGAGGTCTCCCATCTTGGCGCGTTCCAGCTTTTGCCGCTGCTCGTGAAAGCCTGGCGGCGTCTTAAGGGCTGTAATGCATAAATAATGAAAAAATTTTAATAATAAGCAAAAATATTAATTATTATTGCAAAGAATAAAATGATTTGATAAATTACTTACGTGGCATGATTCCTTGAGCAACTAATTGGTTAATAGGTCTTCTCAGCATTAACTTTACTTTCAAAGCTAAAAATGAAAAATAAATAAATATCGTAGACTCAAATATAAAGATACAATAAACACAGACAAATAGTGCTTATAATATTATTATTATAAGCACTTAAAAAAAGAAAAACAGCAGTAAACAACATAACAGACAATAGTGACATTGATGTATTAATCAATGAACAACATCAATGTGTTTTACTATATTTGCAGTAAAAATACATAGATTTTTTTATTATTCTAAAATATAGACTTCCATTCATAAAAAAATTGATGACATACCTACTTTTCTTAAATATCTTAAGATAAACAGTGATTCTACTCAATAAAATAGAACATTGATTCATCATTACTGATTTAGAGATAATATTGTTTACTATATTATAAAGTATGAATGAATATACAATAGAATTTATTTTATGGCTATGAGGAGCAGGGGTGGTTCAAGCGACTGAGGTAACCTATACAATGTACTACGTGCCCAGGGTTCAGTAGGTCCTTATGGCTCACCTCTATAGAGTACTCCTAATTAATGTTGTATTTTTATTGCCATTAATAGTAGCCAGATTTAATTCTAGTGTTGGACAGATTAAGAATAATTCCCATAATTAAGCACCATATACATTCTGAGTTTCCAAGCCGGGAGAGGGCAGTTTATTTTTTCCTTTACAGCCTCTGTGAGATTTTACTTCTGATTGTTCCAATGTAAACTGTCATGTGTTTTTGTCATATACTGGTATTTTCCCAATTTTCATCTTTGAAGTTTCTGATTGCTATAATTATTCGAATAGATCTATATGTATATCTATAGATATATATGTAGTATTCGCATTACTTAATTAATCATTCAAATACTTTTATCTATACTAAATGAAGGATAATCCACAAAAGTATATTTGTTATTTCCTACTAGTATGTATTCATAAGTCCTACTAGTAAGTATTCATAAAAGTAAACTGCAAATTTTATGAAAAAATTCATAAAATTTAAAAATGGAGATCTATAAATTAAATTCATATTAAATATGGTAATATACTTAAATATATTTCTTTTAATTCCTCCCCTTCCTCGCCTTTTGGGCTATACAGGGTTTCCGGGCCAGGCGAGAGGATTAATACCGATTATTATTAAATGTCCCTTGGCTCGGGGTTTTGAACTTGCTATCTTCGGGTTTTTTAATCATTTGTTATTGTAAATATTAAATGTAATTCTGACGTCTGACCCTTTCATACAAATTACTTTAATTTTAGAATCCCTTCCCAAAATAAATATGCTAATAATGTTCTCACTCCTCATAATCTGGTCAAAACATCTATAGAGTTTGTCTGCTGTTCCATCTGAATATTTTATGCATATTAACATGCTACATACTTCAAAATTTATGCCAAAACGAACACAATCAAATATTGTTTTAAAACTGGCAATTTTTATAGTTGGGGTTGTGGGAGTGAAAGAAGATGAGGATAAATCAGCTTCCTGGCAAAAATTCAAGTTCCGGCCCTGACTATGTGCATACATGTAATGTAAGTGAATGCATGCATAATAAAAAACAAAAGAAGGTAATTATCGATTTGTGGCAAGCGTATGAATGAATCGATATTAATCATCAAAGCAGGCGCTGGAGGGGGAGGGGAGTGCAGAGGCGTATGAACACCTCCACACTGTTAGGTATAAATAAAAAGCCGGCAGTAAATCTCGGCGGATAACTTCCTGGATCAAGTTGGCTGTGATGTGGCCACCTAATTAGAGAGCGGCCATTTCCTAAATTATTTTTCGCTCTTAGCCAACGCCAGGTGGCGCATCGCGGCCTTATGACACGAACGTTCGAGGGAGATGATTTGAAGAACACCATTGGCGATATGGTTGACAAAGGATCAAAAGATGTTCCAACCCGTTTTCCCACAATGATATCGCCAATGTTCTCGGCAGTTTCGCAGTCAACAAGTAAAAATACACGAGGGACCGTGAACTCCTCCATGCCCGATGATCTACGATCTCCCTTCCTTTCCAATCTAAAATTAAACGCAGCGGAACGGCTGTGAACTTGACTGTCGCTAAACATTAAATACTGGCTATTAGCGAAAGAAAAAAACCAAAACCAAAAAAAAAAAAAAAAAATAGAGAAAACGGATGGGACCTCGCGAGTTATTGCGGCGGTCTGCGAGTCCAAATCGCGATCGGCGACAGTTGGACCCGCGCCATCGGAACGGCCGATAGAAAAAAATTGATAGATGTTCCGAAATGTTGGAGCGGACTGGGAAGGGGATAAAAAGTGCGATATTTCATAGGCTTTATGTGGAATGCGGCGTAGAGCCTTCCAATGCCTCGGGCGGAGGGCATGTACAAACTTGGGATCTTTCCACACCCGCTCTAGGCGACCCTGACGACTGCTAAGATAAAGTTGAAACTTCATTTTCCATTCAGCTAAAATATAATGGCGTTGCTAATTTTATCAGCACAACTCAAATGATTGTTCAACTATCAGCGATGCACTGCAGACGATTTAGCTTCTGAACCATATGCAAGCCAATTGGCAAATCACAAGGATGCGTATGTAGGTATATTGTTAGTAAACTTAATATATTAGGTTATTATGATTAATATAATAATCCAGGGGCTGAAACAGTTTTTGTTTGTTTAACGTCCCTTTATGCTACTAAGGCTTATCGGGCGATGCTAAGTGGGAATCATAAATTTTGCCTATCCAGATATAATTAGGATAGGGTTCTTTAACGAGTACCTGATATCATCATACAGGCTCGGGACCTCCATTTTACATCCTCTCCGAGGGACGGCATAGCCAAGGACTTCTTAGTCTCTTCAATCTTCCGTTCAGCACAAGCGCAGTGAACAAGATTCTTGGGTTTAGTATTTAATAGACCTTCAGAACAATCAGAAAAGCCCCTTGCCACGTCAATAGCTTGACACTCCACAAAGATTAACTCAGGCTAACTGTCAGTGAAAACATACACACTCACTACAAAAGATTTTACAACAAACTTCATGGTCATCCAAATCGCTTCATACAAGACATGGGCCAGACAAACATGCCAGGCAATGTCCGCAGAAGGTTTAAAAGGAGCTGGATGCGAGATCTCCTAGAATAACAAGAAACAGGTCCGGAGAATAACAACTGGGTTTATCTCCTCTGAAAAGCGAGCGGAAATCCAAAGGTGGATCTACTAAAGATGATCCAACTCCTTTTTAACTTAAGAAAACGCGATGGGAGTTAGTTTATATTAGGTCCAAATAATTTCCCAAAATAGGACACACCGAAAAGAGACAAATCGATAGTTTTACCAAATATTTTATAATGCCTGACTCTTAACTGAATGTCAATTAGATGATAAACTTCTGGAAATCATTCAACCCTAATTACTCCGCTGCAATGCGGCGAAATCTGGCGGGGATGGATCGGTGAAGATAGTACATTGGCATGGCTGGGACGTGGCCTTCGGTAGATCCAATCGGTTAGAGCGCCTGCAATGGAGATACAGAGAACCGGCACTAGTTTTGGCCGTGGCCCAAGTATGCCATATGTATGAAAAATTTTTGGGATAAAATATTATCAATATGATATAATATCAATACGGTGTCTTTATCGTTAGCTATATGTAGCACGAATTTAGCATTTTATGTACATCCCATAATAATTTAGCAATACACTTGATTTAGGTTCTTGATAATATCAATATAATTATGGCTTCCATGTTGATAAATAGCTTGATACAATTATATTCGCTATCACACCCGAAAATCACACAACAAAATCATGAAAAACCAAAAAACACACTTTACAAACTAACACAATTACTGACAGAACACAGACAAACAAAACATTATTTAAACCGGTTCCACCTTAGTAATACAAACACTTGCGACTGTGAAGGACAAACTCCACAAACTTTTCAATATATCTTATACGACTGTCACTTGCACGAACACAACAGAGGGCATTTCATAAAAGCAATCCTGATGTTCGATACTGGCTCGGCTCAGGATATCTTAATTATTCTGCCACAGTTCGTCTCGTGGGCCGAGAGACCCTCCTGGGGCAAACCCAGCCTCTATAAAGTGGGTACCCTTAATTGAAAAATTAAGGGGAAAAAACCTGGCGGTTGAGCGTGATCACGGTCAAATCACCTCCTTGCACGACCTCTGACCAAGAAACAGTACTCTTCCTTACATAGTACTGAACCCAAGACCCTTCATGGGTTGTAGTGGTACAGGTTTTTTTTTTAATCCTGATGAAGGGGGACACATGGCCTACTCCCGAAAACAAATTATTTGAAAAATATAAATTGGAACTATTAAAATTTTCAAAATCAATTAATCTTCAGAATTGACCCCAGAGAAGACAGAAGACCCGACAGAACTAGAACAAATGGACCTCAACTCCCACCACACCCAGTGGTGTTTTGAACTTTAGGGGAGAGCGGGGTTGGTTGGCAATAGTTTTCACTTTTTTGATTGTTGAGTCATTCCTGGTAATATGATCCCACTTAATGATACCACTGTAAACCCCGAGTATTAGAGTACTTTAAGTATTTTTTCGACACATAATAATATTTAACGCTATGATCATAAAAAAATTAAGAATTCGTCAAGCCAGAGTATGCCAATTAACCCCCCGTGTGGGGCAGGTTAGCCTAGAAGGTGGTATTGTTTGGCCATCTCATTCAAAAACTGCCTGACACTTATTATTGTTATTAAAAGCTGCACTATAATGATATATTAATTTTGATCGGTTTTTAACAACTATTAAGGGAAAATAGAATGACAAACGGCAGCATTTTACCATATTTATTTCAATTGAACAAAATTATATAACATTTCAAACAGCAGAAATTAAAAAAATGAAATGGCATAGAATTATCATGGCGTTTTAACAATGTAAACAAATTTTTCATAAAACAAAACGAATTCAAAACATCTTCTAAAACTTTAGGTAGGATAAATATTCTCTGGCCCTTTAATCGTATCATGAGAAAGTGTCTGCGGTGCATTAGTTTCATTTTCATGGTAGCCAGGTGTGGCTGGTTCATCAATAAGCCTCGATTGCGGCTGAAGGTGGTCTTTAATGTCATTATCTTTTTCATTGTTTCTAAAAATTCCGTTTAAGTTTAGACTGTCGTCACTTTCTACATAGGAAATATTGCTCTCATCCTCCTCGCTGGAACTAAAGACAAGTGGTAGTTTCACCTTTGTTTATGTTTAGGTGGGGTGGAGCAAGCTGTTAAAATTTTCGTGTAGGGGGGCTGATATAATTCTAATTATGGTCGAGGTATTTTGAATATTTTGAGTTCAAATAATTTATCAAATAAAAGCTTAATGATATTAAAAATGAAAATATTTGTTTATATTATACTGAATAAATATAATAAATGAATACGAATTTATTTAATTTTTAGTTTTTGTTTTTCATATTTTCTAGGGGGAGGTGGCAACTGCCCTTCCCCGCCCTCCCCTACCCCCACCCTGCGGCCGCCCATGTCCAGGATATTACAGGAGAGATATCTTCAACGTTTTGCCAGAAGAGACCTGGGATTGATGCCGGAGAGTGGCTATGATGGGATGTTTGGTGGAAGAAGCGAACTCTTTCAATTCCAGCCAACAAGAGGTCAAATATAGAAGCAACTGCCCCCACCCCAACTATCAGAGCTAGCAGTGCCAAAGCAATAGCCATCAGCCCAAACCAAAACACTCTTACATAGAATATCTTTATATTGTACGATTTAATTGAAGGGGTCGGGGCAAAATAGTGTCAAGCAACATTTTTAACAAAAATAAACTGTAGCCATTGTTCTATATTATGTAGTACTATTTGTCTATGATGGAAATGCCACCTGAAATATGACTATAGAGCACTCTATAATCATATTTAGTTGGCATATCCATCATAGACATATAGTACTACATAACATACAACAGAAGGCAGCTACAGTTTATTTTGGTTAAAAATGTTGCTTGGGATTATTTGGCCCCGACCCCTACAATTCTACTTTAGTAATACGGATGATTGGTTCAGGGTGTCCATCTTGAAATTATTCTGATTGACTTATGGTCTTTGAAAATGAGTATTTTTAAGGTGATAAAAAAATGAGGCGCTCCTAATATAACATCAAGTTAGGAAGTGTATACAACATTGCATATCTTTTATTTTATACTCTATAAGACATCAAAAACATATCTGAGGAATACCTCGATTGCAAAAAACGACTATAGGTACTTGATCCCCTATAATAATATTTAAAATTACTAAAATTAATATAATAAAAATAATTAATTATAGTAAAATTCCCGCATCCCCCTCCTCGTCATGAGAGAAAAAAATATTTATTTACAAATTAATATAATAAGAGGTACCAAAAGTAAGAGTAACAAAATAAATCTATTTAAAAATTAATATAATAAGAGGTAAGAAAAAGTACATATAAAATTGTATGAAAAATTTATTCTTATAAAGTTATCTCATATACATTTTCACATTGAAATTGGTTAACCGGTTTTTATTTTTTGCTCTTTCATGAAGGAGGACCGGATTTTCTCACATTCGCACTTCGTATTCCAATTTTTAATATTTTATATTTATAATATTTTCACATTGGAGGTTTTTGATAATCTAAATAGACGTTTAATGAATTCATTTCACATAAATAGTTTTATGCATAGGTTTTGGGGTGGAGGGTTAATTATTAACTTTTTACGGTCATATCCGATTGTCACGAACTATGAAACAAAGATTGTTCATAAGTAAAATAACAAGGCCAATTCCTCATAATTTTTTACAACAATTAGGTTTTTTAAGGGGGGGGGGGTTATTTATAGACTTTTTACCGGTTTATTCGATAGTAAAAAATCAAAAACTAAGTTAGAGCCATACACGAAGGCATAAACAGGATCCCAATTTGGAGAAAATACCAAAAGAGTTAGTAAACTTAGTAAAAATGTGTATGACTGATACATACAATAAAGTTAGAATCGGTTATTATTTTTCCGAGAGATTGAGGTTCGTTCGAAATTGGAGAGGAAATTCAGACAAGATTGGGATAAGAAATGCTAGCCATTAACGAAATTACTTAGCTCAGGCCTTCTTCCTTAAAACTTAAAAATTCGAGTTTACAAAAATATTATTCCTCCTGCGGTTCTTTAAAAATGCAAAACGTGAACGCTAACATTGAGAGATGAGCAAGTGATGTGATAGCAGACAGATGAATAAAATTGGAGAGTGAAATTGCAAAACAGTGGTGAACGAATCCCATAGAAATTAATAAGCGCGGAGACGAATGGAAAACGTCCGAGAGAAGTAAGGGCTGAGAAGTAGGTGGGAGGATTGCGTTAGGGAAGATTTGCCGAAATTCCCTTTGGACGGAGGTCGTTGGATGGTGTATGGGTAGCGAATAGTCTAATGGGTAGTCCAATTAGTTTAAATAGGTTTCGAATCAGATTGGATCTGTAGAAAAAGAAATTTAATTTAATAATTTCAACAAAATGAAAGCGAAGAGGATCTGAGAATCAAATGCATTAAACCAAGCAAAGACTAATATTTAAAAAAATATTTATTTATTAATCAATTGCAATGCACTAGCTAATAGGTTTTAAAAGTATTTTCATTTTAATTTCTTTTATTTTAAATACAAAATACTTTTTTTATTTTGCATTTAAAATAATTTTATCGAAAAGTATTTTAAATGATTTGAGGTTAAAATGCATTTTATTCAAATTTATTTTAAATACTTGCTATTTAAAATAAAGTATTTTAAAATAAAAATTAAAATAATTTTTGCCCAGGTGTGGACCCAATTTATCACGAACCGAGTAAAGATATTTTTCCCGTCATCTAGTTCCATGCTCAACACAACGCCAAAGTTCTTAAACAAAAAATAACAGTTACGAGGTGGTATGAGGACCGAAAAGACGAAAATGCCATATGAATCAATGATATCAGACAGCAAATCGAGATAGGAAGCCAAGGAGGTATGTAAGAATAAAACCAGGCTCCAATATTAGCACTAAGTACAAATTGTCCGTCACTAACGACTCTTCAAAAAGCACTAAATAACAAATCTATTTCCAAAGGCGAGACTATCCCTTGCCATGCCTAGGCTCCTATCAAAACTTAATATAATTCTGTTGGTCCAGGTCCAATAGTTTATTCTATCTTCCCGTCCTATCTGTAGCAATATCCATAAAGTGGCGCCCGATCTTATAAATATAAATGACCTATATTTTATGCTAATGTTTATGAACGCATATCTTATCTCAAGTTCTGCCGTCAGCATTGGTCATTGTTTTGTTTATAAATAAGTGGGAATAAACAAGGAATAACATTCAATATAGATAATATAAGCCGGGTATAAATAAGGTCACAATAAACGCGAATAAAATCAAATGCATTAAAACATATAAGTAGGAGCTCAGATAGTAAAATATTCCTACGATGCAGTTTTCCGCTACAGAAAACTATTAATGGAATGACATTTTTTTTTCTTTTCCATGGAAACAGATTCCGAGCGTTAACAAGATATAATAAGAACATTTTTAAAAGTTTAATTACATTAGTATTTTATTAGGTTAACAGGCGAACGGGGGTCAAAATCCTATAACAGTAAAAGAGAGGAAAGCTGGAAAAAGAAAGGCAGATGAAAACGTAACGAAAAGATAAAAAGTTGGATGATAAAAAAATAACAAAGAGGTAGCTGTAGAGTGCCAACGAGGTAGAAATGAAATATCGGCTTTGAGAATTCTCCTAGTAACCATCTTCGTTCTAATTTCGTTTGTGATCCAACTGGAGATACGATGTGATAAACCGTTATCACTGTTATTACCGATAACCGGTTATAGGGTATTAAAAACTGATGGGGGGTCCTCAGGATCACCATCAGCCCGGATAACAGTTTTATGCAATAATAATAGTTAGCTTAATTTTTTTTCAATAACCTAATAATAGTTTTTTTCATTAATCGGGTACTTACCGGCCGGCTAATGCAGAAAGAATAATAACCGGTATATCCGATAACTTTTTGCTTTATTAACCTTTGTACTATTCACATCCAATATACTAATTTGAGCGGTGTTTAGATAATTATAATTATGTATGATAGTGTTTTTGTATACGTACGTGAATGCGTTAAATTAAATGGAAATTAATCAGTAAACTTGTCTTATTAATCTATTCTTTCTTCTTAACTATTTATATATATTTAACATTTCTCTATCTTTAATGATTTCTGCATTAAAAATAAAAATAAAATTCTCGATAGAATTCAAATAAAAAATTTTTAGGGTGACTGCAGACTAAGCCAGGACAGTTTTATTACCAATAATCTTGGAATGCTGTCTTAAAAATAAACAAATAAAACCAGCAGTGAAAATTTGCTCTACAATGTTTTAAGATTGATATTGTTATATTTTTATTTCGCACCATCAGTGCAACATAAAGATTACTTTCTGCTAAATTAAGTAACAATCGAATCAGAAAAAATATTACAAAACTGGCTAAGACAGACCAGAAAAGTAATTAGGCCTTCGTTAGCTTATCGGAATGTTCGTTATGTACAATTAAACACAACACTACCGATTTATACATGCGGCAAACTACAAAATTATTAAATATATTGCTGTTATAATATAAAAAAATATAATAAAGACGAATATAGTTAATATAATAGAATTATCCAACGCTATAACGAGATTGACTGGAGCGAAGAATTGGAACGATCCCAACTAGGCCCCGCCATGTTAGTTAATATAAACACAACACATCAACTCCATTTCTAAAAGAATGTTGACGTCATTTTGATTTAACATAACCTATATTCCATCTCCAACTATTTTATCGATCCATTAATTACCTAGGCGAATCTTTTAGTTATAACTAAAATATAGTTTGGTATTTTTGATATGTATATATATTCTATATCAAAGATATAGAACTCCCGGGGATTTTCATTTTTTAAATCCATAAAATGAGACTCATAACGATAAAAGCTATAAAAGCGAGATCATAATGATTTTTATAACAATAAAGAATATACCCAGAGATTGGCTAAAGTTGTGCAATTTTAATATGGACTACACCTGTCCGTACCTGGCATGAAATAACCACTGAGCGAAATTTGGAGAATTTAGGAAAAACGGTGTGGATTTCTATAAAGAACAAACAGAATTTCATCTTTATATACATAGGTTATAGCTGTATATTCCGGTTTCGCACGGAGAATTTCATTTTTCTGAAGAAACGGTCGATTTCGTACAAAAAAAAAATTGTAAAGTGAGCTCATTATGATTTTTACAACAATAAGGAATATCAGCTGAAGATCGTCTGAAGTTATATAATTTTAATATGGACAGGTGTTCACACCTTGTGTGAAAGAACCACTGAGCGAAATTTGGAGAATTTAGGACAGACGGTATGGATTTCTATAAAGAACAAACAAACAAACAGAATTTCATCTTTATTCATTTAGATTTGAACGAAGCACTATAAGGTATTTCAATTTTGATAAATATATATATATATATATATATATATATATATATATATATATATATATATATATATATATACAACAACTTAGGTGCTATTCGGCTTTGGACTAGTAAGATAACACAGCCGACCTACGAGGGGTTAACTTTAATATTGTTACACTAATACAACACCCGAGAAACCGAAAAAATTTATGACTGAATCTATAAAAAACACTCTGTTTTCACAGTATAGTTATCCCATTATCCTAATAATAATCTTAGATGAAAATGAATGTACTTTATAAAAAACGTATGATTCAATTGTAAAAACTTAAACCTCAAACACGACCCAAAAAAAAAAAAAAAATGTGCCCCTAAAAGTACATATCCCAGTTTTATAAGAAGAGAACAAGACGTAAATGAAATTCTCTCACCCCGATGTGTGAGAGAATTTCATTTAAAGGCGACCTTTGGACAACCCCCCGCTAGCATGCCCTGCAATACACCCACTGCCCCCTCGATATCCAGGCAGGATATGTGCTAATGGATATTAACAACTAATATTAGTCGACCTTGGTCAGAGAGAAATAACAGCAGAAAAAACCGCTCGGAGCGACCCACGCGGCATTTTGTCAAAAGCCGGACGAAATATGGCTTAGCCCACGCGGAACGGAAATATACTGGCAGCGGGTGAGCACGATCCAAGGGAGTAACCCCAAGATCTAACGGCTACACCGGCTAAGGGGCCTTTGGCGCATGTAACATAAAGAATCGATAGTTAGAAAATATCAATGTTAATACAAAACAGCCCCCCACCAAAAAAAAAAAAAACTATAGATTTTATTAAATCTTAATTTACCACAATTGGGGTTAAAATCTCTTAATAGGTTTGTTACAACGAACAGCCCCGGGCTAAATGTGTAAGTAAGCAGGTAAGTGTAAAACTATCAATAGTACTATCGAAAACTTTTTTAAAGAGGAAAATTGGGATTCTTAATTAAATGATTACAAATTGAAGCGTGGAAATGCATAAGGGTCTAAGTGCCAAAAAAATAGATTAAAGGTTTTTTTTTTGCCAAATTGTTATATATGCCAAATTCATTCTTTAGAATTGGGTATAAGTCATGTATTGTTGTTAGAAAAGAGTTCATTGAACGTAGAAAGATGACATGGGTGTAAGCACTGAACGTAGTTCACCCTAGAAGGTATAAGTCACACCATTTCTGTAAATATTTCCTAAGGTACTTATACTCTTATGCATTTCAACGCTTCGATTATGTGAGAAAACTCAATGGCAAGCTATAGACGTATCAATTTTTCTAGGCTAAAAACGTGAGGAATTCGAAAAATCGAATGTCTTCCAATTTGAAGGAGTAATAGTCAAACGAAATAACTGATTGTCAGCCAGTTCCTAGACTTGAAAATGACTCAGATAATGATTTAGAACAATATTTTTGGAGTAAGCATAATTTAAGGTAATCTATGTCCAGGAAAATGTCGCAAAATCTCGAAAATCTCGGAAAATGTCATATTTTTTTTCTTCAGGGAGATTATTCCGCCACATTGAAAACAACGTCCTTTGACACTTTCAAAGATCGCGTTGTGAATTTTGTCCCTTCAACTTTGTTGACAACAGGAAATCCTGGGGGGCCGGGATAGCCGAGCGTGTTTAAGCGCGACCCGCGTTAGCATGCTTGAGCCGAACTGTGGCTGTTCGAATCCGCCCTGGGATGGTTGACTTTTATTTCGTGGAGGCCTCACTGAATAAATCTCGACCTACCCACCATGGTTAGAACAGTTTGGTTACACCTCTAGGGAAACCCCCAGTATGCCACACTGGGCCAGGTAGGGGTACAGACCAAAAAAAAAAAAAATAAAAAAAAAAAAAATAGGGCGCACGGTTACTTGAAGATTGTTGATATCACTTTCTATTAAATCCTCATTCCTTGAAATTAACAAAAATTTCTCTGTAATGGAACCCATATATTTATGAAAATGCATTATAGCTCCTCCAATCGTACCGAATGAAAAATCATACTATTCTACACCCCCCCCTCCCGTTCATTACATCGATATTGGAGACTATCGATAGTTTTACATCACTACAAAATGTCCCTACACCCGACTATTTTGATTGAAATTGGATTGGTCTGAGTAATTATTTTTCATATTGCACAAAATTTCAACAAACATTATTTTCATTGTTTACAACTGAATCAGTGGATTGAAAATTGTCTATAAAAAAAGCAATCAGTATCAAGTAGCCATGGAAATTTATAAAAATAAGTGGACAAGGCCAGTTTTATTATGCGAAATGGTACCCTGTGATTCGCGCATCAAGCTTACAAATACTTGTTCTTTAACCCAAGAGATTATTCAATGCCATCCTGATCTCTTGTAAAGGATCCGCTATGGTAGAGGTTGCGAAAGTTATATCCTATTCAACCAGCACGTCAGGTACCAGGTCTGCAAGTTTAAAATGTCGTTTTAATTCCAATAGAATGCGCTCTTAGCCTATTGAAGGATTTGCTTATCTCTAAACGCTATTTTGTTTGTTAGTCATTTGTTTACAAAAGTCAGTTGTTTTTAAGTCGTTTACGTGGACGTATCATACCTTTCTTTGGTGTTAAAAATGTCTAATTTTAAGCCAAATAAAGAGCATTTGCGGCATGTCATGATTTTCTAATTCAATCAAAAGAAAAAGGCATCTGAATGTCATCGAATTCTTGTTGAGACTTATGGCGATCTTGCTCCAACCGTCAAGACATGTGAACGTTGGTTTCAAAGTTTCAAACGTGGTGATTTTGATGTTACTGATAAAAAACGAGAAAATCGACCAACAAAGTTTGAGGACGTCGAATTGTTTCTCAAACCCGGCGAAACAGTCAATACCGACCGCTACCGACAACAAATGATCAATTTGAGTCACGCATTGATCGAAAAACGCCCAGAATGGGCTCACAGGCACGCCAAAGTCGTTCTTCAGCATGATAACGCTCCTGCACATTCAGCCAGATTGACTAAGGAAACGATTTCTTCGCTTGGTTGGGAACCCCTACCCCACCCGCCGTATTCACCTGACCTGGCGCCTTCTGATTATCATCTCTTCTCATCGATGGGACACTCATTGGCTGAGCAACACTTTAACAATTTGGAGGATGTAAGAAAATGGCTCGATGAATGGATTTTAAATAAAGATGAAGCATTCTTTTGGAATGGTATCCATAAATTGCCCGAGAGATGGACAAAATGTGTAGAAAGCGAGGGCCAGTACTTTGAATAAAATATATTATACTTTTTTTAACAAATTACTGTGTATATATTTTAAGAAATAAACGACATTTTAAACTTGCAGACCTGGTAGACTACTACAACCGCAGCTCATACTAATGTCCAACTTAGCACAGTTATAGCCTTGTAAACATGAAAGCTATATGCAAGTTGGCGAATGCGCATTGCGACTCATGTACGCACATCCTAGGCTAGAGCGAGCGAGATTGTGAATATATTCGGGAACGGGATGAGGGGAGGGCCATATGTTGCCGAGTTGCCGAAACCAAAGAGGTCAGAGCTGAGTAACAAACTGCTTTCCATCCAGCTTCCTAATTCGTAGGGCCGCCATAATGTCACAACGCCCGTTTGAGAAATCGTCGGCTGCGTTATGTCTAACAAGATATATACCAGGTGTCCGAGCCCTTAATACATGGCATACACCCAACGTGACGTTGAGCGAACAAATATGGCTGACGCAACCAACGCTTCTGATGAAGAAAAAAATCTTCATTATGAATATATTTTATTTTTTCTGAAAAATAAAAAAATAAGAGACCAATTACAAAACGGCGCACTCGTATCATAAACAACTCCTCTTCGGAAAACCAAGATCAAAAGTGACACTAGCCCTACCCCCGAACGCAGGCGAACAAATGAAGTACCTAGAATATCCGAACAGTGTTCGACACAGTGTAAAGGCACCTTAAGATCCTCGATCAGAATAGGTAGCAGAGCAGAACAGATGAGCCAGGTGTTGGCTACACAATAGGACGCCTACATCCAAGGACGTCCGTACAGTCTCTGACCTGTTTAAGCTTTGCTAACTTTGCACCTGTGCACCTGACTACTATCTGCCTAGCCTAGTAAAGTATAGTAACCAACTAGGGTGTTGTAACGGTAAGCTACAAGTCTGAATGGTCCAGTCGATAATAAGCAAGAGGCTAAATTATCCTCATAATCATACCAATATTGCCGATGGATATTGCTACATAAAATACAAAGATGCATAGATTGGCTAAAATCTAATCTCAAAACCGCAACACAGAAAAAAACATGTAAAATTTATTTTTTTCATTTACCCAGCTACCTGCGGTTAATCCGGTGAGCCGGTTAACCCCAGAGGCTATGTCGCCCGAAAGGAAATAACGCAAATATTGAAGGGGGGGGGGGGCTGGCATATATCCAAGGTTATAGCCCCAAAACAAAAGGGAGAAGGAATTTCTTTCATACGGAGGGGTGTCCTTTTTTCGTAATGAGTTACTTTCGAAATGTCGAAATACCAACTAACAACCTTTAGCTGTCAACCTATTTCATGTAACATTTTTTTGTTTTTATCCGTGTGTTCAGGGAGGGACGGATAATTCGTAATTCATTATTTATAATCTGTAAATATTTCGAAAAACACTAATGTAAACTTAAGAAAAATTAAGATAACTTTTATTGAAACCATTAACATTGCTTAAAACTCATTATGTACTTAATGTTTCTTTCTCCATATGGTCCGAATCAAATTTTGAGATATTCAAGTTATAAGTCATAGTAAACAGAATAAAATGTGTTAATACTAATATATGTATAATGATAATTTAAAAAGTACAATCATCTGATCTAGTTCGTTTTTAGTTCGACATTTAAAAGGAGTAATAAGATAATGAGAATTAATTAGTAATAAGAAATCCGATGAAATTCGTCGAAAGCTGCCATTCAAAAGTATTTTCAAACTAAGATAAAAGTATTACAAAAAGGTACATCTGATTTATTTGTTGTTGTTCGTTTCTTTGCTTGCTTAACGTCCCTTTGTGCTACTAAAGTTAATCGGACGATGCTACAGTGGGAGTCCTAAATTTTGCTTATCAAGGTATAATCAGGATAGCGATCTTAAACGAGTACCTGACATCGTACAGGCTCGGGATTTCCATTTTGCGTCCTATAACGAGGGACGTCATAGAGCAAACATTTTTTACTCCCTTTGAAAAATCCTAGGGCCACCGCGGGGCGCTTACTCGCGCCCTGTAGTATTATAGGTTGCTATGCTAACCACTACACTACAGGTGATCCCCAATTTATTACTTAATTATGGATAACAATTGTAGCGGTTATCTTTCTTCCACATGTGAAACAATAAATAACTAGTTGGCGCATAGCATATTATCATTGACTTTATTGCTTTAATTTGAGACTAAGTATACGCAACATTTTATTTTCTCCGCTAAGTAAGCTATAATGTGAACAGGATTTAAAAGACTACAACATCGTAACTAATAGCCCGGTCATCAATGTATCAATGTATCAAGCATCATACATAGACCTTTCACTTTTGAGCCTACAAAGTATACAAAAAGTTTATAATTTTTAAGTTATGCGCATATAAAGGATTCTTTTATTCGTAGCTCTTGTCCTGGCGATCTGACTATATTCCTATCTGGAGGGGGAGGAAATCTTAATAATACCTCGTTCATCGAATCTGATCAAATATCAAAAAATTGCGGCGCAACAAGAAACAATTTTTCAAAATAATATAGAGAAGAATGGCTAAAAATAGTTGAACGCAGGAAAGAAAAACACTTAAATTGTGAAACTAAAACATATCATAAATACTAACATGGTGAAACTACTCATTCAATTGAGTCCGAAGTTTCTACCAGTTTCGGATCTTAATCAGTGCTGAAACGTTTCCAAGATTCAGAACGACTATTATTTAAAATGCGACCCAACTTCCCACTGAGAAGTTCACTTGACTTCACGTATCTGACTACCTTTGAGTACATTGAATATTCCGAGCATTTAAAATTTGAAACCCTTAATGGAACTAAAAGTATAAAAATAAAGTACAACATAAATAAAAATGTGGTATGAGTTGAGGATTATCCGCCAAAGAGAACTAGTCGTTAGCGAATAGCGAGCGACAGGAATGATTAACGACCAGGGGGGGGGGGGGGGGGGGAGATAGTTGATATGGTTCCAAGGAGGTAGGTAAAACCGTCTACAAGGACCCGGCAATATCCTCCTACCTCTTAGCTTAGCTCACTGTACTCGTACCATTGGGATAGATCCAAACATTACTACATTAGTAGCTGACGGTACTGTGCAAGGGCCTATTCAGCTTTCATATTATGAGAAGAAGATTAATAAATAATAATAAAGGACAATCGATTAATGATTTTATACTTTTATAAGATAAATAGATAGAACGTAAGTTTTTTCAGAAAAGATATTATATAATCCAAACACTATAATGCTATACTAAACTTAACTTTAGTTGGAGGTGGCGATATCTGCCACCCGGGATCGGTTAAATGAGAAGTTGAACATGGCTAGGATACGTGCCTGGTACCTCTATTGGTCAGGGGAGGTAACGGGGATGCATAGATCTATGTTCTAATACCGGCCATTGCCTATATTTTCTCTTCAGTTAAAATTATTTAAAAATAAATAACTTATTTTAATTATACCAAATAAATATTTTTATATGAAACACAAATTTTTTTGGCCTCTTCTTAATACGTCCTTGGCATAGTATGGTGAGTACCTTAATGTTTGCAAGGCATAACTTAAGAAACTCAATAAACACTCTAATTCACATAATCATACGATCATTACATATTTATCGAACTTAACTTTATATTACTAAGGCTATAATCGGACGATGATACAGTTGGAGTCATAAATTTGGGCTATCCTAGTATAATTAGAAAAGGGGCTTTAACGAGTACAGTAGTAGGCTGCTATGCAAACCAATACTTCACTTGTATTGAAATGAGGCAGGCCAGATGGTATCATCAAGATGCCAACCAAAAGATCATAAACAGGAATCCAATCAAGTGGACAGTCTAGAAGAGAGTAACGCGGAGGAAAGAAACCGTCCGCAGTCGAATAAGAATAGGACATTGTGAATTTTCACACGCATATTTGGAACACACATTGGAGGTGTCGCACATCCAACATGCAGAATATGCAGTGAGGAAATTACAATAGGTCATATGCTAACAGACTGTACAGCCTTTAAGAATCACAGAGCAAATATAGCTTAGGTGAGTACATTGAAGGAAGTTCTTAGAGACGATGAAAAAATTGACCAAAACAATGGAATATGTAAAATCAATCAGATATTATTCGAGAATCTAAAATATAGACCTTGTCAATGACCCTGCAGGGCAGAGGCAACAAAAAAATAAATAGTAATAGTATATATATGTGCATGCAAGATAAAACGTACCTGTTGTTAAATATGCAATTGTTTATTAACAAGTAAATTTTTTAGTATACAAAACCAATGTGTTTGGGAAGCACTGTTTTATTTTGTTATAAAAAAGTAAAGTATTTGACTTCGAAAATAAGTATGCTGTGTTTTCGCTTTATCTATGTTTTTTCCTTGGACCTGGCCTGCTCTGCTATGTTGATATTGTATTATACAGTTACAATGATTTAACATTACGTTTTATTCAATATACAGATTTAATATATACAAAGAGACATACTTAAACAAGGTCAGACATTTGGAGGGAGGAAACGGGCACAGGAAAGGAACCTCTGACGGGAATGATAAAGTATTTGCGAGGAATCGAAATGACGCAATCGAAGGAGAAGTGTTGTTGGCCCCGGTCCCCGTTGTACGGAATGCTAATATTGTCGAAAGCTATAATAAGAATAAAAATCAGAGAAAGAATGGATTGATTCAGGAATTCAGGTTCATCAATGACGATCTTGTCATATTCTATGTAATACTAGTGATGCGATAAGATTATAACAGCTATTACAGATAAGAGCTGAAGACTCGAGAGCAGACAAAGAGGTAGACGGGAATAGCTGGATGATTCAGGTGAAGATAAAAAGGAGAGGGACCTGTGGCGCCTCCTAGCTGCCAACGGCGGGACCTGCCAGCTACGGGTCCCCGCCACACACTCCATTTCCTCTTAATAAATTTGTAAATGGGGTTCTGATTCCGGTAGGAAAGGTTCGGGGTTGTAGCGGAAGGGGAAGAACTTGCAGGGCGGATTTAACACGGAATTTGGTTGGAGGCTGTGGTTTAGATATAAGTTAGCATCCTAAAATACTAAAGATCGTGGGTTCGCGTCCCAGAGTGGCCCTAGGATTTTTTAATGAGAGTAAAAAAAACCTTAGCTATGCCGTCCCTCTGATAGGACGTATACAATATCAGGTAAAGGTGCCTTTACACTCTACGAACTCTACCTTCGAACACCACCCTCGAACAGCCTTCACGTCGACTGTTCGGGTATTCTAGGTACTTCATCTGTTCGTCTGTGTTCGGGAGTAGCACTAGTGTCACTTTTGATTTGGGTTTTTCCCAAGAGACGGGAGTTGTTTGTGATATCAGTGAGCCGTTCTAATTCGTCTCCTATTTTTTTATTTTTCAGATAATATAAAATATATTGATAATGGAGATTTTTTCTTCATCATAAGCTAGCGTTGGGTGTGTCAGCCATATTGGTTCGCTTAACGTCACTTTAAATACAAATGGCTGTTCGTAGACTGTAAAGGCAACTTAATCGTTGAAGATACCTATCCTAATTATACTTGGATAGGCAAAATTTATGACTTCCACTGTAGCTTCGCCTGATAAGCCATAGAAGCTTCAAGTGACGTTAAACAATCAATGAAACCATTAACATAGCTTAAACGACATTATGGTCCTTATCAAATTTTGAGATATTCAAGTTAATAGCCGTAGGAAACAGAGTAAAATGTGTTAATACATATCTATAATAATAATTTAAAAATACAATCATCTGCTCTAGTTCGTTGAAATTTAAAAGGATACCCATGACAATAAAAAATCCGATGGAATCCGTCGTAAATTGCCATACAAATGTATTATCAAACAAGATAAGAATATTACTAATATTGTTAAGTTTAACGTCCCTTTGTGCTACTAAAGCTAATCGGATGATGACAGTGGGAGTCCTAAATTTTACCTATGCAGGTATAATTCGGAAAGGGATCTTTAACGAGTACCTGACATCGTACAGGCTCGGGATCTCCATTTTCCATCTAAACATTCTTTACTCGCTAGTGTCACTTTTGGTTTGGGATTTTCCCCAAGTGACAGGAGTTGTTAGTGATATTAGAACGCTGTTCTAATTCGACTCCAATTTTTTTTTATTTTTCAGATAATATAAAATATATTGATAATGGAGATTTTTTCTTCATCATAAGCTAGCGTTTGGTGCGTCAGCCATGTTGGTTCGCTTAACGTCACGTTACTTATAAATGGCTGTTCGTTTAACGCCGGTACGGCGAGGTTCGAAGAGTGTAAAGGCACCTTAATAATCACTCAGCTGACAGCACCATTTTTGTATGCATTAATAAGGTAAGAGATCTGCTATCTAAACAACCTAAAGTTTTATGTTTAGGCATGCGTAGTAAATACCAAATTGCATTATTCGTTAAAAAATTAAAAAAAATTGATAAGCAAAATATTTGAGGGGGTGGGTTCTTACCCCGTGATCCCCCCTGGATCAGCCCATTAACTTGAGCGTATCTCTCTCCATCTTGAGTCTTGGGGAAATAATAATTCAAAACTCGAAGAGAAGGGCTTAGGGAAAAATGATCTCGTGACGTTTGAATTTTTCAAAGTATCGCGTGGGCCCTCTATCCGATGAATCAACGGCAAAACATTCATTTCCTCAAATTGCGCATTTTTCATTTAAATATATTCAAGCAATTTACTGAGCCAGCTCAAGAGAGGACTGCATCATGCTTTCTATAAGTTTTGAAGTGAATTTAGAAATGATGATTAGTGGAGCTATTTCAAGATGAAGCAATTACAATTCACTTAGGAAGGAAGGCGAAGTGGGATGTGCCTTGATGTCAAGAGTAGTGAGATTTGCTGCATGAGTATTCCTAATTACATTGTGGACAGATTAGTTATCAAGAGTGACTTGAAGGATTGCAGCACATAATTTTGCCATCTTACAAAAATACCCTAATTATTATTTTTTCACCTTGTTTCGCCTATTAGAATATAACATCGATGAATTCCTAATACGAATTGAATTACGATAACCGCGGAAGATGCAGACAGACGGATGATGGACAACATGTGGCCGAGATGACTTCCGACTTGAAATCACTCGACGACCTTTGGATCTTCCCACACAGGTGGGAGCGGCGGAGAAAGCTGCAGGGAACAAAAACACAATGAACGAAGGAGGCAAGTGTTACATATCTTATCGATTATCCTTATCGAAGTCCACTTTTTTGAACAGTTGGACAATCGATACTAATTAACTGACTACAGCTGTCCGGTATTTGAGTGTTGTCCTCTAATGAGGGTGTCCTGCTCTATCCTCCGTGGTGTTGCGCAAGGTAAGCAGATTGGCCACTGCTATCCCGCCTAGTCATAATGCCTTGACGTCACCTAATCGAGAGGAGAGGGGATTCGAAAACACATCGCCTACTCTGCAAATATCATCACCATGTTTATTGAATGTGTAATAAGACATTCGATATAAATTCCAAGAGATAAACAACTGGATAGGTAATAGTTCACATTTGAGCTTCTAAACTTCCCCTAAAGTCCTCGATTAATATTCATAAATTTTTGTTTCCGAAAATACATTACTTAACTGTTAGGATGATTAACAGGATTTGCAGTCTAATTTTTCTTTATTTGGAAAGCCAACGTTTTCATTAAAGAGAGGTTAAAAAAAAAAAAAAAAAAAAAAAAAAAAAAAAAAAGTGGATTCTGTAATTGATCAATTCTTGGCTGGTGTAGAAGAATAATTAATATACCAATATGTCGTCCGGCCATATTGCAGCACACTAGTAAAGTTAGTACCTAGCTCGCTGAGCCACTCCACTCTCCCACTCTATACGATATACTATATTACTATTACTACTTATAGGGTACTCACACTCCTTGTTCTTGTCCATGGCCTGGTGGAGCGGGGACTCGTCGACCTCCGCCTTAGGTGGCGAGCGCTGGGCAGGCTCCATACCGGCGAACCACTCCGGGTAGATCGACACCAGGGTAGAGAGCAAGTCCGCGTCCAAGCTAACCCGGAACACTCCGCAGCACTCCCGTCTACCGCGATCTGGAAGAATAGGAAAATAAAATATAAGGATAAAAAGAACATATCAACATTAAAAAAAAAAACTTTAAATAAATTAGCTGTAAAATCAAAAATATTATCGTTATATAACAGCTTTTAATTTGTTTAAGAAGTTCAACGAAATTACTGATAAATTCAAAGAATGGTTGGAAGGAGATATTCTTATCCCTATAAGATGCTCTCTCTACCATTTCTTATTCGCTATCTATAGCGAAAGGGAATCCTAGTAAAAGCGGGTCCAAAGCAAAAAGAAGAAAAATAGGTAAAATTTTGATAAATAAGTCTTACGGCTGCATAAGCACTCATGGTCTCAACTGGAAGTAATGATGAAAATTATTTCAGTGACATTTCTGGTGATCTTAGTGGTGTATCAATCTATTATTGTATTATCTACATATAAGTATTGTAATTGTAATGTAAGTATTGTAACAATGCATTAAAACTATGTTAACTAGTCGAATATATTCATCGTTAAAACTAAACTTTTCATGTAATCTTATAAAAGTAATTGAAATACTACATAACCAATAAAAACTGATATATTTATGTTTATTAGGATCACACTAGTCTACTCCTAGTGGCCCAGAATGAACTCCTCATTTGTAGGTACTATGATTTTGGACCCGCTGGTACGACTACAATATAATGTGTTGAATTAATTATATCCTAATATTTTTATACAGTCAAACCAATATTCACTGATAAAGATGAAAACATTTCAGATAATCAAAAAACCTACGGTATTGAGCATAGAACGTTACACCATTGAACAGTGTTACGTGAAGAATATAGGAAAGTTAAAGTTTTTATTTTTTACATCTCATATTTCAATAAAGGTTGTATTAATGATTCGTTTGTTAAGACCTGCTTATCACAAACTATAAAATAACACTTAAATATTGAATTTTATTAATGAGGTAGATAACGCTAATTTACAAATGTTTATTTACAATAATAAAATACTTTTTTTAGATACTACAATTAAGAATTTTTGTTTATTCAAGTACTAATTGGTTCACAATGTGGACCCCACTGTACCGCGGCAGTTACGAGATCAATATTATTGACTGTACAGCACACCTGGGCAAAAAGTATTTTAATTTTTATTTTAAAATACTTTATTTTAAATAGCAAGTATTTAAAATAAATTTGAATAAAATGCATTTTAACCTCAAATCATTTAAAATACTTTTCGATAAAATTATTTTAAATGCAAAATAAAAAAAGTATTTTGTATTTTCATTTTAATTTTTTTTATTTAAAACATATTAGCTAGTCCATTGCAATTGATTAATAAATAAATATTTTTTTAAATCAAATCGAAAATTGACGCAATTGATTGATAAATCGGCAGTTTTTATTTAAATTTTTTTCGGTTGTCTTTGCATGGTGTAATGTATCAGGTACTCAGATCATCTTCCCTTTCGTTTTGTCGAAATTATTAAATTAAATTTCTTTTTCTACAGATCCAATCTGATTCGGAACCTATTCAAAATAATTGGGCAACCCATTGGACTATTCGCTACCCGAGACCTCCAAAGACCTCCGTCCAATATCAGCCCTAACTCAATGACCGATTATAACTTTATTGAAGGTATCAGTCATACACATTTCTACTAAGTTTACTAACTCTTTTGGTGTTGTCTCAAGATTGGGATCCAGTTTATGCCTTCGTGTATGGCTCTAATATAGTTTTTGATTTTTTACTATCGAATATACCGGTAAAAAGTCTATAATTAGCCCCCCCCCCCAAAAAAAACCTATTTATTGTAAAAATTATGAGGAATTGGCCTTGTTATTTGACTTATGAACAATCTTTGTATCATATTTCGTGACAGTTAAATATGGCGGTAAAAAGTTAATATTTCACCCTCCACCCCAAAATCTATGCATAAAACCATGTATGAGAAATGAAATCATTAGACGTCTATTTAGGTAATCAAAAACCACCAATGTGACAAAATTTGTTGAAATCGGATGAAGCGGTGCAAAGTTAATAATTGCGCACCCCCCCATAAAAAACAAACAAAAAACAGCAACACAAACTGTAATAAATGTACTTGCTCAATATTTAGGAGTGAGAGCTCTAGTGCAAAAGAGTACACCATACTATTAAGAAAATTGTTTAACTACAAACAACCTACTTAAGATTTATTTTATTTTATTATTTAAAATACAAATGAAAATACTTTTTTTTTATTTTAGTATTTTAGAATTAAAATGAAAATACTTTTTTTTATTTGAGTATTTTAGAATTAAAATGAAAATAAACATGTGATTTATTTTATTTTAATTCTAAAATACTAAAATTAAAAAAAAGTATTTTCATTTGTATTTAAAATACATTTATTTAAAATAATGCCCAGGTCTGCTGTACAGTATGAAATATACAATAATATTGGTCATATACATTTGCATTTTATCTGTGGGCAAACCATTTTAATTTTATAAGACTTACAATGATAACTTACAATGATGCGATTACCATCTACTAATTTCATGGCGGTTTGTAATTCATGCTATCTTATCTAGTTACTATGATTTCTATTATCAATACAACCACCATTGGCTGACCACTGGCTAGCTTCAATATTATAATGTCCGATGGTTGGCTAGGACACGGGCCGACACACGTGCAGAAAACAGTCGCGACAGACAGGTCTCTCTCACTTTATTTGCTGCTGCACCGTTCCCTCAACATATCCTTGACATTGTTGTTTGCGGCTGCATTTAGCTGTCGGTGTCCAAACCTTGCCAACTTAAGGGCCACAATTACATGTCTATGTAGGCGCAGCCAATTAAAGTTACAAATGTCCATCCATCTTTCATCTTCGGTATAGTATCAAGGGGCTCTGGATCATAGCCTTTGTAAATTGCAGAACAATTTAGAAACACTACTCCTAACTTTTTGTAAAATACTAATTCATTCATCTTTATCGGACAGCAAGACAATATAAAGCAAAGTTGTCAATGAGGTGAAACATAGCCTAGTGCTTAGTAACCTAACATACACCTGTTTCTATCACTTGCATATTCCAATAGTCATGTTTCAAATTTTTATCGATAACTTCTATCACAGATTACAAGTTTTATCAAATTGTAAAATTAAAAATTACGTCTAGTTAAATTATTTCAAATATATTCAATGACGAATATTTATTTATGTAGAAAATAGTAAGAACTAATCCAACTTAAAAGCAGCTCTAACCCATTTTCGCAGATTTGATGGTTGGAGGTTGTCATCTCAAATCGAATTCATTTTTCTTTTTAAAAATGTATAAACTTTTGCTGGTTTGTAATTGGTTTAAAAACTGTTGAGATTGGAGGAAGAAAAAACAATTTGACCAGCTTAATGGCTCATTGCTATCTTGGATAGCATTCACTTTTACTTTTTCTTTAACACGATCATGTCGGCGTGTTCCATCGGTGGCACGCACTAGACTACCGCATCGAACACTCCAGTCTAATCACAAAACTTTCCACGACGATTTACAACGAGGTAGGATTTTATTGCTTATTTTATTATTTTTTATTATAATGTTGTTGGATTGTCAATAGTGCATAATTCCCTTGAATAACCCCCGTCCGTTAGAACGAAAATCATTATGTTCAGCCAACAATGGGTGAGGAGCTTGAAAGTCCCGGTGTAAACATGTTAAAATATAAATGGGTACTTTCGTAGTAGACAGCAGGAATAAACAGTAGACGAATGAACTAGTATACGGCTGGAATAGAAAATTATCCACCCAGACAATTAATAAGAAAGAAAAATAGTAGGCAATACTAGGTAACTTGGGTAGTTTGTACTCTAGCCGAATATTACAGAAGTAAGTAAAATTAATAAAACTGTTTCCTTATTATTCCATTTTTTTTTTTGTCAAAGTAATTTAAGGTGTTAGAATAATGTTTGTTTATTTAGGTCCATTTTAGGTCCTATACCAGGGACGGCATAGTCAAGGAATTGAAAATATCATAGTAAATATACGGATTTGATACTAATACGATAATTGTGAGCTTAGTTCCATAGAGGTCAGACAAATACCTCTTTGGATTGGAGGCGGCCTGTTGTGCCCCTCGTGCTATCATTGAACCCTTTCGTGTGGTCGTCGAGGACGGCTCGGTAAATAACCTCGACAGTTCAAAGCGGACTTCAATCCAATGCTTTGCCCCTAACTCTGCTACAGTTAGCGAGCAGGAATTTGAAGAATCTATTAGAGAAAATTTTTCTCTCTTTGTGCGACACAATAATGCTTGAAAAAGTGATGTAAATTTAATTAAAAAATAGCTTTAATTCAAACTGACGTTTTCGCCAAAATGAGAGTTTGTTGCTTTCCACCCTTCTTTGAGACGACATTTATATAAAATCAAGCATAATTTCTTAAACTAATATCATAAAATAAACGAAAATCCTTATAGAAAATATAAATTTAGTCAATTGAAGCGTGGAAATGCATAAGGGTATAAGTGCCATAGGAAATTTTTACAGAAATGATGTGACTTATACCCTCTAGGTTGAACTACATTCAGTGCTTACACCTATGCCATCTTTCATACCTTCAATGAACTCTTTTCTAACAGAAAAACATTACTTATACCCATTCCTGAAGAATGGCTTTGGCACATATAAAAATTTGGGAAAAAAAGCTGTGTATGATTTTTTGGCACTTAGATCCTTGTGCATTTCCACGCTTCAATTACTAAACAAGTTTTAGCACTTCATATTTATAAAAACTTTTTTTTTTTTTTTTAAATTCAGGTTACAGCTGTTTGAACCTTGTAATACCAGCATAATAACCTGGCCTGTTCACACGATTACATTTTTGGAACGAGGTTCGGAATCAAACGCTGTTTCGATCGCTAGGGGCGTTTTGAATGGACAAAATATACCAATTTACCCGGTTAGATTTTTGGATCAATGTTGGAATGAATTTAATGAACTTAACTTCTTGTTTGGTATCATAATAATCTAAGTATTGTGATTATAATACGATGTAGGAACTTGCTTGATTCAAGCATTTGTGAAGCAGACCCACTGAAGACTGCCTTGGAGGTCGAAAGGTTTGTAATGAATAAAATAAAATAATATAATTAGTAGAAAGTAAGATCCAAATTATTTTTTTTTCTAAGAACTAGGAAGTCTCTAACAATGTTTAAAAAAATTGACAGTTGGAAAATGGTCATCTACTCAAGGCCCATGATCGGATCGAATTAATTTTTCTGTTTTTTAAATGTTAAATTTTGAGTCAGTTTTTAGAACTGTCGAGAGTGGAGGAACTGGACCAACCAAATGGCACTTGTCTATCGTAATCAGATTCGGTAATTTCAAAGTCGTAGAAGACCTACATTCAAAACCTAAATGACCGAAAATAAGAGCTAATATTTTGACTGCGTTTTTCTTTTTCATCTTCATTCATGTCAGACGCCTCAAAAAACCACTAATCCAGCAGTTATTCTTTCGCTCGTTAAATAAATATAGACGATGCTTCAACTTAAGGGCATAAAAGTGCTTTATGTTCGGTCAATATACGATCAAAAGCTCTCAAGAATGAATTTTACTTTCGGTTTCGGTTTTCGGACCAATTTCCTCCACCCCTTATAAAAACCCGCACTGCATCTTTAACCAGTTCCTCCCAAGCACCCACCACCCACTCTATACCTACTATATTTATACAGACTGAGCTCACGAGGACAACACGCTAATCCACTTGGCAAAGAGAGTCAAATATCTTTGTCATATTTCCCGAAATGATATCAGCGCACTGCAAGCACCTTGTTTATGCAACTCTGGACCTTCTTAATTATACTGCCTAATATTAGTCAGCTCTCCCGGGGGCTATGTGCTTTCCAAAACTCTTCTTCACGAGACCTTACACAACACGACAGCTGAAATATATTCGGCTATTTAATAAAACTGCCAGGGGACACAACTGTTCTCTATTAGCCCTAAGTAAACAATATCTAATTAATGTCAAGAGAAAAATCAAATTATTTCCTAATTTAACTTCACATAATATATTAGTAGTTATATGTAATATTTTAAAGTAAACCCTCATAGTACCAGTAATATGTTCTTAAAGTAAAATGTTAAAGTAACCCCTCAAGTTGGCAGTAAGCCTTCTAAAAGCAAACCTTCTAAATGACCTGTGCTGATCTTATAACCCTAATATGAGATTAAGTAAACACATCATGATAGAAAGAAGAGAAATCGTTTTTTCTTTTTCTTTTTTTCTCTATGTTAACTAACATGTGGACAGGATTCAAAAGGATGTAAATTTGTAACTAAAGATCCGATTATCAAGATTTTTTTTTTGTAGAGTAATTTTCTATTCCAGTTCTATATTCTATTACTAGTTCATTCGTCTACTGTTTATTCCAGCTGTCTACTACGTAAGTACCCATTTACATTTTAACACGTTCACCGGGGCTGTAATTCATGCTCCTCGCCCATTGGCGGCTTACCTTAATGCTTTTCGCTCTATCGGACGGGAGTTATTCAAGGGCATTTGCAGTATTGACAATCCAACATTAATAAAATAAACAATACAATCCTACCTCGTTATACATCGTCGTGGAAAGATTTGTGATTGACTGAAGTGTCCGATGCGGCAGTCTAGTGTTAGCCACCGGTGGGACACGCCGGCGTGAACGTGTTAATAGTGTTCTAAGAAATCTCGTCAGTATGTCAACTTATTTTTTCATCTGTAATGACGTGAAAACAGCAAATCAACCAAAAATATCAATATGTATTAAAATGCGATTTGGTTAATATATATTTTATCGATCAAAACATCAAATGAATTGTCTCGACATTAATTCTCAAGTGGGATTGTTGTTGAATAGCTGGCATAGCATCCCACGCAACAAGGTCACCGGATAAGAGGGAGAGCTACGTTTAATCTGTTGTTGTTAAAGATCTGATGTTGTTTGCAATTATTTACTTATAATTCATATACCTATATCTTTCGCAAGAACACTTCGAAAAATAATTTAGAACCTTGTATACATTTATTAAAAACATAAATAAACGAATCTAAGAGACAAAATGGATTAAGAAGGAAAAGTGATGGTGTAATTTAACACGTTCACCCCAGGATTGTTTAATGCTTTCGCTCGGGCGGGAGCTATTTCAGGGCATTATGCAGTAGTGGAAATCCAACAATAATAAAATGAACAATAAAACATACTATCCTACTAGTTATGTTTATAATACCATGTTAATTATAATGGTTATTAAAAAATAAATGTTTATACGTTTATAAGTATATGTATGTACATATAAATAATTGAATTTACGTTAAATTTTCATTATTTTAATTTTCAGCTATATAGAAATTATTTCTACTTTCTTAACACTTTGGCTGCCATGTCATCTGAAGTCGAGTAACTGTTGTGAGAGATAACTCTTTAACTCTTGTCAGAGAATTAAATATTAAAATTGTGTTGAAACGAGAGCGTGACTCTCAGGTATTCTTTTTCTGCATTCGAAGTGTTAAATATCTAATTATTTGGCCGAGGAGGCATTCTAGGTTTTACACGTCGCGTGAACGTGTTATACACCCTACCTGATGCCTAGAACTGATCGATGTTTTAATTACGTTACTTATTCTTTTTAACGTTATAACTCAATGAGCTAAGTAACTGCTAATGTAGTACCTTTAAGCCTAGTACTTACAGATAAAGTATTTTTCAACTATAAAGTACTATTTTAAGAGTCGTATAACGAAAAGGGATATACGAAACAAGGGGGTAAAGAGTTGGTTGCCCTGCGGTACACCTGAGCCGGCAACCATTTACATAACTGCATCGCCCACAGTTAGAAGTGGGCGCCCCAAAGGTCGCCGAGGTATTAGTTTTTTCTTCTTTATTTCGTAATTTTATTTTTGTAATTTTTTTTTTTATTATTACCAACTTCCTTTTTATTGGAATGAGGGTAAAGAGCCGGATCTTGCTATCGTTCGGTGACATTGCGTTCACTCCGCCTCCGATAGATAATCGATCCGCTGAATCGATTTCCTTCGTTAACAGTCATCCGAGACTGAACTGGCCCACGCCTCCTACCCCAACATCCGCACACCTGGTTGCTCCATGGCTATCCCTCACCCCGGGGATAATAATGTAAACCTCGACTACTTCCCGGAGTTTAGTAAGCTGGAGAACGAGAATAAGCGAAGAAAAAAATTACCTGTTTTCAACATTACATGAGTATAAAGATTTTAAAAATGTACAATGTTCGATTATTAACAATGCTCTAGGAAGTTAACGGAAATAAAGATGAAAAGGATGTGACCTTGAACTGCATTTAGATTAAAATCGATGTCCTTCATCACATTTTACTTTTATCCATTCATTCAAAGTCACTTTACGCCACTATGGCCAACCGGACGATCTTACAGTGGAAGGATATGTATCTTTAACGAGTACCTGGCATCACACAGGCTCGGGGACTTCCATTATACGTCCTATCCGAAGGACGACATAGCGATATATGCGAACCCACGACCTTTGGCATCATAAGATTTCATGCTAGCAACTACACAACAGGTGACCTTCCAGGTGACTTTTGACACAACCACTGGTTACTTTGAATCATTAAAAGCGAAAAAATAATATAAAAACAGCTGCTGCAGATTATAAGAGCTGACAAGCAAAGAGTAATTCTAAGTGAGGCAAAACAGCATAACTAATAACTGCATATACAACAGATCGAATTGGAGTAAAAATAACGCTTCTGTGGTTTAAAGAAAATTTATTAAACAAAAATATACAATTATCAATGCCAACGAATTAATACAACTCAAATATTCGTGCAGATAACAAAAATGATAAAGTTCATACACACACAATCATATGACTTGAGCTTCACAGTCAAGACACAGACTTACGACTAATTGGCCCAGACACTAGCTCCCTGTATACAGTCGTAAAATAAACCTTCTGGAAGGTTCGAGATCTTTCTGGAAGCTGGTGGAACGCCGTAGATGGAGGTCGAACAATCTAGAACTTAACAGTTTTGTTAGTCTGACTGTTAGATAGACCAACGGTCCGGGATATTAAACCATTTGTTTTTTGAAGCAATTTTAATACAATATTACACACGAGTTCTCGAAATATCTGCCACAGACGAGGGAAACAACGTTCAACAGGATGATGAAGAAGATGGCCTTAGGATCTAGAATTTTTGTAACATTTTGTAGTCAGATGCTTTATATCAGTACGCTGATATTTTTGAAAAATTCATCAACAAAAATATGTTTTAAGTCAGTGATATTATTTTTTAAAATGATACCGAATTTATTAATATAACGGTTGTTAACCTAAATAAATATTACTTATTAAAAAAACTTCGCTTTTGCTTTCTTCACCTCGTATTATTGTCCTTATTGGAAGATCAACTTAGGCTGTGTAAATTAAAACTCGTTCGTTCTAATCCGCAAAACTTTCTCATTTCAAACCTTGTGTTACTTTTAAATCAGGAAATTTTTTCATTCCAAGCTCACTTCCACAGGGTAGCTATACCTTTCGAAGGCAAACATTTTTTTTTTTTTTATCTGGCCACTCTACGAGACGTGGTAAGTTTTTTGAGTTTCCTGAAAAACGTGTTCATGTGGAACGAACGAGTTTTGCACCTCATCTCCTCAAATGAATTAATAATAAAAATTTCAGTCAAAATATTAGCTGATTACAAAAGAAAAAAAAAAGTCACAATATTAGGAAACCGACCGCTGACAGTATTCCTCGCGTACTGAATGGAATATTCCATTAAGGAATAGCAATGGCCCATAAGAGTCGTGTGCTATCCAACTCACGATCCTGTCGCAATCTTCTGTGGATCAGATCAAAGGAGAATCAGGTCAGCAGATCCCAATCAACAGCACCGACATCTGCTACGAAATATGATTGTAACGTTGTTTATAGTAATCGAGAACCTGGGAAGAGAAACCGTTAAATAACTCATATCTTTTTATAAATATTTAAAGTAGCAAATTTAAAACAAACAGCTTTAAAAATTGTTTTGATTCAGAAGCCGCTATTTTTGCTGTAATTTTCAATAATATTGGTTAGTTCTCCCTCATTTATATACACACTTTATTCAAAATTTTTATTATCGCAGGTAGCATCCTGAAGAATGAGGTGAGGAGCCTGGTATCGGAAGGAGGCTGGACGGTTTCCAAATTCCTGGGCAGCTAATACCCTGCTCGTCCTTGATAGAGATCGCTGAGGGCTACTCTGCAATTCCAATCCTAGGGCTATTATTGTTAGGGACTCACTCATGCTCTTTGCCTGTCCCTTATTTACATTACTCTACACTCCTACTATGTCAGGGCCAGGACTGGTTGAGGAACATTCATGTCACGAGTAACAAACCAGTTTTGAAACACAATGGACTATGGAACGAATCAGTTCTGCAACAAACCACTATTTTGTATAGCAAAACTCCATATGAAATAACAAGTTTTGCTCCTACTATGTCTCTAAACGCAAGAGGGGCGCGGGAGGCTTTATTTCAACAGAGGCTTTATTTCCGGCTTCGTGGTACAAAAAGGTTTGGGAACCGATGCGCTAGAGAGATACTTAAATAGTGTAAAATCCAATTTAGAAAATCATTAAAAATAGTTATAACAATTTACACAAGGCCTATTCATACGTTTAAGCTTTTGGACAATACGTTCATTTATTAACCGGTAAGACCTTGAGACAATATAAAACTGATAAAGCTTGAAAAAAAGATAAAGAAAAAAGTTGGTTTTAACAATTGAACGTTCTGGTAGGCGATGCTCGGATGATGGAAGCTCTACTGTAATGTAATGAAGTGAGAATATCTCATTTCTTAACGGTGAAGGAACAAGAGATGTTAAAAAACTAAGGGTAAGTAAATTATATTTATAAAGCACAACTTCAATTCTAGGATCTAAAGATAGAGCACTCTATCGAACTATTTTCAGAATCGCAAATAGCATTCCTTTTACTTTTTCCTCTAAAAAAACAACAACAAAGGCATGCAGAAGAAGAAGAACAAGAGCAACAAGTTGGATTTAAACAATTTAAAGAAGAGAGACATAAGATATATCGATATATATAGCGGGGTGTGTAGGCGCGATTTACCTGCTGAGTGGTGGGCGGGCAGGGACCACCGCATACGCCCACCATCTCCAATCCATTCATACCTTTAACTTTGGTCCAGATATCCGCATCCTTGTATATAATTGCAATTAGTCACTTTGACAATTAGAGTTACTTTTTTATTTTTATTAACCTATAACACAATACGGTAATAACGATCATTTGAAAGGCATTGAATTTGGATAAACGAGGTGTAAAGAGAAGATATGATCCTCAAATTCAATCCTCAAATATTAATAAAACTCATAACATCTTAAATGAGAGTTATGGCCGAGATATGACTGTAAAAATTTCATCATGACTGTAACTAAATGAAATTTTCAACAAGTACATAGAGAATTATAAAATCAGTTGACTTGGAATATTATGCTTCTTGCACTGCCGAATTATTTCAAGTAAAACCTTTTATTTAATAATGAAAGAAATTAGTGTTTGTTATAGAGAAAATGAAAACAAAAATAAAAAAAATGAATGTGAAAAAATGTGTAACTTTGAGAAGTGGTATTAACACAATTTCTAATCTAAGTTGGTAAGTGAAAGTTGTGTGTTGCGCGCACGCATCAGATTTTTAAATAAGTAATTGTATTCTTATCGGCTAGGCCAATATGGTGCCGTTTATTGAGGTTTTTTTTAGTTAGTGCCTGTGATCTCAACTGAAAAGGACACATTAGTGGGGCTTTAGTTATCTCTGAAGAACGAGCCGGAGTGCAGTGATAGGATCTAATAAAGCTGATCAAGCTCCTTTTTAGATGAAAAAGACGCGATGGGATTAATCTTATATACGGTCACTGTATAACCTACCGAAATAGGCTACGATCAGAAGTAACATAGCGATAGCTTCACCGAAGATACTGCTATTCATTTTAATTTTATATGTGCCACATTGTATTGATAGGTAGGAATTTATATTTATATACACAACGCAGAGACAAACTAAAGAAAGACAGATAAAATATTGGAGCCACGAAACCTGATATGAATAATTCATCCCGATCCAAAGTATATTGCTGTGTGTTCTACCTTTATATCCTCTCCATTGTCTTCTAGCTCTTGTGGGCACATCTCCAGCTCATGTCCTTCATCAAACTAAGCCATATCATTCACAGAGAATAATATTTACTCTGCACTTTGATATCGTATTCGTAGCTCGAACTAATCACTTCTGTTGGAACATATTTTATATCTATATAAAATATGTATATATCATATAGCACAATGGTGGTATTCAAAATAATATAAGGCAATGTTGCATTTTACTTAAGGTTTATGTCTATACGAAAGGATGACTAATTGTCACAATTTTCAGTCAAAAAATTTTTTATATGCAAACCAACGTTTTGATCCAAATAAATGGATCTTCGTCAGGGCTAAAATAATGACAAATACATGAACAATAGTGTAAATTATCTATGCTAGAAGGAGATAATCCATTATTTAATTATTTAAAATTATTATTTATAAATTAGCCCTGATAAAGATCCACATGTTTGCTGTGGCTGGATGGATACGCTGGCTTTCCAAATAAAAAATGTTTTTACAGAAATCCTGACAATTAATGAATGAAAAATAATTTTATTATCTTGGGACTGATGTCCCTTTAGAATAAATTATTGATATCAATAATCAATAATATCAATAATAACAAAATAAAGGAATCTAGCCATTATGGCCTCTGTAATTGATGTCTATAAATTAACATGGACCATTATTAGGTCAGTAGAATATTTTCAATTATTTTATATTTTTTTTCTTCTGCTAGACATTTTATATTAATTGGGAAATAAGACCCTGTAAATCTTCATCCGCCTCAACCAGTCCGTTCTACCTCTGCCTATCTTCTTGGGCTTCTTTTTTCGAGTTAGATACATTAAGCTCTGCAATGTCCTTGTCGATCCTATCTACCCATCTACTTTTTGGTCTATCGCGAGGTTTCTTACTTTTAAAGCATACATTGTCGTGTGCTTCCTGATGCATTCCAGCAAGATGTCTTGCCTTACATCTCATCGCCTTCATATTATGAGATATGGACTGACCAGTATCCGTCAGCAGTCCTTTTCTGGTCCTTCACTTCCATTTTGATCCCAGATTTCTCAGAAAATTTCGGAGGACATTCCTATTTTTCAACATTTCTTTATAGCAAAACTACGACTGGATATATATTTTAGACTATTAGATATTAGATATTAGATAATATTGCAGAGTAAATATGTAAATTTTATAATAAATCTATTACGACAACTTTCACACAAGAATATAAGCATTTACATTCATAATCAGTTGACAGACGTTTCCTTTAGGAGCCTGAAATTTCATCTAACTGGATAGCCCCTGGTGGGCGTTTATATAAACAGATATCCCACACAGGTTCCTATTACATAAAAACGCGGCTATTATAAGGGGGAAAAATACATATAGGATAAAACTAGGATTCCTACGCAGCTCATAATTTAACTAAATCTATTTTGTTCCCTACGCTAATATATAATTCGTTCCTCACGTAATACACAATATAAACCAGAAACCTCTTCTCACATTTGCATAAATCATGTCCTAACCGCATGATGCATACATATTAAATTTGTACCTAATAACAGATTCGAAAAACAACTGGCATTTTGCCAGATTGGATGGTCTAACTGTTAAGACCTTTAAACCTTTGTCTGCCTATACCTCAAATAACAAAGAGGTCATAAAAACGTCTTATTAATTTACAGCTAAGGCTAGTAAATATATCGTTAGTGTACCGATGGCAATTCTTGTGAATGAGGTAAGCCATCTTTTTGTGACTTTACAATATACAATAAATCTCCAACTCAATTTAATACAAAATTAAAGGCAAAAGGACGCTCACAGAGACGGCTAACAATTCCAAAAAATCCTGAAATTGTTTATTTAATGTTCTTTTATGCTCTAAGGCAAATCGGACGATGCTACAGTGGGAGTCCTAAATTTTGCCTATCTGGGTATAATTAGGATAGAAAACCTGAGATTATTAGCACAAGAAAACCATTACTAACTGCACACCATTTAAAACAATATTTTAAAGTTCTGAATTTCTAATTAAAATTCATAAGTTCAGAACTATCTTACAATTTATCCTGTGGTGCGGCACCCAATAAGAATGAAAGATGCATGACATGAGTTTCACCGTAAAAATTGTTGAGTGAGGGCACATGTTTACCAATAAAACTGTTAACTTTTTTTTTTTTAAATAGCAGTAAGGAAAATTTAAAAACTCAGAAGACAAACATCAGACATTCCTTTATAACCTCAAGAACTCTATTTCATGATAAAGCAGCACTATTTAAGAGAATTAGTGCGTAAATAAAAGTGTTGAAACCAGAGTTTGAAATAGATAATTATTTTTTCCAACATATCATCTTACAATTATTATTTCAGATTTTCAATTTATAAAGCATTCTTGATTATAACTAAAATTTTAAATCGATTTTTAAATAATAATGATTAAATTGCGAACAAAAAAATATTGATCAGAAAATAAAAATCAGCTTTTAAAAGGAAATTAATTAATTATAAAATATGGATTCCAAATCTGGTGCTATTTATTTATTATATAAAAAACGTAATCTTCGGAACATCACAATAATAAAATAAACATTTATATTTCTGATTTATAAAAGTATTAGTCGAAAATTATTACTATTGATAATCGAAAAAAAAAATAATTCAAAAATAATGATCAGGTTCTGATTTTTTTCACTTTTAATCAAAAGTAAAAAAAAAAACTCTTAATAAAAATAATCAGATGATTTTTAAAAATTCCAGATAAAGTTTTTTATCGGATTTGTTTTAAATAATTTATTTTTGAAGAGAAAAGATTTGGCTCCGCCGGGAATCGAATTCGGGCCTTCCGCGTGACATGCGCTGTATGCTAACCATTGCACCACGGTGCTCGCTTCCAAACGGTGCGTAATCCTTCCTCTTCACTGACACCTCTCCCATGATCTCGCAAGTTTCGCGAGTATTTACGGGACGTGGACAATTTTTGTCCAATTTTGGGCATCTCTTGACGTTCGTCAATTTTTAAATTATTCTATATTAACTAACTCATTATTGTGGGTAACCGATTTTTATTTTTATTGTAATAATTATCGATTTCAAACCCCGGTTGAAACTACTCAATACAAGCACTAATACCATTTGTTTCTTGATAGCAACCGATGTTAACGATAAATTTTACTTTTTATATATGTCAAAATTAAAGTGTAACCAGCATTTAGTCTATACAAAATATTTATGATTCTCACACACAATACATCAAAAATCTCATCAAAGGGAGAAGTAATGATAAATTTTACTTTCCATTTCGAGAATTTACCTTGCTCTATTAAAATGAAACGGGGACCACAGTTAGAGAAGATAGTTTTTTCATATTTCTTTTCAAACGTACAATATAAAATGATAGTTTACAATGTCGTCCTTACAATCAATACGTTACAATTGCATTTAGAAATTAAGGGAACCAATAATGATTCATATAATTTTAATAGAACCACGGCCGCGAATCGAAATCAGGCCCTCAGCATCTTCGCAGCAGCGCTCTGATGTATATATGATATTTTTTTGTTCTTACAATAATTTTTTTTTTTTAAACCGACACAAAAATAAGGGGAACAGAATTCTCCTTTGCGAGCTAGTTTGAAATCAGTACCAGTAATTCGTAGAGTTGTTGAAAATGCACGTCCGATGGACAAAAGTATTATTCATAAACAAAAGGAGACATTTCAAGGCTTACTTGTCGAGTATATTTAAAATCTATAGCTATTTTAATAATAATAGCTCGCTGTATTATGAGCAATTGAACAGCTGTGGGTTGTGGCCAGTCGTAAACGACCAGTTCCAAAGAACTTAACCGCTATCTCTTTGTAAACAGTGGCCACGTGGCCCACTGCTGACTGGATTATTGTGCAGCTGTTGACAACTGCTCCGACACTACTACATATAGCAAATGGGGAGGAAATAAATTTTCGATAAGCCACAATGCTCATGGTTATGAGGTTAATCATGAAGTGTCGTTCGGAGTAGCAATAGTATTGAGTACAGTAGTAGTATATAGACTAAATTAAAGTGTAATATCAATTGTGTAAATAAACATTTATAGAATGATGGAATCTCGGCCAAGTTAATAGCGAAAAATTAATAAAACAGTATTTAAATTAGAGGGTGACCCAGTAATTAATTCGATATGCAATGAGGTCGAAAACAATTATTCAATTATTTAATAAAAACCTTTTTCCTCTACCTAACACAGTTCTTTACAAACGGCCTCAATAAAAAAGGTTTGGCGTTTAAAAATTGATATCAGATTGAAAAGCTAATTCTGGGCCGAAAACTCCATGATCTCCTTGTAGTTTTGGAATCGTAAAGAAAAGTTAAATCTTCTTATAATGTCTCCACTCCATTCATATCACGAGGGACATTAAGACAGGATATAACCGTTAGTTATAGGGTTATTAAGGATCATTTTGATCCCATATTGCGTTATCCGAGACTTATTAACTTTCGGATAACACAACCTCCACCAACACCTATTGAAAGGTTCCGATCTAGTAACAAATAACCCGGTATGGGGTCATTATCTGAAGATGCGTAGATATCACTTCCTAAAATTTCATTATTGAAATGTCATAATTTTGGGCTAAAAAATTCATACGTACTCAGTTGCATATTACTTCACTTTTTAAAAAGTAACCAGACAGGAGGACCTTTAATTCTTCTTTTAAAAAATTATGAAAACAATTTTAAAGTGAGGGAGTGAAGGGTGAGTGAGGTAGTAGTAAACTTTTAGAAGTGAAAACAAAAACGCGTATATTTCAAAGAAATACAATCGAATACAAAGAATGTAGTTATTCGCTCCCTCATTTAAGAAATTTTTGAAAAAAAATGAGGGAGTGAAATTTTCAAAGATTTTTAATCGCTGTAAGAAGGTTAAAAATTGGGGTCACCTGTGGTGTTGTGGTTAGAATGGCAACCTACAATACTAAAGATCGCGGGTTCAATTCCAGCGGTGGCCCTAGGATTTTTTAATGGGAGTAAAAAATCCTTAGCTATGCCGTCCCTCGGATAGGACGTAAAATGGAGGTCCCGAGCCTGTACGATGTCAGGTACTCGTTAAAGATCCCTATCCTAATTATACCTGGATAGGCAAAATTTAGGACTTCCGCTGTAGCATCGTCCGATTAGCCTAAGTAGCATAAAAATGGACGTTAAACAAATAAACAATAAGAAGGTTAAAAATGAAAAAGATTGCAGAATCTTGCAGAAATCGCAGACCATTTTCCATAGAAAAAGAATAGTTGAGCGCAAAAATTGCTTGGAAACTCACCAGTGAAGTAGCTATTGACCACAGCATAGATTTCCCGTAATAACCTAAATCTGACAGCGGAGGCAAGCCATTGCAGCCCCTGGTCGGCAGTCAAAACGATCCTAGGGTCTGCCCTGAACCATGAGCCATCTTCCCCTCAACGCTCAGACCATCCAAAATTTCATGTGAGGGAGTGAAGGAAAAACGTCTGGACAGACCTTTTTTATGTTATTTATTGATATTGGTTACAATAAATGAAACCGCGCTTAATTTTTCATGGAATCTTGAAGTAATAATTGACTCAACCGATTAATCAATCAATTATTAAAAGAATATGAATTTATAAAGTGGCTTGCCTGGGAATCGGACAAGGTGAGGGAGTTTAAAAACAATTACTTTTAATTTTTTTTAACCAACTATAAATTTAGTTAGGAGCTAAAACATAGCCTCCATACAACAACAATAAGAGTGAAATAAGTTCCTATTTTTTTCTAGTAACTAGCTCTCATTTTAGTGGTTGAAAATGGACCGGACGTACGATTTACACATTTTCAGATAATGACCCTATAATGTTTGTTACGAATGGCAAGTTCTTCTTAATTTAACTTGAACCATAATGAGTGACTAAAATAGTTTATTTCAGGCCCTCAATCAGGGTATGATACCGAGAATTATTATAAGTTTCCTAACAGAGGAGTTCGACTGCAAGTCGTTTCGACAACAACAACAGCGATTTTCGTGGGATGCCTATTGATGCTCAGTGGGATGGGTAAATATACCAAGGAAGGATTGAGGGGTGGAAGTCGGGGGGGGGGCTGTAAAATTTATTATTATAATATTATTAATAACAAATAAAGAATTGATATGGTTGAATTCAGTACGTGAGAAACGGACCGTTAACTTAATTCAGTCCGTTGATCCTCCAGTAACTACATCCGTTACTCAATCCTGAGAAGGTTTGTGTATTTTTATGGTAAGATTTTAATATTGATGTTATCGGAGATTGATAGAATTGCGAGAATTGTCAATATAAAATTATCATTTGCAGATTTCATAAGGTCAATTTTTTTTTTCTGATATTGTATTTTTTTATATATCCCCGTAAATAGGGTTTGAATGCGATCAATTACCAATAATACAATTGCCTCAACTGAGACAGAATTTATACATATTTGATGGCAATAAAAAATACTTCTAAAATAATTATTATAAAGTTAAATTTCAAGACCATTCTATAACATTAGCTTATAAAATTGTAAAGATTAAACTGTTACGAACTCTGCGAGGATCATGTCTTCTAGGTCTAGATATGGAACCATATAGTTATTTATTTCCGAAAAGAACAGTCCCACATAAGCCAATACGAAGAAACTTCAAAAGTATGCTCTTAGGCTTTGTATCTGATTGTAACAAGAAGTTTTAGACTAGAACTAATTCTAGTCCATGTGATTTTCAGGGACCAGTGCTTCAAATAGGACCGCTATACATGAACAAACATACATAAGATGTGGGTATATTGAATGGGAGCTACTCCCTACTACAACCGAACTCGACCCTGGCCGGACTCCAACCCGCAGAGTTGGACTGACAACCCCTCGCAAACTATTCCGGGCTATTCCCCGACAGAGAACTGGGTCAGAGAGGCAACCTTCCTGGTGCTGAGGGGAAAATCTGGGACGGTTTTAGACACCGTCCGACACGATAATTGGAAGTGGCATCCCTTTGATGAGGATTATATATGATGAGATGTTATGTTTTCCTTCCACTGACCTGGTAATCTTCCGACATGGCGAAAGCGTTTAGCCTACAGCTGTTGGTAATGTAGCGTGCGATGCTAGCGGAGGAAGATTGACAGGCCAAGCGGAGCGAGCCAAGGGTTACACAGTTCTATAGTTTGTTTTGGGGAGCGGTGGAGACCCGAAAATAGGTTTTTAATTAATTCGAAAAATAGTCTGAATCATAGAATATTAATGAACGAAAAAAAAAAAAAGAAATAAAAAGTATTTAATCACTAAAAAATCCCGTCTATTTTAAAGACTTTTAACAATGTTAAGCTTTTGAAACTAAAAGTTGCTTCGCTTTTTGACCGTCAGGGGCGATTAAACTGAACCAAATGGCTGAAGTTCTTTGATCAATGTTCGTATAAAAACGTTGTATTTCGGTAACCAAAAAAATTTAACCATGTAAATAGTTCTGTTTGGTCCATTAGTATCACCCGTGGCGTTTGTTTCCAAATCACCAGATTCCAAAAAACTATACATATATAAAAAATAAATAAAACTAATTACTGAATCGAGGTCAATTTGATGAAAATATCAATAATTATATGCTAATATTTTACGTAATTGGATGCATGGCAAGCTTAGATAAACAGCTGCTGTTTACTGAGGCAAAACCTTAAATAGTGTATATAATCTTATCTCGCTTCCGTTTTAGGTTAATTATATTGACACAGTGTTAAGCATAAATACTGACGAGGATAGATTCAAGAGAACATAAACATGAGCAATTTTCTTTACCGGTCGATACTAATATTTAATTTTATTTTTATATAGAATATTTTAAATTTATATAAATATAAAAAAAAAACAACTGAAAATTGTGGTTGGCATCAATCAGCCACGGAGAATGTTGATTTGGATGTGGATGACGCGTCTTCCTATTTCCTCATATGCACTGAACCTTTTCTAGGTAGAATGAAGCCATAATAGAAAATCTTTGCAGCTCAGGTGCACCTAACCTAATGTCGATGCAATGTAGCTTCAAGACTAATCATTCATAATACAAGAGAAGAAAAAAATAGATCTGGATATAGGAAAGTAGGCTAGTCACTAATAAAGATTTGTAAACGAGGCCTATTTGGATATAGGTCGAATGGAGAAGAACGATTAGAATCGACAGTAATCGATATACAGTCGATATCAAAAGGGGCAGCTCTCTTCAGGACCACTTCGCTGAGACATGTATGTGCGCTATTGAATGAATTGCACAGAGACCTTCTTATACAGTTTATGAATGAATGGAGCCAGCCAACGCCTGCCTCACCTTGGGGATCAGTTATGTAAAAAGCTGATTAGTCCTTTCTCCTACCAAGTTTAGTTATATCTATCTAATAGCGCGATTCAAGACTAAAATTCATTTTATATTATATATAAAATATTATATATATATATATATATTATATATTTAGCACTTATTTAACTGAACACCTAGGCTAAGAGGGAGGAGATTGTGAATAGAATGATTATAGTTGCTTGGACGCTATTCAGCAGAGGTGAACATATTTAGTGAAAAGTTTGCACATATTTAGAGCAAAATCAAGTCAATGGCGTTGGATACTTTTCTAACTTTCCAAAATACAAAGAACAAATGGAGTTTTAATACCTTTCTTTATTTTAGAGACTGATTATGAAGATGCATAGGCGCCCGCAGAGGGAGGGGGGGGGGGCAGGAAAGTGCAGCTCCCTTGGAAAATATGAGAAACAACAACAACAAATTAAATAAATTTGGATTCATTTTCTGTATTTATTGAGTATTACATAAAAACACGTTTTAACTTTCAAATATCAATAAGTTTTATTTAAAAAATTAATAGAGCCTTACATAGTGGAATTCCTTCGACCCCCTTCCACGGGTGATAAGGATTTTTTTTAGTCCCACTTCGCTAAACGCTGCGGACGCCCTTGGAGTAAGGTGTTGTTTTTTTTTTTGTAAGGAATGGTACAGAGAATGTGAGGAGCTTGTTCATTGAAATAATATCTTCAAGATATATTCAAGGCAGGAGAAAAATAAATCTATATGTCTCTGGGGTTCGTAACAAGGCTCATATCTCACCAATTGTACGAACAGAGTTCTTTGTCAATTTTAAAAAAATAGGGTCCTCCTAACAATATATTAGCAAGCTAACCAAAGTCAGCAAAAATGAAAAAAATAATCGAGATTTCTAAAATTCAAAGAGAACTCACATTCTTATCATTAACTTTGTAAGTTATGTGTACATTTTTATATATCCTTCGCAGGTCAATACTTGGTTAAACTGCCAAATCTGGTAACGATAAATTCATAATTAATATGCTTGAAACGAAATTCCTGCTTTTGTTTTATAAATATTACTCTAAAAAGTTTAGCTAAACATAGAAGAAAAGGGGAAAAAAGTTTTAGTGCATAGATTGGATTGACGTAGTATTGTTGTCTAACCGACGATGTGCAAGTATTTACGATTACGAATTTAAAATAAAGATGGTTTAGGGGTGGCGAGATGGCCTAGTGAGCAAACGCGTTAGGAAATATGCGTTGCCCCAGACAACCAACATATGATTGGGAACCCGAAGATAGATAGTTCGAAACCCGGAGCCTGGAGGACATTTTGTAATACTCGCCTTTAAATATCCCCTGCTCTATCATCTGGACCGGAAAACCCCGTATAGCGTAAACTGCGACAAAGGGGATGGGAAAAAATAGTTCATGATGACTTTGAAGAAATAAGAGATGGTTTATTTCTCTTGAAAATGGGAAACAATAACTCAATTTAAAACTACCCCTAATTATTTATGTAACATTTTTGGCTAGTTTCTCTTCAACTGAATGCTGTTCCGATCTTCATTACTTGGTAATGTTTCACCAGGTTTAACAAGGTGAACCAGTTATAGACGACCTTTTTTCGAAAACTGAAAAGGGTACTTTAATGTAACATGACTAACTTTAATCAAAATCCTCTAAATAAACATCAGATCGCCGACAGATGGTAATGCTTAGTCAGCAAGGAGAATATTGCAGCTGGATTAGCAAGATATTGGTAAATACTTATTTCAATATAAGTAGTAAGATACACCTGAGCCCTGACTATCCGCAGGACACGACACATGGATGTACTCCTCCACCCCCCGCTGGCAATACAATGAGCAAATAATTCACAACAACAAGCTGACAGCCAGAACCGGGTCAATGCCTCGCTACTTTCACCTCTCCACTGCGGCTCACCTGTGAGGTGGCGGCTACACACCCCTCAGGTAGGGAGGATACACCTCATGTCGTAACGAGGAAAAACATCTGCTCCGAATACCGTTACAAAGAATAATGTAATCATTAGTGTGAAATAATATCCCAGATTGTCAAAATAGTAATCCAGAAAGAAAAAAAGAAATCCAATTGAAAACTAGAGTGAATTGGAATGAAAAATATAATAATATTAATGAATCTCGCCCCAGTTAAATGCAGGCAGAAGATTCGGAGGCCTTGCTTGGAAGAGTATACGCATTTTGGTACATACGTATCGCCAGGATCTATCCTATTCATTTCTAATCACTTAGCTTTAGTGATAAGAAACACATGGTTTTTGTTTTCTTAATATATTTTATTTATTAAAACTATTTACGGATAACAATAGTTATTTTGACACTATATATTTTTAATTTCTTTTTAAACTGTATTTCAATAAAGCTGATCGTGTTTTTGGATCAATTATCATCTTTGCTTTGTCCTCTTCGAAACAATATGCTGAAATATTTTTTAAAAAATGTGGAAAAATTAATAATAAACATTGTCTTGTTACTATTCCATTTAATAATAATATTATTCCTATTATGTTTGTTACTATTCCGATTAAATTCCAATAATAGGAACAAGTAGGTAAGCGTTATCAATGTCAGTAACAGGTTATAAACAGGACGGTGGATAACAGTCATGTCATTCCTTGATAATTCAACATCCCTTAGTACTGGACTAGTAAGGCTAATCAGACGATGCTATAGCTGAAATTCTAAATTTTACATATCCAGGTGCAATAATGATAAGGGCGTTAACGAAAACCTGACATCGCACAGGCTCGATATTTCTTTTACGACCTACCAGAAGGATGCCGTAGCCAAGGATTTTTTACTCCCTTTAAAAAATCATAGGGCCTCAGTTGGATACGAACCCGCTACAGTATAGTAGTTGGCTAAGCAAACTTTAAATATAATTATAATCACTTTGTATGTGTTGACAAAGGTGATTTTCGCAATAATGTTATTAAAATAGATTTTCTTTATAGATCAATGATTGCTTCAATCTTTAACTATCTCGGGTACATGTGAGAGATAACTTATTGTTTCCTTTGTGTTATTCCACTAAAAGCCATGGCCAGGGATCTTCCTACGACAAAATATATTAAAAAGGAAAATTAAAATTTTGAAATGCATCTAGGCATTTAATTATTATGCTGATTTAATTTATTATTCAGCGACATCTAGTTAAGTAAGACCTTCCAAATTAATGCTTTAAAGATGAAAATGGCGCCCAATTTTATTTAATAAACTTTATATTTGGACTTGATGTTGAAGTTTATGTATGGCGATCGAGTTTCCTCTGATTATTTTGAGGTCTGAATGGTTTATTTATTACATGTATTTGTTATTAAATTATTTCCCCTATATTACAGTCAAACACCAAGATATAACCGAGAAAAAAAAATTGAGTTGAAGCCACAAACATTTTTGATCCGATACTTAATTTTACTGAATCAACAGAGTGTTAATTTATTTGATTATTTGGACGGCCGTAATTTATCACCAACCGACACATTGAAACATATACAAGACTTCTGATTCGCAACAAACCCTGTCAAAGCACCCAGAGAGTTACAAAGCAGCTTTAAGTACCCAGGTGTGTGCAGTGCAGCGAACAATGTGTGGCGCAGTAGATTCCGAACTGGAACACGTGAACCTTGACATGGAAGCGGTGTAAACATCAGCCCTCCAAGCTAACATGTAACCTCACGGAGTTTGTTTTACTTTTCTGTTTGTTATATATGTGAAAAATTATATGTGCTATTTAGTTGCGCTTTGCAGAGTCACATGTATTTCATTACTTCATGGATGGTGGAGACAGATTCTTGGAATAGCTAAGCTTATTTTTGCAATCACCGCTTTAATAGGAACACCGATCGAGAAAGAAACATTTGAAGTTAACTCTTTGCAGATGTTACTGATTATATATATATCTTTCAAAACAACAAGATTTCGTAATAACTTTCGCTAATAATGAACACCGAAAACATTTTTAAGATTAAAATTACTGATTTATAAGAACATAACCCAGATTATAGTAGTTACTCTTTATATTGAAGGTTAGTTCCAACAAGTGTTATAAAAATATTGTTAACTAACATACTGCTCATGTTGTTCCCCCACTCTTTTGATTATAAATTTGATTGGATGATTTTCCCATTCGATTCATCAAGCATTGGAACAGTTCCGAGAATTCTTGCTATGATCCATGATTTGATTTCCTCTTGTTCCATCAAATTAAGAACCGTAAGAATGAAGGGGGATGGGGGGGGGGTGAAATGCGCAGTCTGTTGTTTGACAATGTATTTACAACACATGTGGAACAAACCGCGCCAACCAAACTATTATAGAGATGATTTTCACCTATTCGTCGAAACTTTCACTTCTAACTGAATTAATATCCCCTATATTTTTTAGGGTTACAGTAAGCACAATATATATGAGTAGTGACATAACAAAACTTGCCTCGTCCACTTTTTAAAAGTTTCCTGTATATGCGAACAACTGTTTTTATATTCCATGGCTATTCAAGAAAAAAATAATTTTTTTTCTAAGGACAATGTAAAACTTATTGAGTGTTGAAGCAGAAGTTGGAAACATTGCCAACATTTTTAACGGATTCGTAACGAGTTTTTATTTACAATGTTATTATGGATCGCATAAAATACCGTAAGAATCTATTTACAACTCTCGTTATGGGAGCTCGTATGGATGAAGCGAGTTTTGCGAACTACTCGTATAATTATGAAGAAAGGAACGTCTTTAAATCAAAACAATGTTTCAATCAATTAACCTTTATAACCGCAACCAATGGAAGGTGAGGGGATCAATGAAAGAAAGTACAGTTATCTTGGTCAGCGGTTGTGCTAGGAGGTGATTCGACCGCGATAACGCTCAATTTACGGTCCAGAAGATCACCCTTAGTCAAGTTATGATCCGCAGATGAATGGAAAAGTTTATTACAACAGCCAGATCAGTCTGATTATAGTTATTTTTTTAGGATACTTTTAGCTATACTACACGACACTACAACAATTCCACTAAGTTATCCAACTCCTTATTAAAAATTACTTAACGTTTACTAAATCAAATAAGTAGAGATGAGAGATGGTCAACTGTTCTTTAATTACGATAGGTGAAATGATGGTCAGGATTTTCAGTTACAATGATATTTATTATGGTAAGCCAACGTTTCGATCCAACTTGTGGATCTTCATCAAGGCTAAAAGAAAACAAATATATGAGTATCTATGCTAGAGGGTGACAATAAATGGATACATTACAGAACTGATAATAATATAAAAGATGGCGTATACATAAATATTAAAATAAGAGGCTGGTTAACAAGATAAAATAGAATCTGAAATTTACCTACCGAGTCCAGGTACCTGACCAGGATATTTACCACCTGGACTCAGTAGGTAAATATCAGATTCTATTTTATCTTGTTAACCAGCTTCTTATTTTAATATTTATGTATACACCATCTTTTATATTATTATCAGTTCTGTAATGTATCCATTTATTGTCACCCTCTAGCATAGATACTCATATATTTGTTTTCTTTTAGCCCTGATGAAGATCCACAAGTTGGATCGAAACGTTGGCTTACCATACTAAATATCATTGTAACTGAAAATCCTGACCATCATTTAACCTATCGTAAATCAAATAAGGTTTCCGCAACAAGAAATTTTTTTTAGTTTCCCTTACCAAGTAATTTTAGATGTCGGTCTGATGATCCAATGAATTCTAGTTGTTAAATACACTAGCAGGTATTAAATACATTATTAAAGAATTTGCTATATTGATTTATATACATATATACAGCTGATCCAGATACTATACCCAATATATTCAGAGGAAGAGGGGAGAGGGTGTAAGATAGTGGCCAAAGCAGAACAAACGATTGCTGGAGAACCCTAAACCATTTAGCCAAGCTCCGACGGATGACTCAGCCATTACTAACAACATTTATATCCCTCCGCCACAGTCTGCCGGGGGGTCGGTTGTTTGTTTCCGAACATCGAACGTGGGGAAATGGGTATTATACTTAGGGATTATATAGTACATAAGATATCACTTAGTAAATTCAATACAGCTTATTAAATAGTTTCTATTTGAAAGTTCGTTATGGTTGCATTCATAACTCCTTTCCTTCTGACCAAATTCTCAACAAACATTTGTACTAGGGTAAACCGTACATTTATTGACACCTTTAAGAATAAATATCTGTGGTGAAATTAAAAAAAAAAATACTTTATTGAAGGGATCTAATTGAAACTTTCTATAGCTCCTCTTTATCCTCATAAAGACTCAAGAGGTTTTTTTTGGGCCAAAAGTTCAATAGTTTCACCATATGGCAATATTTATTGTTAAAAGTGCAAAAACTAGTTATTGGCACCCTGAGGATTTAATTGTGAAATCTTCCGTGAAATCTATGGTTATTAGTTAAAGTCTTACTTCATAGATGACTTAAAGACCCTTCAAACATTAGATTCATGGATTTCTTGAAATAAAATTAGGACTTGTTTACTTATTTCTTCAAGTTAAATTTGGGGTGTCACTATATAACATGTGAAACAAATTTATATGTAAGTAAAACAAAACACAAAACATATGATCTAGAATATACTTGGAACAAACTCTTCTAGTACATGTTTGTGACTATTCTAGTACCTTCTACGCTTGTCTAGAACATTCCATGCAGGTCTTTATCAGACTAAATATAAGGAGCGGTGGACAGAAGAGTTAGTCTTGCTCTGACGATCGATTATATGGTTACGTTTGAGTTAAAAGTGTCTTTATAGGTTGATACTATTTGTAAACTTGTTGATTATTTGAGTTTAAATTGTTTGTGTGGCATTGTAAATCGCTATTTTCGTTTAATAAATATTATTTAAACCCACAATAAGTAATACTACTTGAATATTAAATAGGATATTAGCAGCACTATAAAAAAAAAAACCCTTAGTACAGACATTGTTGGACGATTATACAATAGAAGCGAAGACTATAATAACTGACTAGCGAGAGGAGAGCGGTCAGAGATATAAATAGTTGGGACGTAAATATCTCCCATATCGGGCTGAGGAGGGACCCACTTCTTACAGCGCCCTGCTACTCCTCTGTACTCTACGGCTTGTCTCCTAAGCCAATGCATCTAGCACCTATTTTACAAATATTATATTATAATATTATTATTATACTAAATATTATTCTTTCTGAGCTTCTAAGCTTTCCAACGATATATTACACGTATATATTGCTTCACTTAAACAAGGGAAATTACAATGTTCAACTAAGGGAAACATGTTTCTTTTTTCTCCGTTTCTTATCACCAGGCATGGAGAGAGTTAAATATAAACAAAATCCAAGTTACTTTATAGGATGAAAATTTTGCTTCGCCATTTAAACCCCATCAGAACATTTATATGATGATAAAACCTACCTACTTTATAATAAAGAATACTTAATTCTCATTGAAGATGACAAGTTTAATCAAAACCGTCAGAGCCGTTTTTGAGAAAATAGAAAATTTTTAAAAATGTTATAAAATTTATGAGATAAAGTGCCCCCCCACTTATTCAATTTTGACGAAACGTTTTCTGTCGCATCATGGGAATGTATCTACCTCAAATAACTGTTGTTCACAAACACACACGCACGCGGAAGTCGAAAATTTTCTCCATCAAATTATTATCTCTCATTATATATGAAGGGTTCGAGGCAAAATAGTGCCAAGTAACATTTTTAACAAAAATAAACTGTAGCTGCAGTCTGCTGTATATTACGTAGGACAATATGTCTATGATGGAAATGCCACCTAAATATGGCTGTATAGAGCCTCTATAGACATATTTAAGTGGCATTTCCTTCATAGACATATAGTCCTACGTAATATACAGCAGACTGCAGCTACGGTTCATTTTTGTTAAAAATGTTGCCCCGACCCTTTCATATTTCATTTATAGGTAAAAAATGTAAAAATATCATTATTAATCCTACATCATATACAAAGTAAAAGGCCAAACACAAGTTATAAGAATCCTCACCATATCTCGTGGCATCGCAACATTAACCATTTGTTAGCTTACCTGAAACATAAAAAGAAAATTTATTACTAATTATACCTAAATTTATCCAATATATATACTAATGATTACAAATTTATTACTAAGATATAAGTAATATTTTATGATGCTAAAAGTTTTATTTTGTCATGTAACTATGCTAAGTTGTACTAGAGCAGATGTAAGATGAGCCCTATTGTGATTAATGAATGGGGATCCTAGCACAGGTGACTCAACGACCAGACAGGTCTTGCAGCTTTCCCAATGCTCCTTGACCCGTCTCTAACCTCAACCAGCCAAATTATATAACAAATATATAGTACAATTATATTAATAATATACACTGGCGTATTCCTTAATATTCTGAACAAGCATAAAATCTTAGATGGAGTAAGAAATCCTTATTATATATAGATCGAATTATCAATTTTGTAAAAACTGAAAAACATATGAACACACATATCGGTACCTGAGAGCCAGTCCATTTTTAATTGGCTAATTTTTTTAAATTCCTTTAAGTTTCATTACTAATGCATATACAAATACATTAAAGGTGATGAATATGGACAAAATAGCCGAAACGTCCACCAATTTGTAAACATTAAAAGAATATTGAGACTGAAGTTGGATTTCCTGAACATTCAAATAATTTAATGTATAATTTAAATTTAAAAGTTTGTAATGGGTTCAGAATAGATATTTTTCCCCTGATTGGACTTTGGACTATGCAGCTGATCGTACTACATGATAAATGACTTATGAATTATCATTTGAAGGAGAACTAGTTATAAAATTTTAAACATTCTCTTTCGGTCTATGAGGTTCTTGTTAAAATGTCCATACAGTGAGTGGTCTTGAGCTTATTACAACATTGGAAGATATCAACGGATTTACTACCCTTTCATAGCTGTTGGCAAATAATCATAACTCAAAATGGCCGATTTTTGAATGGAGTGAACGATATCTCTAGGTTTCCAAAATCCTATCTAAAAAATTAGCCTTTTTTTTTAATGTGTTAACTTTTAACTAAATCCAAGCAACGGCAAAAGGGCCTGTATAAATTTTAAAAAATGTTCCTCTTCAAAGAGATATTATGAAAATTTCGTTCAAATCGAAAACGATTTGCAGCAATGTAAAAAGTTATAGCGTAGGCATGAAAAGACTTTTTGTTATTTTTAAACTTTCCAATTGACGCTCTTGAAAAATCAGGTCTTTTGAGATATGACGTTGTTGAAAGACGCGGGCGATACGCAGATAATCCATGTTAACAGATTTATGTAGAGAGATAATCTATATTAATAAAAAGACTCATTCAATAAACCTTCTTCAAGTACCGTTGGAAGACTTCCCACCCAACCTACACAAACATATCCCAGCACTCCCACTGCCAGCCAGTACTACTAACCTCTACAGATCGATATATAATCTAGATTATGGGGAGCAGATATCTGGGTGATATCCTCCGGACACGAAGATCGTGACTAGGGGACTTCAGGGTCAGCAGAGAGGACAATGCAGTTGGTACTGAAGGCAGGTATATATATATAGTATTGTTATACTACAAATATATATTGAGCTGACAGTAGGCTGTAGTGCAGTTGGTTGAGGTAAATAGGCGAGCCTACAAAACAGATCCCAAGGCCTACCTAATTATAAATCCTATCAATCAAGGCCTAAGATAAAAACAATACTTTATCACTCCTTAACATCAACTGTTGTTAGTACGTAGCGATTTATTTGATCTTGACATTGCAAATAGTTATTTTTAGGTGATTTTTTTCGTTTACACAACTAGCAAGTAGGAATACACATGAATACCGATGAAGGTCGAGAAGAGGGGAGAAAGTAATCACAATCCCTTGGAAAGTAATCACTTGGAATCATATAGTATTCGAATAGTTTGGATCGAGCACTCTTTAATATCATTAGCCCTATTACCAATCGTAAGATTTTACCATAAGCTTTCTGAGTTTTCCTGTTTATATAAACATGTACCGCTACGATCCATGAATTGTCTTAGGTGCAGGACTGTAAGAGAGCACCGTACCTTGGTCAGCGGACGTTCAAGAAAATGATTTGACTGTGATCACACTTAACCGTCAGGTTTATATAATCCATAAATTGGAATTTATGGAAATTACTATTTTCTCAAACGAAAGAAGATAACTTTTCAGAAATAAGATGATAATTTTTCAAAAAGATATTACTCAAGCTTTTACAGGAAACTTCAGTAATACAGAAAAACGACAAACCCCAAAATTAAGAATTTAAAATCGTAAATACTAAATGTATCTAATATATACTACAACCGAACGTAAACCGTCAAGGTAAGAATTCACAAATTAGCTTAACATTTTAATCAAACTAACTTAACTAGAAACTTTCGATTCTGAGCTTAAATTTCATTATTTTTCATATCCGGAGAATAAATACACGGCTTCCCTAAAATTATAACCATTTTCCCATAAAGCAAAATGTTAAAATTAGAAAACTCAATCTTCACAGTGATAACGTCCTGAAAACATACCTTTCAAGCATAAGGTTAGAAGACCATAGATACGTAAGGTCCAGTAAGTTTTGCCTGCTCAAGTGAAACACAGTAAACTCACTGATTCAATAAGTAACGATACCTTTCATTAATATTGCATATTTCCTTCCTCGCTCCCCTATACAGAAGGCGAATAATAAAACCATATTTTCTACTGATATCATCTTTCCTGCGAGATTCTTGAAAATGCCATAATGTGGCCGAAGTCACGTAGCAGCACTTCAGCGTTATCTACTTCCGGTGCGACGCAGACCGATGAATGGGGATTCTTCGAAAATGTTTAGCAAAAAAAAAAGCTGAGCGATTTAGTGAGCCTAGAACGAGAGATCGGACAGGAGACTCCTGCCAACGGGAGGAAGCTACAAACGCATTGGAGTGGACAATAAACATCTCTCACTCTCAACTCTGTTCCGCCGTCCTCTGGCAGGATAAAAGGCTATTTCAATTTTCTTCAACATTCTACAGGTGAGATGGGTTTCATATAAGATGAAGGAGGAAAATAAATATAAATACGCTTTTCGGCAAGAACATGATTAAAATACAACATATATAAATTTTGAGGTATGCATACCGTTGGAATAGGAATTACAATGCTTGAATATAGTCACAATATTATTAATAGTTCCGTTGGCCTAAGGCTCAATTTACCATATTCTGTAATGGAGGGGGTGATCGTATTAACGCTGGGAGAGCTACGGCGAGTACTAAAGGTACTAAGTGGCGCAATGATAGACTATTTTCCTTAGTCACTGTTGGTATTTACATAGTAAAATTAAAAATACAATTGAATCTTCACATGAGATTATCCAAAAAAAAAAAAAAAACAGTATTTAGAGTAGGCCGAAGTGAGAAACAAATTCTTTATTCCTGTTATTAATATACTGGCTCAGCACGCAAAAATTATCTAATACACTATAACTATTTTGTTTTTTTCTTTGCATGAACTAGAGGCCCCGCCCTGTATATATTTTCATAAGCCTCCTCATTATGAATGATATATCATATTCATACCTTGTGAGCGGGGTAGCTCATTGGTAAGGCATCGAGTTGTCGTGTTCATGGTCACGAGTTCGAGTCTGGCTTGGCTAGGATATCTTTAATCCTTTGCACTCGACACAGTTTCGGACGTTACCTAGCGGCAACTCGACGCAACTTATTCGCGAAAACGTAATATTATACAGTAAAATTTTAGAAGCAAGTAAGGAATTGTAATGAAATTCAGGTTATATGTATTTGTGAAGCTTCAAGAACACCTAGTTACAAAAAAAAAAATAATTTTTTTAAATTTTATATTTTTTTCTATAATTTTACATTTTTTTTTAATTTTATATATTTTTTATAATTTTATAAAAATACCGAAAATAGACCTAAAATTGTGTAAAATGTTGGATAATTAAGAGAACTGGAGCGGATGACGATGGAAATCCCTTAGATTTCACAGAGGTTTCGCCGTTCCTTATATATAAAAGCATAAAAAATTAATTGGAGACGTAAAAACAGTTAAAAAATTACGACATGGGACCCGATTAGTTGAAGTTTTCTCAGATATCCAATCAAAAAACAAAAAAGCACCTAAAATGTGAAAATCTACTTAATAACTTTCCGGTTAAAGAGGGAAACTAAATCAAAGTAAAGGATTATTTGGTGCCCCGAACTAAATTATTGTACAATTGAGGAAATAAAAGATGAATTGAAACCACAAAATATAGCCAATGTTAAAAGATTAACGTACAATAAAAATCATTAAAAACACTGCGAGCCGCGACCGTCATTTATCAACAAAAGCGAAATATCCAATAAATAGTTTTTGTTTATGTTCTTATATGTTAAAAACTGAAAATTATTTGCATTGTCTCCGTAGCGAAGCCCTCGAGTTTGAAGACAAAATTTAAATGGCTCCGCTCCGGAGACCTCGAGTGCAAAGGGTTAATATTCTGTCACAGTTCGGGTAGGTGGCCAAGAGACCCTCCGGGGGTAAACCCAGCCTCAAAAATGCGGATACTCTTACAACAGTTGAGCGTGATCATGGTTAAATCACCTTGCACAACCGCTGATCAAGAAATTTCCTTACATAGTACAACATAGTACTTACATAGTACTACACCTATGACTTTTTTCTATTCATCTAGGGAAAGGACAATTCAATTATAAAAAAAATGTTAACGGTTACCACGACATCATTACATACTAAATACCAACCTCATGGCGATTCTTACTGCGCTTGTAAAATATGGATGCAACACAAGGAAAAAATTAAATCAGTAATAAATGATTTTTTGATTTATCAACATTCAGTGTGAAAGTTTGAACATTAATGCCATTAAAGTTTCTGAATATGGTAACAAATTGAATGTTAGAAATTTGAAAATGTTTATTATGAATCATTCGCGTTACATATCAATCTGAAGGCCATGCTGGTAAGACACGAAATGTAAATAATGAGAAATATGCTCGAAAAATTGCTTAAATTTAGCTTATATCAATCAACTCCCGCCAATAGAAACGTTACCTCATTTTCTATTAATATAAAAAGAATTGTTTTGATTAGGAAAATATTTTTCCGTAAAACGGTAAAATAAGAAACATATGAAAAGATATTTATCTTAAGGTCAGATAGAGAGTAAAAGTAGGTCACCATTTGCCGGCCACCCATCATTCATAATATCAAAGTCTCCTCTGATCACTACCTGTGTACATATCTAGGTCAGTATATACCTAATGTACATATAGATGCTTATTTATGGGGATACAATAATAATTATACAAAAATATAAAAATTCAAATTTAAAAATATAAGAGATGGTATGGTATAAACAGGATTTAAATGGAATGAGGCAGCAGTAAGGTCGAAATAGCCTATTCAAAGAACAACAAACTTTTACCTAAATCCAAAAAATAACAATGAAATTTTCTGTTATTTTTACTTTCACTTACCTATATATGAAATATATAGTAAGTGGAAGTATTGCGATCGTGAAAAATTTCGACTTCCGGTTTTCAACGGAAATACACGTTTTGGGGTCCCCTGAGTCGAAATGACCAAGTCCCGCGAAATGGTGTGTGTGTGTGTCTGTGTGTGTGTGTGTGTGTGTGTGTGTGTGTGTGTGTGTGTGTGTGTGTGTGTGTGTGTGTGTGTGTGTGTGTTTGTGTGTGTGTGTGTGTGTGTGTGTGTGTGTGTGTGTGTGTGTGTGTGAACAGACTAGCTCAAAAACTATAAACCGTGCGATCCTGAAATTAGATATTTAGTGTAGGTATATGCCCGCAATGTGACAGCATAAATTTCATCAAAATTACTTAAAGGGAGGGGGTACTTTACTTAATAACTTTTTAGGTTTTTTTCGATTTTCTCAAAAACTGCTCTAACGATTTTGATTAAACTGAGTATTTGATGTACTAATATGCCCGAGATATGACTGTTAAAATTTCATCAAAATTGATTAACCGGAGGGGGGACTTTACTTAATAAATTTTGTATCATTTTCACGTGTTTTTTTTATTTACTCAAAAACGGCTTTAAAGATTTTGATCAAACTGGGTGTTTGATGTATTTATATGCCCGAGATATGATTGTTAAAATTTCATCAAAATTAATTAACCGGAGGGGGGACTTTACTTAATACATTTTGTATCATTTTCACGGGTTTTTTTATTTACTCAAAAACGGCTTTAACGATTAACAAAAATAAGATATGAATGTAGAAAAATGTGTGAATTTGGGAAATGATATTTAGCAAAACACGTCAATTTCTAATCTAAGTAAGTTTGTAAGTGAAAGTTGTGTGTTGCGCGCACGCACCAGATTTTTTTTCTTTTATTATCGATTGACCTCCATGATGCTGACAATCGGCGAAACACTGACATAACAGTGATAAATCATATCTTTCTCATTAAGATGCGATAATAATAATAAATTTTATTTTGCACAGGGCACTTAGGCCTTACAAAGTTACAGAGTAAAACTTAATGCATGTAGGTACAGTCATAGTTAATAGAATTATTTTGCTTTAAACATAGAATAGAATAATTAAAAAATCCTCTTAAACATAAAAAAATTCGAATGAACATATACTAATAAAAATATGTAAATAATTGTCTATATGTTCCTCTTAATTTTAATAAGCGAGTGGCGAAACAGTGATAAGGAGTTGTACACCAGATTCTTTGTGGTAATTTCACGAGAGTTGTAAATTCTACTTTTTTCACGAGTGTAATATTAAATTTTTTCTGTAATCCTGTAATACATTATCAGATCTAACCAGAATATGAACAAAATTAGGATGTTGTGAAGATTATGGTATGTTGTTGGTAGGTTATAAGCATGGTTGTGAAAGTAGTGCAGTTATAAACAAGTGCAGGTTATAAACAAGGAAGGTAATTATTATTATATTTAAATTTTAAAATATATTGATTATTTCCACCAATAATTCATTCACATTTCAATTTATTTTGTTAAAATAAATTCTTACAATGTTAAGAAACATTTAATTTCCAACTTCAAATTATTTTTTAATTTATACTTATTACTAATTAAGAAGGCAATTCACTTTCTTCACTTGTGAAGAAAGTAATCACTTTCTTCACTCTATTGCAAAATGTTTCACTTTCTTCACTCATTTCAGTTTAGTAATGTTACCATTATTCAACGATTACAGAAAAGGTATATTTATTAGTTACCTATACAGTAGATTTAGAGATACAGTTGTTTATCCAGGGTAATGGTGGCTATAGGAGTCCACGGATAATCCAAAAACCCGGATAATCGAATTAAAACATTATACTGACTTAATGTGATAAATAGAAGGTTAATTAAAAAAAGAAAGTGCAGAAAATCACTTCATTCACAAACAAACGAACAAAAGTAACAAATAAACTCTTTCAGCGCGTTTTTGCATGAACCACTGATAGGGAGCTTCATCTACTCTTTTAATGTAAAGTTATTCATTGTTTTCCGTGGATACGAAGTTCGCTGACGAAGATATCAAAAAATCACGAACAGTTTGCTCGCCGATTCCTATTCAGCGGACAATCATTTAACACTTTCACCTTTTTCTACTCATTTTATAATGATTAATTTCTGTTCAAACGTCAAAGCGACATGTTTTTTTTTTAGTGACATTTTGTTAGTTCGTATTTAAAGGGAGACTAAATCGCAACTGAGAATATTTTGTTTTGTGGTCAATCAGGCCAGAGTAGGAATTTCCTAGAAAGGCTTGAAAACAATACCGTTCCTAGGATATGAATTGAAGTAATAGTCACCAGAAACATCTCGGGTTTTTCCATTTATTATTTTATTTCAAGATTTCTAAGAACAATAGATAATTAACCATTTTATAATCGTTAAAACATATAATCGTATTCATTTTCTTAGATAAATATTATACATACAAAATAAATGGCATAAAAATTAAAAACAGCTTTAAAAAAAACAAAAAATTGGCTCCTCGGAACTCCGGTTAATAGAGTCCCGGATAATGGAGGTCCCACTGTATCTTATTGCTAAAACAAACCTGCACTAGAAGGACCAATGCAAAAAAGCATTTCGCACGAAGGTTTCTATCAAAGTTAAACACCAATTTAACGTTTCGATTAAATAAAAATATGAAATAAACTTTTGTTGGCTCCGTTTTACCAGCATTAATTTACATTTGACAAAAACCTTCATTTTCTCGCCTTCTTTTATAAAAAAATAAAATAAAAATAAAAATAAAACTAATTGTTTTTTGTTTATTTAACATGTTAGGTGCGGGCGTCATCGGTCCCCGGGATCCAATGTTCAATGTCCAACAGCCGATTTTCACATGAAAATGTCCGAAAGTCCGAACACTTCAAATACTCAATTTAGTCGATTTTTAATGAGATTATTGCATTTTAGTGCAGAAAATGTTGCTAACAGCTGAAATTCTGTTGTTTTTTAGAATCGGACTCCGAGGTCCGATTTTCGATAAAGAATGGCGTAAATCCTGTATCCACCTGCCCTGCGCCTATTATGTCTAGTTCCAATCCTTACCAAGAGATAATGCCCTTGAGACGCTCATTTAAACATTTAAATCATGATACCCCTAAAATCAAAGTACGGATAGTCCCCGTTAAAGACTTTATCAACTCCTGAAAAGGAAGGTCTATATACATGTGCGATAAAAGAAAATTACATGCAAATGTAAATACTGTTACTATAAATTTATATATGTATATAAATAAAGACTATTATTATTATTATTACCCCTAAAATACGCCGCCGCACCTAACGTGTCAAGTGCCTTTTGTACTGATATATTAATACAAAATAAAACAAAAATCATTTCAAGACTAATCACAATTGAAATATGAATAATAATATGAAATAACGCCAGATAAATCACATTTTTTTTTTTTTTTTTTTTTTAAACACACGACGTTGTCGAAAGAAGTGAGCGATGTATGCATAGAGTATTATGTATGTCTATATAATATATATTTATATACATTCTATAGTTTGTTTAAAAATATCAGTGTCTACATAATAAATATATAATATTCTAATGAAAACAGTATTGGGTGTGGTTAATGATGAAAATCCTATGGAGTACATTCTGTTTAATGCATACAGAACTACGAGTCATAGAACTGGAACTGAGAACTATTATCAGCGTCACTGTTGTTATACGAAAACAGTTACCCTAAATAACAGAGGCAAACAAACAACGCAACAGGTAACTGACTCATTCCAAACTGATTAGGATATCGAATTTTTTCAGAAAGCTTCTATTCGATTTTTTTTCTCAAACAATAGGTAACATAATTGTTATTTTTTTTTTTATCTTAAAGCTAGGATAATAATAGACAGGAGAGAAGTGAAATATATTAATATTCCTTGAGGATACGGCGCCATCTGCCAGGTAGCTGACTCACCCATGTTTATTCGGAAGGTGAAAGGGTGAAGAAATTCGGAGGCCGCCAAAATGTTGGGCTTAAGTAACCCCAGCTGTTCCTATTAGTGACCCGTCATATGTTTTTAAATAGTGCGTCTCCTCCCTAGCAAACACGTCTTGAAATGAACAATATCATTATTTATAAATTATATATATATATATATATATATATATATATTATTTATTTATACATACAGAGCGAATCAGGTTATGAAAAGGTAACGGTATTGCAGGACATAGATAACAACAACTTTCACGTAACAGCAGAAAGAACGTTTGGAGGCCACCTGTTTGAATTTAATTTTTTGCTTCTCTAACAAGCATACAGTAGCATAATATTTTTTTATTATTTGGATTGTTCTATCATGTTATCGTTCCACGAATTTATTTTAAAATAAAATATCTCAATATAAACAAGCAATAACTTATGCATTTGCCCTCCCCCCCTAAAATACACAATACTTCAAATGTAACCTTTTCCATGTCAAATGTAACATTTTCCAAAAATTAGTGTGGTGAAATTAACTAAAAAGTCGTGACAGAAATTTAAATAATTATTTTTAAATAAAAACACAAATAGACCATAAGATTTAGGAATTTTTTCCATCTTCAAACAGGTAACAATTGATTGGTTACATACGTCGTGGAAAATGTTACATTTGACGTGGAATTGGTTACATTTGACGTGAAACGCTATATATTACAATGTAAAATAAACAAGAAATTAACACACATTCATTAGTTTGTAAAATCATTCCTTTTGAAGTCCGTTCTAACAAATTTCAACAACTACTAACATATTCAAAATAATTTTTAATTGAAACGTTGAGATTGAAGTATAAGCGCCCAAATAGTCGCCTTTGTTTTATATATTATAATGAATTTTATAATAAAAGTCGCCAAAATTTTTTTTATAAAATTCAAATTTTCGAAATTCCCCCCTTTTTTTTTGTTTAATTTTATGATTGAGGACATTATAAGAAAGCAAGAATCTAAAGTAAGATTCTTAAAATCTTTCTTCGTAAAATTCCCTTTCTTCTAAATCCATCGGGATTGAGAGTGAGATCTTAATTTCGTATAATTGGTAGATAATTAATAATAATAAGTTTTACAGTAAGTTATGTTGTAAAAATAAATAAAAAAAATGCTTAGGGAAATTTCTGCCAGTTTGGTAACCTAGTTAGGCTGATAAATAAAAATATTTTATTAATATATAGGTTTAGTTGCATCAACTGTAATGGAGCAAACACCAGGACAATTTCCATATAAATTTTATTTATTGTTACATTGAAGACGTTTCGGCCGTACCGCCATTTTCCCGTCTAAAATTGGTTTAATAATTATACATTATTAAATAACAATAGTTATAAAACTTTTTTCATATAGAAGGAAGCACTTATCTAATATTTTAACAATTCACTATCATACTTGCTTAAGATGTATTTCAATTAAAGAATTTATAAAATATAAGACTTATACTAGTATATCAAATGAAATTTTCATATATTAATCAACAACATTTAAAACCAAAAGTTTAAAAAATTTAATTTTCTAAAATAAATAATTAAAATGAAATATAATAAATTAGAATACCTCAATCTGACGAATAATTAAATTTATCCAGCAATGTAAAATTTGCTATCATTAATCTTATTAAAAACTATTTTTAACCATTTATTGGTGTCTTCATCTATCAGAATGAAATTATTACAATATACCAGGAGGTTAAGGAACCAATTATTTATTGGAAAAAATTAAGAATGATATTATATTTACAATTCGATTGGTTCTTTCAACATGATAAAGAGATTGTTTGGCACAATAAAATATCAAACAATAAGACAATGTTCTTGATACAAATTTATTTGATACGGTAGCTCTAAATACTTGAATATCTACCAATCAATTTTTTGTACCGCTGTGTGCTGAAAGGTATTTAAAAAAAAAAAAGAAAATCATGAAATTACAATAATGTTGGTATTAGCTTGTTACCCTAGACGAGACAAACACTAAACAATAAAATCTGAACGTTTAGAGCATAGAGTATAGAGACGAGAGGATTAAAGAGAAACCAAAGAGACCGGTCCAGTCGAGTGAGTGAGTCACCGTGTAGTGCTAACATATGTCCCTCGTGGCGCCACTTATTAAACAGCTGACATTTAAACCAAGGCTGCATCGTGCAGTTGTTCCGTTAAGTAATAACTTTATTTATTGCTTTTAAAAACTAAGTTGAATCTCTTTAAACTACTTCACAACCGCTGATCAAGATTATAGATTACACTCAACTAAAATATAACGTAGAGAAAACCACAATATCAGACCAACCCCTTTATTTTTTTAATTTTCGAATTTTTAACAATTATAGCTTTCATCTACTTTTTGAACTGTGATCACGCACAAAATCGGCACCTTTTTTTTATTCTCTTTCCTAATTCAGCCCCGTTTAGTGACCCTTCGAGTTATGACAAAGGAATTTACTGGGTTTGTTAGCAGCGGGGACAGTTATATTTCTTTATTGAAATTATTATTTAAGGAAAATAGTGACGTATATTTTAGTCTACGACTTTAACTTTTTAACCCAAAACGCGTTATATCCGTGAAAAAGCGGAGGTCGAACTTATTCCCAATCACAATACTTTTCCAATTACTATATATATATGGTATACACATTTCATATTCAGGGGTTTTAACCACCTAGAAGAATATCTTTTTTTTCAAATGAAACCTATGTGGCCAATATATAATAAACCAATTTTTTTCAGATTCGTTTGTTCACCGTACACCTGACGATTTCATAGAGCGATAAATAAATTACATAACAGCAAATAATTTTCAGTAAGAGTTATTTTTCAGAAATTAATCATAGCTACCCTGTCAATTAACTTATGCTTCCTACGATCGCCATTACAAATAAGTTTCGATCCACAATAGAGCCAGACATTAGAATGGGTTTCACCAGCGTCCAGGAGGTGTAACTTCCTACGCTGAGCCAACGCCCACAAGATCCTTGGTGACATCGATGATGGCAGAGATTTAGGAGGCGTTGGAAGTATGATTCCTGTTTCCGTTATAGCGCTGACATTGTCTGTAGAAAGTGGCCTGTTACGCAACGTCTACTAGCTATTGGCAGCCATCAGGTCTGGGTTAACTCAGCCCCTTAATTCGAGGTAGCGTCTGTAGCAAGTAGGTGAATGCATAGAGTAGATATAAGGTATTTAAATACGAATAATTACTCGGCCATGACGAAAAATTACTATTGTAATCGAATAGTAATTAACTGCTAAGAATTTTGGAACTTGGTTACAGGGTGAATATATTTATCAAACTCCAAGTATACACGGGAACACAAGACACTACCGCTTTCCCGAAAACAGTCAATTTTTGGTGCTTAAAATTGAGAAAATATTACCAGTAGGAACTTACACCGCAGCAATCCATTAACTTTACTTTTTAGCGATTCTGTTTAAATCCAAGTCAAAATTTACTTTAATGTAACCCTGCTACCGTATTGTATATAGTGTATCTAACCTAATTTACAAAAAACCTGCGATTTAAAATAAACTTAAATGCTCAAAATATAAACTCTTAATCATACTTATATGATTAGATTCCTATGAAAATATGATGCGTTTCCTTAATTTCTGTAAGTTATTCACTTTTCCACATAACAGCTATGTAGAAATGATTTCTCGAAACAGATATTAAATAAAATCACCAGCTGAACATTTTAAAAAATCGGAGGGTAAAGATATAAAAAAATAAATAATAATTACGCAAATAAAATAAAATAAAGAAGAGTGAAATTTTATTGTCGTCGAGGAATATTAATTGCTGCTTTGACCCGGTTTCTTGAAAATGTCTCCAAGCGATTGAAAATTTTATTGGTTATTCTTTGAAAGGTTATTTGAATTTTAGAGGAATACTAACATTCATAATAAATGGGAGGTGATTGCGTTCAATTTTGCAATGGTATTTCATTATGTGTAAGTGCAGCTAAATATCACTACAATTAGTGCACACATTTTCTTGTTTTGATGATACGAAGTGCTGTAATATGTAATATATAATCTTTCCAAAGTTTTCCATACACGCTCAACCCCTCTACGAATGTATAAACGACATCTACTATAACTAAGGTTCAGTGGTCATATGAAATGTAAAGTTAAACTTCAACCGAGCTAGAAAAAACAGCTATAGATTGCTAGGTTACAGGCTTTTAATGCATTTTAAACTTAAGACCTCTCTTCTTCTCAGCAAAATAGTTAATCTTTCTTAAAAATTGGTGTCAGAGTGAAAGGAAAATCATGTCAAGTCCGATTTAAACATAAAAAATTAAGTACACCTATTTTAAATACCGTTACAGCGTTGATCATTTACTATGGTAAGCTCTAAACAAAAGTAACAGTTAACAATTATTTTGCTCCTTGAACGACAGAAAACATGTTTACACAGAGTCGATGAATGTTAATAATATTAACTTCAACAATATTTAGACCAAACCTAAATCAATAAGTGTGGCTATGTTATGTGAGGACTAGATAGATGAGGTTACATCCATCAATAGAGTGCTTTAGAAGATTGAAGTTAGGCGGTAAAGTAGTTCGCACTTGATACGACAGAATGATAACATATAAGCACCTCACATTATCAATAACATTACTATTGTTTATGGTGTAGAACTAAAAATGATATAGACTTGAGAAGCTCTAGCAGCGTGCACTAACCCAATGAGATCGATGTATTTTTGTCCCGAGCCTATTTGTGAAGCGATTTGTCATGGCGATATTTGTTTGAAGCTTGTCTTTTCTCTTCGGGCAGCTGTCAGGGGCTCGTCATTCAGTCAAATAGGTTAGGTAAGCTTGATAGAAAACTCTAAACCGTTTAACAAACTAGAGAAATTGGTAGGATGGTTTAAAATAAAACGGTTGAGAATAATATAGAAAAAATAAATAAAATAAGACGTTAACTTTAGACAAAGTTGAGTTCTTCTTATCACAAAATAAGAAAAACTTTATGATTTGGGCTAGGAATTGGACTCAATGGAAAGCTTTAACGCATACAAGATCAAATATACATATAAAGTATATAGTGGTGACCAACTACAATACTACGAGTTCTCGTCCCTCGGTGGTTCCTGGATTTTTTAAAGGGAGTAGAAAATCCTATGCCGTCCCTCGGATAGGACGTACAATGTACTAGCGAAAGATACCTATTCTAGTTATAACTGGGTAGACAAAATTTAGGACTCCCACTGTAGCATTGTCCTATTAGCCTTATTAACATATAGGGACGTTAAACAAACAAAGAAGAAGTCAATAAATTTGATTATTTTTGTTTATTTAAACGATCCCCGAAGAAAGCAGCCATTATTGTTAAGTTATCAGCTGCAGACTCTGTTATAAACGACAGCGGGATGAGGCAGACAGCGGTCAGTGCACCGTATTGTTCGCTAATCTGCTATGGCCCAGCGCTGCTTTGTAATCCGCTCTATCGTCTACCATCTTCTATCTTACCTCCCTTCTCATCCTTATAAATTAATCTCTCCTTCCTTTCCTAATTGAAAAGACATATACAACAAGATACGTTTCGTATATGAAAATATTCAATACGAGTATATAACCTAAATCCCCCCCCCCCCAATAAAACTATATCATGGAGCCCTGATGAAGTGCTAAGTGGAACATGGCTACCGGCGGTACAATTACGTCGTTAGCCTAATCGATTCTAATTGCAATGTATCGATTTTTGGACAGAAACGGTTACCGGTTCTGTTAGGAGGCCCTGCATTAATGCGTTAATTATACACGTTCTTTCCATTAAACCATTAGCAACCTAAATGATTTGCTAATTGTATACGAGTTCAACGGTTCTCAAACTGAGCTTTTATTATAACACATATGCTTTTATTGGTAATTATGATTTAAATCCTATTCAATTCTATGGTAATTCATTCCATTTACTTTTCAACACAAAAGTGTAGAAAGTATTAGAAAAGTTTCTTTTCTAATAGGAAGTGTATTTTAGGAAACCGCAATAATACATCCTAATAATAATATTTATTGTAATAATCGTAAAACTGAAAATTCCATATCAGCCCTCCGGCGACACTTAAAGACTACCCAATAGCAAAATGGAAAATAACAATTAATATAAATACATTAACGCATGTTTACACGGTTGAGTTTTTAGAACCAATCATTGCTTCGATATTTGACCGCCAGGGGCGGATACGATGGGCGAAATAGACCTTTTTCATAGTTGGCTTATCGGTGGGGATGAAAATAATGCATTTTAGGGTAAACCGTACAGTTATTGACACCCTTAAGACTAAATTTGTGTGGTGAAATTTAAAAAAAAAAATTTTTATGAAGGGATTTAATTGAAACTTCCTATAGCTACTCTTTATCTATCATTATAAATACTCAAGAGGTTTTTTTGAGTCAAAAGTTCAATAGTTTTTTACTTTTGTTTACAATATGACAATATTTATTGTTAAAAGTGCAAAAACTAGTTATTGACAGCCTGTGAATTTAATTGTGAAATTTCCCTATGGTTAGTTTGTTAAAGTCTTATTTTATAGATGACTTAGAGGACCCTTCAACCATTAGATTCATGTATATCTTGAAATAAAATTAGGACTTGTTTACTTATTTCTTTATGTTAAAGTTGGGGTGTCAATAACTGTACTGAGTGTCAATAACTGCATGGTTTACCCTACTTATTTACCGGTAAATGAACATAATAATCATCACCGATAATAATGATCTAAAGATTGGTTAAAACACTTAACCGTATATAAGGAGTATTTGCTCCATTTAAATCGACTACAGTGGCCGATTAGCGAGGCAACGTTTGGTTCCAAACATCTTTACAAAAAATCTAACAATCTAACAGTAACAGTGTATACCGGTAGTTTGATATCTTCAAGCTATGTTATTTATAGAAACGAGTGATTTAAAGGAACGATTTCATTTATAAGTGAACATATAAATAATGAGTAACTCATATGTATGCTTCTGTTAAAAAACCAACATATATATTTAACCGTTAAGAACTTTCATACCTCCTTTAATAAGTTTCGCCAAGTGCAACAGCCTTCTACAATAGTTGATTCTATACATCCAATCAATCATGATCTAATGACTTCCAGATGTTCCATACAAATTTTTAAAAAATGTACTATCACTGGCTTCCATGTCATGCTGCATATAGGATAATTACATTAAAATAGTCATTGTGATTTTGGATAATTATCAAGAGATCTGGTAACTAAACTAAACCTTAAATAATAAATAAGAGTTATTAATCGAATTAAACTAAACAGGCATCGATTTCCTACAGACCAACAACAGCAGATAATGCTTCTATTAATGCTGGAAGGTTTCTTTTGAAAGGAGAACCCGACCCCTACAAGAGGCAAGGCATCCGAACTTGAGGTACTGTAAGGGTATCCACTACTTCAGGGAGTGGGTTACCGAACCCTTTGAAACCTCAGGATCAGTGGAACCACCGGCAGGACAATAACTGGCGCTAATGGGAGGAAAAAGATTCGCTTGCATCCTTTGAGTGCTATCGAGTTGCAAATTTTGTGAAGGATGTAATCAGGGCCAAGAATGGATCGGAGGGAGGTAAGAAGGTTGAAAGAGCCACCACATGTAATTGTTCAATCCATAATTATTACAATGATCTAGCCATCGGTTATGTGGTGATTGTGAGTTCAACTATTCGGCATTTAGCTCCCGTCTTCAACCCAAGCCTCAGAAAAACCTCGTATAGCCGAACTAGGCAAATGGTGAAAAGAAAAAATCGAGACGTAGAAACAAAGTTAAAATAACAACTATGCGTTCGTCATCAAGATACCTCGCAGCATCTTTTATCTCATTGCAATGCGTCCTTAATGCATTTAAAATAGCAAATAGACCTCTTATCTCTAACGATAGCTCAACTGAAGACAGGGTGCCTAACAATATTTATTTATTGCATGTTTTAAATAATTATAATGGAAGAGAAAACATTGAACCACGGCCGGGAATCGAACCAATATCCTCTGCATATCTTACCACTGAGCTAACCTTGGGGCCATTCCAGACCACTTAAACCTTAACTCTCCACTGATCCCAACAGTCAGGTCCCGCCACATTGCAGCGTAGTGACCGTAGGGCTGGAGAAATATTTTTATAGATGTTTAGTAGAGAGATATTAGAAGAGCTCCAATACAATGTGTTTTTTTTTTATTTTAGAAGGATTTCTTAATATGGTAAAATATTAACAACGAGATCGCTCCATCCTGACGTTCTAGATATGTCATCAGTAGAGATATGATAGAATTAATCAACATTCCAAGTTGCTTCTACTTACACTTCATTAGAGAGAATGATACTATCTATTTAATGAAAGGGTTATCTAATGAAGATATCAAGCAATCACTACCACCAACGACCGATATATAGATTACTCTCAACAACATCAACAACAAGAAGGATAATGGAGACAGGAGACAGACAGTAGAGGCCTGGGATGGAGGACAATGTGGGGAGGATGAGCCCATATCCTGCCACCGCCTAGGTCCCACGCCAGTAGCGGCCCTCTTCCTCTCTCACCTCTACCACCGAACCATCTCTCAGCATTATATATATATATAACTATATGAAACACAAAAGTTTTTTTTTACCCATAGCACCCCACCTGAAACTTCATTTTCAATTTTTTATTTTTTCCATGTTACCTTAGGATCTAATCTATGTAAGAAATGCGTTAAACATTATTTTATGCATCATGTCTGACCGCGAGTAGCTATCTTCCAAAAAAATAATTTTGTTTTATGGTGCGTAAACGTATATTGGACACATAAGGAAAAACTATGTCAAACAACAAAGCTGAGCCTAAGAATAAGTCTAACGCAAGACTAAATATTACGATTATGAGGTTATTACATCATTGTATGTGGGGTCACCTGTGGTGCAGTGGTTAGCATGGCAACGTACAATACTAAAGATCGCGGGTTCGCGCCCCGTGGATTTTTTAAAGGAAGTAAAAATACTTAGCTATGCCGTCCCTCGGATAGGACGTATTATGGGGGTCCCGAGCCTGTACGATGTCAGGAACTCGTTAAAGATCCCTGTCCTAATTATACCTGGATAGGCAAAATTTAGTACTCCCACTGTAGCATCGTCCGATTAGCCTTAGTAGCATAAAAATGGACGTTAAACAAACAAACATCATTGTATGTAGAATTTGACAAAAAAGTCTGTTGAAAAAGCTAGTTGTATTTTTAAATACTTTTTGAAAAGTTCACTTAATGTCGCTTACGTTAGCCTGGCTTACATCTACGAATCGGGGACTTGGGTTGACAAATCGGCTATACTAACCACCTCTACCAAAGCATATCTATTTTAAACAGTAATCAAGATATTGACAACACCTTCTCTGTAAACTCTTCAGTAAAAGAGTTAAATACTCGATTGCGGTTATCGAGGTTCTATTATATTATTACTTTATATTGTAACGTTAAATCGATATGCAAATAAAAAAAAACATATGGTGTAAACTCCCAGACCGTGTGTTGGAACAAAATAAGCGGTTGGAACAAACAGTCCACATTGTTCTGGAAAACTGCAGACCTGACCATATACGATTACATATATGGAGCGAGTGACTGGACGAGTTAGTCTAAGTTTAAGTCTGTGTCTTGACTGTGAAGCTCAAGTCATATGATTGTGTGTTATAACGTTATCAATTTTATAACCTGCTCGGAAATTTAAGTTTTATTAATTCGTTTGCATTGATATCTGTATACATATTTTTGTTGAATAAATATTTCTTAACCAACATAAGTGTTACAATATTATTGATATCGGGGGGGGGGGGGCTCCTGGTCCCCAACTTTATATTCTCCTCCCTCGCACAATTTTACCATAATATAGCTTAAGATGGGTCCAGAACGGAAGGAAGATGACATGGACCGCAACAGATGTGACACTTTCCCTACCTTTGCAGTTTGCCAACCTGTTCGACCTTCCTCTTCTCTCCCATTTCGTACACGACCAGCCTTTACTCACACACCCCGAACAGACCTGACGTGGTTCTTTTCAAAGATTTGGGTCATCAATTCAAAGCGTAATTTCGATTCGCTAATCGGCCATAGCTAGCTCGCTAATATATCTATCTCATCGAAACATATCAATCATACTTGCTCGGCTCGGCAGTCAAATGCTACTTAAGTCACATTCTGATGATAATCGATTAACTGATTGAGTGATGCAATACATTGAGAAGCTCCACTATAATGTGAATTTGTTCTAAATTATTTCATGCCAAAGAAATTCACACTGTTTTTGAAGGTATTCTCATGCTTATTTTCACCTAGATATAAGACAAATGCGGCGGCACTACAAGGATAGTGATCCTAGTCCCCAGATAGTATAATGGTGGGGGGGGATAACACCCTTTTTATTGAATTTTAGAAATAATACCCTCTACATTTATCAAATTCAAAATGTACTATTATTTATTTGAAAATAATTTTTTTTTTTTTTATGCCACGAGAGCTAATAAACGGGACGGGTTATCTACGGGTAACCAACCTCTTCTACTCCATGGCAAGCCCTTGAGTCTATTCAGTGAGGCCGTCACCGAACAGAATCGAGCGGGCTTGGGCGGGATTCGAACCCGCACCGCCAGGGTGGGAGTCGGAGACGCTATACCCTCGGCCACGCCACGGCCCTAAAAGTACTGTTTAAAATTTAAATTTAATTCAGTGATTTTAGTGAGAAAAGATTTTTTTTTTTTGTTGCCTGGAGATGGGCTTCAGCCCCCAAACCCCTTAGTTGCGCTAGTGAGATCATGATGTTTTTGTTGACGTTTGATGATCTTTGTAGGTTTGGTTCGGATACAAAAAAAAAAAAAAAAAAACAAAAAAAAAAAAGCAACGAACGATAGTGGTAATTTGTATTTTAATTAATATCATCTTAGATGTGAAATGACCTATAGAATGGAAAGTTGCGCTAGGAATAACAGATACTCATGACATATTTACAGGGTTAAAATTTTTAGAACGAAGATTTGAACTAAACGTAGTTTCGCTGTTTGACAGCCAGGGAAGTAATATGTAGACCTATTTACAATTTTTTTTTTTATTCTTATTATGATGATGATTCTTATTAAACGGTTAATTAGTTAAATAAAACATTTTCATCCCAATGTTCGAAACTTTCTTCGAAAGACAAAACGTGAACAGTCCTTAACGTTTGAGCACAGGCAATCATAAACAAATGAGTGTAAATATAAAATGGTGAACCTTTTCGAAGCCATGAATCATTTATTTAATATAATTACGACAAATATTTTTGTAATCATGTAATAAATTGGTATTTATAATACACAAAAAAAAAAAAAAGAACCTCATAAACTTTTGAATTATACGACTACAACGTTTATAGTCTTAGTGCAACAGAAAGTTCTTCAAGGTAATAAGTTCCCCTTTTCATTAAAAATTAAATTGAAATTAATTAATAATTACATTTTGTAAAGCATATAATGGACTGGATAAAAAACCCACAATCGATCAATTTTTAGACAGAATAATGAAAAAAAAGTCTATTAATTTATATTTTATTAATTATTTTTAAAACCTCATGGAAATAAGGTCAAAGAAAAAAGAAAATGAGTTTTTTTTTTCAAGCATTAATTATTTAGACAATTAATATTTTTTACTTGAACTCGTTTCCTGTTATACTCAATAGGCTATGAAAGACGTCACCTAGCAACCAGCTTCATAAACAAATGTGTATAAAATATTTTACTTCGAGCACATTCCGATGGATTATGAAACCGAAGCGACATTGTTTTAGATAAAGACAATAGAAGTAACAAACCTTGGATAGGTATTGAGCAATATAAAGAAGGCAAAAACTCGGAATCCGTTAAAATGATAATTTAAATCTTTTGATGTATATTCAATGTGATAGTTTTTTTTTTTTTTCCATAAATACATGACGAATTTTTGAATATGATGATTAAATATTATTTTTTAAAGACTTCGAATATAGAAAGTTCATTTTAAATTTTAATTTTCAACATTAATATAAAATAGAGATGTGGCGAACCGGTAGGAGCTAGTTAGAATGAATGCACCATGATAAATATATTTACTGTTATCTTGTGCTAAATTGAAATATACAAAGATAATCTGTTAATTAGATGCGAAGAGCTTTATCTCTTCAATTAACTTAGAAATGCAATGAGTATTGACGCATTGAGGAATGTGGATGATACATATAATCTTAAGAGATAACATAACGTCTAGTTGTCATCAATATCTTTAATATTGAAAATAAGCGGAAAACATTGTAGTTAAGTAATGAAATCAACAAACGTTCTAAAACCCGGTAGCTTTCGACGAAGTTAAAACTTTTCAAACCTTATTTATATATTAAAAAAAAGAATGTATTTAAAAAATAAAATAAAAATAATCCAAAGATATATACACGGATCGTTAAGCGTTGATGACTTAATATTCTACCACAAACAAACCATAATTTAAAGATTCGAAGACTATAAACATTCTTTTTCAATTATAACCTTTTTTTCGAACTTGAAACTGATTTTATACATGATGAAAATATCATAAGAAAAAATACTTACATTTGCTTAAATATGAAATATTTTCGAACTGAGTTATGATAGGGTAAACCATACAGTTATTGACACTCTGTACAATTATTGACATCCCAACTTTAACTTAAAGAAATAAGTAAACAAGTCATAATTTTATTTCAAGATATACATGAATCTAATGTTTGAAGGGTCCTCTAAGTCATCTATAAAGTAAGACTTTAATAAACTAACCATAGGGAAGATTTGACAAATAAATCCACAGGGTGTCAAAACTAGTTTTTGCACTTTTAACAATAAATTTTGTCTTATGGTAAAACTATTGAATTTTTGATCCAAAAAAACCTCTTGAGTCTTTATAAGGATAGATAAAGAGGAGCTAAAGTAAGTTTAAATTTGATCCTTTCATAAAAAGTATTTTTTTTAATTTCACCACAGAAATGTAGTCTTAAGGGTGTCAATAACTGTACGGTTTCCCTACTATGTTTAAAAAATAAATAATAATAAATGACATTTTAAAAAAGTCAGATAAACCAAAATTATCATTTAGGAACTTGCCTATCGATGGGGCATTCATAAATAATTTACAGAGCATGATTGTTTTAAGATGTATTTCAAACAACAGCAACACAGATGAGAGAGAATATAAAATTTACATAGAAACGCCGGTAAACAAATATAATATGTCTCGTATAATAATGCGATTGCTTTTATAACCGCAACCTCAACCATTTTCCCCTGCAATCAACTATGAACAACCAATCCTCTGCCACAGTGAATAACTTCTTAAAGTTTTTATTTTATGAACTTATATTAATGTATAAAGTAAGGATAGGATGGTAAATTATCAGGATTTTCAGTCAAGCGTTTTTTATTTGGAAAGTAGGATTTAAAGGGAGACACCTCTGTACTCCTCCGGGCTCAACAAGTCCTGATGAAGATCCACATTGGAGAATTTGGGAGCGAAAGCTTTAAAAAAAAACAAAAAAAAAAAAACTTTTTGCTGAAAATCCTGATCATTAATCAAACTATCTTATTTCATTTTGAAATTTAAGGGTATAAAATTTTAAATTTATCTTCTTACATCTGGACCGAGAAGGTGAAACTCAAAAGATGAGAAGAAAATACAGTAGAGTCTCGGTAATCCGAACTAATGATTGCACACACTGATACGGATTAGCGAAAATTCGGATTAGTGGAACATGGAAAAAAAAAGTACATATAAAGATTATACATATGCATTTGTATGTATATATTTAAAAACTGAACAACAATGCTGAACAATGAACGATAAACAATGAAAGAAAACAGAAACTAAATGTATATTAACTTTTCTATTAATCAAATATATTTTATAATGCTAGAGATTACACTTAATGATACAGGACTACATCATAATGATAAACTAATGGTTTATTTTTTAAAATAGTAGTTCATTATCGTTTTCTTTTTTGATTGCGCACTTCCGAGAAAATTAAATAGCAATGGATAAAGTTCAGTTCTGAGAAGTGGCGAGTCTACATTTCCCTCCTGTGTTTTGGATTCTAAGGAAAACCCGACAAAAGATCTATGTCACGAATATTTTTTTTTTTACAATTAAAAAAAAATAAACCTGATACCGGTTCGGATTACTGGGAATTCGGATTAGAGTGGGTTCGGATTACAGAGACTCTACTGTACTTCAATAGTTACAGGGTGTAAAAAACAGTCTGGACACTAAGAGAATAAAATGAACTACAAAGAAAGACAAAACTTGCTGGCAGCCGATAAATATTAATCCAAACAGAACAATGAGTTATAAGATCGTTAGAAATAAAATTTGATCAATAAGGTTATTTATTTATTTTAGTGAACGATTTCAATTGTAGTGTCGTTAATCTTCGGGCTAAAAGAGTTATAAAGAAGATACTGGAGTACTCTTCATTTTAAAAGCTACTAATCTCTTATCATCCCGTATACCTCAAGAGTCACTTTAAATCCTACAGCAACGAGGGGCTCTTCCTCATTCTATTCTTTGTGCTCTGAATATAAACGTTTGTTTTAACGTCACTTTATGCCACTAAGGCTAATCGGACGATGCTACAGTGGGAGTCCTAAATTTTGTCTATCCTATTATATAATTAGGATAGGGATCTTTAACGAGTACCTGACACAGTACAGGCTCGGGACCTCCACTTTACGTCCTATCCGAGGGACGGCATGGCTAAGGATTTTTTAGTCCCATTAAAAAATCCTAGGGCCACCGCTGTGCGCGAACCTGCAACTTTTAGTATTGTAGGTTGCCATGCTATCCACTATACCACAGGTTACCCCATATAAAAAGTTATTGTTGAATCGAAAAGTTCGTTAACGAGTACAATAAATAAATAGATCAATATATTTTTATTTTATTTTAACTTTTAAGACCAGCTCCCAATACAATCTTCTGCTCGAAAAATGATACAGATACACATTTGAAAATTTTCAAAAGTGAAAAAAACCAACACGAAAACATAGCTAGAAACATATTTTGGCTACTTTCACCATCTCTGCTCTCAATCCGCCAACTCGAGAAATAAATCAGACAATTAAAAAAAAAGTTATGACAGCTACAATATAATTATATTAGGCATAATAACTAGGCTAGATGACAGGCTAATCCAATTAGACATCAAGCAAATAATTAGTGTAAGTGCCGCATATAATATGAGTATGTGTGTGTAGCAGAGGATTGGACTAGATGTTAAGATGCCTTCACTAATTGGATCATATATCATAGTTCTGCCACTACACACCACACAGTTTCCCACTCCCAGGGCAAACTATCTTGATCAAATGTAGGCTACTAATCTAAATCAAAGTCTAAATTATCATATTCCAACAGTCCCAACACTGTAAATACAAAATAATAGAACAATTTAATGTTATTAGGAGAACGTTTATTAAATCGATCATTTCGAAAAGAGGTCATGGATTATGGACATCTCTCGACAGGATTATGGATTTTTTAGGGATATCATTTTATACTCTAAAAATAAAAAATAAAAAAATAAAAAGTCACCTGTGGTGTAGTGGTTAGCATAGAAACTTACTATGATTACTAAAGTTCGCGGGCTCGCGTCCCGAGGTGGCCATATGATTTTTAATGGGAGTAAAAAATCCTTGTCTATGCCGTCCCTCGGATAGGATGTAAGATGAAGGACAGGTACTCGTTAAAGATCTCTATCCTAATTATATCTAGATAAGAAAAATTTAGGGCTCTCACTGTAGCATCTTCCGATTAGCCTTAGTGACATAAAGTGACGTTAAAACTAACAAAAACACCATGTCCATTCTATTAATGAATTAATTATTCCCGTTCAATTTTAAGACCAAGATAAATATATATTAAATTTGTCTATTCGTTACATGTGAAGAGAACTGAGGCATCTTGATGAACAGGATTTAAATTGACATTGACGATGATAAAAGTCCTGAGGAATATGGTATAAGTCCATCCAAAATAATTAATCAAATAATTACAACTTTTACTTTCTGTAGTTAAAAATTATTTTATCTGAGTGAAATCTATATCTACCATAAGATACAAGTTTCTATCAAAATGAAATAAATTAGTAAACACCTAATAATCATAAATTGAATAAAAATAAAAAGGATACTTTAAAACTGCAGTAAGCAGCAAAAAAATACAACTTAATGGTACAAATAAACATAAACTTGAATATAGGCGCAGTGTAATTACAATATATAATTACAATACATATTATCATATTTTGTCAAGAAAATGAAAAATAAATAAATATTTCTAACACAACAATCAGCCATTTTAGTTGCTGAGTGTTTCTCAGGGTAAGTAAATAACTAATGAAGCTTTAAGATTCAAAAATTGATGCACAAAAAAAAATACAGAAGGTAGTTAAACTTACTAGATGCCTAAATTTAGATACTTTTGCTTTCTTTGAAACCCATTAATCAATTTGCTATACAATAATTCACTATCATGACCAAGCTGTCACCTATAGATAAGAAAAGTAAACAAATGACCCACCATTGATAAGGATACAGTTGGTTGGGAGGGTCAGGGAGCTGTGTATATGATTATTATTATTTATATTATTATTATTATTACTATTATATAAATTACTATTACACTGACCTGACTTGTAGCGGACAGGCAGAGCCGCCTGGACGGAGCCAGGAGCACTCCCGACATTTCCCGACGCTAAGATCTTTGCCAGCTCTCTATACTATTACTATTGTTATATTACTGCTCCTAGTAATTACTAACGCTACTATATCTACTACTAATAGATATTACTACTACTCCACAGGACACATAGCACAGCGGACGGTCAGCATAGCACTGCTCCAGGCAGCCACTGGTGGGCCTTCATCCACTCCCACCGCTGGCTTGGAGGCTACGTGGGAGGGACAGCCTAGTGAGTGAGTCGTTACCGACCGTAAATAATTATTGATAATAAATAATAATTCACCAGCTGCCACTTCGCAAGTCCGGATAAGTCTTATCTTGCATATAAAAATGCAGGGGTCCTAGGGTTGTAGGATAGGAATTTTGAAAAGTAGTCGATGGATAAATCTGATGGATAATAATGTTATAAAGAAAAGAGAAAATATTTTTCTCTTACCCTTCGGTTTTTCATGTATCAATTTTGTGCATTATCAAGCAGATGGGACAAAGATAATTTATAGTTTTTCTCACATTTGTTTAAATTATTTAAATATATCTCATTCATTATAAAAATAATGTCAATTTTTAGTTAAAGAAAGGAGAGTGTTAATAATTAACAATTATTCAATTCTTGAAAGTTAATCATAGTTAATTGCGCGCACCGCATCCGATTTTTATATTCTCTCTCTTATATTTATATTTATAAGTTGTGTATTATGGCATCATATGTGGTGCATGGATAAATCGGAAACTGTTACATAATTTTATCTAGTGCCCTTCTTGGACATAGTTATTTAGTTATTTTTTTTTTGTATACAAGTTAGTTTCAATCTGTAATTTGTATAATAATATAAGCATTATAGTTTATATTTGAACAAACTTCCAAAACCATTTTTTTTTTTTTTTTTAATTCCAAAAGGCAACCCTCATGGTTCTTTAAAAAATATAAATATTATTTGAGCACATGGCGACTAAGAGTGGAAATTTAAAAGTTAAGAAAAATTTGTTCACAAGATAAAAAATTTTGACATACCTTACTCAAGTTTTGAACTAGTTTTGGGGATATATTTCAAAAAGTATTTGTAGAAAGATCTAAAGAATAATTAAAAATATTTATAAGTGTGGGTCACATATAAATATTTGTAATTATAGTAAGAGGGCTATTATATAAATATTATGTATATTAATTGTTATTATATTATATTGTATGAGGGCTATTATATTATATATGTATTTAGATATTAATGATAATAATTAGGTGCCCAAATAGATAATTGAATATTTGAGTTAGTATAAAATGCTAAGTAATAACATAGGGCCAAACTTTGTACCCTAAGCCCTCCTTATCGCCCTAGTTCTGAGAAGGCCCCACTCTAGCCCCAGTCTTAGAAGTCTTAGAGAGAATCTTCATCTATGTAGACGTATTGCAGCCCGGCACCCCACTTCCTATATTAATCAGGCCTGTATTTTAATAGTAATTAGATATATTTCTCTATATGTATATATGTATATATGTATATATTATCACCAATAATAATTCACTTCCACTGCGTAATTCTGTATTATTGCTTGTCCCAATTGTTTGATATTACTAAGATCCACGGACCATTTTTAATTAACCCTAATATAATTAATTTAGATAAACAAGGGACATCGCAGTTTATATCTAAAAAAAACTTCAAAAACCTTTGTTTTTTTCTTCTTTTTTTTTTAAATTCGAAAAGACAACCCTCATGATACCTTAAAAAATATAAATGTTATTTGAGCGAATGGCGACTAAGAGTGGAAATTTAAAAGTTAAGAAAAATTAGTTTACAAGATAAAAAATTTTGACATACTTTACTCACGTTTTGAACAAGTTTTGGGAATATATTTCAAAAAGTATTGGATGTTTAAAAATAATTCATTCATAATTAATTAAATAAATCATTATTAATTTATAATGAATATTTCATTCATTATAAAAATAGTTTCCATTTTCAGTTTAACAAAGGAGAGTGTTAAGTGAAAGTTAATCATAGTTAATTGCGCGCACCGCATCAGATTTTTTTATTCTCTGTCTCTTATGTTTATATTTGTAAGTTGTCTATTAAGCCATCTCATAAATTAGAATGTTCGTTATCTCAAAACTCGAAAAATAGTGCATAGATAAATAAATAAATAGTTCATTTTTTTTTTTTTTAGTTTCAATCTGTAATTTGTATATTAATATATGTATTATAGTTTATATTTTAACAAACTTCCAAAACCATTTTTTTTTTTAATTCCAAAAGGCAACCCTCATGATTCTTTAAAAAATATAAATATTATTTGAGCACATGGCGGCTAAGAGTGGAAATTTTAAAGTGAAGAAACAATTTTTTCACAAGATAAAAAATGTTGACATACTTTAATCACGTTTTGAAGTAGTTTTGGGGATATATTTCAAAAAGTATTTGATGTAGAAAGATCAAAAGAATTTTTAAAAAACTAATACCATATTTTTTTTTTTAATTCAGAAAAACCACCCTTATTGTGTGGGTTGGCCATCCCTATATTATTCTCGCTAAAGATGTGCTAAATTTTAAAGTGGAGTGGCAGTGGGTTCAAAGGATTAAAAAAATGTTGACATATAAATAGGTACGTTTTGTGTGTGTATATTTATGTCAACATTTCTTGTCTTTCTTGAAAAAAAAGAAAAAAAAATTGCCCAAAATAAAGTAAGCCAATGAGAGAAAGACAGCAATGAAGATAGAACATTTCTCCTAAATGATGTAATAAACAATTGACTAAAAAAACAATAATAGATAATATAAAGCTACAAAGGAGGGGATGCTGCCAAAAATGCTAAAGAATAAACACCATCATTACCCGACGTCGCATTGGCACCGGACTACCTCAGAGGCCAGGGAATATCCTACATCATAAATTGTTGCATTGTTTTGATGAGTGTATGAAGGGTGGTCTAGGAACGAGATCTAGGAACTGGTCCAAAGGCTACAACTATAACATTATCAACAGCTATATTTAGAGAGAAATGACATTGATATAGCCATCTTTTGGAGAAGTTAATACTTGATACTATTCCGGGGTTAAATAATTTTTATTAGAAGAAAATAACACTTCAAAATGTTAGACAGACAATAAAAACTCAAATAATTAACAGAGTTACAAAAGCATCAACTTGTAACGACAATCTAACACCAAAGAAACCACAACACGATTTCTTTTTTGGAAACCACAAGGTTTCCTCATACCATCATATCCTGAAATATTGCCTCCTAAATATGGTTAACCTCGAAATTAACTATTTTTTTTATTCATCCATTAAATCCATATTTTAAATATATAAATAATATTCATATTATTTAATGGATAGATAAATATAATTTCTTAATACCAGTTATTTTTAAATATGAATATCAACACTGATATGAGTTTAAATAAGGAGTTTTCAAGTTAAGGAGGTTTCAAAAAGTATCAATTGGTAACGACACAGTAACATAAAAGTAACCATATGATTAGATCTTCAGAGCAAGACTAACTCTCCAGTCCATCGCTCCTCATATTTAGTCTGAATTAGAACAGTCTAGAAGGTTCCTGATAAGCGTAGAAGATTCTCGAACAGTCAATAACATGTACCAGAACAGTTTGTAACTGTTCCAAACAAATTCTAGAACTCTTTTCAATAATGTTCTTTTTTTTTTTAGAAATAATTCAAGGAAGTATTATATTTATACTATACTTAACTCCCATATTTATATAAATGACATTGGTTTTATGTATGAAACTGTTTCTTCAAAGTGGGTTTTAAAGATAAATATTTATTTTTAAAATCTAGTGAAAATAATGTCACAGGCAATATCATAAAAAAAAAAAAAAATTGACAGAGATGTATGTGAATTGACAACTTTCTTCATAAAACATAATCAATGTCTTCTTAAAGAAGATTAAAATCAATATATAAATCTCCTTCCACTCAAAGTAGACTTTTTTTTTTAACAGATTTTATAGATTATACTAGAACGTTTTCTAGTATAGTATTACGTCAAGCGGTCACATTACAATTATTTTAATTTATTTTATTATAATTTTAATTGTATTCTTGAAAAAAATCGTATCTAAGGTCCTCAAAAAGGAAGTTAACCTACAGCACTTTACACTCCCTCTCTTCTCTCTCTCTAATATACACATACACACACACACAAACACACACACACACACACACACACACACACACACACACACACACACACACACACACATATAGTTATATATATCATAGATAAAGTATTGCGCTGATATATCGGAAGGAACAAAAAAAAAACGAAACAAGTAAGATCCAGGCCCGATCCAACATACATATATTAGCTAGGACGTGCCCTGTCAACCTGCCAACTGCTGCCATCTATCCATCACCTGGGGAAACACTTCACTCGATTAGCTTTATATTAAACATCACCACTATCATTGTAAGCGATTTCAAGTCACTACAGCGGCTTTTTGGGAATTATTAGAATAATAGATCTCAGCGTTCTATGCCAAGTATAATATTAATGAGTGAAAAATAGCATTATAAAAACCGATCAACAAGTTATAAGAATATAATACATGATTAAGTGGATGCCAGGAGGGGAAAAAAACAACAAAAAAAAATTGAAATTTACAAGGGGACACGAATAAGTGAATACAATATTCTGTCGCCAAGATCTAGAAGTGCCAAATATGAAAACGGCTAATTTCCAGGAGAAAAAAACAAAAACAAAAACTACAATGGTGAACCTTCTTCTATATTTCTGTAATTTTACTAAGGATGGTAACATTAAAATTTTAACACTGTACCTGACGGACACTGTAAAAAAAAATTATTACATTCGACAATTTCACGTTATATATATATATATATATATATATATATATATTTTTTATTTTTAAGAAAATATATTAAACATTTATTAGTGGTTAGATGGTTCAGTAATATATTTCGATTTTATGAGTTATTATTCAGAAGAAATTATGAAAATTTCGAAGCCATAACCCATGGATGAATTATTAATGAAGATTTGACATATATTAAAAAACAAAAAAAAAAAAAAAACAATATGAATTACAAACCAAAATAAAATATACATCCTTGAGGTAAGATATTGTTAGCAAGTAGGTTTAATGTAAATTAAATCATTTTAGAAAGTGGTATGAGCAATTAAAAACCTTTCCCACTGCGGCTAACTAATTAACCCACTTGGGTGAGAGCCTTGGTCTGCTTAAAGCGTGGTTACTCAGCTATTATCAGTACAACCACGTTAATCCGGCCCTCGTTAATTCGGATCGACGGATTATCCGGACTAGATTTGCAGACATTTTTATTTTGTCCGAAGTTCTCACATTAGAAAATGTGAGACTTTAAACACTGATAGCAAGAGTGTAGTTATGTACTAAAAATGGATACAAATGCTAAACTGGTATGAAACAAAAGACAGAGCATGAATTCTTTGAAATGAAATAATGTGAACATGTTTATTTGATTTTTGATATAAGTATTTTCAAACTATTTTATGTAATTTTAGATAATTTTATTTATTTTTTTTATCGCAATAAATTCAAACCCGCTTTGAATTTTAATATACATATTTTCAAATTTGGTTATTGGAATTATGAAATTGGAGGGTTATTTTGAAATTTGATTATTATGAAATTTTAGGATTATTTAGTTTTCATTGCTCATATTCTCGGCGGATAATCCGGATTTACGATAATTGTACCGTTGGTCACAGTTAGTCCGGATAAACGAGGTTGTATTGTATAGTATAGGAGAGGGCAATATTGACGTGGAAGATGGAGGAGGTATATTTGATGATAAAGGGGTGTACTGTTTGTATAGGGGCTATAGTGATGACGTCATGTAGGCAGTGTCCAATATACTCCTACATGGCCTATCACATCACAGGTCACAAAGCCGGGGGCCAATCAGGTACCGTGTTACAATCGAGGACACGTGTACTATACAGCGCTGAGTGACGTGCAATAAATGGAATCCTTTTACTCCGACAAATATTTATAGATTTTTTTAAGACGAAATAACAATTTTTTTTTTTAGTTCCAGGTAACTCGGTAGGTATGTACTGACCTGTATGCTAAATATTTATAATAATAATACAGTTAATTTCCTTACACCATCAACGATCAAACCATTAGATCAAGAGATTTGAAATTGATCTCTGTATGTATGTTTTAATGTTAGAATAGAACTAACAGCCATGAATAGACTTTTTTATTTAAAGAATAACGTTTTGTAATTCTGCAAAAATTATTTTTAAAATAATAGTATAGTTCACTTAATGGGGATTTTTCTCATTCCACCGTACCCTAAAATGTTGCCTCGGAGGTATGGTTAAGCTCGAAATTCACTATTTTTATATTCATATCCATCAAATCCATATTCTGAATATATTAATCATATTCATATTATGGAATGAATGAATTAATATATGGATATCAATTCTTAATGCAAGTAATATTTAAATATTAATAGTACTTAATATTTTTATAAAACATTAAAAATATAAACAAAAGATTCTTAAGCACATTGGCAGAACTGAAAAGGTACGATTTTTGCCTTTAAATTAATTGACATGTAGACATAAAATTAATTATTTAAAATTTTTCTACAATAAACTTCTTCAAATATAGACACTCTGGTCTTAAAGAAAGATTTTTTTTTTAATTGCATTTATTGTTATCAAATGTCATAAAATCAATACTTCGAGCGAATGAGAAAAGAAATTCGTGATTTGTGGAAGTTTTAAATACAATCTTGTCTTCCTTTCAAATTTCGAAGTTTAATTTACGTGCTCGGGTAAACGTAAGGACAGTAAATATTAAAACTACATATCATATGCTTGTTACTAGGTGATCATTGTAACATATAATACTTCATTTCATCGTATCTTACGTCAGTTTGATAATACCTTTCATAAAAACTCGAAAAACATTGTGAACGCTTTGCTGTTGTATATATTTCCTACCCTGTATAGCCAATATCACATTTTTGGAATAGAAGAAAATACATGAGGTATGCAGATGCAAAAAGTACATCCAAATTTTAAATTTTCATGAAACTTAGGTGATTGTTTTTTTTTTTTTTTTTTTAACCGACTTCGAACGAAAGATTACTCAGAGATGGATGGACCAATTGGAACGAAATCTTGTAGAGTATTTTCCCAAGGTGGTCCCATTTAAACCTTTTTGGGGTTCCTAATCTATTTGAGAAGTTATCGGGAAAAAACATGAAAATAATTATTTAATTATCGCTCAAATTGTTTACTTATTGGAAAAACATATGCCATATATAACATAAGGTATGGTCCAACAAGCTATTAAAACTAATTGATAACTAACAAACCCAAATATTGTATTACTGCTGGATGAATCAAATGGGAAAACCAACCAATCAAATTCAGAATCAAAAGAGTGGGGGAGAACATGAGCAGTCTGTTAGTTATCGATGTATTTTACGTGCTTGTTGGAACAAACCTATACATAACCTTAACTAATTTTTCAACATTAGATTTAAATGAAGATATAAATATCAGCAGAATATAATATCGCTGTCTTTTTCTGTAGCGATATTAGCATAAATAATAGATAGATGTATATTCACCGATAACAGTAAACCTTCTTAATTTAAATCTAATCAACGGTTGGACACCATAATCATAAAACAATAAAATTCGTGGAATTCCAAGAAAGATTGAGTATTTAATCGGTAATCGTTTTAAAGCAGAATTTAAGACTTCTTCAAGTTCCCGAAGGATCGTTTAAATTTAAAATCGTAGCTATTATTGATTTAAATTAGATTTTGATTTCTATCTTTTATTGACTATGCACATTAAAAAAGAATACAATAATTCCTGGAAAAGCTCATTTTCAGTTGACTTAATAAAGGATTCAGATACCTCTGTCTTCTTCCGGATACACTCGGTTACTGTTGAATATCTTGCCGGAGGTCTTGTGCCGATCCTTTAAGGGTGACACTTCTGTTATGTTATCCGGATTACTAGTATTGGTTTTTAAATTTGCTTCTACAACTATCGAGGCTTTTGCTGGTGTTCATGCATCAATAAAAACTACAAAATAAAACTTGATAACTACCCGAAAACAACCTCATTGTACGAGTATGAAAGTCCCCTCAGCAAAAATTTGGCAGTCATGGAAATGATTGTTAAAAATGATGATAAATGCTACGCCACTAGAATTGAAGCAACATTGTTTAGCAATTTGTTTTCTGAATAATGTTTTATTACGAAGGATATAATTCATAGTACTTCGGTAATAAATTTAGTCAAACATTCATCGAAAAGAATTACGAACATAATTGAATCAACCTTTGGAATTAAGTCAGTAGTCTAATACGGAGAATAATAATATCCTTCATAATAAAAAATTAACCATATGTGAGTCCCAAACCCTGTTGCTTCTATCCTAGCGGGGCAGTCTTTTTGATATCGATAAATTTTATGGTTGCCCCTTTTTTTGCAGGGACTTCTATCCAATGATGTAATCCAATGAAGTCGTGTATAATATCGCCATAGTTTTCAGAAGGATATTCAAGCAATCAAAATTTAAAAATTACTTTCAAATTTACTATAGGTCATATTAGCATCCTCATCGATTCTCTATTAACGATATCATGTCTAAAACCGGCCAAAATCTCGACTGTTCAGAGACTTATCTACTTCATCTTGGAATGGCCGGATTTATGTATATTTAACTCAACACATCTCGGAACACTGATTCTCTACGTAAATGACAAGTACTGACGACATTTAGCAAAGGAAAAATATTGTCATTGTGGAAAAACATTTTATGTGTTCCCTCCCCAATTGAACATTGATCTTTTTAAAAAAAAAAAAAATCCATTTATAATCATAAAAAGTAGTGTGTTGAAAGTTGTATAATACACGCACCGCTTTCCCACTTTTCTGTGTGTATTCATAAAATTGAAAAGGTAAAGTGTATTTCATAATAATTTTATACAATTATTGTATAATAAAAAGACCTGGGAAAGACAAACGCGGTAGAGCGTAAAAAGATTTCAAAATTTTTAAACCAACGTTTATTTTATCAACGACCAATGACCAACGAATTTTTTAAACCAACTTACGGTTTTCTACATTAGTTATCTTCTCCAACTAAAAATTGTGAAATAAAAAACATTTTATAAAAAAATATAAAACCGATTTCGAAACCTAGGAACCAGTAAAAATAAATTCACTGAAAAGTATGAAATAATTACCTTCTGATTTTTATGAATACACAGCAAAATTGAAAATGGTATAAAAAGTGGAAAAGTGCAATAAGACGAATAATTTTATTTTGATTTGTACAAATACATAGTAATTGTTAATAAAAATTATTAAATTTAAATATTAAATACTATGTTCAATACAACACAATCTTTTCGGAGGCGGCGCAAAATTTAAAATTTTTTACACTAGACATTATGAAAATCTTCTAAATGGATCTTCTCTTCCCAGCTATTGATTTCAATGCCTGCTAATGGAATTGTATCAGTAACATGTTATTTCTATTTTGCGCCGCCTCCGAAAAGATTGTGTTGTATTGAACATAGTATTTAATATTTAAATTTAATAATTTTTATTAATAATTAGTGTGTATTTGTACAAATCAAAATAAAATTGTTCGTCTTATTGCACTTTTCCACTTTTTATACCATTTTCAATTTTGCTGTGTATTCATAAAAATCAGAAGGTAATTATTTCATACTTTTCAGTGAATTTATTTTTACTGGTTCCTAGGTTTCGAAGTCGGTTTAATATTTTTTTATAAAATGTTTTTTTTTTTACTATTATATTTGGCTCTCAGGTTTTTAAAGTAAATCTGAAATATGTTTGTACGATATCGTTAAGCTTTTCCGAATATCAAATTCAAAAAACAAAATAAAATCAAATTGGATATATTTTACTCTCTAAAGTGGTCGAAAATATCAGACGTGACGTTTACTAAACACAATTTAGCCACTTTTAAATACACAGCTCTAAAAATATACACACTACATATTAATAACTATCACATTCCTCGTGTTCCTATTCTCCTCCATAAACTACATCATACACCTACGCGGACAGGCCCATATAGGCCAGAGGAACCTGTGGATTAGGAGATGCTAACAGAATAACAACAACTATTGAGAAGGCTGAGGAGTCCGATATGGGAGGCGGTGGGTGCGGTGTTGCACAAGGATCAACATCACCGCCCCCTCGATACTCTATTATATCTAATGTATATATATACTGCAACGGGACATCGCCTCCTCATCCGATAGCATCGTATAATCGATTGTATCATTCTTCATCGTGAGGCTTTCAACGTTCATAGTTTTTAGTGATGACCGGATTTCTTTATATATATATATATATGATGGGTTCCATTATAGCTTCAAATAATTTTATCAAAAAGTCAAGGAAACTGTAATTAGAGGAAAGTTCAAGTAACTATGCTCTCAGGATTCCCAGTTGCAGGGATTTAAAATGCTAACTGTGTGTTTTCCTGGAAGTATGGAATCTGAAGTCCATAAGGAGCTTGAGAAAATCTTTATTTCTTTAGGAGCTTGAGAAAATTAACAAAAACGGCAAATAAATGTTTATTAAATTTATTTCTAATTTATTTGAAATTTAATTTTTTTTCTTTGTCGATAACTCCAATAAAACATTCACTATAATTATTTTACTACTTTGACGAGGTTTTTAGTAACCTTTGAATTAAAACGTTTAACACGTAACATTCGAACTCCGTTCTCATCATAGAGTATATCATTGTTATTGTGTTTTTCCACACTGTGTGATCTTAATCCAATCAGTACAAAATTTTTGTATGTGCCCATGATATCATAACTAGGCATAACTCTGAGGTCATTCCGGCATATTTTTAGTTTTTTTTTTCCCATTAATTACATGAGTTTATGAATTAGTTCTGTTCTTTTAAATGCATTTAATATTTGTAATGACTAAAGGAGCTTTTTCCTAAAGAAGTTTTTGGTTCTATTGTTTTAGTTCACTTTTACTTCATTTACATTCATGTAATACTTTATGTGAGTAGCATTGTTAAAATATCTGTTCAGTTAATTTGAGTTTCATATCTTTTAAATTAAAGTAATTTTTTTTTTTTTTTTATAGAGTAGTTATATAAATATAAATGAAATTATACCGCATCATTTTGATTATTTCCCATTTAAATGAATTATATAGCTAATGAATTAAATCATTATATATTGTATAGGATGCTTAAAGGCAGAGGTTATTACTTTTCCCCTTTAAAAAACAAAGTTTTCGATAGTTTTACATCACTAGGATATTATGATAAGAAGGCCTAGCCAAGTATTCTTTCAGAAACGACTTTTTCTTTTGATTTCTCTTTGAAAAATTAGTAATCTTGATATAAAATAATTTTCCGCAATGCATCACTACATGTCGCTAGAAATGAGGGAATTTTTAATTTTGAACCGAAGATGCGGGGATTTCATTCTTTCACGAGTTCCGAAAAATAGCCTACATGAGCCTTAATTCCTTAATTAAATAATAATGATAATAAATTCCTGCATTACTAAGTTTTTATTATAATATAATAAAGTAATATTTAAGTAGTTTTTCATTTTTTTTCGAGACCCTTTGGGGCTATGGGGGGAGGAATGCAAAAATTATAGGAAAATTTTAGAAGCAAGTACTTGAGCAAGTACTCTTATTTGATTATAATGGATAATGGATAAGGTCTTGTAAGGAGTATAAAAACTCAAGAAAATAATTAGTCTATAATTAGTGAATATAAGATGCTGAATAAATTTATCAAGATTGGAGCAATTGAATAAAAATATTATAACATATATGTTCAAATATTCCGACATGCCACGAATTAGGCAATCATCTTTGTAAATATAGGCTCTCAGAAGAGAGAAAGAAAAAATTAAGAAAAATAATGTTTTGATTAGAGAGAGCTATTTGGATCCATTAGGGCCTGCTCGGATCAATTAGCAGCATCCTCATCTGGAATTCCTTGACCTGAATTGTTGTCATCGACCATCATCATCGAGATATCGAAAGGACCCAACAGGTGTCAGTGGAAATAGTTAATAACTTCATCACTCAATATTATTAGTTAGAGAGGAAGGCAATAATAGGCCAAGTCTGGAATAAAGTTAGGTAGTTAAGAAAAGAATGACGAGTTGGTGCGGTTATAACAGCCTGCTACTAAACAAAGAAGGTCGCGGGTTCGTTGCCCGCCAGGTGGCCTTGCGATTTCTTGAAAGGAGTAAAAAATCCTTGGCTTTGCCGTCCTTCAGATGGGACGTAAAAGACAGTTCACGAGTCTGTGCGATATCAGGTACAAATTCCTTCCTGATGAGGAGATAAGATCCGAATCCTAATTACACCCGATAAGCAAATTTTAGGACTCCCAATGTAGCATCATTCGTTCAGCGACAGATAAAGTTACGTTAAATAAACAAAAACATAAAAAAAATGAAAAATAAAATCCAGCGTGTTTTATGAGTTGACGGAATATTTCTTTATTTATCATGTATATGTCTACTTGATTTTTTTCATATTTTTAGGCGTAACGAGAGACAGCTAATTTCTCCATATAAACAAAAACAAAGATACTTTATAGGAAAACAAAAACGCCCCCTTTCCCATTTAAGCCCCCTCAGAATATTTTAGTAATGATAAAGTTTACCTGATATTAAAGAAGACTTGATTTTCATTAAATATGAAAAATTAGATAAAAAAAACTTTAAAGCCGTTATTGAGAAAATCGAAAGAAAGTAAAAATTGGAAAAAAGGGTTCGAAATTAAGTGCCGCCTTTGTTTGATCGATTTTGATGAATTTTTTTCTGCCACATCGTGGGCATGTACCTACATCAAAAAACCAGTTTTTTCAAAATCGTTAGAGCCGTTTTTGAGAAAATAGAAAAAAATTAAAAATGGGCAAAACGTTATGAAATAAAGTACACCCTCCGCTTTACCAATTTTGAATGAAATTTTTACTGTCACTCAATTTTAGTGAGTATACCGAATACTAAATTTCAGGTTCGTAAGGTTTATAGTTTTAGAGCTAGTCTGTTCACACACACAGACCATTTTGCGGGACTTGGTTATCTGACTCAAGGGACCCCAAAACGTGTATTTCCTTTTAAAACCGGATATGGAAATTTTTCACGATCGCAATACTTTCCCGTCTCGTATATTTCATATAAAGGTAAGTAAAAGTAAAAATATCCTATAAAAAACGGGTAGTTGATACTTAAATGTATTCATAGACTGGGAATCAATTAAATATTAATAAAAAAAAATCACAGAGGAAGTAATGAAGTCCCAATTTAAATATGACATACTTTAAACGGATATACTCGTATACCCGCTAAGACTGCTACTTTCTGATATTAACATTGAACAAGGCTCAATATTTGGCTTATCTATCGCCATTGTTATTGTCATTGTTGTTACATCGGCTACTAGCGGCTGTAGTAGTAACCCGACACTATCGAGGATAATATTACAGTATTATTATATTGCCCCTCGGATCGGTAACCCTACACCGTCACGGTTATAGTTCAGTCACCTTTAGTCTATTGTTTTCGATCAATTCCATTAGTCTCGGCTACAGAAATTTATCAGAAATGCAACAAATGAAAATCATCCTATAATATATTATTTCTCAAAGCTTTATTTGTCAAAGCCATTACTTCCTTGATACTTGATAAAATTTCATGAATGAGGCATAATTTTAAAGCTTTCCTTAACACCGGAAAAATATACAGATCACTCATTTCGCCTTCGGTTGTGAGTTATAAGCGCAAAACCGCGGTTTCGAGAAGGCATATGGCATATTAACCCATAGAACTAGCCTCCCTCACTCTCCAAACCTCACCTCACTCCATAAAAATTTGATTTTTTTTCAGTATTTGTAGGGAGTGAGGTTTTTAATGTTTTTTTTTTTTTTATGCTTTGCTGGGTAGAGGTTTCAGATTTTCTCATATTATAAAAGTCTCACATAATGTTCACATTCAAGCTCACATTAACTGTCCATCATTAATGGATTAAGCACTTACCTTTATTGACAAAAGCCGTGTAGAGAATGAGAAAGCATAAAAATATTTTAACGAATTCCAACACTAAAAAATTTCTTGAACGAACACGTGTAGTCTAATGAAAACAAAACTATGTTAGTCTGGTAGCTATGTAGCAACTGCGTCATCTTATATTTTTCAAAAAGTGAAATATATCTTTTCCTGCTTTCAATAATACATAAACTCAGTTAGGGTAACATAAAAATATGAGATGTAAGAAACCTGTACCGTGTGACAGTTGTAGGGAGTGAATTGACGTAATTAACAATTTTTAACTATGAAACTTATCAATTTTTTGGCATCAGATTAGTTTGTCCATGTAGGGGCCAGGTTGTATATGAAGGAGAGTATATGGTAAGTTTTTTTGTTCTAATATTTTGCTTATTTTTTTTAAATTATAGATTGATTTTTATTTCATCTAAAACCTCACTCAATTTCGCTACTTTATTCTTACCTAATTCTTTGGAACATTCTTTATCACATGTTTAATTATGAGGATAAAATCTGGCTGTTGATCGTAATTTCGGTAAAATCGCTTCTTTGTCCAGTACTGAACTTCTACACGAAGTAAAGAAACTTGTATTAAAAAAGTATTAGAAAAGTCTTTAATAAAATTTGAATGCTTGCTAATGTAAACTTGTGGGACCGAACAAATGGAACTGAAGACATGTTAAGGACCCTCTATAAACAAACAGGGAAGTGGCCAAAGTAGATGCTGTTTTTACACCCTCGCCGTCCAGGGTGACTAAAAGTGCCAGACATATCGGCAGCCTGACAAATGAATATTGTTTTGGCAAAAATATTGGATATTTTTGATTTGCGGCCAGGTAGGGCAGAGCAAGGGGGGGGGGGGAGGGGCCTCAGGTGCTATTACTGGGTCTTCAAAGACACCACCCGCCCACAAAGTGTATGAAGCACAATTTGACTTTTATAAAGGTATATTACATATTACCTTGTGATTTTAGAAAGAATCACTAACTTGCAAGGACTATCATTCAAATCTTTATTCGGAGGTAAAATCAGAAACTACTTAATCGATCTTGATGAAATTTGGCACTTTACGTGAGGTTTTGTCCATCTTAAGAGATAGGATAGTTTTTATCTCTATTATTGGGCTAAATATTTCTTCTTTTGCAAATTAAATGTTTATTATATTAAATTTGAGTGGGATCATTTGTAAGTTCTATAAATTTCCAACAGATGGCGGTGTAACATGATTTATTGACACAACGCTTCATTTTCTTTCGATATTTAGGGTGGGTAAAGCATCCATTAGCCAAATCTATTTTTTTCGTCTTGCACTAGGAAAATCTGTGTTTTTCCCAGGGTAAATTGTGTGTCACCTTTTCGCGAGTGGAGAAAACATCTAATCTATTATCTATTTTAAACCCCATTTCTTTGTTAATGCCCATAAAATGAATACAAATTGTTATAAAATAAAAAATACGTAGGTGAGGGTTGGCAACAGTTTTCACTTTTTTGATTGTTGAGTCGTTCCTGTTAATATAATCCCAATGGGGCTGATACCACTGTAAACTCCAAGTATAAGAGTACTTCAAGTATTTTTTTTAAAACATAATATTTAATACTAAGATCATAGAAAATTGAAGAATTCGTCAATCCAGAGTACGCCAATTAAACCCCTATGTGGGGCAGGTTGGCCTAGAAGGTGGGTTGTTTAGCCATCTCATTCAAGTACTGCCTGACACATATTATTTTTATTAAAAGCTGCACTATAATGGTATAATAATTTTGAATCGGTTTTTAACAGCTTTTAAGGGAAAATAGAATGAAGATAGAAGTTGAGACTGTCGTCACTTTTCGCATAAGAAAAATTGCTCTCATCTTCCTCGCTGGAACTAAAGACAATTGGTAGTTTCAACTTTGATTATGTTTACCTTGCTTTTGTGAATTGCTACTGCACCAAAAAAAAAGTTGAAGAGAGCCAACTAACACCAAAGGAGAGATCATATGAAAGATGACTGCCAGGACAGGGGAGAAAAATTAAACAAGAAACTGGTTAATCGAAAGGTTAGGTTTTTCAAAGGAGTTTGGGGCTATGTGAACAGAATCGGAGTCAAATCTTTTTCCAAACCAACTTTACTGAAAATATAAAAATTTACTTACATGTTGTAAAATCAATCAATGAAGCACACTCTTATCTACACTGTCAGCATCGGATTGAAAACTCAGGACAAGACTCCCGAGGTCGAGCGGGTCACATGGTACAATGGTGGAGCCTTCACAACAGGTGTGACCGAAACTATAAGCCAATGCCCAACCTACCCCCTATGCCAACCAACCCCGCTCTCCACTATTATAGTTTTATGGGGTACTCTTATATTATTATAGTATGATGTATATATATTTGAATAAAATTAAAGTCTATAAACAATTGTATAAGTATATAAACAACAAAGCTATGAAAATTTAAATATTTTTGTATTAACATACCTTGGCCATTAAGAAAAAGGCATTAACTAACTTTCTTCTAGGAAGACAATAAAAAGAAGCTTACCTGTAACAAGAAAAATGAATTTTATACGTAAGTACAAATAAAGCACATTTCATTAGTCATATTTTTATTTTTAATACAATAAATTTCATAAATGAATTCCAACTTCCAAAACAGATATTAAAGGATCAAAAGCTTATTATTTTTTCTTCTTCATTTTTAAACTCCTGAAGTATTCCATATTTTCCCCTTCTTTTCCATTATAAATATTTTCTCTTAATTTATGACACGAATCCATTTTGTGATCTTTTGACATTATATTATAAATAAATTGAGATTTATTCGACTTTAACGATTTGGCTAGGCATCTAGACTTTTATACCTGAACATTTGTGTTATTCTGAAGGGGGTTAGCAGCAAAATAAAGTCCCTTTTCTAGCTGTCTACATTTATTTCTAAATTTATATAAATTGAAGTTTACATTAAAATAAAAAGTACAATAGAAGAAATTAACGTATTACCAAAATAACTGTATAATTACGATATATTTCATGTATACATAGGTAAGTGAAAGTAAAAAAAAAATCTTAGAAATTGAATGGTGATATTTTTGAAACAGATTATTTTACCCCTACTGCAGGCAATCATGGGTTATCTCTCCATCCCTCCTCTAATATTCCGGATAAGGTTACACATAATTCAAATCATTTACCTCCCCACCTTTATCATTTAATCATTAGTTCAGATTATCTATTCGTTTCAAGAAAGGATAGAAACATATTAATTAAATATTATGTACCTACTCGATAGATTTCTGAAGATAGAGAAGGGTTATAGAGAGGTGTGCGTGGCAGGATAGAGAGCGCCCTCAAATACAGGAAATACCAAACCGCCTGCCACCTCAGTATTCTTGTATAGTATCACACAACAGCACGGCACGCAGCAGCAGCCAATATTTATTTAACAAATGTTTTTTAGCCTTGATTGTTTATTTATATAATTTAAATTAAAAAAAAAATGTTATATGCAATTAATAAACTTCATCTGATTTAGTCAAAGGCAATTAAATAGGTTTCCATCAGCTTTAGATCTTTCTTCAGTATATTTTTATTATAATTACAACCTTTAAAAATCAATTTCCTTTTTTATAAACATTTAATGACCCTTTACAGCATTTTACATACCATAATTACGTCAGAGGCATTTCAACAGATCAATGTCTCAATGGTAAATGAGGAGGAAAAGTGATTAACAAAATAGTATTATCACTGTTGGGGCCCGGTGTGGCTGTGCGGTAAAGCGCCGTACTCCCATGCCGGCGCTGCGGGTTCGAGTCCCGCCCTGGGTGGTGCTTTTCTTTCGTAGGAGAAGTGTCACCCAGTGCCATGGGTGTTAGTAAGGGCAGTATAGGGCTTCATTGGAAGCCTTAAAGTCCCAAAAAAAAAAAAACATTATCACTGTTTAAATTCCATTCTCTAGAGGCACAAAAATATTCAACAATAAATATATCCGTTGGAGTGAACGATTAGCGGTATAGATTTTTAAAATATTAATAATAAAATATAACATAGGATTTTTTAATGAAGGAGCTCTTCCGTGTTTGTAGTTTATTATTTTTTCCCAACGTTTCGAGCTATTGGCTCATCCTCTGGGGTTATCTACACTACATGCAATACATTACTATTTACATAAGTGATGAATAGTTTTGATAGAAGTCATCCATGACACCGAGTCATGGATTATTCTTTCGTTGGAATAACGAATATAAACATGTTTCCCCTTGGGCCTGGACGGGCAAACTTAATAGCTTCACCTAAGGGAAGGCTTAGGCAGAGGCTGCCAGGACAGGGGCTGACTAATTGCAGGGACCTGCCAACTCCCCAACACAAGTGGAACAGGGCCACCTCTCAGGTGAGCAGCAGCATACAGTTTATGGCCTACCGTGATAGCTGGCAAAATAGTGCATGTCACTAATACAAAAAAAAAAAAGTTAGTAAAACTTCTACCCTTCGTTTTCCTCGGATAGACGAATTCAATTGGGATACTCTGCTTTTTATTTCCCTTAATTTATTTTCTGTTGAGCTGAAACACATCTGTTCCCACTCAATCTTTTTTTTTTTTGCTTAATAAGGGAAATTAAGTCCTTAACAGGGACCCCCTGATATGCAATGCCTTTCCTAATTGCTCTTTTTGCTGCCAAGTAAGCTTACTCGTTCCGCATTGACCAGAGATTCAGAGAAATGTCACTGAAATATTTTTGCTATGCCCTGACCTCTATGCTAGAAGAATATTCTCAATGATAATGTTTGGTGGAAAAGTGTTACTTAAACTGGATTAGGGCTGATAATGAGTCTCCACAGATGATTTTTTTCTAAATATATCATAAAAATCCTAATTCCCAATCGATATCTGTTTACAGTTTATTTCTTGAATTGCCCTTAGAGGACCTATATATATTTTTTTAAGTAGCCATTTTAATATTATGGCTATTGAAATACTTCTATACCTGCAATATATCTAAAAATTAATATTTTTTTTCGTTTACATTAGGGAGTTATTAGAAAGAACATTCCCGATTAAAACATCTGTCACTGCCTTACTATATAATTACCTGTCATTCAAATATAAAAAATATTGCCTTAGGGAAAAGTGACTGGATTAAAAAAAAAAAAATTGTACTACTAGAACTCTTCCTCAATCTTTTTAACTAACTCCCACTAAATTCTGAGCACTGGAAGTGGCTTAATATGTTTTCAAAGTCGCTCGTTTAAAAAAAAAGCTTTCGTATGAAATGAAATCGTATGAAATTTTTTTTTTCTTTGTGGAGTGGATAACATTTAGACTATTGTAAATTGTAATTAATGCTGCTGTATAGCTGCTGCATATAGGTGATAATAAAAATAGACGCTGTTGGTCATTGCAGACCAACAGATTTGAAGATTTGAAAGAAATCTTCTCTCCCTCTATATCTGTAAAAACAAGTATCTAAGAAATACTGACATGCATAATACAAGCTTAAACAATTGAACCTCCAATCATGAAAATGAAAAATAAAAAAGATAAGGACGCGAATTCCGATAGACACCGCGGAAAGAGGCTATGTTGTCACATAAGATAAGCCACGGCCGATTTCTTCCTATCCATATCCTAACTAACCGCTAACTACAAGCTGTTAACAATAATCTATTCCAACTAATTTATCAAAGCTTTAAGATTGGTTTAATGGCGAATGAAGTCATACGTAGAATTATGATTTTATCTTCTTGCATTAAAACGTGCTAATTAATTAGCGGGGATGTTGCCTTGGCGCGAGGACCTAACTTGGAACCCGACCAGGAAATTAAAAATACAAAATAAAAATAAAAAGGAAGCGAACAATAATTGTACTGTACTCTCAAAATCTAATTGGGTCCAGTCCGGCTACTTCACTTCCGGTCCAACCATCTGTTTCTTAATTTTTTTTTTTTTTTTTTTTACATATTAATTTATTTTAGGAGTAATATAATATATATTGTTTTTCATCGTGAATGACTGAAGGGGTTATTTGTTTGGAAGAAAGTTTGGAACTAAATATTGCTTCGGTATTCGATTACGATGGACGAAATAGACCTGTTTACGAAGTTATAGTATTTTGATTAACCTTTGGACGAAAATGTCGTAGTTCACTTATTCATCGCTTCATAACAAAAATAATCATTACTGGTTAATCATCATAATCATAATCATTCCAAGGTTAATCAAAAACCTTACCAGTATAAACAGTAAATTCTAATCGCACATGAAGGTAAAATACGATTGGTTATACAAGAATTGAGTGTCTGAGAAAGAGAAGGGGCTATGCCACAAAACCTCAAATTTTAATTTAGTAATCTTAATAAAAAAATTTAAATAATGATTATTTTTAATTTTCCCAACTACCGTGTTGAGAATACAAAGCAAAGATGCCATAATCCAATAAAAATAATCAAAATTTATGTATTTTGTACTCAATCTAATAAAACTTAATTTTTCTCAAAACTATGTGTTTGTGGCATAGCCCCTTCTCTTTCTCAGGCACTCAATTGGTTTCAAACATGGTTCTGAAGATTTAACAAATTAAACAGGTCTTGAAATTACCAAATCAAAAAAGGTACCAGGGGTCTCCTAAGATGTAGTGGTTAGCATAGAAACCTACAATACTAAAGGTCGCGAGTTCGCGTCTCGAGGTGGCCCTAGGATTTTTTAATGGGAGTAATTATTGTCTATGCCATCCTTCGGATAGGACGTAAAATTGAGGTCCAGAGCCTGTACGATATCAGGTACTCGTTGAAGATCGCTCTCCTAATTATACTTGGATTGGCGAACTTAAGGACTCCCACTGCAGCATGGACTTAGCCTTACTAGGTTAAAGGGACGTTTAACAAACAAATAATAAATTATTATAACTATATAATAATAATTTTTAATAACTATATAATAATTGTTAATAACTATATAATAAATATTGTTATACGAGCAAACCCTGCCGCGCGTTGCTGTGGCTCAGTAGCCTTGCTATCAATTGCTAACAATTGAATTAGTTATATCCTATTCTTTTTTATGGTCAAATCAAAATTCACTGATAAAGATAAAAACGTTTCAGCTAATCTAAAAACCAACAGGATTAAAAATAGAACTATATGTCAAATTTGAAATTATTTGGTAAAGAATTTAGAGTGGTTACAGTATTTATTTTTTACATCTTATCTTTGACCTAGTGTGTTAATGAATGACATATGGACGGCCCGAGCCTGTACGATGTCAGGTACTCGTTAAAGATTCCTATCCTAATTATACCTGGATAGGCAAAATTTAGGACTTCCACTGTAGCATCGTCCGATTAGCCTTAGTGGCAGAAAGTGACATTAAAACAAACAAACAACATGATGATCCGACACCCTCTTATTTCTAACGATAGCTCAACTGCAGACAGGGTGTCTTGCAATATTTATTTTATAGATGTTTTAAATATTTGTAATGGAAGAGAAAAGATTAAACCACGGCATATCTTAAGGCTAAGATAACCTTGGGGCCATTCCAGAACACGTCAACCTTCCCTCTTCACTGATCTCAACCCTCAGGTCCCGCCACATTGCAGCGTAGTGACCTTGGGGCTGTAGAAATATTTTATAGATGTTAAGTTTCGATATTAGAACAGCTCCAATACAATTTTACATACATACAACAAACGAAATAGATACCTACATTGGTGGGGGAGGGAGTACTACAACTAGGTATCTACCAAGTTGGCTATATTTGGATAAATTCAAAGAATTATTCCATTGCAAGAGATCCATAACATACTAAAACTTGGTATTAATCTGTTGTAAAAAATTTACAGATGATATTTAAGAGTTTTCAAAACAGGTGATCAAAAACAATATCTGTTCTACAACAAGGTAAGTTTACATTACTTGTTGAACACTACCTAGTTGTTTAACATATCAGGATTGTAAGATTGAAGCAAAAGTTACCAGTCTGGGATTTGATTTGTCGAGTTTTACTCGAAACAGCTGAAAAATATTTACCTAGCTGTATTATTAACCCCCATAGTTAGACTTATGTAAATTAGAATAGTTTGTATTATTCATTTGTATGTTGTACCAACTCTGCTTTCGAAGAGACTATCGGTGTAAATTAATGCAAATATAGAAAAAATAATCAATGTGAAATAAAAGTCTAAAAACGTTTCCGGCATGTTTTGTAATGTAATGTAATCTAAGCACGCATAACTGATTTTTTACATATAATCAGTTGATATTTAATATTTCTCATTATTAGAAAAGATATTTATGAAAATCTAATTCCTTACCATTCTTATCTAATTAGTGATTATTTAACTACTTTTATTGTAATTTTGTTATCGGTCATATCTTCAGAAGAAAAATGTATATTGTACATGTAATAAATTTTTAACAATTGAGCGGGAATGATCCACATTGATTCAGACATGTAAACCATATGAAGTAATGCACCAGTAGAGCTACTTATAGAAAAATTAAGTTTTATTAAGGGGTTTAGGTAGTGTCTGCTTTCTCTCTAAAGGGTGGTTTTACCCTACTATTGCTTAAATTATAACCAATATTATAAGAATGCAGAATTATTTCTCTATAATCGAAATTTCGGTACCTGAAAGATTGGAATAAGGGTTAGTAGGTTTTCAATGAGTCATAAAAAAGAAAAGAAAACAAAAACTTGGCACTTGTGTTTAGTTCTATTAAAATGCTGTGTCCTGGTTATTTGACCAGTATTATGCTTAAAGTCTGTGTTTCCCGCAATTGCGGCAAATATAACAGAGATGGCAAAGAATAATATTGAAAATTATTAAAATAATATTTTAAAGAAGGTTTCCTACGCCGGAATCGAACTCTTAGCTAAAAAGGCAGAGAACCTTATATTAACTCCTTGAGGTACCACTGACGTCAAAAAATGATTTAACAGGAATAATTTCGTTCTGTTCAAAGAAAAGGCAGTTTATATATATGAATATAAATTGAATGCCTCTCCTTTCAAAGGGAATGATTCCATTTCGATATATATCCAATATAGAGGGGCTTGAAAAGAAATATTTATAGAAGATTAATAAATACACAGAAATTCAATTAACTTTGAATAGGATCCCGTTTCGAATAAGAGGAAGGATCAATATTGTTATATGGGACCAGCTGAACAATAAATATATTTTTATTTAAAGATAAATAAAGCTGGAAGGCTTTTAAATAAAAAAAGAAAGAATATAAAGGCGGGGAGGTCAGAGTTGGCACCCCGAGCTGCACTTTTCGAATTGTATCTAAGTTTAGCTCGCCTCCATTCAACTTATTCGAAAGGTCACTCCCTAGAGTAAAAAAAATAAGCCTTTGTACAGAATGCGTTTCATATTTGAGGCGTATGGTTTTAAAACCGGTTACATCCATTTTTTCCCAAAACTTTTTTTTTTGGGTCTTTTTCGCCAATTTACAGGTACAAATGGACATAACATATGGAAACTACTACATTACTATTCGCGATATCGTTACTTGGTTACGTAATACTCGGTTCTTTACAATTACAACATATGACTAAAATATTTAGTCACGATTGTTAACATGGCTTTGTTTAGGTTACAGGACCAATTCAAAGATTTAGATAAAACTGTAGATTTTCTACAGGAAAAAGGTCTTCTTCATAAAGATAGGATATACCGCAATGGACATAACATGAAATTAAGCAAGACAGTGGATAGATTCAGATGGAGATGTAATAATAGATCCTGTCGTATGGAAATTTCTTTGGAGACATAGGAATCAAAACAAAGATTTATTCGAGGTTATGTTGGAAGACATCTGCAATTTTTGGAAGTTAGAATAAAAGTGACAAATATAATATAAGTGACAAATAAAATAATAGTTACTGATTATCGTTACTTTTAAAAACATGTGCGTTATTTGAAACTGTAGATTCGGTTGGCGTGCTTTAAACGAAAATGACCCCCCCTTTTTTTTTCAAGTGTTGTCAAATGTTAGACGATTTTTTTTTTTAAAAAGACGCCTAGATCCTTCGAAAATCAATACTTAAAGATTCCATTTCTTATCAAAAGCGGTTCCATCCAAGCTTCACTTTTCAGAAAACCTTCAATTTTTCGAAATCCCAAACGGTATCCATGTTTCCAAACAGTTGGATGATGTTGATACTCTATTAAGAAAAACATTATAGAGAAGACTGGAGATCAATAGGTACCCTAGAATTATAACAAGTTGTATTAGACAGTACAATGTCACTTATTCAAGATACCAATATGGATGTGGGTCAAAATCAAGATTTAAATGAAAATTTGTATAGTTAAAAAATAAAAACTATGTATATTTTGTTCATATTAAATAAAGAGATTTATTTTTAAAAAATGTCTATTCATACTTTAACCAAAATTTGATATTTACTTTTCAAAGTCAGGTACATCTAACATATTTTTTAATGTTAAATGAGATATAAAAAAGGAAATGTGATAAAAAGTTGTCAATAATTTTTGTTTGAAGATAATTGTTAGCAAAAAGACGAAAAGGAACCAAAAAAAAAAAAAAATTGTTAAATTGATTAATTTTTTAAATTGATCTTTTTTTAGGTCATACCTGAAGAATTGTTCAAAATGGATGTAGCCGGTTTTGAAACCAAACGACTCAATTTACAGTAAAGAATGTACAACGCTTTTATCATCTCAAATATGACACTTCAATAGTTTTTAAGTTCCCATTAGATACGGTAGAAGAATTTTGGTAGGAATATGCTTCGCGATTTTGGCAATTTATAAGCGAAAGAAAAAAATTATTTTTCTATTGATTTCTTAAAAAAAAAAAAAAAAAAATCAAAGAATATTTTAATCACATCTTATTAGTAATTCCTCCTAGTTAACCCGTCCTTAATATTATTTTTTTTTTTTTTTTTTTTTTGTGCAGTGTGCAAAATTTTCAAAACAGTTGAACACGTTATGGATTAGGAAAAGACAAAACGAGTTTCGCATCATAACTCAAATATTTTAAAGAAAATCTAATGATTTTGTCTGTTACATTGGACATGTTCGAGACTATTTGTTGGAACACTTACATAAATGTATTTGTATAAAAATTCAGCGATGTTCGATTTTGGACTATATAATATAAGAATAATATATATATATATATTGGACTATATAATATAAGAAGCAATTGACTAGGGGTTTGTCTTGCTCCGTACATCGAAGCATATAATTACTCATGTGTCACTATATTGTCACTAGTAGTTACCTTTTGTAACGCTGTTAATAATTCACATTAATATGTTATAATACTATGTTTGGCAACTATAGAGACCGAGAAATATTTATATTTACTTCGCGGTAGAGATAATATCTTGCGACCTAACTACTACTGCTGCAGCTATTCTGTTGCCCCTCGCGAACTGTATCGGGTACAAGGAACTCGCTAGCCTGTCCAATCGGCGGTCCTTGGATCTAGGTTGTGGACCGTGAAGGAACGTCGGCGGCGACTGCATCCAACATGGACTGATATCGCTAGAAGGTTCGAAAAATCGTTCTCCGCCCCATATATATTATACGCACTATTTTATTTTCAAAGACCTCAAAGCGTTACTCATTCCTTCCTGTTTCCGGCCATATTTCACATCCGAAAAGAACCGTCGGAAGAATTATAGTTTAGTAGATTTTAATTTTTAAATTTCGGGACAGAAAGCGTCAGCTAAGCAATTTTGCAAACGATAAACAAAAATTTCCCGCCTTTAGCTTAGCTTCAATTTCGTTTTTTTTATTTTTTCTAATTATTGTACAGGGTGTCCAGAAAGAGTATTCGGGTTTTTCTTACAGTGAAATGGTAAGAGGTTTTTTGGCCCAAGAACTTCAATAGTTTAAAGCAAGACGGGGCCACTTGCCATACTTCAGACTTATCAATTGCTACGGTAAACGAATTATTCCAAATCAAAGTGATTTCTCGTAGACGCACCATTAGCTGGCTTCCCAGGAGTCCCGATCTCAGTCCTCTTGACTTCTTTCTGTGGGGATACCTGAAATGTAGGGTATACGAAAAGAAACCGACAAATCTAACGCAATTGAAGCAAAATATTTAAACAGAAATGACGGCAATCTCAGGAACAATGTGTCAACGCGTTTTTAGAAATCTGCGTTAGAGATTCGAGCAGCGTTATGGTGGACACCTAGACAATATTGTTTTTTCTAAATAAATTTCCAGTTGATTGTGTTTAAATAAAACGTAAACATCCCATTTGATATTCTATATTTGAGATTTTATTCAACTTTCAAACCCCGAATCTTTTTGGACACCCTGTAGATCCTAATTATCTAAATTTCTCCACGACTCTATGATTTTCTCTACTACTTCAATATCGCCAAAATTGTCTAGCCCTACTTCTTTACCGGCTTTCATTATTGATTTGTATTTAGTTCAATCGTTTCCATCTCATCGCCAAGCAAAACCAAATAATCGGCATAAGCGAGTATTTCCACCCAGATTCAAACTCTTTCAGTTGCTTATTACCTCCCTGATGACAAATTCTAGAGCTAAATTAAGTAAAACAGGATATAGCGATCCTCCTTGCTTCAAACCAGAACGAACCTCGAACCTTTCACAGATATAATTACCGACTCTATATATATAAATAGCGGAGACAATATGCGAAGGGCAAAGAGAAGACAATAGTAAGGCTACTAGGAAGGAAGCGTATTTGTTCGGGACAAGTGCGTGCCAACGCATTCCCAGACACCTCTCCCTAAATAACACCACCGCTGCTCCTAGCCTCCTGGTGAAGGGGAACTCCCTATCGGCGAAATGTCACTCCTCCTGGAATAGTTGGAACCTCAAGTCATCTCTTCCTCAGACCGGGCCTGGGGAAATAGAAGAGTTGTATACGTAACTGCGATGAGAGATTGGTCGTCCTCCAAAACAAAAGCAAATGCTGATCCGAATATTTTCTCAGTAGTCCTTCATTTGTTGACACAAGATGGGAGCTACTATCATAATTCTCCAGCCCCTAGGTTCGCTAGTCCATCAACATATCCCTCGCTTGAACAGGAAATGAGTAAGAATATGCAAACCAAAATAAAAATATATATATATACGTATAAACGAGTTTGAGTTTGTAGAAGGTGGTAACAATAAAATATATATATGTATATATTTAAAGAGGAGCGCACCAGATGCACTGACCGTAGCAGGATATGACCTATTTGGCAGAGCGGAGCTGGCCTATATCTACCTCGCCTTCCTCTCATCGCTTCTCATTTTTTAAAATGACTTCTAAGATTCATCTCGAGGATAGCGGCTAGCCTCAGAGGTAGAAATAGAAATAGACTGCCAAAGGTGTCTTATAAATGTATGTACATACATGTGTGTTATTTATATACATGGAGAGATGTATGCATATGAGGATGTGTCACAATCAACCGAAATATAGCATATTCTAGTATATTTCTCGAGAGAGAAATACCTAAGTACAAGTTTTAACAGTGAAATATTTTTATTAATATGAATCGTATAATGCAACCAAGGAAGTCTATTCATCGCATAGAATTGGTTAATCAAGTAGGAAACAACAAGCCATGAAGGGTCTTCGCTTCATCAAGCACTAGATAAGAAGTGACCGGTAAGAGACGATTAGAGATATAACATTCCAAATCTCCCACCAAACCAGTTTCGAACTCGGGACCTTGTGTAAAGCAGTTTAGTGTTAGTGCCTTGCCAATGAACCGCCTCAATTCCTTAATCAAATAATGTACCAACAGCTGGTAGCTTAATCCTACAAAACACAACTTCAATCTGCAAAGTCCACTACCTGTTTGCTGCAGATAACGAATCGTAATGGAATAGTCGCAGGAAAAACAATAAAGCTAAGTTTATTTATAAGGTCTAGAACGGAAAATATCGCCTTGCGCGACACCTTGCTGAACGTAATAATTGTATAACTGCGTTGGAAGGATCTTAAGAAAAGAAATGCGCACGCAAAGAAAAGTGTGAAAAAACTATATATATCCATACTAATATCAAACCCTATGCCCACAGTTTACTCCAGAAAGGTTATTTTTTTGGAACCTAAAACTTTATCTAAAATAAATCCATATTTTAGGTAAAAAGTTATTTATTTTCAGGTAAGCGTTATCATTATTAAAATGTTCTGAGGGGGCATGAATGGTGAAGGGGCATTTTTTGTTTTCCTATAAAGTACCTTTGTTTCTGTTTATATGCCTATGTCTCTCGTTTCGCCTGAAAATAAGTAATGACTAAATATGAAATATGAAAAAAATCAAGTAGGAGATAAAAAGAAAAATATTACGTCAACTCATAAAACACATTGAGCTCACGCATGCGCAGTACGCCTTTTAATGACAGACCAATGCTTTATAATTAAAGATGATCTGTTCATTTAATAGAAATTATTTGTTTCATGGTAACTTTTAACTTTTCAACAACTACATGAAGAATTATTCTTCCATTGCAGAATTATCACAAGTAAAAACATTTATTAAATAATAAAAAAAAAAATATAGTATACTTAATAGAGCAAATACAAACAAAAATAAGTAAATTAATGATTTTTTTTTTTATTTTACAGCCTGCACTCTCCTTCCAGATACAAGATGTCACATATGCTCACATTGCCTCAAGTAGGCAATTAAATCCATTCCCACCGATAGGATAGGACAGCCTTCGTTCATCATCCCATTACCGCAAGAGCCATAACTTTGGAAACATTTAAAAATAAAAGAAGCGAGTAAAATTTAAGACGGAAAGACAGATTTTATTTAGAGATCCACTAAATAAAGAGAAGGGCTATAAATTAATTACCGATAATTCCTTAGGGGCGTTGTCAGGAGATGAGCGGTTCGGATTGATATATCGCCCACAACCTACCGAGTCGGCCGACAACATATTTTTAGCTCACTAATATATTTTTTATCTTCAACTGCCAGTAACCTACAAATTCCCAATATCTTACCTGATATATATATATATATATATATATATATATATATAAGATTTAAAGTCCACTATTTAAAAAAAATCCGCATTTTAACAAAATCTATATCGCAATAATATTTTCTGAACTTCACGTTCGAGTTGGAACATGTCATTCAACCTATTCTTGTCAAGAATATAGAAACTAAAAGTCATTTACTTATTATTTTCATACAGGAGGGAAACCATCTTCGAGATATTATTTCGAAAAAGGTGTATTTTTGGTGGTACGCCGTAAGTTCTTTGATGCTTAAGTTTTTTTATTTTGAAATTATTCATCAGCTGAATCATGTTCTGCCAACCCCTTAACATAAATCGGAACATATAAATGTGCAAAGTCACAGGATGCACTGATAATCGGGATAATACTTTGGGTACGGATAGAGAGAAGATAAAATTAAGCTACTCAGCAACTGGAGTTATCAGGAAGAGTTGAGATATCACTTTTAGGCCCTGTTTGTTTATTTGAATCCTCTTCTCTTTTTGGATCGGGTAAATATCAAGAAGCTGTCTCTAAACATTTTAGCACTCCTTGCTAGCCCTCAAAATCCACCCAGCGCTATTTAAAACAGCAGTTTTGTCTAACGGAGCTATTAAATCTAAAAACAGAGTTGTGTCAGGCAAATAGGAAATAACTCGTAAAAAAAAATCCTTAGGAACGAAACAATAAATTAAAAAAAAAAAAAATAGCGTTAAATCCATTTTTCCAAACTTTTTTTTTCTCCATTTTTTTCCAAGTTTTTCATGATAAAAAAATGTGTTAGACGCGTTTGTTTCAAAAACATCTAGATCCTTCGAAAATCGATTCTATTTCTTATAAAAAGCGGTCCAATTAATCCTTTTTTTATCAGTCCAGAATAATTGTTAAAAATGGATGTAGCCGCTTTTGAAACCAAACGCTCATAAGCAAATCCTATTTTACGAGGGGAAGTTTTTTTTTATACTATGTAAACAATAAAAAAAATTCAAAAAGCTGAGACTTTTCCATGATTATATGATACTATGATACTCTGATACTATTTAAAAATAGTAGTGAACAGAGAAACCTCTTAATTTTCATTTAAATAATGTAACGGATAGCAAAGTAGTTTTCCTATGTTACTTCGAGGCATGGTCAATATGGCGCAGTTTAGTGTCGCCCTTATCTCAGCAGCGGTAGTCGAAAGGTGGGTTCTATTAAAACTGATCAGATATGAAAGTAAATTAATTTTTTCTTGTTAACTTTTTTTCCTCATGATGATCCGACTTTTTTCAGGTCTGGAGGAGATGATATTGCGTACGGACAAAAAACACCTTCTAAAAATAAAATACACAAATAAGATGATTTGCAAAAGTTATTCTGTCAATATAGGGACTTTTAATAGGGACAATTAAGGGACACGAAGGTACACTAATGGACACGATATGATAATATCCAAGACATTCTGCTCGGGATTAAATTTTTAACTTTCTGGTTCACTAATGATTAACTCATCCATAACAAGAAACATCCTCCGCCTTAACGTTTAACAAATGTCCGTCATCTCCACGAAGAGAACTTTTAATATTCTAACCTAATAATATAGGGATTGCCTCAAAGTATTGCTCTTCCTTCAACGTAAGCAAGCTGGCCTTCCCATATCGTTGAGGTATATTTTCTCTATTTCTTTTTCGTTTACTAAAACCTGCAACGTATGAATGGGTCCTTAGATCACTAATGGGCAAATGTCTGGCTAATATATTTGTACTTCATTATTATATTAACACTGATGTGGATATTTTTTTAAAAAGAGATTATGTTACAACGTCCGACAAACAATAAAATCTCATATTAATAACGCTACAAAAATTAACTACTTTTAGTGATACAATAGCTTACTATTTGTAACAGTAGCTAACAGTAACTACTAGTTGTACAGTAGCTGACTACTTGTAATGATATAGGTACCAAAATATCCTATAATTCGATCTTCAGAGCAAGACTAAGCCTCCAGTCCATTGCTCCTTATACAATACTAGCTGTGGGGCCCGGCTTCGCTCAGGGAGTTGTGGAATAGGTGGAATGAAAGAATAACTTTAAAATGTAATAGTACAAAAAATAGACCAAAATTAATCATGATTAAAACAAAATTTGTACCATCCTGAAACTTCAGTGTAGTATTAGTGGTAAGTTTCGAAACGTCAGAGTCAGAGGACCCTATTAATGCGGTTCTCTCAATGCGTTTTCTTCCCTTTTCTTGATTAAGAAGAATATTTTGGCAGCAAATATGTCCTGGTACGTACCATTTTTTTATGGTTTCTATTTTCTGATTCCATTGATACCATTCTCATGACGATACCGCATCCTTATCAAGTTACATTGAGTAACTTCTCCTTTTTCGAATTCGGTTGAAAATTTACGGACAGAACAGAACTATTAAACAGAAATATTACATGAATACTTTATTTTCGGTATATATTCCATTAGGTTATATCTTTTATTCATATTATCTATTTTATTCAGTGTTAGTTTTTATTCGCTCACTACACTAATAAGCAATTTTTCTTTTGTTGTAAATTTACTCTTATATTGTAAATTGATTAAAGGCAATGTTTCGACCAATTCTTTCCTCTTCTGTAACACTTAATTCGCTTAGGAATCCAGTTAGTTTTCTTTATTTTTAATTTCAATTCATTGCAGAGATGTAATGACCTTATTGAAAAATAAAAAGGAAAAAATAATTATTTATACATAATATCGTGTAATTTAAAGAAAACAGCTGAAGCTAAAACCATAACAAACCGAACTAATGAAGGATAACCTTATGAATTGAGCTTAGCTAGCGCTCCTGGCTTCCAAATGTCGAAATAATTTTTTTCATTCATTAACTCGCCTGGGCTTATTAGATGGGCTAATTACATGTAGCGAGAGGCTTAAAATTACAGCCCTTGTCCCTTCAACGTTACAAACTTAAAATGAAAACTGAAACCTTCTTCATCGTTAGGGGCAATAGGGCAATATGACAACATAACATACTTGATAGTAGGTGTAGTCGTTTTTGAGCCTTTTCGGCACGCACATTGTACACTTTGCTTTATAATATATATTGATTAAGTCTAAAATCGTACATGAAAGCTTCTCGAAAAGCGTAAACAATTCCAGAACAATCAATAATAGGTACTAGAACAGTTGATAACTATTCCAACAAAAAGTCTAGAAGTCTTTTCAATGTAAAAAAACAAAATCACATTGTTTTGTTTCACGTTATAATGCTATATCTAACGTAAATATTCAAATAGAGATGCTAAACAGCTAGGGCTGATTTTTACAGCTGCACTAGAGAGTTTCCTCCACTAACTTAATCTGCATTATATAATATACGTATTGTAGATCCCGATAGCCTCTGTTACCTGCCCGGACAGGTAGGAGGAAGGGAGGCAGGCAAGGTCGAGAGAGGAACTAACTAAAGATAGCCCAAGACAGCTGGCATCCTGGCCCCGATACGCTAATAGCATGTCCAGTACTGCTCTGTCCTAAGGGAACCACACTCAACGCTATAATTAATTAATCCATTATTTATATATTTTCATATTTCGGTAGTTTAAAACTATAGAGGCGGTGACCTGTGGCGCGTTGGCTAGCATAACAGCTTACAATGCCAAAGGTCGCGGGTTCGCATCCCGCTAGGAGGGCATATGATTTTTTAAAGAGAGTAAAAAACCCTTAACGTGACCCAACCTTAACCTTAATGCAACGGGGCCCAGACATCGTTAACGTAATAAAGAAAAGAAGATTGGGCTGGCTTTGACACGTGGAAAGGGTGCCTTCGTCCAGATTGCCTAGACAAATGCTTTATGGTCGTCCAGGAAGTTCAGGAAAGAGAGGTAGACCTCGCAAAAGATGGCTGGACGACGTGGAGGTGGATCTTCAGCAGCTGAATATACGACGATGGCGTGGCAAAGCCAACCAAAAAAAGCAAAGGGATAATGGAATGGAGCAGGATAATGAAGGAGGCTTTGGTTCTGAATAGACCGTAACGCCAAAAAAAAAAACTTTGCTGTGCCGTTCCTTAGATAAGACATAAAATGGAGGCCCCGAGCCTATACGTTGTGAGGAACACGTTAAAGAACCTTATCCTAATTATACCTGAAAAAGCAAAATTCAGGACCCCCCCCCTGTACAAACCTTCGGTTAGCATTAGTAGCATATAGAGAGACTAAATAAACGAATAAGTATAGTACTCTATACTACAGATCAAAGATACTACTAACTTGGTTGATAACAGTTTGAACCAGAACAGTATTGATCCAGATATGTTAATATGTGTCATATCTCTGGCTTGGTTTATGATGTTTAGTGAATATTATAGATTTAAGTTTAGAGGCGTAAGCCACTCGGATGTGCATTAAGTTCAATAAAAAAATTTTTTTTTCAGGTGATGTCAAATGATTCCTACCCTTCTTATGATGTTTCTGAAGACTATGCAGCAGCTTTGTATTTTTAAAAAACTGATATTTTCAAATATTTACCACTCAAAAGAGGCAAAAATATTTTAAGTATTTGATGTTTTGTTATTCACCATTTGAATATCATATTTGGTATTTTCAAGTCTAGTTCCGTGTTATAAATAGACTTCCTTTTGAGTATTTATTATTTCTAACTATCTTTTTTTAAATTGGATAAATTATACCAATAAGTTGCTAGAAAAGCTCACAGTAATCTTGCATTACTAGTTACAATATTACTCGTGATAGTATTACTACTTTCAGTAATAATGATTTATTTAGGATAGATGAGATTGGAAATTGTTTCAAAACTAACTAAAGAGTTGTGCCCAGGTGGGGTAGTTACAAGTTCATGAATCTTTAGAAAGTGTAAGATTGTTAAAGTATCCATTGGTTTCTTGAACTCTGCACTAGTGCGTTGTTTTTCAGGCATGCGGAACATCTTTAACACATGTAGAAGGCTAGGCATAATGACAAATAGTAATATTCGAATACAAATTTAATGTGCTGGGTGATATGCCATCAATGAAATAACCCCTCAACCGGAAGGGAAAACTAGCAAACTAGCATACTAGGACCAATTAATAAATAGCTTTTGATATTTTAGAGAAACAGTTAAGGGAGAAGCCTTAAAAAATCCTGGAATCATGATAACCCAATATGGATTGTAAAAATAAATTTTAATACATTAATATGTAAAAACTAACAATATAAAAAAAAAAACCAATATCGCGGACTCAGTGGAGGCATGGACGACGCGACTATATTTATACACCAACAGCACAGGGCCCAGGAATCCACCGCCCCCTCTTCTATAATATAACGTAATATATTATGACGTCAAATAATATATATTACAGAGGCAGCTGTCCTATAAAGTTCACTCTCCATCATTCCAACATTTCTAATCGATAGCAATAAATGATGAGGTTATTGATAGCGGGGCATACATCATAAACTTTTATTATATACATCGCGAGCTTCTAACTGACTAATATTATAAACCATGTAATTGCGATGAGAAGAATATACTTATGAAATAAATTAGAAGTGTTGTGTTTTATATGGCCACACTGTTTGAAATAGGAAGTTATAAAAAAATCAAAAAAATCGTATGGGTAGTTTTTATAAAATCATATATACGGCTTTATTTTGTGTTCAGAAGTTAATAAAAAGCTTGTACTAATGAATCATTTTTTTTCTTTATCTTCTAATTTAGTAGGAAAATGTTATGTTTTTTTTATAATGAATTGTTAGCAATGTATCTTCCTTTTTATTTTTCTTTATTATCTTATAGCACAACTTCGTTTACGTTAATAAATTATATAAACTTATAATTTCAATATTACTTAGAAACATCTCTCAATCATCTGATTAAATGTCTTGTATTGAAATTATCTTTACATACATAAAACTCTCAATGTTTGTCAGGAGTAAAATGAGAAACTACTCAACCTATCTTTATAAAATTTGGCTAATTGGGTGTAGTTTTATAGTTCCATAGTTTTTTTATAGTTCGATATTTAGGTAGGGAGGGTAAGCATAAATCTATTGTTTCCGGCTTGGACTACGAAAATCCGTGTTTTTCCCATGGCAAATTATGTCTTTACACGGGTGAAGAAAACATCGAACCTATTTGTTTTAGCCAAAGACAGCTTAACCAAAATCGTTGTGAACCCATTAGTATAACCTCCTGATACAATATCTCATATCATCATGTGTTGTAGTCTGAATTTAAATAATATGAATTATGGCAAAAGATTAAGTTGGTACAGTTTTGCTAACAGTCTATTGTGATTGAACTAAACCCTGTTCCAATTATATTCTATATTTGTTCCTTTTACATATGTCATTCATTAACACACTAGGTTAAAGATAAGATGTAAAAAATAAATACTTTAACCACTCTAAATTCTTTACCAAATAATTTTAAATTTGACATATAGTTCTATTTTTAATCCTGTTGGTTTTTAGATTAGCTGAAAAGTTTTTATCTTTATCAGTGAATTTTGATTTGACCATAAAAAAGAATAGGATATAACTAATTCAATTGTTAGCAATTGATAGCAAGGCTACTGAGCCACAGCAACGCGCGGCAGGTTGTTATATTGCTCGTATAACAATATTTATTATATAGTTATTAATAATTATTATATAGTTATTAACAATTATTATATAGTTATTAACAATTGTAGAGTGGCAAAGCTAAGTGATCTAAGTGCCAAAAATTCATTTCCCCGTTTTTTATACAAAAATGATCTAAAAGTCAAGGCCAATGCGGTGCGAAGTGATTTATCTCCCGATTGGTAGTACTTATACTAGTTTAAGTACTACCAATCGGGAGATAAATCACTTCGCACCGCATTGGCCTTGACTTTTAGATCATTTTTGTATAAAAAACGGGGAAATGAATTTTTGGCACTTAGATCACTTAGCTTTGCCACTCTACAATTATTATTATATAGTTATAATAATTTATTATTTGTTTGTTAAACGTCCCTTTAACCTGGTAAGGCTAAGTCCATGCTGCAGTGGGAGTCCTTAAGTTCGACAATCCAGGTATAATTAGGATAGCGATCTTCAACGAGTACCTGATATCGTACAGGCTCTGGACCTCAATTTTACATCCTATCCGTGGGACTGCGTAGCCAAGGATTTTTTACCCCCTTTAAAAAATCCTAGGGCCACCGCGGGACGCGAACCCGTGACCTTAGGTATTGTAGGTTGCTATGCTAACCACTAACCACAGCTGACCCTGGAAGATTTTATTATTTAAATACAAGATATTCAATAAAATGATCGAGAAATATATGTAAGTAATATTGAACTTAAAAACTAATAATTTCAACAGTAAAGTCGTACATTCACTACAAATACACTACATTTCACTGTTCAACTCATAACCTTACAAACCCCCTTGTTTCTTCTCTTTCTTCTACCCAGTTACCCTTCCAACGAAGATTAAAACAAAAATGGCCGAGGGATATGCTCGAGCACAGCAATTAAATCAAGCAAATCGAAGCAAAACATGGCGCTCCACAAATATGCTAGATGCGCTGCGCTCCAACGCAGGCGCAAATTCCGTAAAATATAAATAAACAAAAGTAATTAGATTATTAATAATTTATGTACACATTTAGAAAAATGATTCATAACTTAAATGATATTATAGTATATGTATAAAATAAGTGTAATAATGTTCTGGTTTTGAGAATGGGGACACAATCCCGAAACGTAAAAGAAGTTATAAGAAAATAAAGAAAAACATGATAGAAAATAAAGACAAATATAGGCCAATAAACAAAAATAAGGATTATGATAGTAATAATTCATTACTAAATGTTTTTCAGTGTATTAATAGTACACTAAAACATGGTGTACATGAATAAATAATTGAATTTTAGATATTTATCACATGAGAAAAATCCCAGAGCGCATCGCACAAACAGATGTATGTAAATCACTGACCTCTTTCTAAACCGTTGCTAAAAATAACGGCAATGGTTACCAAGCGAGAGTGAATTTATTCCCTTAGTCACGAAGAAAGACGAGTTGCAAACTCTACATTTAGGTTTGAAAATGGAAAAAAAAATTCAGGGAAAGTTGAGTCTAAACGGTCCGAGAATTCCAAATATCTAAGTCATTTTCTACAACATATAAAATATAATAATAATATAATAAGTTATCTGAATTTATATGATATAACTTGAGAAACCAGATGCTTGGAACGAAAAGTGGACTAGTTAAGTAAACAAAATTTCTACCAGAAACTGCTGACCGTTTGTCGTCCCAGAGGTTTTTTTTTTCCTCCACTGGACATGTTAAACCTCACTGAAATATTTGGAAGTTTTAATGTTAGTTAAGGTAAAAAAATCTTAAGTTATAATTCAAGATAAAAAAATCTGGTGCGTGCGCGCAACACACAACTTTCACTTACCAACTTACTTAGATTAGTAATTGACGTGTTTTGCTAAATATCATTTCCCAAAGTCACACATTTTTCTACATTCATATCTTATTTTTGTTAATCGTTGAAGCCGTTTTTGAGTCAATAAATAAAACACGTGAAAATGATACAAAATTTATTAAGTAAAGTCCCCCCTCCAGTAGATCAATTTTGATGAAATTTTTACAGTCATATCTCGGGCATATAAATACATCAAATACCAAGTTTGATCAAAATCGTTAAAACCGTTTTTGAGTAAATAAAAAAAACACGTGAAAATGATACAAAATTTATTAAGTAAGTCCCCCCTCCGGTTGATCAATTGTGATGAAATGTTGGTTATCACATCTATGGCATATAAATACATCAAATACCAAGTTTGATCAAAATCGATAAAACCGTTTTTGAGTAAATAAAAAAAACATGTGAAAATGATACAAAATTTATTAAGTAAAGTCCCCCCTCCGGTTGATCAATTTTGATGAAATTATTACAGTCATATTTCAGGCATATAAATAGATCAAATACTCAGTTTAATCAAAATCGTTAGAGCCGTTTTTGAGAAAATCGAAAAAAACTTAAAAAGTTATTAAATAAAGTACCCCCTCCCTTTGAGCAAATTTGATGAAATTTTTGCTGTCACATCGCGGGCTTATACATACACTAAATACCCGATTTCAGGTTCGCACGGTTTATAGTTTTTGAGCTAGTCTGTTCACACACACACACACACAGACACACAGACAGACACACACACACACACACAGACCATTTCGCGGGACTTGGTTATTTTGACTCAGGGGATCCTAAAACGTGTATTTCCGTTGAAAACCGGAAGTCGAAAATTTTCACGATCGCAATACTTCCACTTACTATATATTTCATATATAGGTAAGTGAAAGTAAAAAACAATTAAGTACATACTTCTTTTTTTTGATATTCTAATTTTTAGTACCAAACGTTTTCTTAACAATCAATGTTATACCAACTCAAATCGCAAATTTATAACACTTAATGTGAACTAAAATAAGTTCATTTCACAGGCTGAGAGTTTTATAACTGACTCTGAGTATAATTGGTGCCCTGAATCCAAATTAGCCATTAGCTTCCCTCTTTCAGCTCTAGTTGTTCTGATATGTAAATGGCGTGACTTACCTCTTAAAACATAATTATTTGAATACATATGCAGCTCAATAGCAAGTGAAAAAAACAAACAAAAATATTAAAATTCTTTACATAAAATATTATAAAAATATCATATAAAATAAATCGATTAAGGCCATAAAAACACACACATTATTTACATAATCACATTGTAACTGAAGTTAACACGTTAGGTGCGCCGGCGTATTTTAAGGGTATCCTGAATTGAAAGGTATCGGTCCCCGGGGTCCGATGCCTTACATTCCCTTCTTAACAGCCGATTTTCACATGAAAATGTCCGAAAGTCTGAACACTTAAATACTCTATTTAGCCGATTTCTAATGAGATTATTGCATTTTAGTGCAGAAAATGTTGCTAACAGCTGAACTAAAACAACATTTTAAAGAGACCCCAGTTCAGACTTCGGAGGCTTTTTTGCGTGAATTTCTTGAATATTTCTTACGTTAAGGTATGCTGAAGATAAAAAAGTAGAGTAGAGCTTATAGAAAAAATCTGATTGCATTATTGGAATCAGGGCCCCCAAACATACTTAAAATCAGCTATAAGATTCTAGGATTCTATAAAAAAAATTTTTTATGTAGAGCTGTGTTTTCATTTCTTCTATTTTATATTCCTGCTTTGGGGCAAGGGAGTTTCTTGGAACTGAAAGTTGTAAATTTTGAGGCCCTTATTTCCTTGATAATATTTACCATAACTACTCCTAAAAGAAAACACCTCGACACTCACTAAATCACTAAATTAGCAGCAATGTCGAAAAGGACAAAGAGAGAAAAGTAGACCCAAGGCGAGCGGAAATCCCCAAGGGGTGACAACATATATTTTGTCTTTTTTTTCACAAAGACCAAAGTAATGGAAATCAATTGGCATCGTTACACTCAGGCAATTATAAATATCAGTCATCATGTAAACATTCTTATTACATCTATAAAGTAGAAGAAACAAAAACAAAATAAGCAAAGCTAATGTCCAAAAGTGTAAATACAACTTTGGCAGCAATTGTAAAGAGAGTTAATCCCAAACTAAAAAATAATTGTGCTAAATGTGTTTACAAACGACTTAGTAGATTTATAGCCAATTTAGATTTGTTTGTAGATTTGATTATTGTATGCAATTCCTTGATAAATAAATTTAAACATACAGGACGTTACTAACAGTGGTAAGTGCTAAATTTCTTTTTAAATGATGGAAATGGTTAGGGGGTGCGGTCAAGTAAAACAAGACTATATATAAAGTTTAATGAAAAAAAAAAATTATGAAAATAAATTTACTGGTTAAAAGTTGCCGAACACTCTGAAATTCTAGCAATCAGGTACGTTCTGTTCTCTTACTGGACTCTGTGCACTTCCGAATAACATAAATTTATGTATACGAATTTCCATAATATACGTACTCTTATAATACATATACACAGTACTTAACCAATCCGATTCCACTTCATCACGGTAGCCGTTTTTAATTTTACAACAAATGGCGAACTAATAAGAAAGCTGTATTCCGGGTCCAGAACCTGAGCCAATTAGAAGACATATTTACAAAATAAATAATAGTTAATGGGGAGTAACATATTTTCGCAGTAGTATTTGCGTCCCCAAGGGCAGGGGGCGAAGTATTTGTTTATTATACGGAGCCGAGAGCTGTTGGGCAAATAATAAACTGATTCATCATCTCCCTGCATCGGGGGGAGGACGAGAGGACAGCGCCGATATTTTTAGAGCCCCGCCACCGAGCCAAATTATCCCCGCTACCATCCTCCAGTCCAGGATTTACACTTGTTTAACGCGTTTCTCTTAAGATGGAGAGGAAGTTCATGGGTTATCGGGAAGGGGTCAGGTCATGAAGCCAGAGGTGAAGAAGTAGTCACGTCAAAATGATTCAAATGAAGGGTCCGTATTAAAAAAAGAAAAAAAGATGCTTTTATAAAGAAATGATCGAAAAGGTTATCAGGTTGGACGTGAGTGAATATAAAATATGGAATACAAAGCATCTGATAATTTGAACGTTAACAACTCTTTTATTTAAAATAATAATGTCAGAAATCAAGAAAAGACTGAATCTAGTTATAGACGTTAATAGCTAAATACAAATATTATTAATAAATTTTTATTTAGTTAAATCGAGGACACACTTAAAAAGACAAATTACAATTTTCAATATTTTTAATTTTATTAACAATTAGTGAGTCATTCCATGTCACATCAACACACTTTTTTTCCTCACCAACATCAGATTTTAATGAAATTTAGTACACTGGATACCTTCCTGTGGACTAAGAAAAATACCAAATTTCAGCTCAACATCTCAATCGGTTTATACCAAATATAGCGATGTAAACCCATAAAAAAACGCACAGTTTTGACCAGTCGCGTCATCTGGAAATTGAAATTGCAGCTCTTCTAGGCGAGGTAGAGAGTTGAAATTGATGTCATTTTAAAACTGAATCTTTTACCTTCCTTATGATATGCATCTCAATAGGGTTTAAGAGAAAGTTGTTTTTCAAATTTTCAAATTTGAGTTTCTCAAAAAGCTATTTTTTAAAAAATCTGAAAAAATTCAGTAGAGTTGAAAAGGCTATAAAAATTATGATGGGACAGCAATGGGTTCTTGCTTAAAATAATTATTGAAAAATTTGATTTTTGCTTGTGGATGGAAAAAAAAACCATTAGCTATTAAGCTTCTCAAACTATAGCCTATTTTATTTCAAATTAATTTCTTTCCTACACTTGTCTAGTTCTGGATATCGTGATTTGACACATCCATTTTGTCACATTAGTTAGTAATTTTTTATCTTTACAGAATGCTTGTCTTTTTTCAAAGGATTGTATTAGCATTGTAGTATTTTGTATCTTTCCATGTCTAATTAGTATAAAATCAAATGTTTAGGAAAAATAGCTAAAAGAAAAAAATCATCCCGGTCTTGTTTCAGGAGTGGAGATCTTTCCTGAAACAAGAGGAGGAACGTCCAATAACCTAATATAAGGTATGTCAGTCGTTGTTTTGTCCGTGCAGTTTAATACGAAAGCTAGAATAAAGATTTCTTGTATTTTAGTCGATATTTGGTGATTGTAAGTCGCTATACACAGTTTTTTACTGGCGTAAGAGGTGCGTTTTGTATTCTAAGAATTTTGGATTGAAACTGAATATGTAAACATAGCTACTGAAAACTATATGGACAAGTTAATCACATATATAAAGCTATAAAAACAAAACTACGCATCAAGGTAGGTCGTATCGTATATTTTTTAAGAATAGCAATGCACCACGAATTCGTTTTGGGCATCCTTTAAAACGCACAAATACGGATTTTAATAAAAGAATTTGAAAAATATAATTATTTTTACTTCTAGGAGATATATTTTCACTAGGCCATTAACATAACGCTAACATAAATTGCCAGATTTTTTTAAATTCAACCTTGGTACGTCCGTTGACAAAAAGTTTGGGTTTTCATTCAAATTTGGATTTTCTCAAATCCCAAAATATCTCTTAAAGTGCTATTTAATAAATCTTATTTTTCGATTAAAAACCTACAAAATATTTAAGATTGCTGGGCATTAATCCCCCACCCTGTCCCCTAGCCCGGGAAACCCCGTATAGCCTAAAAGGGAAGGGAGGTAAAGAAACAGGTATATAAAAAAAAAAAAATGCAACTTAATAAACACCAAACAAACCATAGTTAAAGCTAAATTACTCGACCACATTTTTTTGTTACCTAACATTTTCGCCACTAAGAACTTGGAAATAGTTATCATGCCCGCAACAGTTACAATGACGCAAGAGGAGTAACCTGTAAATGTTGTACAGTTATAGAGCCTGGAAGTACCCAAGACTGCGCCACCCCCTCACGAAATATATTTATACACAGCCAAGTATATGGGCCGCTCTATTTACTCCTTAAAGGCAGCAGCCAGCGCAGGCCAATTAGATTGGAAGAGGCTTTGAAGCTAGGCCTAGCGAGGGGAGCTTTAATAATGTAAAAATAAATATATTTGTGGGATGTGAGTCAGGGCACGCCCCGCATGAGTTATCGCCGCGTCTTTAGCGAATACTTGGCCTTTTATCAAAATGATTATTCCAACTAGAGCCTCTTTGGCCGCAACCACCACACCACTGCTAGTTCCATAAAACTAGCCAACTATCGACGCATACAAAGAAAATCGATATATCGACTATTTAACAAATCGAAATAATTGTATTAGTTAAACTGTTACTGGACCCTAACTGCCTCAATTAATTTTTCTTCCATTTTGACCTGCGGGGCGCAGTCGGTGACAAGCTGCATCAGAAACACAAACCCCCCACAGCTCACTGTGGGATCTAAAACTGCGCCACCTCACCCTGCGGCTATAGAACACCTTACATCACGTCACCTTACGTCACGGAGCTGCGTCCCAACTTACGGCGGGCCTAACATTTTCCACTACCCCTCGCACATATATGCAGCCCACATCCTAGATAAGTTTAGTAGAGTAGAAGCTAGAGAGAGAGAGAGAGAAAGAGAGAGAGAGAGAGAGAGAGAGAGAGAGAGAGAGAGAGAGAGAGAGAGAGAGAGAGAGAGAGAGAGAGAGAGAGAGAGAGAGAGAGAGAGGACTATGATTCAGATGGAACGGCATCTCGTGAAATCAACAATCTAAATTTAGAGTAGTCGGCCCACGCTCTAGCGGCTCTGGGGGAACTTGCCTCCTCAGCTGCCTTCGCGATCTTCTGCATCATTTTGTTATAGCTTCTCTTTTATCTTCAATCTCATTGGGTCAACGGGAGGAAACTCTCCTAGAGACGAAGAAGCGAGCGAGAAAAAACATTCAATCATTGATAACAAAAGGAAAAATAATTCTATCGAAACAGAATTCTTACCTTATAGAATCAATATAAATAACTCGTTTAGGAATAACAAAAACAGGTACATACCTGAAACAAAATAACCAAAAATTAATATTCTACCTTTTAAGGTAATAACACAAAAAAGTAAAACTGGGTGTTTCGTTAAAGTTCCGACTAATTTTTAATTTTATTTTTTGTCTTTAAAGAACTTTATCAAATCCAAACTTGTTTCTATACTTTGAATTTATAAGTTTAATATAAGGAATTTGTCACAAAAAAAAAAAAATTATCTTTTATTTTTATAACTAAATAATAAAACTATGAGGTTCTGCAATAATGTAAAGAATACAGTCAGTCTAGTCCAAAGAATTGATGAAAATAGTAGACTTATTACTTGACTATTGACTTAATGCAGAAGGACCTGAATATCCCAACGATCATAGATACAACAATATAATGCAAAAAAAAAACTTCCACCCAAAACTTTGTGTTCAACCCAAAACCCTCAGCACAGATACTAACCCCTTTATTCCACAATGGCGACTTTTGAGACGTTGTCCGACAGATTTGCTAACTTTGTTAAGTTAGCAATTTATCAATTGCAGTTGCTCACTGCTGATTTGCAGCTTGAAGCTTGAAGTCAAGCAAACCAGAGTGACCATTTGTATTTTCGTTTTATAATTCATTCATTATTATCATTTTATATTAAATATGTTCACTACAGTTAAAGGGTCTAATTTAGTAGCTGATAGATAAGAAAAAATGACATTAAAAGGGATGTAACAGGAATTATAACTTATTTGTTAGTTTTGGGCTCCAAGACTTGCCACCACTAGTTCTTTTCAATTAAAACTTATTTTACAAAAAAAAAATAAAATAAATAAAAATTAATAAATAAAATAAATACATGCATTATATATCTCATTTTTGACGAAAATGTCAGTTAGAACCTGGATAGACAGGATACTTCATCTTTTATTAAGATATATACGTATGTAAACTTTTCTATCCTTCCTAGACTTTTAACCTATAAGGTGAATTTCGCGGGCTAGAAGGGAGGGCGGGGATTAATGCGAAGTTGTTAGGATTCCTGTGAATCGGGACTTGAACTCTTGAACTCTTGAACCCTCCCCCCGCCTCTCTAAGATGTCCATTGTCGCGGCCTAAGCTAGCGATGAAAAGGCCGTCATGGATGCGATCCTCTCCGCCCTTAAGCAAGCAAGGCAGAGAGATGAGGAAAATAGCTGCAGCGGCTGAACGCATTATGCAACTTCAACATCTCTCGCTCTTGCTGGAGGAAGCCAAAATAAATTTATGACTGGCTCCTCAACAAGAATGACGTCAGCTCCCCCACTAGCACAGATCCAGGGCAAAAATAGACCCTGGTACTTGGAAAATAGTTATTGGAATGCGCGTTCTCTGCGCTCTGTGCGCTAGAGTGTTGTCGTAATATCCTCCTTTATCGGGGAGGCACTTGAGCCTTTCGAGAATACATACATGAAGTGCAGGAATAGGATATGCAATCCGGAACGGGTCAATAACATCTCGAAACATCACTTTCTTCTGTTAGAATTTTTTTTAAAGGAACTAATCTGGCTTGGTGCTGGATATCTATAATATTATGTCAATGATCATCTCAACGGCAGACACCCTACTGGGGCAAACCCAGCCTCTAATATGTGGGTACTCTTGATCGAAAAGATAATGGGAAAAAAATTTGGCGATTGAGCTTGATCACGGTCAAATCACCTCCTTGCATTACCGCTGACCAAGAAACAGTGCTTTCTTACACAGGGCTGCACCCAAGATCCTTAATGGGTTGTAGTGCTACAGGTTTTTAAATTAAATAAGATCTTGAAGTTAAAAACTTTATTCTGCAAGATCCTACATAAATCTCTTAGAAAATTTAAACGAAGTTTTTTAAATAGTAAAATAAAAATGGTCTGGATATTTCACATAATTACGGGATTGGCATTAGTAGGGCAAAATTACATGGCATCAAATATCTGATAAGAAAACAGCTTTTTAGTGATGAGCCGTATTAACGTTAACTAAACACAGAAGCGAACATTATAGAGTATTTTAGTACACCTCAATAAAGATATAAAGATTATTTACTTGTTAAAGGATTTTTTCCACCTTATAGTCAACGAGCAGTTGTTTTTTTTTTTTTGTTTTTTTTAACGTTTATGCCACTAAGTCTAATCGGACAATGCTACTGTGGGGCTTCTAAACTTTGCCTATACTGGTATAATTAGGATAGGTATCTTTAACGAATGTCTGACATCGTACAGGGTCGGGATCTCAGTTTTACGTCCTATCCGAGAGACGGCATAGCCAAGGATTTTTACTCCCTTTAAAAAATCCCAAGGCCACCGCTGAACACGAATCTGCGACTTTTAGTATTGTAGGTTGATATGCTAAAAACTAAGCCACAGGTGACCCCAGTACTTAAACTAATGTTTTGCCTAAGAAAATTTCAAACTTTTCATTTTGTATGTATATTTTAGTAAACTCTAATGTTTTAATATTTCTATCAAACTATTTTCCAAAGAGAAATATTATTAAAAGTATTTTTCTTAAAACTTTTGAAATCGGAACAAGTTATTTTTCCAACTGAATGGTCTGCTATGGGACCACCCAGATCGATTGAAACATGTAGCTTACTAACGACTGTATTCGTTCCAGGCAATTCTTGAATTTTGTACAACGTAAGAGGAATAAATATCTGTTACGGTTTCTTCAGGAACAATAATTACCTAAAGCATATGTGATTTAAAAAAAAAAAAATTATTTATTCCACTTATGTTTGTATATTTTTGACAAAAAAGAGGGAATTAAAATATATATCTTAGGGCCATAGGAAGGGATATGGACTTACGACCTTGTAAGAAAAAACATAATTTCCAATAGTTATGAAACTAAATGAGGTAAATATATCGCTAGTATTAGTGAGGAAGGCACGGAAAGAAGGGGAGTGCAGCTAAATCCTACAGATAATCTTCCTTCAGCTCTGCTCGGCTGTCGTCTGTAATAATATGAATGGGCAGCCAACAATCCATTCATATTAGTCTTCTCTAAATATAATCTTTAACTCTGACAAGTGATTTTTCATTAGGGGCGTTTTCCTTAGAGGGAACGTTCATATTTTGCCATCATCAGTGAATAATTTAATGATAAAAAATGGTAACAAGAACTCCAGAAGGTATAACTATGCTGAAGACCAGAATAATCCAAAGCATCTCTAAAAAAATAAAAATAAACATGTGAAGTAATAAGTTTAGGGTTTTTGACAGCGCACAGTTGGGGCGAGTCTACAGTCCCGTCGGACATCTGCTATAACTTGCAAAGAAATTTCACCGGCTCTCTCAGTTTATGTTTTGAGGATACAGAATTTTAATTAATGCATGAATTTAGCATGAATTATTTTATAGTTACTGGGTTATAAAAATTACGTTTAAAATAATATGTTGCAACAATAATATATAGAAATGTTGAAATAATGGAATCGGATTTTTTTAGAAAGTTGTCAATACATCTCTTCATGAAGTTTTTTTGGAAGCTGCTCTATTTAGCCCGAAAATATTTGCGATTTGTTTTTTGATCATCATTCCAAAGCCAGGTATTAATTAGTAAAATATTTTTATGTTTTTTGAAGAAAATAAAAAAGTCTTTGTTTTCATTTTCATCATATTACCAACACAAAAGAATTATCAAACTACATTCGATTGTATTTGAAAGTACTTAAGAAAAGGTTAAACATAAAGGTATAAATATAATTTGCAAAAGCAACAAAAAAAAAAAAGTTTAGCTTTATCGTTTAAGTTAAGTTACGTTAAGAAGTCACCTATGGAATAGTGGTTAGCATGGCAACCTGCAATATTAAAGGTCGCAGGTTCGCGTCCCGCGGTGGCCCTAGGAATTTTTATAGGAAATAAAAAATTTTTTGCTATGCCGAGCCTTGGATAGGACGTAAAATGGAGGTACCGAGCCTGTACGATGTCACTCACTCACTCCATGGCTCTACGGTCCTTTTTGAGAACCTGGGCCTCCTTTACAATAGTTTTAGGACGTTTTGCCACTCCGCTCTGTCTAGGGCTTGTCTCCTCCATCTTCTAACTCCCAGCTTTTCTCGAGTTTTTTCGACGCCTTCTATCCATCGGCTTCGAGGTCGCCCTCTTTGTCTTCGTCCTCCTGGTTTACCATTTAATAGCGTTTTAGGCAGTCTACCTTCAGGCATCCTTTCGACGTGACCTGCCCACCTTAATTGACACTTCTTGCTGTACGAGTATGTCACCAATTCTTCGTCTTGAAACATCCGTCGAAGTTCTTCGTTTTTCCGTAGCCTCCATCTCCCAGCTTCACAGGCAGGTCCATAGGTGTAGGATGTCAGGTACTCGTTAAAGATCCCTATCCTAATTACACCTGGATAGGCAAAATTTAGGACTCCTTCTGTAGGATCGTCCGATTAGCCTTAGTGGCAGAAAGTTAACTTATCAAAAAAACAACAAACAAACAAGGGCTCGTTGACAATGAGAGGGAAAAAATCCTTTAATCTTTACTGAGGCTTCTGTGTTTTGTTAGAGTTAATACGGCTCATCAACAAAAAGGCTGTTTTCCTATCCGATATATCATGCAGAGTTACCACAAACAAAGAAAGAAAGGTAAGAAATCATTTATTAATATCTTTTCGGTTCCTACTTTTTTTTCTCCACTCCCACCCTTTCCGGACATACGAGTTTTTCCCTTGTCAGTGGTAAGGGCCGATCTATCTTAATTTGTTTTTTAATCAATGCCGATCTTTAAAAAAAAAAAAAAAAGCGCTTCCGATTAGAACTTACTAACTTCGGGTTGTCAGAGGCTTCTTACTTAAGTCAGTTTTGGAATAACCGGACTATACAATTTATAAATAACTTTTTTTATAAAGTTTGCCGCCCTTCCCTTTCCACTTAGCTGGCAATACTTTAATAAAGCTGGCTCACCGAAGTTAATAATATTTGCATAATCATCGGTTAGTATTTAAAATTAGTAGTTAAAATAATTGTAATAACTACATTTGTAGTTAGTATTTAAACAATTCTAACTACTATTTTAAACTTGTAGTTGGTTCTTAGAAATGGTAACTACTAACTACTTACTAGTTAAACAAATTCAGTTGCCAGTGGTTCACTATGAAACACAAATGTAGTTAGTAATTATAACTAAAATGAAACCAAAGTAGTTGCAACAAAATTTCGACCAACTATGTTTGTACCTATATTTTAGTTAATCACAAGCAAAACCGTACAGTAGATTAGATGACATTTTTAATATCAGTGGCTCCAGACTGATTGCTCAATTAAAACTCTGCCCTTTAGCAAAAAGTCAAGGGCTGGGCAAGTAGGGGAGGCTTTTAGGCTAATACCACTCTGCCCTATAAATCACAATCACCTCGGCCCTAGCATCCAACGCATAGCATTGTTATTCTATTGTGATAAATATAACATTAATTAGTTGATAGTGATTCCGGTTTATAAATACTTTCATATTTAATGTCGTAATGGGAACAAACAGACCGTCATTTCCCACCTTAAAACAATCCTCAGGAATTGATCGTCTGTTTTCTTTCCGAGCTGATCGATAATCGTGAATTTCAGAGAACCTAGTCAAGAGTAAACAATCTATCATTCCAGAATAATCATACAGGCTAATTGATAATTAGATGTTCTTATTTTAAAAATGGTCTACTATGTTGGTCAAAAGATCTAAAAATAGTTAAAAATTCGAGTGAAATTTTTTAAATTTATCGCTACAGCTTCTCCGCCATTATGTTTAACCTACTGATACATCCCCAGTATTTCTTTATTTGAATTTTATTAATATTTATTTCATAAGCTATCTCATTGCGCTTCTGATTAGTTAATTATCATTCCAAATTATTATCAGTTTATATCCTTCAAGATGTTATTCCTTATATTTTTTTATTTTTCTTTCACTATTAATTTTTTTCATATTTAACAAGTTCACGCCAGCGTGTACCACCGGTGCTCACACTATACTGACGCATCGGACACTTTATTCAATCACGGGACTTTCCACGACGATGTATAACGAGGTAGGATTGCGTTGTTTGTTTTATTAAACCTTTAACCGGGCGGGACGTATATATGCGTCCTGAAATATTTGTTATTTTTATTAATATTTATAAATGTATATATAATTATTTATAGTTATATATATTCACTTAGATACATTTATCTATGACTAATACCTCTGTTGTACGAAAATATAAATCCCACCAGTTCCAGGGTACAACATATATTTCAAGGACGCATTTATACGTCCCGCCCCGCCCGGTTATTATGGGGTTAATAATAAGGTTTAATATATACAGTATATATAATATTATATATAATATATATACCATATATAATATATATACCATATATAATACATATATTATATATATAATATATATACCATATATATAATGTTCCGTATGTACAATATGTCCGATAGAGCGAAAATCATTGAGTTAAGCCGCCAATGGGCGAGGAGCATAATAACAGCCCCGGCGTGAACGTGTTAAACACCGGATTTATAATAATATTTTGCCTGTACTTGTTCATTTAGCCCTGAAAAAGACAATCATTGTTGGGTCGAAACGTAGGATACGAATAAATATTTTCTCGTCTTCTACCTAAATTTCTAAATCTACCTAAATTTCATATACAGGTGGACTTTTCAAAGAAATAAATTAATGTTAAATGTTTTTATGAAAGGGAAAAATAAATTAAAAAAAAGAAACAAGTTGGTCGTGTCCTTCTTAGACTACATCTCAATTCTTGGCATAAACATGGCCACTCTTTGACATCAATATCTAATATTGCTCAAGGGCGAATTCCTGTTTTAATTAGCCCGTTCGCATCATAAATAGATATAATAATTCATTGTGTGTAATAATTCAATTTTTTTTTTTTTTATAGGAATAAATCCGTTGCCAGTACTTATGTTTTAAACTTCTTCATCTCCTATTTTTTTTTCTTTTTCTTTCTTCTTCCATCCTTAATTTTTTTTTTCTTAAACTCTCCTCATTGGATATCGTCGTGTTTTTACTAAGCCTTGAAGAGATGCAACTTAGTTCATAGGTCGAATAGAGCAGAATTGCAAAAGTGCTAATAAGCAGAAATTGCAGTGCTATTTCATCAAATGCCGCTACCAACTACCAATGAGCCACTTAAATATTTTAAAAAATAATCTATTGATTATTTCTACTTTTTGTCTTCATATTTTATTTTGTGCCTGTCAACGAACTCTCGGTAATCAGCAAATGAATTTGATAAGAGCTTGTGTCAGTTATTTTGGTTTGTTAGATCTCTCATCCAGCGCCTTTTTAATCTCCTATTAATGACAGCTTTATCCATTTTTTTCATCAGTTGGTTTAAATGACTAGGCATTCAATACGCATACGTTCGCCTTTATTTGTTGGTCAATAGGTATGGTATTAAGTTAGTACGTATGATTTTCTTAGTCAAGTACTATGATCCTTAAATAATGAGTCGTAAAATTGATCGAAAGGTCTGTAAGTGGGTATTCAGTGCATCTGTTGAGTTTATGCCCATATATGATCTAGTAAGTACGAATATGTATTTAAATTTCTAGTATTTAGTTAGTCTTCTTCCCAGTAGAATTGAGTCAGTTAAATGTGTTAAGACGTTTCATGTTATTCGGCTGGTCCCATGTCATTCTTCTATCAAAGACCAACACCAAGACTTTGAACATTGTCATTAAAAGAAATTTGAAATTCTTTTATGTAAATTGGAGGGCAAGTATTGTTTTTGAAGTTTAAACGTAATTTATTTTGATTTGTCTTAATTTAATAGATTTTTTTACAGTTTAGACTAATCCTTCGATCTATTTTGCAAATAAGTGAAGTATGTGGAGGATCTTTATGTTTGGAGAGTAGCGGTCAATTTAGCATTGTTGAAAGGTAGGTCGCTAGTGTATACAAGTGGAGCCAGAACTGAACCTTGAGGTACTCCCGCCTAGAATGTACAACCCGAGTTATATGATTGAATAGTAACCTTGATAATCGTTTACTCGTGACTTTAAGAGGAATGAATTAATAATAAATACACCTAATACTGATTATTATTGAATTAGCTTGGATTATATAGTTTCCAAACAATCTATGATTGATCCGACGAAACGCTAAAATAAAAATGCAGACTAGACGCTAAGCTAGAAGAGAAGGAAGCTAGGCTTTTGGTGGCATCTTGCCAGCCCAGCCTGAACTCTCAGCTCTGCCAGCAGTTGTATTCAGCTCGTCATCCGAGGGGGTTCCTGTAGCTTGTAGTCATCGTAAAATACTCAACACCGTTAGTAACGCGATACAAACAAAATGGGTTATATTACTTTTTAACTTACTTTTAAACAAAATAAAAATTGAACCAAGTGCGTGGTCGCTATTTTTCGAGGAATTTGCTTGAAAGGGTATCTTCTTCGCATTAAATGTAGAAAGCAAATTACATCATTTCACTTTAAAAAACCTGAATTCGGGACATTTTCATTAATATGTATATGTATATATGTATATATATGTAATGAAATTCTCTCGAACTGCTTATATAAATAAAAAGGTATTGGATACAAAATAAGGAAGCGAAGAGAGGTCTGCCACCCCAGAAGGGGGAATACCCTGCCGACCTAGTTGAGCTCCCCCAGACGTTCCGGCCTCTCGTCATCAATCTACCTGTGGCTAATGCATCAACAAGTAGGCGAGTATGGCAACCGAAGACATCCTGCTACAATAGGCCGTCCCTATCCGGAGTCCATTATACTCTAGCAAAGGAGAAAAGGAATATTCTAAAAAAAGTAGCTCAGTTTCAAAAGACAGGTCAATATATTGCAGAAACATCACAATAGTAAAGTTGAAGAGGAAAATAGAGAACGAAATCCTTTTTTCCTCTTTTTTTATCTATCTAAAAACAACTATAAAGCAATGCTGAGCTTCATTATATTACAATGAACCTCAGTTATAAGAAACTTTTTTTTTTTTAATTTAATGCAATTTTAATCGTCCCAAGATTTACTTGATGATTTTTATTATAAATAAAATCGTTTTGTTTTCTTTCATGAACCCCATGTTAGTGTGGGTGTTTCAAGAATTCGCACAATACATGTTCGATGTTATTTATACGATATATATTCCTCGAATAGAAGAGATACGTATAAACAAAAAGTTTAAGCGATTTATCCTATATTCGATAATCCGAATCTTTATTATGGATGTATATTCATGATTAATTATTACAGTAATAAATAGGAGGGGTATAAGAAGATCAAGATAAAAATCTTATTATAGCTAGTTACTGTTTAAAAAATAAAAATCACATACTGAGACTCGAGTATCTGGAAATAGTGAATGATTTCAAAGGGATATAGAAATTATCTCTTCAAAACGATAATTAAATGGGGTTTTCAAAGGATAGATAAAATCCCGTACGGATGAACCCCATTGAATTTTTTTTTTATCTGGACTTGAATTCTCCATACTGAAATCAACGTATAACAAGATTGATTCTAGCTGCACTGAACTCAATTTTTAGAAAAACGAGCTCAAAGATTTGAGATGCTAATACTCTTATGATCGTTGATGAAATTTATCGATTCTTGTCATATTTTTATGTAAAATATATTTTACTTTCATATTACATAAAATATACTGTATAAGAATGCAGTCAACTGCACGATCAGTTTGAATTAAATGGATGAAAATATAACTGAAGAAACAACTTAGAAGTAAACGCCACCTTAAAGGTGCTTCGAAGCACAAAATTTTCATTTTCATGCACGAAATTCTCGTTTTCACCGAAAACGTCAGTTAGGACCTTGTGAAACAAAGCTATCGACATGTCATTACGTTCAATATTATAAATATATAAATAATAAACAACAAATAAAAACACCCTGGATAATGAAGCTTGAAGAACATAGCTAATTATATTTAACGGTAAAACTTAAGGGATGTAACGTTATTGCAGAAATAGTTTCGTGAAATTATAGATATTTTAAGATTCTCTGTTATGTTCGACAGTACCTAAATATTTCTGTATTAAAATATTGTCAACTTAAGTTTAGGACAACACAATACATTACATTATTCCTATTAAGCGTAAAGCGATGTACCGAAATGGACAATGACATTATAAAGTGTAACACAGCTATTAAACTTTTGGCTATAACTATTATATAATTTAAAAAAAATAGCGCTAGGTAAAGATAGAAATATTTCTCAATAGTTCCATTGCAGTTATGTTTGGAATGCCGGATAGCAGGTGTAGCTGTATACAAAGTGGCGCCGCCGGGAACTCGTCCTGGCAGAATATAAACAAGTGACCATAGCTAGCTATGTCTTTAGCTGCAGTTCAATTTAAATATTAATAGTAACCATAATTATCGTTTATGTTAGTAAATAATATAGATATTGGCTATTAAAATTTAATAATACTCCTAGTTATAAATGTATTTTTTAATAAAAATCAAAAACATGTAATTTTTCTGATTTAAATGTTTCTATGGCTCCTGATTAGTTGGAGTTTGTACAGTACTCTACCTATAGACCCCATTATGCTTTATATTGTACTATTATATATTATTATATGATATAAAATATTATATCGTTACCTTGACAGTGTAGACAGGGGGGCGAGGAGGCCTGGTCGGGTGGTAGGGCAGAGACGGGCATGTCGCCCTCATCGCTGACACATGGCGCACTAGCGGAGGCAACCACTGCCGCACTAACACTGCCTTCGCCGCCCGCCCCTAGCGCGCTCTACCACTACTAACAGCTCTATTTCCGGACTCCCTTATCACTAGCCTCTTATCACTAACCGCACTTCCCCAAGTAGCCCAATTGGCTGAAGTTGGCGACTCCGATAAACAGGCCAACATGGAATACAGAGGAGTCGAGAACTAAACAACGCCTTTACTTGACAACAAGATTCGAGTTCGACTAGGATTTATTTCTATGAGAGATCGAACACCGAACAGTAGCGCAGAACTACTGAGGCCCGGTGCTGAATCTCGGATGAGGGACCACCGCCTCATTGAAGGGGTGGGGTGGTGGGGAACGGTGGGGGGAGGGGGGTGTAGCCCTGACCTCTGGCGGTCCGAGTGTGTGGAAGTTGAAGCGCTGATGGATGAGAGTCTTAGGGCACTCAACATATACTTTGAACCAAAATTCTTTGAAAAAATAAAATAAAAAAATACGAAGTATGTTAAAAAGTAAGAAAAAGACTGGGAGTGGCAAACATTTATTTTTGAATGTTACAGCAAAAATCCTGCAGTTCAACTTAATATCTTTATTCAAACGATGCAACAGTAAAAAAAAAAAAAAAAAAAAAACCTGCCAACCAACAACTTTTACATACCAACGTACTTTGATTAGAAATTTACGTGTTTTGTTAAATGCCATTAATCAAAGTCGCACAATTTTCCACATTCATTCACTTATTTTTGTTTGTATTTGCTCTTTAAAATACTCTAATTTTTTTTTTTATTATTAAATAAAAGTTTTTACTAGTGATAATTCGGCAATGCAAGCATAATACTCCAAGTAGTCTGATTTTATAATTCTCTATGTAGTTGTTGAAAACTTCATTCAGTTACCATGAAACAAATAGTTTCTATTAAATGAAAATATAAAGCATTGGTCTGTCATTAAAAGCGTATTGCGCATCGTGAGCTCAACGTGTTTTATGAGTTGACGGAATATTTTGTTTTTGTTACTTTCTTGTAAACGTTTACTCGATCTTTTTCATATTACATATTTAGCCATTTCTTATTTTTAGGCGAAACGTTAGACAGATAATTTCCCCATTGAAACAAAAACAAGGCTGCTTTAATGAAAACAAAACAGGACCCTTTCCTATTTAAGCCCCCTTTGCATATTTTAATAATGATAAAGCTTAACTGATATTAAATAATACTTGATTCTCATTAAACATGTTGAGTTTAATAAGTAAGAGAGGACCATATTGAAGAAAAAGTTAATCTTTTCGGTCTTCACTGACATAAGAGTCTTAGTATAATAAGTCTTTTGACATGAGGGTTCCGGTATGGCCGAGTGGGCAAACGCGTTATGAAATAAGCGTTGCCATGAAGAACAGACTAGTATCAGCCGAAGGTAGCCAGTTAAAACCCGGAGCAAGAGGACATTTAAAGATACTCTGCATCAATACCCCACACCCTCTCCTTGGCCCGGGAAACCCCGTAGAGCCTAAACAGGGAGGAAGGGGAGGACTATATAAAAAAAAAAAAAAAAAAAAAAAAAAAAAAACGGTAAAGAATCCGTCAACTTCAATATCAATGAAGTTAGAAATCTTCTGCAAACAGTGAAGAAGTATATATCGTTACCAGAAAGCCTCGAAAATGGGCCCATTATATAAGCCACTAACTGGACTATTTTGCAACTTAACTCAATCTCTGTAATAACATTGCTGATAGTTGGTCCGAAACCATTATAAATATTTTTTTATTTTTAACTCTAGAGGAAACTTCAACAGTTTTAATATCCCTTGGAAAAAAAATTAGTTTCGAACATAAAATATGAAATAAATCACGATATATAACACACACATTCGAAAAAAAAATACTAAAAATAATGTTGCAAAGTTTTATATATTTATAGCTTGTAAAAAAAATGAATAAATAAAAAAAGGAGCCGTACATCCGTAAATCAGCCGAGGTAGGACAGAACTATCCGACAGTTACAACCGAAGAAAGGAGAGGATCTTAAACCAAGAACTCGACAGTAAATGTCACAGGGCCCGCCCTAGATACTTCTCCACTAAGCCTAGTCTGTACCCTATATTCTCAATGTCTAGTCCCCTATCGTTAGGTATATTGCCTCTTATTATAGCCACATTTTCTCGAAATAGGGTAAACTATTTTTGAAAAGGTAAAAAAGAAAATAGTAATTTTAGAAGAAAATTGGTTGACTGTCTTTTAATTACTCTTGGAAGGTAAACAGTAAGGATTTTCAGTCTTACAATTGATGCCTGTAAATGGAAAGGACTGTAAGAGCTTAAAAAAAAACTGACATCTGAGCTCAAATTTGGTTCTAAAAGTAAGAAAAAATATTTATTACAAGCCCAAGGAGTACGTTTCTGCTAAATAGGTTCTTCCCTCTCAAAGTCCACATCTGTGATAACTTAATTATCTCATTTTTCTTTAGGTGTAGTTTTGAGTATTTATACTTTTTTTTTTTGTTCCTCCCCTTCTACGCCTTTTAGAGTATACGGGGTTTCTTTGGCCAGGGGAGAGGGTGGGGGATTAATGCTGAGTATTATTAAATGTCCCCTGACTCCGGGACAACGGACTGACGTTGTCAGGGGTAAAGCGTATTTCCTAATATTCCCGCCACCCTCCTGTATTTAATGTTCAAGTCCAATAATATCGATTAAGTCCAATCTTAAGTATCGATAGTTTAAAAAAGGATCGTATCGAAAGAATCATGAATATTTTAGCGGCATCGTAACGTCCATAACTAGAAGAAGACTTTTAACTTCATTGAAATCGATTCTTAAGGTGCCATTACACCTTACGAACTTCACCTTCGAACAAGTTCTCCTTCGAACCTTGCCGTACCGACGTGAAGCGAACAGCCATTTATACTTCACGTGAATTCAAGCGAACCAATATGGCTGACTCACCCAAAGCTAGCTTATGATAAAGAAAAAATCTCCATTATCATTATATTTTATATTATATGAAAAATAAAAAAATAGGAGACGATTTTCAACGTTTCACAAATTACACTAGCGCTACCCCCGAACCCAGGCGAACAGATGAAGTATCTGGAACAACCGAACAGTCGACGTGAAGGCTTCACGAAGGTTGTTCGAGGGTGGTGTTGGAAGGTAAAGTTCGAAGTAGGTGTAAAGGCACTTTTAAATATTGCTTAAAAAATAACACAATAATTTCAAAAAAATATATTTCAGATTTTTATATTAATCTAATCTAATATTTTCTTAATTGTATACTGCTGATAGTTTAATATTATAGCCCCCCCCCCCCCGCTCTATAAAATAAAAAACATATTTAAAAACCAGCGCCTTCGATGGCATAAAGATAGCGTGCTTTGCTTCATATCGAAGTAATCCGGATCATTTAAATGTTTTAATATAAGGGCTCTAAAATTATTTAATAGATATTTTTTTAATTAACAACGCTATAGCTGTTATAGACTCTCATTTCTAAAAAATGAGATATATTAACTATTTCAATATTTGAGCTTTCTCCCCTTACTAAAATTCGAAATATATATATTTTACTGAAAATTCTTCCCCAAGAAAAATTATTAGCTCCTGCTATAGAGGAAATTCGAAACTTTTAATACTTAGGAGGCTCCCTAATACAAAATGGATATATCTTTTTTTCACACTGTCCTCGATAGCATTATACTAGACCCTCATGTGAAAGAAATTCGAAATATTGCCTTCCTTAATATTAGAGCCTGCCCTCCTCACTAAAGTTCGATTTTTGTTTTTATTTTTTTCAACCTTGTCCTCGACAGCTAATATCCCTACGTATTTTTTTTTTTTTTTTTGTTCCTCCTCTTACACGCCTTTTAGGCTACCCTGGGTTTCTTGGGCCAGGGGAGAGGGTGGGGGGACTAATGCTGAGTATTATTTTATGTCCCCGGACTCCGGGTTTTTGAACTGGCCATCTTCAGGTTTCTAATCATGGCTTGTCAGGGGCAACGCGTATTTCCTAATGTTCCCGCAACCTAAGTCCAATAATATCGATTAAGTCCAATCTTAAGTATCGATAGTTTAGAAAAAGGATCGTATTGAAAGAATTATGAATATTTATGCGGCATCGTAATGTCCATAACTAACAGCGTTTTCTTTGATAAATCCAGTTTTCAGAGACATACAGCGCTTTTGTGGAAAATCCGGGATGAACACTCATCAGGAGTTAAATTAAAAATTTCTCTATCAAACTTGCCTAGGTTTCGATCCACTCACATGGTTTGTTCGATAAGTAGGAACGTTTTAATATTCAGTCACTTATTTTCCACCTTTAAGGTTGCCTATAGTGAATTTTACTAGATTACTAGGTCAATCGAACATTATCAGACATAGCTAATGAGCGGTGATAACACCCGAAGACTAAATAAAGGCCATTGACGGTCGGCTATTATGTTCGCTAGAGTAGAGAAAGCTTCAAGTTGTGTTGACGTTGGCAGCGGGCACCGCCTACACAAAGAACATAAACTGACTAAATTTAGGACATTTCTTCTCCTCTCTATAGGGGTCACCACTATCGCTCTATCGATAGATTTATTTCGTCCATATTGGCCTTTTTTTGTTGCGTTTGGTACAGTGTACATATTACAAGACTGTTAAAAACAAAAATCGTCGTTAAGAAGAACCAAAAACTCAAAAAATATCATTTTCACCAAATTAAGGTAGAACCTTTTCAAAACAATGCACCGAACAGTTCAATTGTTAACACTTCACTAAACTGCTGATTTTTTTTTTTTTTTTTCTATTGATCTATTTATTTACATATTTATTTCTTTATTAATTTGAAATATGGTTGTTGGTGTTCTTCTCTTTTTTTGTGGAGTTTATTCTTCAGCAGCTCTGTATGTGTGCCTATTAGTAGTGCGAGTGTTAAGAGGGGGAAGGAAGAAAAAAAGACTAAGATTATGATAAAATAATAATAATAATAACAAAGAAAAAACATAATTCTGTACCTCAGAGGTAAACTGTCGTAACTGACATTATTAAATTTTTAAAGGAGAGCACTTTGAATTTTAATTGTTCATATTTCTTGTCGTAAAAAAAATAGGTTATATAAAACACCATTCATCAGGAATATAAATACGAATACCTTTCGCTAGAAATAGAATAATAGAAATAGTTCAGTTAAAACAATAATTGGAAACTCGACAATTTTGTAGTTACAACAGCTTACCTCTCAGGTACAGAATTGTAAAAGTTATAAAGGAAAATTAATAAGGAAAATTATAAGGAAGGTTATAAAGGAAATTTAATAAAATTAAGGAAAATAAATAAAATAAAAATAAGAAACATAAATACAAAATATAATAAGGAAAAAAATAAAGGAAAGTTATAAAGGATTATATTATTATGATTTTATAATGGACATAAAATAAAATGTAACAACGTATTTTAGTTGTAGGCATGCACGAATTTAATGATTAATCGGTACTCTGTTTTATAGCAACCCAATGTATTTGGGCATTATTCCTTAACGTTAAAATAAAGCGCTTCTCTCTCTCTCTCTCCAAAAACGGACATTTTGTTTCTAACTATTTAAAAACTTACGGGTGATCCTTGCCGTGTCCAAGAGAATCGTGGTCGTAATAATCCAGATATTTATAGCCCTATAATCCTTACCCTATCCAAGGTAATCGATTCTTGAGGTAATCGATCTCTTAGTGCACAAACACCCAATTTCAAGTTTTCTGTGCCTATTATCTTGGAATTGGGAATTAACTTGTTCGATTACATTATAGTCGGCACCACCATCACACTTCCCAGGTGGTAGCATACTTGTTTCAGCTCAATCGCCGATTCCCTATATTTTTGGAGTTCCTCACCGAAAGTAGAGATAAGATATTATTGTCATTAGGAATCGCTACATTGATTAATAATGCTTCCTTCTATCTCATATCTAAAAGGAGGATATAAGGGTTATTAGGCAGCGCTTTGTCTTCGTCATTAATGCTATTATTATTATTAATTAAAACGCTCGTAAACATAATTCTTTAAATCAAGAGATTTTTATCAAATATAATTCTTTAAATCAAGAGATTTTTATCAAGTATTTCCATATCAAGAACACGGAAAAGTAGGATATCTTTAAAAAACGTTGTTTAATCCTCAAAAATGCCTCTTTTTTGCTCTATTTCATCAATGTCACTGTATGTAATGCTTTTAAAGGATCTAGAGTGAATCAGAACTCATAATATAACGTCCAGCTATTATCCCAATAATTTCTTATTAAAACTCTGAATATTGCCTACAATGATTTTTGTTGAAGGATCAGATGAGATAAAGTTTATTGAATATGACAAACGTTTCTAAATTTAAGGTGTTTTAAATCGAGGCATATTTTATATATATATTAAAATCAATTAGTGTGTTAAATCCTGGAAGTTATTCATAAAATAACATAGGTTGATTTTTATATATAGTTGAAACATGGCAATAAATAGAATTTTTTGAGGATAAAATAAAGTTTATATAGGTTTTCTCAAAACGTGCCTTATCCAGATGTCCCATTCTTTCATGAGCTTGACAAGTATATAAAGCCCGCACTATGTCAATAGAGTGCATTACTGTAGTCAGTAGTACACACGGCGTTACTGAAGGAATGTAGACAACAATATTTTCTGTAGTAATTTAGTGTGGAAAGGTCCATAAAATTATAAAATCGAGATGCCCGACTCTCTGATAGGTCCACACAATCGTAACGAATATAAATAAAGAAGAATGGGAAAATTAAAAATGAAGACGAAAAAACTCAAAACTCAATTCATATTAATTTCCCCGTGTATCATTTACCAGAAAACATCTTTTGTAGAATCGGAAGGATCATTTGGAGGTGATGAAGAAGAAAGAAAAAGAATTATAATTTTTAAACGGAGAATATAAATATAAAAGTTAAAAAGAACAAATGACCACAATATTTTAAAATCGGACTATAAAATCCAAAATATCCAGAAACTGGCAAACAGCTCGGATGTGTAATGTTGAACTAGTTAATCACTGTCCAAGCATTTCTTCTCCGCTTTCTAGCATTTCTTAGCAATATATATTCTTTTATATATATACGTATATATATTTTTAATAATGTTTTTCAATTCATTACATTTTGTAAGTCAAATTGACTATATAAATATGTAACTAAATTTTAATGTTTATTTTATTAAAAAAATTAATAAGTTAAATTTAAAAAAAAATAAAAATTTAAAACTACCGATTTACATCTCTATATTCAATTAAAATTTCAAACATTGAAACGTCAAATGGGTAAACATAAATCGATATATTACATAATGTTAAAATATCTTTTATAAAAAGAGAAAAAATTATCCTTGGCCGGGATTAGAGCCCGGACTTCAGTAACATCAGTAGGGCGCACTTGCCACTTGCACAACAAACAAGCGCATAATCCCGAACAAGTCAATCCATTCGCTTGCCACCGATCTCACAAATTGTGTGAATGATTCTGGAGTATGAAAATGATAGTGGACTATTCCTCCAATTAGATAGGTCACTTGATGTTTAATTTAAAAAAAAAAAGCATGTACTTCATTATATTTTGTCTTAAAGAATTAAAACTTACTTTTATAATTAATAAATATTTTTTGTAATTTGGAAAAAGATTGGCCTTAGCATGAAAAAAAAAATCTACAATGGTCTCGATACCGTAAATATTGGACGAGTAATCCACTCCTTCCGTATTATTCGCAAAATTTACAAAAATCGGTGGGAAAAGGGTCAGTGAATATAATGGGTAGACTGGACCATGTAAGTGCTTGATGGCGCAAGTAACAAGCGCACCGTACCAGTGTTACGAAAATCTAGGTTCTAATCGCGGCCAAGACCAATATTTTCTTTCCTAATAAAACTAATATATATATATATATATATTAGTTTAGTTTATATTAGTTTTATTAGTTTATAATAAAACTAATATATATATATATATATATATATATATATATATATATATATATATATATATTAGTTTAATTTATATTAGTTTTATTAGTTTATAATAAAACTAATATATATAATACCTCTATATATATATACCTCTAAGGGGTTTAAATGGCAAAATTGTCCTTTAACTCTAACGGACACCTATTTTTGAGATTTTAACCCATATTTTTTTTTTTTTTTTGATGTATTAAATAGACAATATCATTAAAATAGACATTCACATAGAATATGGTACTGATTATTTAAATATTAGTGGTAATCAAATTATGCACACTGTGATTCCCATGATTGGGGATGGTGCGTGTTTATTTCGATCTCTATCATATATTATCGAGAATTCTCAAGAAAAATGTCATTTTCGGCAAATTTTAGTACAACATGTCATCCAAATTGGGACAAATTTTCTACGTTTACTCAAAATGATTACGGTAACAATTATTCTGATTTCAGTAGTTATTACACTCATATGTCTCAGCATTCAACCCATGCCGGATTTGTGGAACTAAACGGCAGCTGGGGAATTGTTTCCTTACCTTTTTGAAGTATATCGCAATGATGAGCTTTATGCGGTATTTGGCAATAATTCTAATCCCTCGAAAAGACTACGTTTTACTGGTACGCTATTAGTGGCCATTTTGGCGTGTGTGAAGCTCTACTACCGCAACTTTCTGAGGAGAAGAAGCAAATTAAAAGGCGACATGTCAGGTACAGCAATGCAACACGGAAAGACCAATTAAAATCAGCTAAAAAAAGTTCGGAGTTTAGATTTTAAACGCGATGTAAGTAACCACTAAGAAAGGAATTTCAAAAATGTGACCGCTAAGGGATTTAAATGGCGAAATTATCGTTTAACTCTAACGGACACCTATTTTTGCACTTCGAGAAACAATATCTAATTTGGACTCATTTTAAAGATCTTGATACGAAGAGTTTAACTCGTAAGCTCTTACGGGGCGTCGAAAACCATGTTTTAAAGCCGAAAAATGAAGCTTTCATAAGGAATAAGCAATTTTTTATTTCGGCTGTTTTAGTGAACTCTCCATTGCGCGCCTCCCTCCCTTCTACCGAGCCGGCAGCTTCCCCTTCCAACATTCCACCTCCCGGAACCTCCGATTCTACTAAATCTCCTTAACATCAGTTAACATATTATATTAAATCAATACCAAGAATGATCACAGAAGTGATTTTAAAGGCTCGCGGGCGAAGCCGCGACGGGGAATGCTAGTATATATATACACATATATATATAATTCAAAATAATTTAATCTTTTTTGTGGGTAACCCTATTTTTGGTTAGGGTAATCACCGATATACGAGTATATATAATTTATATTACTTTAATTTTTTTTTTTGTGGGTAACCATATATTTTTAAAGTTATATTATTTTTAAATATTTTATTTTTTAAGATAAAATATTGGGCTCCGCCGGGTCTCCCGCGTGACATGCGCGATACGCTATCCAGTGTGCCACAAAGTGATATATATATATATACGAAGCCTAATAACCCAGACGACGAGACATTACCTCAGACACTTATGACAGACAGATAGCGGTCGATAGCTGGAGTCTGGGTCAGGCCTTACTCCGCCGGCCACGTGTTGCTTCCTCTGTCTGAACTTCTGAAGTCTCGTGTCCGTCTGCTCTAAGTCTGTACGTCCATTCTCTTGACATATTGATTTGTTGATAGAGTTTGATCAATTTATTTGATTATTTTAGTGTTTTTAAATTCCAGTTTTCTTTTAATCTTCTTTAGAATGAACTTTCTTAATTTTCGTTTCCTGAAACTCCGTTAAATTTATTATGACTCACGTTATTAATCACTAATTGTTAGTTTATTCGGTAATGAATTCATGGTGTCTAGCAGTGCTGGCTTCTAAAATTTCCCTGTAAATCCCTCCCTCTCCTCCATGAGAGATAAAGAAAAGTGGCCCTAGGATTTTTTGAACGGAGTAAAATTCCTTGGATATGCCGTAGCTCGGATTTGACGTAAAATGCAAGTACCGAGCCTGTACAATGTCAGGTACTATACCTATCCTAATTATCTCAGAATAGGCAAAATTTAGGACTCACTGTAGCATCTTCCCATAAGTGGTATAAAGTGACGTTTTAATTTTTAAATAATTTATTTTTTGAAGAGAAAAGATTTGGCTCCACCGGGAGTCGAACCCGGGTCTCCTGCGTTACATGCGAGGATGCTAACCGCTACACCACAGAGCTCGGCTCAAGGCAGAGCAAATCCTTCCTCTTTACTGATACCTACTCCCCCTATCTCACAAGTTTTGCGAGTAGTAGCGGGAGGTGGACTGCCTTGAGCCGAGCTCTGTGGTGTAGCGGTTAGCATCCTCGCATGTAACGCAGGAGACCCGGGTTCGACTCCCGGCGGAGCCAAATCTTTTCTCTTCAAAAAATAAATTATTTAAAAATAATTTAAAATTGGTGGTCAGCCACAATTTAAGATTGGATTAGTTTTAATTTTTATATTATATTTAAGGCCCGGAGTTTTTTTATTGTTTACTCGTGATAACAATTGGAGTTAATGTGGTAAATTCAGTTTCATTCATTTATTTACATATAAGGATTTCATCCAGGCCGCTCAAAAATGTCAATGTTTTAGTCATTTAACATTTGCATATTTCAAATTAATGCCGGAGATGCATTAAGAAACTTCACTAAAAAAAAAAAAAGAAAAAATTGTTCAGGTGTGATTAGGTAAAATTTCTCATCGGATTTTATTAAAAGGGCTATTGATTATTTCCCCAAAACAAACTTATATTTATCTTTGAATCGTGTGGTCAATTTTTATTCTTTTTTTTCACGTGTTTCAAAACATAGATTTGTTTTATCCTGATGTACCTACATCAGCCATTCGAATTTTTACTGACTAAACAGTCATATGACTCATATTTTTATTTAGACTAATTCACATAATTTCCAATATTTTGCCTAGACCGATTCGACTTTTCGAAGTTCGGTGCATACAGAGTTCACAACGGTAGTAAATGTTTGAGATCTTCGAGACATAATTAAGAAGCAATACATGAGTGAGGAGGCGGCGACATTTTGCAGGTGTCCTAAAATAAACGGATCAACTGCCTTTGTTTACAGCAGTGATATAACTGGGTTAAAAATAAATACACACTAGGTTGAGCCCTATCCAAAATAACTTTATATATGAGTATTATAATAGTGATAATAATAAAAATAGTAATAAAGAGGACTATAGATAAAGCCTTCCTTCAGATCTCGTCACGAAGGCGATCAAAGAAGAGAAGGACAAAAAGATGGGAGCCAAACCCTAATGAAGGCGACTATACGGTGTGTAGCTAATCATCACCTCATGTTTCGGAAGCTGATTGGTCCGCTCTCATACATTAATATTTGCTTTAATGTCTTAACGATAAAGTACATAGCTTGGAAACTGAGTTAATAAACATTATCTCTTTTAAATAACTAAATTGTAAAATAAAAAGTTTAACGTAACATCGGAAATGGGAAATAGGATAATGATGGCATTTCCTAGTTTATATTTAAAGCAAATAATATTTTTAAAATAATATAAATTTTTAATGATCATTTCATTGGAATTCATACCCTACTAGCAATACCCCTGCGAAGATTTCGCACAAAGATTAGTTTAGGGATTTATTCACAATGAGGTTAACCCTTTTTTTTAAATGTATTTAATGTCAAATCTTGATTTAAGGAATGTAATAATAATAAATAAAAATTGAGACTGATTTATTTCTTTAAATTTGGCCCATTAATGAGCCAGAGGTACGATCACGACAAATAGGATTCCCGAACGCCAATTATTTTACCAATCATATATTTTTGACAGACATTAACGCAGAAATACATAAGGTATCACCTTTGCCGTAGCAGCTAGCATAGCAGCCTACAATACGTTAGGTTGAGTGTTCGCATTCCGTGGTGGCCCTAGGAGTTTTTAAAGGGAGTAAAAAATCCTAGGCTATGTGACGTAAAAGGGACGTCCGGAACCGGTGCGATGATAGGCAAAATTTAAGACTCCCACTGTAGCATCTTCCAATTAGCCTTAATGGTATAAAGTGACATTAAACAAACATAGAAATAGATAGTAATTCATCATATTATTTCTATATGATACTATCATTTTGAATATTTTCTTTTTTGTCCAAATATATTTTCTCTTTCAAAATATGGATCAGTACTGTGTTCATGTGGAAAATTTGGGATTTTTCAGGAGAGAATGCTTCTATAGAAATATTGAAACAAGAACTGACCAGACAATACAATCAACTTAAGCTAACTGAAAAACAATTACACCAATATACTAAGACCAATTGGGACACGAGCCTTTTATCAAAACGCGACCGCACAAAAATAAAAAAATAAAATTGTTAAAGCACCACGGTTTATTAATAAGTTAACGAAGCCTTCACTTCAATACCTTGAAATGATTCTAGAAAAATGTTTGGACCCATATCTTTCAGCTCCAAGGAAATACTTTAAAGAACCGCTCATAGATGCAGCCACTTAAATGTTTGGCCGGGTTCGTTAGGAAGAAAAAAGGGCGACAAGAAACGACCCAGTTGACGTAGACTAGGCCATTAAATTATTTATAAAAGAAACTCAATTAAAAGTAAGACATCCGTCAAGGTAAGGGCCGCTTGCATATTTAGTTCTGGCCCCCCGCCCATAATCAACTCACTCTCTCCTAAGTCTTCTCAATATCTCTCCGCAACAGCAATATCCAAAATGTATTATAAGTTATATAATATATTTATAATAAATAGTATATTATTGTAATATCTGGTATAGAAAATGTACAGTTTATATCACGTAGCTAACGCTACATAAATAAAGCAAGCTGACAATAAGCGAATGAGATGACGGTAGTAGGAAATAATGACATGTGAGGCATGAGGAGGAAAAGCACCCAACAGCACCCCCTTCCTGCCATGATTCAATTAACTTGCCTGTCTAAGAGAGCAGATCTCTCATCCAGCGTTTTTTTAATCTTCTCGTATGCGTTTTTTTAATCTCTTGCGTATGCCAGCCATATTACTGATTTACCTGACATTTACCTTATGACCTTGGTTGCAATAAAGTCGTTTGTATATATATATATATATATATATATATATATATATATATATATATATATATATATATATATATAAAAATTACCCTGATCATCACTCATAAAACTCACCACAATGAGTAGATTTCAAGGCAAAACGTATAAAAATTAATAAATAAGTCGAACTAAAAATATTTATCATTGGACGACATTTTTAATGCTTACACTTCTTTGAGTCGAACTCTTGGTGAGTACTCACCTTTATAACTAGGATTCGATTTGCTAACATCAGAGAATTTAATGGTTACTTGGATTTCATTTAACATTCATCTTTTTCCTTTGGAATATAACAGTAAGTCGTTTTCTTTATGGAGTCGAGTGGTTGTTAGCAATGGTTCAGAGAAAGTCGAGAAATTTTATTAACTAAAAACCACTTATTTGAAGTTAGCTGTAATTTAAACAAGATTAGAGAAATGGAGGAGGGAGGTTATTGCCAATGAGTTTACAATTCCGCGCAAACAATGTCAACCATCTTAAAAAGCAAAAACAAACAGAGGATATAGTTAAATACTAACATAATATGTACATAACTAACTGTACCTTGTATTTTGGCACAATATTTATCTACAAATAACAAGTGTTTTTACTTTCACTTACCAATATATGAAATATATAGTAAGTGGAAGTATTGCGATCGTGAAAAATTTCGACTTCTGGTTTTCAACGGAAATACACGTTTTGGGGTCCCCTGAGTCGAAATGACCAAGTCCCGCGAAATGGTCTGTCTGTGTGTGTGTGTGTGTGTGTGTGTGTGTGTGTGTGTGTGTGAACAGACTAGCTCAAAAACTATAAACCGTGCGATCCTGAAATTGGGTATTTAGTGCAGGTATATGCCCGTGATGTGACAGCATAAATTTCATCAAAATTACTTAAAGGGAGGGGGTACTTTACTCAATAACTTTTTAAGTTTTTTTCGATTTTCTCAAAAACGGCTCTAACGATTTTGATTAAACTGAGTATATGATCTATTTATATGCCCGAGATATGACTGTAAAAATTTCATCAAAATTGATCAACCGGAGGGGGGACTTTACTTAATAAATTTTGTATCATTTTCAAGTGTTTTTTTTTATTTACTCAAAAACGGCTTTCACGATTTTGATCAAACTGGGTATTTGATGTATGTATATGCCAAAGATGTGATAGCCAACATTTCATCAAAATTGATCAACCGGAGGGGGGACTTTACTTAATAAATTTTGTATCATTTTCACGTGTTTTTTTTTATTTACTCAAAAACGGTTTTCACGATTTTGATCAAACTGGGTATTTGATGTATGTATATGCCAAAGATTTGATAGCCAACATTTCATCAAAATTGATCAACCGGAGGGGGGACTTTACTTAATAAATTTTGTATCATTTTCACGTGTTTTTTTTTATTTACTCAAAAACGGTTTTCACGATTTTGATCAAACTGGGTATTTGATGTATGTATATGCCAAAGATTTGATAGCCAACATTTCATCAAAATTGATCAACCGGAGGGGGGACTTTACTTAATAAATTTTGTATCATTTTGACGTGTTTTTTTTATTTACTCAAAAAGGGTTTTCACGATTTTGATCAAACTGGGTATTTGATGTATGTATATGCCAAAGATGTGATAGCCAACATTTCATCAAAATTGATCAACCGGAGGGGGGACTTTACTTAATAAATTTTGTATCATTTTCACGTGTTTTTTTTATTTACTCAAAAACGGCTTTCACGATTTTGATCAAACTGGGTATTTATGTATGTATATGCCAAAGATGTGATAGCCAACATTTCATCAAGATTGATCTACCGAAGGGGGGACTTTACTTAATAAATTTTGTATCATTTTCACGTGTTTTTTTTATTTACTCAAAAACGGCTTTCACGATTTTGATCAAACTGGGTATTTATGTATGTATATGCCAAAGATGTGATAGCCAACATTTCATCAAGATTGATCTACCGAAGGGGACACTTTATTTCATAACTTTTTTTCTAATCTCAAAAACGGCTTTAACGATTTTCTCTATATTCATCATGTTTAATGAAAATTGAGTGTTATTTAATAAAATGTTCTGAGGGGTTTATAGAGCAAATGAAAACAAAAATAAGAAATGAATGTGGAAAATGTGTAACTTTGAGAAGTGGCATTAACAAAACGCATTAATTTCTTATCTAAGTAAGTTGGTAATTGAAAGTTGTGTGTTGCGCGCACGCACCAGATTTTTGTAAAATATGCGTGGGTTATTCTGACTCCAATTCTGTGATCATTTTTCTCATTTACATGGAGATAAGTCAATGTCGAAGTCCAAACATTTTTCAGGGTCTTTTGAAAATGGACTTATTAAGCATGGATTGAATTACGAAAAACTAGAAAGGTAGAATTATGTAAGATTAAAAAATTATCAATGATTTACGAAAATATTTAAATATTATATACCTAATAATACTAATGGATATAGATTACAATATACCTTACCGATCATTCTGTAGAATGGAGAACAAACACTTCAAATACACCACGAAATAAAGGACAGGCAACAGTACAGTACACTAGACTACAATACAGGACAGAAAGAACAGTTTGTCCTCAAAACATTATCATGTACTGTTCTCGGTATGTTCCGGCCGTGACCGCTTTGAGGTCTCTAAGAATAGCATTACATAGCGGCATAGATATTATATCTCATTTTTCCGAAGAGCCAAACTTCAACGAATTAATAAATTAAATTTAAATACATAAATAATAAAACAACATTAGCAAAGTGTCCAGCTCTCGAACGGTTCAACTTGTCATAGTCTTCACTATACCTTATTTTTAGGTAAACGTTTTTCTAAATATCATGATTTTTAGATGTTGTCAAACATTACTAGATAAGTTAAATAATAAACAATATCGGAAAACCTCTGATAACACCTACATGGAAATTTGATGTGTTACTTGTGAGGTGAATACATTGAAAATAGATTAGTTTACGATGTTATTTTCAATGTAGGAGATAACAGTTGGATGATTGATCCCAACAAAAGTTTTCATATCCGCCCTGCCAACTTGTTAACTGCCAAGCCGAGACACGTGCCTCGTCACTCGACCCAACTTACCTGTGTACCCTGGGTACGGCTTATCGACCTTTAAGTTTATCGAGTAGATCGCCAAGTAAAACAATGCTATTATCATGTGCCTAAAACCAAAATCAATATATTTACTATTGATAATGTCGGAAAGTAGTGATGGAGGTAATTACAATTAATCAGTATTCACAAGTTAACCTAAGCTTTTTGACAATTATGTCAGTTGAATAACTAGTGCATTCAATTAATATAAAGCTTAAAATTTAATATTAAATTTTAGAAATTATTTCACCCCTGGGGAAGAACATAACAAGACCATTTTGTTCAAAAAGTGAAGTAGAAATAGTAAGAAATGATCTTTAAAAAAATCGAAAAAGAAACAGAATTATAGAACAATATTCGTCTTCATGTGATGAAGATACGAACAACAATGGAAAAAAGATCGATGAATTATACATCCAAAAAGTGCTTAAGATTGAACGGAATTCAGGATAAAGATATCGTACTCAAACCGGAAATATTGTATCTGAAAAAAATTTCGAAAACAAATTTTGCCTTTGTCGGAATGCTTGTACAAAACATAACGATGAAGAAGAAAAAAGAATATTTTTGAGAAGTTTTGGGGTTTGGGAGATTTTAGCAAACGAAATGTATTGCTTTACGAAGCTGTTGAGCGCAAAATTGTGGAACGAAGACGTTTAACAAATGGAAAAGGTTCGCCAAAAAATGGGAGTTTTAGGTGTTTATTAAATTCTAAAAACGGAAAAGTTCGCGTCTGTAAAAAATTATTTTTGGATACTTTTAAAAAAAAAAGTAGGACGCTTAAAACGAGTATTAAACTCTGTAAATGTAGGCAATGATTTACGTGGTATGGTGGTTGGATCATCAAGAAAATTATCTGAGGAAGGGAAAAAGCACGTTCATAACCATATTAAAAGTATTTTAAAGATATGTAAAATAACTTCAGTATTGTTTTTTCAATTTGAAGCATTTTAAATTATGTTGAATGGATTTGGGCACCTTCAAATTTTATAATGAATCTGGTAGTTAATTTTGAAAGTGATAAGAAATCGCATATTATTTAATTAATCATTGCAACTATTTTAATAGGAACTATAAATTTAACCCCCTTAGATACGCTTAAGCAGTATGACTCATTAATATCCTATATGTATACTTTAAAATTCATTGAAACGCAAACCCTTAAATATTTCGATTTGAAGATAAATGGAGTTAGGCCACTTTCAAAATAAACGGCTCATTTATCGAAGTAGTCAATGAATGGGATAAAAATATATGAACATATGATATTTGGGGACAAGTTTCTGCTCTCAATTTTTTTTTTAAGTATTTAAATAAAGACCAACCTCCACCATTTGACTCTATTATAAAAGGGAGATACTTAGGGCCACCCAATTAAACTAACCCCAAAACATCCAAGATGAGGAAAGATGTCTGACCTGTATAATAAAGAGTTGACCCAGTTAGCAAAGAGGGTGGGGGAGGAACGGAAAATACAGAGAATGATATCTTCACCTCACCCGGGAAAAACCTCATTAACTCATGTCCTAATTATTGTTGGGGAAAAACCTGTATGTATATATATATATTTGTGCGTATGTACTACATATACAACAAATTTAATGATATAAAGTATAAAAAAATGTTGGTGTTATTATTTTATTAGTATTAAGAAGGATACGTTGATGAAAGCCGGTCAAGAACTTGGGCTGGAAATAAATACGGAAAAGACAAAATATATGGTTAGCCTTAGAAGTGGTGACGATTTTGTTACATTAATGTAGAAGGGAATAAGTTTGAACACGTAGAGAAGTTTAAATATTTAGGGGCGACGGTAACTAGAAAAACGAAATCGATGAGGAAATCAAGGCTAGATTAAAATTCGGTAATGCTTGGGACAGAAATTGGTTAGCTCGCGAATTCTGTCCCGAGATTAAAAATTAGGATTCACAAAATATTCTTCCAACGGTCTTCTATGGTTACGAAACGTAGCCGCTAACATTGAGGGATGAACAACGGCTTAGGGTTTTTGAAAATGAAGTAGGTACTACGCAGAGTATTTGGACCGAAGAGAGATGAACAGGCGAATTTAGCTTAAACAACGCCGAAATGAGTGAATTGTAACCGGTAAATAAAATTCATTCATATACCTTCATTCATATACATATTCAGATATAATTCATAAACCGGTGTGGCAGCGAGACGAATAAAATCGCGAAACTTAGTAGTAAAGGAATTTCGAAAAGATTAATAAGCTCGGTGCCGAATGGGAAACGTCCGAGGCGTAGGACGAGGCGAAGGTGGGAGGATTACGTGAAGGCAGATCTTTTGAAGTTGAGTCTGGATTGTGGTCGGTGGATAGAGGTGTGCAGGGAGCTAGTTGTGATGTGTGCATCGAACCTTCGGGGTAATTAAGCCATTATTATTAAGCTAACTTCATTGTAATATTGACTTAAGAAATTACAGAGTGCCCACTTTATGATGCATAAAATCAAATGCGACCCTAATACGCAACAGAAATAAATTCAATAGATAATAGAGCTAAAGGACCCGTTAATGATTATTTATGTATTGCCCAAAATAACAACCCTAAGACCCCGGTGACGCGGGTCCTCCTCGGGGGATGTCCACCATCACCGCGCGATATATATCTCCTGGAGCTGGGCTGGGTGTAGAGGAACCGGACCAATAACTCAAGGCAGGCTCATTCTAAATCCGAGGAGAACATGCTTCTCGAAAACATCGGTTTTTTCCGCTTGGCCCGCGAGACTCGGGCAAACACAGGCATCAATCAGCGACGACTTATAATAAACATCGATATCAACAGTGGAGAGAGGGGGTTGAAGGAAATATGGCGTAACTTAGTAAACGTGACCGGTAATCAGGTATAATTTAATGCATCACACATATGGCGCATTTTTATTCACATTATACAGATATTAAGGTGAAGAAGTAAAAAATTAGAAAAGAGGGAAGATGCATGTACGCAGCTGGACAGTGGATTTACACAGCGTCGAACTACGATAGGAACAGTCTGCCTCAGGCACCTTCGACTGTTCGCATACGTCGTTCGAAACGGGGTGCGGTACGATTTCGACTTTTGTCCACAAGCTGACGTATGTTCCGTTAATTTTCCAAGCTTATAACTGCTCTAATTAAATTTTTATTAATTATTTAAACAATTAGGTATTGATATGTTTTTGGCCAATAATGAGATTTAACAAATTTCTCCTTATCTCACAACGCCCTGTTGTATGTTTTAAGATTATTCCAATACCGAATTCTTAGGAACTCCGATATTTTGTGAATTTACTTTTAAAAAAGAGTGACATGGAAAACCCAAATCAGACAGATAAAAAAAATGATATTGCAAGTCGGCAAGCAAAATCAGCATTTGAAAATATATCAATTTTGCCTTAAGCATACCGTCCGAACCAGAATTACTAAACCTACATGTTATATTTTTATTAATAGTTCCGTTCGCATGAGATACAAAATACCGTGTTCATTTACGGAGGGGACGATAGTGTTAATTTTGAGTTAAAGTTAGGAAGGGATAGTAACTTCCCCAATGGTAGATTTTCTCTATGAGTAATAAAATCTTTTATCCGATGTGCGATACGCATTTTTATCAAGATCACTTGACAGAATCTCTAAAATACCGTTAACCAACAGACTTACAATATGCAAAGTACTAATTACACCTCTATGGACAAAAGAGATAGAACGAGGGGCTCCTTAAAGCCCTCAAATATCCAAAGAATCCAATCCATGTTTTTCTAACTTATTACAAATTTGAATAACTTTAAATATTTCTCCTGGTTTCTAAAATTATTTTAAGATAAATATCTACCTAAATAAAGTTATGAATGCATATAAAAAAGAATTGAATAAATTTATAGAGTAAACTATACAACTTACCGGCTTAGAGTTAAGTCTAGCTCCCGTGATACGTGTTTCTTGGAGGTCTCCTAAAAAATAAAAAAATAAAAATAAATATAAATTAAATTAATCAAATAACCATTAAAACAAGTATTGAAGGTTGTGGTTTACTATTTTAAACAAGTATTTATTAGCGTATATACATGTATTATGTTTTACGTATATGTATTATATATCCGTTATGGTAATAGTTATTATAAAGGTTGTGGTTTACTATTTTTACGAAGGAAATTAGTCTTGGGTTTTTCTCATGATTACAATACTATTATTATTACTTTGAAAAATCAAAAGGTGTTTAAAGCGCGAGGTATAGAAACCACTATTCCTATGTAACATTTGAAGCTAACAATGATTTAAATCTTTACAGTATCTGACGATGTTTCTTCACTTTCAAAATTAACAAGATCAATAATGTATAGTCCGAGGGCATTATGTTTAAAGTTGGAATATAATAATTTATACCGAGTACCTACATAAACAACAAACTGTATGGAATGTTCGGGCCTTCTGTCTCAAAACTTAAAATTAGGATTTAAAAAACTATTATTCTTCCATGCTTTACGTAAGCGAAACATGGCCGCTAATATTGATGGATGAGCAATGGCTTTTATAATATTTGTACGAGGGATGAATTAACCGGAGAATTTAGAGGCTTACACAACGCCAAACTGAGTGAACTGTATCCGGTGATTGACATGATAGTAGAAAGACGAAATAAATGAGCGTTTAAAATTGCGAAACTTAGTTATTACCCATATTAATTAAATTATTAGTTAATAGTAGTTATTAATCTTTTCGAAACGAATTTCGAAAATATTAATAAACGCGGTGCAGATTGGGAAACGGGGTAGGCCGAAACGGCGGTGGGAGGATTGCGTTAAGGCAAATCTTTCAAAGTTGGGTCTAGACCCCAGTCGTTGTATAGAGGTGTGCAGGGCAATAGAGGTGAGTTGTGGTGTCTGAATTGAACCTTAGGGTTCGTAAGCTTTAATTATTAGTATGGAATGTACTTTGAATGATTTAATTCCTTTTTTAGTTGGAAATTTAGAATATTTGATAGTCAACTCTTGGCAGACCGTTTTATGGCATGCTATGGAAAGATTTTTTTTCTTTCTATTTGTTAATAATTAAAATAATCTTTATTTTCCACTAAGGTATTTGTATCATTTGCTGGCTACAAAGATATACTTGTAAACTTTAGACAGTTAAACTTAAGTAGATCACCAGCAGAACAGCCATAACGCTACAACATGAGATGGATCCATAAACCAGAATGTAGGTCAGAGCGGCTAGCCCACACTACCCTTGTTTACATCCTATTTTTCGAAAAAGGGTAAACAACAAGTTGAACGGTCCCCTAATTACCTTCGTAGGAGAAGGGTCCATAAATCTGGTCCTGTCCCCTGGCAGAGGGGCCGCAAGATGGACGGCCATCGGTCCGAAATAACTGTCAACGAGAGTTGTGGCTAAGGCGGAAATTATTCGCTGCCAAACTGTTCCGCTCAGCCGCTGGATTATAAATGGATGTTTCACCTTCTGAGAAGTGCGAAAAGGCATAAAGTGAATGAGAAGGAGGCGGCCGAGAGCCTTAGAGTGTTAAGTATCAGCCACTCACGAGAATAGCGCGGCATCTGTTAAAAAATTCATGACTGTTCTCACATGACTGGTAAATTTAAATGAATTAAAAGAAAGGGTGTTGTGGATCAACAGGGTAAAGATATGCCACTTAGATTGTAGGTAAAAGATTTGCTCTGCCTTGAGCCGAGCTCTGTGGTGTAGCGGTTAGCATCCTCGCATGTAACGCAGGAGATCCGGGTTCGACTCCCGGCGGAGCCAAATCTTTTCTCTTCAAAAAATAAATTATCTAAAAATAATTTAAAATTGATGGTCAGCCACGATTTAAGATTGGATTAATATATATATATATATATATATATATATATATATATAGATTTTTTTTAAATATACATCTAATTATTTCCCTTTTCATAACATGAATGTTGTTCTTACAATTTTTAAATATTTTTAAAAAGAATAGAAAAGATTGGCCTTTGCCGGTATTTTCTTACCACTTCTCTTCTTATAAAAAATATTTAAAAATTATAATAAAAACATTTATGTTATCATGACAAGAGAAATGATTGGATATATATTTTAAAATAATATTTATTTTAGGTATCTCTTGACAAACGTCAATTTTAAATTATTGTATATTAATTTAATCTTTATTCGTTGGTAAACACCTTTTTTAAATTAACTTTTAAATATTTTATTTTTGAAAAGAAAAGATTGAGCTCCGCCGGGAGTCGAATCCGTGTCTCCCGCTCGACATGCGCGGTATGTTAACCATTAAATCACACTCGCTTCCAAGCGGAGCCAATCTTTTCTCTTCAAAAAAAAGATATTTAAAATTGTATTTAAATAAGATGGTTGCCCACGAATACAGATTGAATTAATATAAACTAATTTAAAATTGACGTTCGTCAAGAGATACCATAAATTGGACAAAAATTGTCCAATACTAGCAAAAATTGAGAGATCGGGGGGGAGAAGTATCAGTGAAGAGGAAGGATTGGCTACGTTTGGAAGCGAGCTCTGTGGTATAGTGGTTAACATACCGCGCATGTCACGCGGGAGACCCGGGTCGACTTCCGGCGGAGCCCAATCTTTTCTCTTTAAAAATAAAATATTTAAAAATTAATTTAAAAAAGGTGGTTACTTTTTTTTTATTTATTGCCATCCCTACCGTGCCTGAAAGGCAATACGGGTTTTGGCAGTAGATGGATGCTATCCATTTCTGGATATCCACCTACCCCCTTACACCGATTTTTTATATTATTCCCGCACCTACCCCCCTATTTTTGGCCTCATCCAATTTCCATCACCGATATTTAGCCTCTACCCTAGGAGGCGAGGACTACGCTCGATTTTAATTTTTTTTTTAATATTTCGATCTAATTAGTCCTTTCTACTCTTTCGATTTAATTAGTAATTTTTAGACTGCCTAACACTCCGCTCTCCTTCAATTTGTATGCTTTCGAGGTATGATATCTGTAGCCCGAAAATAGGGTTAAGGGGGTGGGTAAGAGCGGTTACACCGATTTTTAATATTATTCCCGCACCTACCCCTCTATTTTTGGCCTCATCCAATTTCCATCACCGATAATTAGCTTCTACCCTTGGATAATTAGCTTCTAATTTCTATCCATTTCTCCGCCCCACTCCCCCGACTACCGCGACCAGCTTTCTCAATGCAATCTCTTCTTAGTTCTCGCAAACTAAAATTAAAAAAAAAAAACCGTAATTAATACGGCTTTTTTTTCGCGACTAGTTACCTCTCGCATAGGTAATTAGTAAAAAAATCTTTATTAGGTAAGACTATAGATTGGGGAGGGGGGGGGGCGTTTTTTCCCCGACCCCGCCAGGAACCACCACCGTCGCGAGTTAGCTCTCGCACACCTAAATTGTCATTAACTAATTACTATGGTTTTTTTTTCTAGCTAATTACCTCTCGCAAAGGTAAATATTCAAAAACTCCTTATTATGTGGTGTAGCGGTGGCGGAGCCCCACCCCCCCGACTACCACGACCAGCTTTCTCAATACGATCTCTTCTTAGTACTCGTGAACTAAGATTTTAAAAACCGTAATTAATACGGCTTTTTTTTTTCTCCAGGTGGTTACTTACGAATAAAGATTGAATTAATATATTTAAAAAAAATAGACAATAGTCAGGAGTCCTCACTAATAGACAAATTGTCCACTCACTCCCCCGTCTAATTCGCACAATTTAAGAGATCAGTCGGAAAGAAAGGATTGAATGGATCGGGATATGTGCCTGGTAGCTCAAGTGGCAAGAGCGTCTTACTGCGGAAATACCAGTTTCGAATCCCGGCCAAAGCCAATCTTTTACCTTCTTATGAAAAACATTTAAAAATCATATATAGATTACCTAAAAAAAAAAAGAGAGAAAAAAAAAGTGAAATAGGTTTTTAAGATTGTAAACAACTTTACCAAAATTAACTTCTTCAAAGAAACGAAACATATTTTTTTAGGTTAATAAAGATCAACAAGAGAAAGTTTTGATAAACTTGTCAAAGAGGGCGGTGATGATGAAATATCGCGAAGGGAGCGGAGAGGAAATATAGGAGATGGCTCTTCCTGCCGAGAACTTACATATCAGAGGCACAGGCTGGACAACCTAAACGGGAACAGTAAAAATAAACAGGATCAAAGGCGACAGGTGCGCTGCCGCCTAAATCATAATTAATGTTAGCTATCTAACTGATGAAAATACCTAACCATAATGTATTTATATATAACAAATAACGTATACATCTAATATAAATATAGTTTCTACATTAATTATAGCCAATTAGCTGTCATTTGTTATCACAACAATGTCAATAATAAACAATGTCCTATTTATTTTTACACATGAGTTTTTATAGCTAAAAATATCCTATGAGATTTACACATAAAAAAGAAGAAGAATTTAACAAGATTCTTTAGAATGTAGTCAATTAAATCATTGATTTAGAATATTTAACCAATTTACTGCCTTAAAGGGCGTAATTAAAAATTATGTAATTCTTTCAAATTAGTAAATAATGTAATTTCATCTTTTAATTACTTGATTTTATTAGCGATATGGGTTAAATTTTGCCTGATGTTGGCATGATCTAGGCCGGAATGCTGGAGGAGGGGGGTTATGAAAATTCGGCATGAACCCCCAGTGTCCGGAAAAATCCTACAATAGGTTGAATAGTAAGCAAGGGTGGGAAAAAAAATCATGTACATTACCAGTCAAAAGTTTAGACTCACCCTTAGTTTTTAAAAATAAATAAATAACAACATTTTATTTATTTAAGAATATAAAAACTATAATTTTATTTTTAATTTAGTTATAATTTGTTTGATTGTTTCTTTAACGTCCCTTTATGCTTCTAAAGCTAATCGGATGATGCTACAGTGGAGGTCCTAAATTTTGCATATCCACGTAATTAGGATAGGGATCTTTAACGAGTACCTGAAATCGTCCATGCTCGGGACTTCCGTTTTACGCCCTATCCGAGGGACGGCATAGCAAAGGATTTTTACTCTCATTAAAAAAATCTAGGGCCACTTCGGGACGTGAACCCGCGACCTTTATATACCTCCTTATATCCTCAGTCACCTCCTTATATCCTCAGTTTGTTCAAACCCTGCTCCTCCACACATTCTCTAAATTCCAGATCCCAAACCTCTAACCTGTAGATTCCTTTCTACCGATCTGCATCCTTTACAAAATCCTTTATCATCCGTGCTGCCACCTTCTGGAATTCATTACCTGTCTCTATCCGAAAAACTTCATCCCTCACATCCTTCAAAACCCAACTATTTCATCACCTCCTAATTCTCCAATCCCCGGTGGCTATGTAAATATGTAAATAGTGAAAACAGTATTAAGGATAAATCTATTTGATTTTTATTATATATATTATATCTATTTATATATATCTCTTAAGCTCAAAAGCTGACCAAAGTTTTGTACTGTACATTCAAATTTTGATCTTACATTTTTTCTTTCAACATTCTGTCTTTGTTATCTTTATTGTATTGCTTTTCTTTTTTGTGTCTACCTTATATTTTAATTCTTTATTTCTTTTTATTGTTTTTTATTATATTTTTTCCAACTAACCAGACAAATGGCTATTAATTTTGTTCATTTTTGTTATTCTTAGGGGACTAAATGTCCCAGAATAAAAATTACTTTTCTTCTTCTTCTTTAATATATTAGGTTGCCATGCTATACACTACATCACAGGTGACCCCTATTTATAATTTCATTCTAAACTTAATATTATAATGTTTGAAATGTTACCTCTTGAGTTAATGATGGTGGAATATATTCTACCTCTTGAGTTAAACTTATTTTATTAAACTTGAAGATTGTGAATTAAATACAAGTGAGTCTAAACTCTTGACTGGTACTGTATAATTACAAATATATACTAGAATAGTTTCATAAATCTTGTTATTTTCCTCGAAACTCACTGTTAAAAATAAAAATGTATATAAAAAGGACATTTGAAAACAAAAATGAGCTGTTTTGCCTGTATTATAATTAGTATATTTGTTGTTTTTGACACCATTGTTGTTTTCTAATCTATATAATCAACAATCAAGTCCTAAGACATCATTCAGAATGATGTTCGAGTAAGTTGAAGCAGCATTTTCTTCTTTATTGAATTCCCAAAGCATAACATGGCGTAAGTGGTTTCTTGGGAGATCCATTTCAAATGAAATTTCAGCAAAGAATGAATAAGTTTCACCAACCAAAACATCATAAAAAGAAGTGTAATTAATTCTATAGTAAATAAAAAAATGTAAACAAAAATAAATTGAAAAGGAGGGATTAATAACACTGGTCAACAACAATTTTGCCACAAAGGTTTTCTTGGCAAAAAGTAATTAGTATTGACCTACCATTGAAGTACATAAGCAACATTCTTAAATGTTAGCGGTAGTTTTCAAGATTTTTCCTTATTTTATATTTACCCTTCTTCTGTTAAGATTTGTTTACTTAATAAAAGTAATCCTATTCTTATCTTATTGTTTGCATTTTTCTCACCCTACTTGGAATTAAAAAGGACAAAATGTGATTACCTAGGCAATAATAAGCTGTATTCCTTGTATAACAAGGTTTAAGATAAATCGACAACATTAACAGACAGTGTAGATAGCCGTGCAAGGGATTTACATTACAAAAAAAGAGACTGGCCAGTTAGACAAAATTTCATACCAGGAACGAAAAATGTAAAGTATATTCCTTTGATAAATCCTGAGAAAGTGAGCCTTCCGTTTTTGCATATAAAATTAGGATTGATAAAAAATTTCGTCAAAGCGCTAAATCAAAACGATCTAGGTTTCTTATATCTTCGTCAACAATTTCCCCAATTAAGTGATGCAAATGTCAAAGAAGGAATATTTGTGGGCCCACAAATCCGTAAAATGTTTAATGACAACGATTTTGAAAGACTTTTAAATGCAACTGAACAAAAAGCATGGGCAGCGTTTAAGATATTTACTCAAAACTTTTTGGGTAACTACAAAGCAAACAATTACAAAGAATTGGCTGAAAATCTTTTAGACTCTTTCAAGGAAATGGGTTGTAATAAGTCACTTAAAATTCACTTTCTCCACTCACAAATTGACTTTTCCCCCTCAAATTGTGGTTCACCTTTCATTGAGTGATGAACATGGCGAGCGGTTTCACCACGAAATCTCATCAATTGAAAAACGTTATCAAGGAAAGTGGACATCATCTATGTTGGCGGATTATTGCTGGACAACTCTCAGAGATTGTCCTGGTGTTCATTATAATAGAGCATTGAAGAAACGAAGCAAAACTTAAGTATTCAAGTTATTACAACCATATTTTTTTTATTTTATCGTAAAGTTAATTTTATATTTATTGTTTTAATATAGATCTGAAAATCTAGCGCTAAGTTTGTATGGAAAACTAGACCTAATTAAATGTTTTGAATATATAAATCAGTTTTAGCAGTCATTATGTTTGTGCCAAAAAAAATTGTGATTTTGTTGACCAGTGTAATCCAATACATTAATTCACAATTCGTATTCCAATCCTTAAAAAAAATAAAAAACGGGATCGGCCGTTTTTAATTATAATTTTAATTTATATAATAAGAAAGGATCTTAAGAAAATAATAAAATAAAATTCCTGAATTATTGGTGAAAATTTGAAATTGATATGTCCAAATAATTCACATCCTTATCCTGGACGCCACACATCCTCTTTTTATTAGGAACTACGATAGTCCATGATACTTGATAATCCGAAAAATCGAGATAGTACTGTCCTTTGTTATTAACACTAATGATATATTTTCATAACCTGGCGATCCTCTCATTTTTCAAATTATGTTTGGCTTTTAAATACCTTAAAAAGAATTCTTAGCAATCGATTTCTATTATATTTGAAAAAAAAAATCCTGCCTTATAAGTTTCGATGGGTCATATTTTTTAAAAAGACCATGTTTAATTCATTGGAAGAAGGTCTAAGACAGAAGGATAGACCTAACCCAAAACTTAAAAATGGCGACAGGTAGGCCTTGATCCCCGAAGGAACGTGCTGTCAGGGCCCAGTTGTTGACTAGGCCGCTGCGGTATAATTATCAGGGAGAGGATGCGTATGTAATAAAAATTTCAAAATACGCTCATAAATATGGACGTATATTTGCAAATATATGTAATAAAAATATGAAAATATGGACTGAAAATTAAAATATTTAAAAAGTTCAGTAATCACATAAAAAATAAATATACATTAAACAATTATTAAATATCAAATTAAAAAAAAAAATGTAGTTAACAAAATTTTTGAAAATGTAAGAACACATATTAAACTTCCTCAAATTTACCATAAAAACGTTGCAAATAAGATGCATTCTAAGATTATATTCGGAAAATCTACAAAGATTCGGTTGAAATAAAGCTTAGTATTAGCTGAACTATCTTTCCTGACTCACGCATCAGTGAACTTATTTTCTACATGTTTCGCCGTTTTAAAATGCTATATTTTAATATGGTCACCCTCACACTGCGGAATCACAGGAAATGAGCTAGCAGATCAAGCGCGAATTTCAGATGCCAACGAGGAGACAACCATAAATAAAATTCCTTTAGATGATCTTTAGAAAACAACAAAACTCGAAATCCATAAAATATGGCAGGTCAAATGGAACCAAAAAGAATCAAAACTGAAGGACATAAAGAAGAACCCGAGAGAATGGACCACAGAAAATCGCGTAGAGAGGAAACTGCCCTTTGTCGGCTAAGAATATAATTATATTCTGATATAATATAATAATATAATAAATAAGAATATAATATAAGGCCATTGTATGTTCTCCCATGCATACTTGCTAGAAGGTCTCGAACCCCCTACATGCAAAGTATGAAGAGTAGAAATAGCAGTAGAGCACCTTCCACAGACTTGCAAAGTCTATGAAAAGCTAAGGAAAAAATTAGAATTGGGATCATCTTTAGAGGAAAATCTTGAAGACGATAAAACGACAGTAAAAAAAACTAACCAAGTCTACAATAAAGATGTAGCCAATGACGCTGCGGGGTAGAGGCAACAACAAAAAAAAATCACGAATAAAATAAATAAACAAATAAAATGCTTTAAAACAAAAAATCATTGATCCGTTGAAATCTATATTTGGCAGGACAAACAATACAGGACACTTTCACTGTCAGATTTAAATGTTTCTTCTGCAAACTTCGACGTGCTTAGCGGCTAAGGTTTTCACAAACTAGGTTTAAGCAGTGTCTAGGATGAGGCGCCAGTATAAGAAAAGAGGGGGATCGAAATTTCTTGAGAACTGTCGATATTGCTTTGTGCCTTTTGATTTTGCAATACATTTTTTAATCCCTATGTTCATTCTCTGCTTTAAGCTTTATTTATTCTAGGTATTGACTGAATATACGTAAAAAAAGTAAATGACTTTAAAGTAAATACCCTAAAAGTTGTAAAATATGGGCAAAAATATGTATTTATCGATATATGTAAACATATTTAAAAACCAAAAAATATGGAAAATAAAAATGGTTTATATCATGGTAAAAACCATATAGAACGCACATACGTGCATTCCTAAGCCTCAGAAGAAAATATGTAAATACATGAAAATCCTATCCCTAATAATCATCTTCATGCGAACGCGTGGACATAGCACGACCCCGTGTACCTACTGTACTTATCCTCTAGGACTACGCCCCCGGTACCCCAGAATACCCTATCGCCACCCCCGTACCCTCCCACACACCCGAGCCTAATGAAGAATAAAAAAAAAATGTGTTGGTTTTGTTTTGACAGAGAGTTGGACAAGGACCAAATGCAGGAGAAGAGGAGCTATCTTATATTTAGCTGATGTGCGGGCCAGTTGTTTATTTGACGCTTCGCTCCGTGTCGCAATGGCCGGCGGTGACCGCCTTTCCGTGTCATCCCCTCTTCGTGATCTTCTGTTAGCGGGAGTCTTCGGCGAGGGCTGGGGAACGGGAGGGAACTTACATCGCTGGGCAGGAGCAAGAGGATGGGTGAGGGCTTCTTAACTTGACAGCTAACAAGTTCAAAGCTACTATTTATTTCAATCTAAAACTAGAAAACAAATAGCATAAGCACATAGCAATGAAAAATTGGTAATGAAACGCAACTAAAACACCACATCACAGCATCAATTTAAGAAATCACTGGATTGCACAATTTCTCAAATATTAACATCTGTTTCCGATTTCAACGACTGCGGTTTTTTTATGGTGGTGACTGTGATAGGGGCAGTCGGACATGCATCAAGATGAATCAGAGAAAAACCACCAAAGACAAAATATTAACCCTTTGCATGCACTCGGCACCGTTTCGGACGTTACCTACCGGCAACTCGACGCAACTTATTCGCGAAAACGTACATCCTGAAAACGTAATATTATAAAGTAAAATTTTAGAGCCAAGTAAGGAATTGTAATAAAATTTAGGTTATATATGCAGGGTTTGAAAACGATAATTATTAAAATAAAAATTGATTGCGATCAAAATTTTTAAAAATCCTATGATTTTTAATGAGAGTGATTTTTATTTTTGATCAAAAGTGAAAAAAATCATAACCTGATCATTATTTTTGAATTAAATTTTTTTGATTAAGAATTAAAATAATTTTTGACAAATATTTTTATAAATCAGAAACGTAAATTTTTATTTTATTATTCCGATGTTCCGAAGAATACGTTTTTTTAATCCAATTAATAAATATTAAAACTTAGTTATATTAATAAACATTAAAACTTAGTTAAAACTATTGTATTTATAATTGTACTTCTCTTTTCTTTTGCAAATGTTGTATGGGGGCTAAAATGACCCAAGTGGTTGAAAAGCCCATTTTGTTATAAATAAATAAATAAATATTAAAGATTGATTTAAATTTTTATTAATAAATCAAGAATGATTTTTAAATTAAAAATCAGAAATAATAATTATTATATAATATTTTGGAAAAAATAATTATCGATTTCAAACCCTGATTACTTTTATTTGTAAAACTTCAAGAACGCATAGTTACAAAAAAAAATTAAATCTGGTGCGTGCGCGCAACACACAACATTCACTTATGAACTTACCTTAATTAGAAATTGATGTGTTTTGTTAATTGCCACTTCTCAAAGATACATTTTTCCACATTCATTTTTTAATTTTGTTATTATAAAAACACCATTTTTTTTATTAGTAAATAGATTAAGATAATTCTTAATTTATTAAATTAAGACTTAAGATAATTCGGCCATGTAAGCATAATACTCCAAGTTGTCTGATTTTATAATTCTCTATGTAGTTGTTGAAAAATTCATTCGATTAACATGGAAACAAATAATTTCCATTAAATGAACAGAACGGATTTAATTATGAAGAATGGTCTGTCATTAAAGGCGTACTCCGCCGCATGCGTGTAAAATGCGCTCAACGCATTAAGAGTTGACGGAATATTTTCTCCTGTATACGTTTACTTGATTTTTTTCATATTTCATATTCAACCATTTCTTATTTTTAGGCGTAACAAGAGACAGATTATTTCTCCATATAAACAAATACAAAGGTACTTTATAAGTAAATAAAAAAGATCCCTTCCCCGTTTAAGCCCCCTCAGAACATCTTAATAACGATAAAGCTTACCAGATATTAAAGAACCCCTTATTTTCATTAAACATGGCGAATTTGATCAAAATCATTAAAGCCGTTTTTGAGATAATTTAAAGAAAGGTATAAATTGGAAAAAAAGTTATGAAATAAAGTGCCCCCTTCGTTTGACCAATTTTGATGAAATGTTGGCTGTCACATCTTTGGCATATATATACATCAAATACCCAGTTTGATCTCAATCGTGAAAGCCGTTTTTGAGTAAATAAAAAAAAGCACGTGAAAATTATACAAAATTTATTAGGTAAAGTGCCCCCTGCGGTTGATCAATTTCGATGAAATTGTTAGTCATATCTCGGGCATGTTAATACATCAAATACTAGGTTTAATCAAAATCGTTAGAGCAGTTTTTGAGAAAATTGAAAAAAATGTAAAAAGTTATTAAATAAAGTACCCCTCCCTTTGACAAATTTTGATGAAATTTTTGATGTCACATCGCGGGCATCCTAAATACCCAATTTCAGGTTCGCACGGTTTATGGTTTTTCAGCTAGTCTGTTCACACACACACACACACACACACACACACACCCAGACACACACACACAGACCATTTCGCGGGACTTGGTTATTTGGACTCAGGGGACCCCAAAACGTGTATTTCCGTTGAAAACCGGAAAGTGAAAGTCGAAATTTTTCACGATCGCAATACTTTCCTTACTGCATATTTCATATATACGTAAGTGAAATTAAAAATTTTTTTTAAATTTTATATTTTTTTTTTAATATTATATTAATTTCAATATTTTTTTTTAATTTTATTATAAACTATAATAAAGATTAACGTTCTATAAAATAGATAAACATATTCGTGGCGGCCACTTAACATCGCACGACATGATATAACACGGCCACTGAGTTTCAGCTAAAAGAGGATAGCGTAATATCGTACCGTCACCACTTCCTCTGCGTTAAAACTCACGCACATACGCAGACAACTCAACTCGGGCCAAGATGTTTTTTCCCATTGGCCTACATCTCAACGATTTCCGTTCCTGCGAAGTGTCACGATCATAATTCCAAAAATAAAATATAATAAAGAAGAAAGATAATAAGAGTAAAGAGGACATGTTACGTCAATGGGGATTATCATGTCTTGCAATAATAAGATGAGGCCTTCTGAGCCGATTTCGTGAAGTGCAATGTTTTGTAATGTTTTTTGCAAAAAAAACAAAAAAAAAAAAAAACGGATTCACCTGCGCTATAGTGGTTAGCATGGCAACCTACAATAATAAAGGTCGCAGGTTCGCGCCCAGCGGTAGCCTTAGGATTTCTTAATGCGAGTAAAAAATCCTTAACGATGTCAGGAACTCGTTTAGACTGTAGTAAACCCCCACTGTAGCATCGTCCGATTAGCTCGAGCTTAGTGTCAAAAAGTGGCGTTAAACAAACAAACAAACAACAAAAAAAACGACAAATGTAAAGTTTTAATGAAACGAAATTAATTGTTTATGCAACTATTTTATTGATAAACGTGTTAAATGAGAAAGTATTAATAACAGAGAGGATTTTTATTGGAAAAAATTGAAAATAAAATTTGGCCTAACAAAAACCATAGATGGATAGATAGATATAGATTATTATTATAATAAAAAAATAGCGTTTGTAATTTTTGGATAATTTGGGGCAGCGGGAGGGCTGAGTCTATAAGACGAGTGCGGAAGTCTTTCCTGCTTCATGAGAGAGCGTATCGGTCTTCAAAATGAATGCTCATCTATCCAAATATATTAAGACACGATCTACGTAGCACATCTGGGTTATCCCGAATAACTTCAGAGAAAAAGAATGCACTCATTTTATTGAATATATGGAATGGAGAGGTTATTTTCCTGACTACCTAAACGGCAGCAGTAGTCGCCGCGTTATTCACCGGATTCACCTAAAGCTGAAAGAAATATGAAGAGAGACAGACAAGATAGAGAGGGCTCAGGGGAGAGGTGACGTACGGCTACTTGGGAAGGAGGGGATAGGGAGGTGTTGGGAAAATGTGCTGGTCGCGGGACCGAAATAGAGCGAGGGCGTCACCTCAGCGGTCGTCTCAGTGACAGTGAGGTGATGAACAGTCCCTAATAACACAGTCACGGTGTTCCCTTTTTAAATCTCTTCCCTTTAGGATAATATATGCCATCCCTCGGGATCTTTATATATTTTATCCACCGCTTATTTATTTATATGTCCTACAATAAAATTTCTCTATATAAATATATGAAGAAAATATATGTGAGTGTGTAGATGTGAGCAGGAGGAATTCGGTGAGGGTGCGTCACGAGACAAAGATATTAGTGTCAATAAAAACTAAATCTGAGTTAGCCATGTTCATTGACTCCTGTCTTTCCAGAGAGATCTATACAACGTTAAAAAAAAAAAAAAAAAAAAAAAAAAAAAAAAAAAAAAAAAAAAACAGCATTAATTGATCTTCGACTATCGGAATAGCCATCACAATTATACACGTTACACTCTTTACATATATAAATATGGTAATTCAAAGTCCGTAACTTTTTCATGTTCCCAGCAACTGATAAAAATAAGAAGTTTTTAATAAGAAAGATGTCACGGAGACGTCTTTTGTTTTATTTATTTTTGAAATATATGATATCAGAGCTGACCCCTTCACGCGTTTCTGTGGCACAGAAGCTATTATGTGTTGAATTAATTATATCCTTTTCTTTAATACAATCAAATCAAAATTCACTGATAAAGATAAAAACGTTTCAGCAATTCTAAAAATCAAAGGGATTTAAAATACAACTTTACGCCTAATTTAAAATTTTTGGTAAAGTATTTTGAAGGAATAATGTTTTTACATCTCATATTTGACCATATTAAGTATTAATGATCCATCCATTTAGCACTTAATGGATTCTTTCAGCAGAGCCGAGATTAAATATAAATAACACACATGTAAAAGGAAATAATAAGGAATACAATTAGAATAAGGTTTCGCACAATCACAATAAATGGCAAAAATCTACCAAATTAATCTTTTGCCATAATAAATAAAACATGGTGATATGAGATATCATATCAGTAGGTTTTACCTGAAACAGGTTATGCAAAGAAAAACGAAGGGGGAGGAAACTCAAACCGTGCTGCATTTTCTTACAGCACTACTTATCAAAACATAAAAAAAAAATCTGGTGCGTGCGCGCAACATTCACATTCACTTACCAACTTACTTAGATTAGAAATTAATGCGTTTTGTTAATTGCCACTTCTCAAATGAACAGAACAGTTTAATTATAACGCATTGGTTTGTCATTAAAGGCGTACGGCGCATGCGTGAGCTCAAGGTGTTTTATGAGTTGACGGAATATTTTTCTTTTTTTCTCCTGTATATGTTTACTTGATTTTCTTCATATATCATATTTAGCCATTTCTTATTTTTAAGCGTGATGAGAGACAGTTAATTTCTCAATATAAACTAAAACAAAGGTACTTTATAGAAAAACAAAAAAAGCCCCTTCCCCATTTAAGCCCCCTCAGAACATTTTAATAATGATAAAGCTTACCTGATATTAAATAACAACTAATTTTCATTAAACATAACGAATTTGATAAAAATCGTTAAAGCCGTTTTTGAGATAATCGATCAAAAAGGTAAAAATTGGACAAAATTTATTAAGTAAAGTCCCCCCTCCTGTTGATCAATTTTGATGAAATTTTTACAGTCATATCTCGGGCATATAAATACATCAAATACCAAGTTTGATCAAAATCGTTAAAACCGTTATTGAGTAAATAAAAAAAACACGTGAAAATGATACAAAATTTATTAAGTAAAGTCCCCCCTCCGGTTGTTCAATTTTGATGAAATTTTTACAGTCATATCTCGGGCATATTTATAGATCAAATACTCAGTTTAATCAAAATCGTTAGAGCCGTTTTTGAGAAAATCGAAAAAAACTTAAAAAGTTATTAAATGAAGTACCCCCTCCCTTTGAGCAAATTTGATGAAATTTTTGCTGTAACATCGTGGGCATATACATACTCTAAATACCCAATTTCAGGTTCGCACGGTTTATAGTTTTTGAGCTAGTCTGTTCACACATAGACACACAGACACACACAGACCATTTCGCGGGACTTGGTTATATTTACTCAGGGGACCCCAAAACGTGTATTTCCGTTGAAAACCGGAAGTCGAAAATTTTCACGATCGCAATACTTCCACTTCCTATATATTTCATATATAGGTAAGTGAAAGTAATATTTTTTGGATGAGATAGATAACGTTAATTTATAACTTTTAATAATAATAATTTTTTTTTTTATTATTAGAATTCACAATTTCTATTTATTCACTTGAAAAGGCAACACATAATTGCCCACGAGGAAAGCACGGATGTTCCTAGTCCAAGCCAGAAAAAACAGATTTGGCTACTGGATGCTTACCTACATATCGAAAGAAAATAAAGTTTTGTGTAAATCAATCAACTTACACCGCCATCAGTTGGAAATTGATAGGACTTGCAAATAATCATACTCAATTGTAGTATACTAGAATAAGCATTTAATTTGTAATAAAAGAAATATTGAGGCCAATAATCGAGATAAAAACTATCCACTCTTTTGAGTTGGACAAAACTACACGCAATGAGCCAAATTTTATAAAAGCCGGTTGAGTAGTTCCTGTATTGACAGAAGGATAAAGATTTAACATTTCTTTTTTTTAATGATGAGAGACAGCCAATTTCTCCATGAAAACGAAATCAAAGGTACTTTTTAGGAAAACAAAAAAATTACTTAGCCATTTAAGCCTTCAACTGTGGATTAATCCCAAGTTCTCTAGTAACATTAAATCCAAAACTGACCTTTTTTGTTACTTTCACTTACCCATATATGAAATATATAGTTAGGGAAAGTATTGCGATCGTGAAAACTTGCGACTTCCGGTTTTCTTTCGAAACTACACGTTTTGGGGTCCCCTGAGTCAAATAACCAAGCCCCGCGAAATGGTCCTTGTGTGTTTTTGAACAGAATAGCTCAAAAACTATAAACCGTGCGAACCTGAAATAGGGTATTTAGTGTATATGTGATGTAGGGGGCCGGGACGGCCGAGTGGACAAAGGTGCTTGCAAAAGGTAATCAAAGTTAAGCAACGTCAAGCTTGTTTAGTACTTGGATGGGTGATCGCTCCATTCGGGTGACCACCCGCTAATGAACGCCACGCAGTCCAAGCCTACCCCCACCCCCGGGTATGTGAGGCCCGTCAGCCTACTGGAGGCGACTCACACCGATCGGGCGTATGAGTGATGTACCTTCCCCGTGTATCCCATCGAAAATCGTGGTGTGGTTTTCCAGAATATCAGTTACCGCCCAGAGGTTTGGTACAAGGACGGTATGCTTCAGGGAAAGAAATATAGGTCCTCGGGGCCTGCTGATTCTAGGCTACCATAATCCTTGATCCTAGACTGTCCTCATACCCGAGAGAGCTGACGCCATCGGTGGGAAGGACACTGCCAAATTGGCCTCAATGGGATTGGTTATGGAGCTATAGCCAGTCTGCCGCTGCACCATAGTTACCATGGCTCGCAGCAAAGTAAGGTTTGGGCTACCCCCTCCAGGCTGTCTGTGCTCCCGCAGGCAACACTGATGTCTATAAGAAGACCACACTGCGCAGCCAAAGGTCTCATTAGGCCTAATGCGCCAAATGAAAAAAAAAAAATATACCCGTGATGTGACAGCAAAAATTTCATCAAAATTGGTCAAACGGAGGGGGTACTTTATTTAATGAATTTTGTCTGATTTTTAAGTTGTTTTTTTTTTTCGATTTTCTCAAAAACGGCTTAAACGATTATGATTAAACTCAGTATTTGATGTATGTATCTGCCTGCGATGTGACGGTTAAAATTTTATCAAAATAAATTAGAGGGGGCACTTTACTTAGTAAATTTTGTCTCATTTTTACGTGTTTTTTTTTGTTTTTTTTATTTACTCAAAAATGGCTTTAACGATTTTGATCAAACTGGATATTTGTTGTATGTACATGGCAAAGATGTGACAGCCAATATTTCATCAAAATTGGTCAAACGAAGGGGGCACTTCACTTCATAATTTTTTTTAAATTTTTATCTTTTTATCGATTATCTCGAAAACGGCTTTAATTATTTTGATCAAATTCGTCATGTTTAATGAAAATCTAGTCTTCTTTAATATAAGGTAAGCTTCATCATTATTAAAATGTTCTGAGGGGACTTAAATGGGGAAGGGATCTTTTTTATTTACTTATAAAGTACCTTTGTATTTGTTTATACGGAGAAATCATCTGTCTCTTGTTACGGTTGAATATGAAATATGAAAAAAATCAAGTAAACATATACCTAGAGGAGAAAAAAAGAAAAATATTCCGTCAACTGATTAAACACGTTGAGCCCACATGACACGCTTTTATGACAGACAATTCTTTATAATTAAAGCCTTTCTGTTCATTTAATGGAAATTATTTGTTTTATGGTAACTAAATGAAGTTTTCAACAACTACATAGAGGATCATAATATCAGACGCGTAAATTATAAAATTGCGCGCATAGCACCAGATCTTTTTTGAATATTTTTATTTTTTTAAATGTTGCTTTAGAAAAGAAACAAGTCCAACATAGCAGATCCGGCAAGAATAGGACCCGATATGGAAGTGGAAGAGACAAACAAAAAGAAGATAGCTGAATTTTGGCAGGCTATGACCGCCTCCTATATATATAAATACAAAGAGGGATAAAATAGAGAATACAAAGAGGTAGGGAAAGGAAAGATCTCTAACTAAGGAAGGAGGAAATAGCCGCCCAGTTAAGGGACCATTTAATGCTCTCCTGGCACCCTACGCTACACTACTCTACATAATAGTTACTTTGACTAGATATATCCAACTTCTAATTTGATCAATGCGCTCTTACACTGTTTACTTCAACCTCGGCAAAAGTTAAATATAGACTACATTTCTCAATTATTTTCAAACCAGGTCCTATTAAATATATATTAACTCGAAATTAACAGTACTCTTTGTTTAGTGTAGGTTTACTTAAAGGATTTTCCCAAGTATAGACCGTAGATTGAAGTACTTATGGGTCCAACCAGATTTCTATTTAACCCAAACATTGAGTGGCCACGGAAACTTCGGCGAAAAACTCCACTACTTCAAGGTGCGGGATTCCCCGATGTGCAGCTGTAGAAAACTGGAAACCGCGGAGCACGTCATCATGGACTGCGTAAGGTACGCGGGCAAACGGGTCAAACTCATTGAAGAGTTTTCATTCGTGGAATGGCCTCCAGCACACTTCGAGGAATTCGTGAAGTGCCAGAAAGGTTTGAAGCGTTTAAAAGATTTTCTAGGGACAAAAGAACATAATGGAATCACACAATATGGTTTTATTATAGGTTTCAGTATTTATTATAGGTTTTAGTATTTATTATATATTTTAGGGTTTTTAGAATTTTATTAAATATTTAATAACATAATTAAATATCCATAATTAAATTACTATTACTATGGATAGTACTATACTATTACTATAATTAAATACTTATCCAACATAGGATAAGTTGTTAAGATTATTGAGTAGGCATAGGCTTTGCTGTCATCCTCTTGACAGGGCAAGGGGGTGCCAGCTGCGGGTACCCTAACTAGGGAACTTTTATTAACTTCACCCAACTGATGTCTTAACGGAGCTTCGCTTCGACAATCAAAATTATTAGCTCAATGGAGACCGCTGGTATGGGGAAACCCAAAGGTACACCGGGGGCAGAGGTGGGATAAAAAAAAATAAAAAAAATGTTTGTTTAGGTTAAGACTAACCTACTAGTCGATCGCTCACTTATACATGGTCTGCTATGCAACCACCTAGAAAGGCCTAAGATGATCCAACCATGTGATCATGTTTAGCAATGGTAGTAACCTTTCCCTGAAATTCAGAACTTTGTACAAGGTAACTTTTTTTCCGCCTGGGTTTACTTTCCCCTTGGCCACATGGGACACCTGTCTCGCGACGTAAGGTCCTCTGTATTGGCGCTAGACGATTATAATGGAGATCATAGACCTTTGTGAAGACCCTAGTACATAATAAATAAATAAAAGTAGAGTACATAATTTACATAATCTGCTTTGACCTGCATGCTGCATGAAGGGACCTCTTCTTTGGGATAACCCGTTCGGGGAGCTAGGAAAAAAAAACTATAAAAATTACGGTTTGAAAATTTACGTGTCCGAGAGCTAACTAGGGCTCGCTCGCGGGCAAAAAGTCAAGATAGAAATTCCCTCCCCTCACTCTAAACTATACACTTACCTCATAAAGATTTTTTGAATACTTACCATTGCGAGAGGTAACTAACTTGGAAAAAAACAAAACCATGATAATTTGGAAAAAAAAAATAACCATGATAATTACGGTTTGAAAATTTACGTATGTGAAAGCTGACTAAAGCTCGGGGGGACCGGGTCCGAGAAGTTGTAGTCCGGGGTCGGAGATCCCCTCCTCCTCACACCAATCTATACACTTACCTAATAAAGATTTTTTTAATATTTACCTCTGCGAGATTAAATAATTTAGGTAATTAGCAAGGAAAAAAAACACGATAATAATTACGGTTTGAAAATTTACGTATGCGAAAGCTAACCAGAGCTCGCGGGGACAATGTGGTGGCTGTGGTAGTCAAGGGTGGGGGGGGGGAAGGCACTCCCGCCCAACCCCCCACCACTACACCTACCTAATAAAGATCCTTTGAATATTTATCTATGCGAGAGGTAATTAGCTCTCAAAGTTCTGGTGTAACTTTGGGCCAAATTTCACGCAGTCTTCGTGCGCTGTAGAGTGACGTCCCCTATGATCCCAATTACTCCGAGTGAATTATGACATAATTAACTCTTAATCTACCGATTTCTACCGATGGCGGTCAAATGACCGCTTTTGAAATAAATATTATAGTCTTTTCCAGTTGATTGTAATTGTAGCAGCAGCTACTTCTAATAGAAACCTGCCTTTGTCAGTGTTGCCACAAATTATATAAATGTACTTGTATTTATACCTGGCGCGTCTGCGGGTAAACAGACACATAAACTCTCTCAGAGTGTGTTGATTACGTGACTTCCTAAAAAAACTGCATATTAAGACTTACATTATATTTTCAATTGGTTTATTTATTTATTTTTTTTTTTTTTAACAGAAGTTTCTTTATTTTCATAATTCGTTATGTTATTTTTATCTGAATACAGTGTTTTTTTATTTTATCAAATGTTTTTGTTATTTACAAATAGAACTAATCACGTCGCAAATATTTATAATGCCGCGTACAGAGCCAGTAATCTAATTTGAATGATCGTCATTTTGCCTCAACTCGAGAGTTACCAGCAGTCGCTCTGTATCCATCATAAAAAAAAAAAAAAAAAAACAGTAAGAAAAGAAGTAAGAAGAAAACTACTGTTTCTGTGTTATGTTTGAGATTTCTTCATAAAATTTCGTATATATTCTAGCTGTCAAAAGACGGCTCAGGATAGAAAACGGTCGAGTACATATTATCAGGAAAAACGAAAGAAGAAGAGAAAAATATATTGAATAATTAAACAGCTATATAATTATAGAAAAAGTCGTGCAGTAAGTTCAAGAAAAATAAAAACCTGGAATTTAACAATTTAGACTAAAGTTTCAAAAGCGGTCCGGTAGGTTTAGTGTTAAAGATAATGAATTAATACCGAGAGCCGGATTCATATTACTTGAGACGGAGAAAATATTGAGATAATCGTCAGCAATTCTAATGAAATATTTTATTTATATATTTAAGGTCACTTCATGCTAAAGTATTAATCTTTCACTTTTGCCTATCTAAGTAGAATTAAGATAGGAATAATTAACGTTTACCTAAGGTTCAGGACCTCTATTTCGTATCCCCTCCGAAGGACGGTATAACCAAGGATTTTTTTTTTTCCAAAGGACTAAGTGCCTACTTACTAAGAAATATTTTTATATGATAAACAATTATTCTATAAAAAAAAAAAAAAAACATAAAACAGACTTACGAAAGGAAAAAATAATAAAACCAAACAAATAATTTATTGATTAAGAAATCTATAAAATAAACTAGAGTAGAGTTGGAGAGGTATCCAATCACCTCCAATTATCTAAGCCACTGCCAACAACCTCTCCTTCCTTTATATCCTTTCATTTATCAAATATATTTCCGTAGCTATTTATATCCTTTATTCCTCCTCCTTTAGCCTGCCAGTTATCCTGTTATGTAGCTGAGGGATTATCTTCGTTCACTGCCTCCCTTTGGGCTTTAACATTTTATGGCCGGAAATCTAGGACTGGTCTGCTACAAGGGGACCAGGGGAGCTAGTTTATAAAGTATGGGACATGTTTCTTTGAAAACATCCGTTATGTCCGAACGGAATGGTTTAATATAATTTATAATAGGTGGCATTTCTCTTTATTTTAATTCCTTTCTTTTCATCTGTTAATTCGTTAATGGTGAACCAATCCACGTTATACATAAAAAAAAAAAAAAAGTTGCTGATTCGTTCAGGATGTATAGCAATACTTGGTTCTAAAACGTACCGAAGAACTTCGAGTGAAAAAAAAAATACAATATAGTTAATACAATTCATTATTTTACTAATTTTTATATTATAATTAAGCCCCACATATCTTTTTTCACAGACAGATAAGGGGATTCAGGCTATTGTAAGTCATTTTTGACATTAATCCATAATGGTAATAATGATAGGGGTATTTAATTGATAAAGTGTTAAATTCAGTTTTATTCATTCATTAACGTACCTTTTATTTTGAAAGTTGTACGCCCAAAAATGGCGTCATTCGATAATATTTAAGATTAAAATCCATAGCCAAGACGAACTAAGCAAATTCAATGAAAAATGCTTCGTTCACGGCGGGATTGTTTTTCAATTTTAGTTGTTGAAGTTGAGTACGGATTCCGAGTACCGAGTACTTACGAAAACTCTCCATTGATCACCCGCATGGAACTCCTGGCCCGAAATAATAACCATTATAACCGTGAAGCCGCCGGTCAGAGGAGGCGAAGGTGAGGGCGGGTGAGGCTGATTAATGTACAAAAATAAGAAAATAGTGCGAAAACTGTAATATGATGTAGGCACCTTTAGTGGTGGTATAATATGCGTATCATATCACTGTTGCAAACACCTTAGTTACTTCAAAGTTAAAAAGGACATAAAAAAAAACAGGTAGGAGCAATATTTTAATCAATATATATTATAAAGCAAAGTGTACAATGTGCGTGCCGAAAAGGCTCAAAAACGACTCCACGTACGATTATGAAATGTATGTCTTCGTGTACCCCAATGGCCCCTAACGGTGAAGAAGGTTTCCATTTTTATATTTAGGGTGTAAAATTAAAGAGTAGAGGGCAAGAATTTCAAGCCTCTCGCATCATGTAATTAGCCTAACCTTTACGGGTTAGTGAATGAAAAATTTAGTTCGAGCTCCAGACTACCAGGAAGCGCTAGGGTTCGTTTCACTCTATGTTTATTGTCCATTCATTCAGTTTGTAAGGGTTATATATTTTTTCATCCCTTGTAGTTCAGAATATAAAGAAATATGGTTAAAATTGTGCCCTCCTTTGCTTAAAATTAATTTTTCTTTTACCATTTTCAATCTCCCATGAAGTATATAGGGTTCCCTATTTGGGCGGACTCTGCAGATCTCGAATCTTAATATAAATACCAAGTTAAAAAGGTTCAAGAAGGTGCTAATTTTTTCTGTTCTTAAAACAACCACACAACTACCGGAGCGAAGCCGGGCACACTAGCTAGTATATCAATAAAGCAAAACATAGTCAGATGCGAGATGTCAGGAAACAGTCACTAACTAAATAAAAAGCTGTTTTCAATGGTTCATTGGATTATAAAAAATAGGAGTTAAGGATGAAATACTTCTTATTACTCTAAAGTCGTCCAGTGCTATTAGCAGCAGATGAAGTAAGGCTACATTAACAAATAAAGTTTTGTTGAAGTTTAATCATGACGACATTCCTGACTCCATTTCGTGAACGCGGCAAGTGACAGTTGGGAACCCACGGATAAGAAATATACAAGAGGGCGACGGGACCAAACAGGCCATAAATCAGAACGGAGTCAGGAACCTGGAGGAATCTGGGTTAGCCCTCGCACTAAATATACATACATATATATATTTATACAGTAAATATGGGGGCCCCTTTGATTGCTCCCCCTCCCCCCCCCCCCCAACTTCCAGATTTCTAAATATAGTTCACAGCCAGCTCGGCCCTGTCTTACACTGCTGGAGGGCCATCGTTCTTCGGTATTGTTCGGGGTAAGTAGGCGCTTCAGATGGGAAACATTTTACATCGGGGTACACTACGTAATATTCAGGATTCTTCTAGTTACTCCTGCTCCAATACATTTTTTTTTTTTTTTTTACCTTTACTGACCTATATATGAAACATATAGTAAGGGAAAGTATTACGATTGTGAAAAATTTCGAATTCCGGTTTTCAAACGAAATACACATTTTGGGGTCCCCTGACTCCAAATAACCAAGTCCCGCGAAATGGTATGTATCTGTAAACAGACTATCCCAAAAACTATAAACCGTACGAACCTGAAATTGGGTATTTGGTGTATGTATGTATATGCCCGCGATGTGACAGCAAAGATTTAATCAAAATTAGTCGAACGGAGGGAGTACTTTATTTAATGAATTTTTTCTAATTTTTAGGGGTTTTTTTCTCGATTTTCTCAAAAAAGGCTCCAACGATTTTGATTTAACTCAGTATTTGATGTATTTATATGCCTGCGATGTGACAGTCAAAATTTGATCAAAATTAATCGATTGGAGGGGGACTTTACTTAATAAATCTTGTCCTCATATTCACGTTTTTTTTTTTTTTTTTTTTTTATTTACTCAAAAAAAGCTGTAACGATTTTGATCAAACTGAGTATTTGATGTATGTTTATGCCCGCGATGTGACGGCAAAAATTTTATCAAAATTGGTCAAAAGATTCAACATTTCTTTTTTTTAATGATGAGAGACAGCCAATTTCTCCATGAAAACAAAATCAAAGGTACTTTTTAGGAAAACAAAAAAATTGTTTTAGCCTTTGCCTTCAACTCTGGATTAATCCCCAGTTCTTTAGTAACATTAAATCCAAAACTGACCTTTTTTGTTACTTTCAATTACCTATATATGAAATATATAGTAAGGGAAAGTATTGCGATAGTGAAAAATTTCGACTTCCGGTTTTCAACGGAAATACACGTTTTGGGGTCCAAATAACCAAGTCCCGCGAAATGGTCCGAGTGTGTTTGTGAACAGACTAGCTCAAGAACTATAAACAGTGCGAACCTGAAATTGGGTATTTAGTGTATGTATATGCCCGCGATGTAACAGCTAATATTTCATCGAAATTGGTCAAACGGAGGGAGTACTTTATTTAATAAATTTTGTCTGATTTTTAAGTTTTTTTTTTCCATTTAATCAAAAACGGCTGCAACGATTTTGATCAAACTGAGTACTTGATGTATGTATATGCCCGCGATGTGACAGCAAAAATTTTATCAAAATTGGTAAATTTTATCTTATTTTTACGATGATTTCGATTTTTTTCAAAAATAGCTGTAACGATTTTGATCAAAATCGTTATGTTTAATGAGAATCAAGTATTCTTTTATATCGGTTAAGCTTTATCATTATTAACATTTCCTTATGGGGCTTAAATAGGGAAGGGTCCTTTTCTGTTTTTGTTTATATTGAGTAATTATATATCTATCGTTTCGCCTAAAAATAAGAAATGGCTAAATATGGAATATGAAAAAAAAACGAGTAAACGTATGCAGGAAAAAAAAAGAAAAATATACCGTCAACTCATGTTTTTTTTATTTTCTCAATAATGGCAGTAATTATTTTGATCAAACTGGGTATTTGATGTGTGTATATTCCCGCGATGTAACAGCCAAAATTTCATATCCCGTATTATCACTGATGAAAATAAAAACTTTTATTTAACAATAAAAAAATTGATTTTACTTTAGAGAGAAAATACGCGATACTCAAATTATTTAAAGCATTTAGGGTAAGAAAGAATATGGTGTAAGATAATCTTTAATAAATTATATTTTAGTTTGGAAACTTTTGTCTCATAATAAATTTCAGAAGGCAATATTAAGTGATTTTAGAGGAACAGTAATCGTCCTCGATTTCCAGAAAGGCATAAGAGACAAACTTTAATACGAGTCGTAAATACACCACGGTGGGGCTGAGTAAGGTTTAACCCAAAAGTGCTTGCACTTCGGCGTTCTTTTCAAATTATGGGAATATATCGAATAACATTAAGTTTCCAATTAAAATGAAAATATTCGACCGAGCTCTCCACGAGTAAATGGAACTTTTTAAAAAATATCATAAATCATAGTATATGTATCATGCAACCATTCACGGCTGTTCACAAATTTTGTTCAAAATTAATTTTATATTACATTTCTTGTTCAGATTACTGTAATTGAATAATAATGAATTATTAATAAGAATTCTAGAATTCAGAAGTGATTGAAATTATTAAATGAAGAAAAATATTACATGAAGATCAATCTCTATGTTTATTGTACATCATAAAAGTACAAACATAAGTATTACACAACAATGACAATAATAATAATAAGTATTAGTAGTAGTAGTAGTAGTATCAATTTATATATTTATAATCATTGTGGTCCTATAAATGAATATTACGGTTAACGTTGTTTAGGTATTGACGGTATACTTACTAATTGTTAATAAGAAACTTTATCGACGCGAAATCATAATAAATTGGAGTTGAACAAATAGTTTTGCTCTTGTTGCGATCGGTTCCTCTTTCAGTATATGTAATATCAGTAAGTACAGAAAGTGATTAAATTAAATTATTTTTTCTAAAAATGGGCGGTAATCGTCATCGGACACACGAAGAAAATCGGTATGTGGTGTGATTATTATGTTCACGTAAAGGTAATATAATGATAATTACAAATTAGTTTAGAGGAGTATTTTATAATTTCAACCATTCTTAAATTACAAATTTTCTATCATTATTATTAAATGACAATAGTCACAGCCATTTTTTGAAAAAAAAATTTCAATGGGCGTACTACCTAAAATATAATTTATATAGTATTTTTTAAAAAATCGCATTTACTCGCGGAGAGCTCGGTCGAATATTTTGATTTTGATTGATTGAGAACTTAATGTTATTCGATATATTTTCATAATTTGAAAAGAACGCCGAAGTGCAAGCACTTTTGGGTTAAACCTTACTGAGCCCCACCGTGACACCTCTTATCGATTCACCTTCACGATATATTTAAAAAACAAAACAAATGGCTATAAAAAAACAACCAAACGGTAAAAAAAAAGTTCACTGTTGATGAAATTAGGTCCCTTAAAAAAAAAAAAATAAGCAATAATGAATCGAAGAGTACTGAGAACTTTAAAGATGGAGATATACTAATATAAGCATATAAATGTTGGAAAAATGTGGCGTTTACATATTATCGAAACACGTCGATTTCTAATCTAAGTAAGTTTGTAAGTGAATGTTGTGTGTTGCGCGCATCGCACCAAATTTTATTATATACATACTTTTTAATTTATTCTAATATATTTTTCTATTGTCACAACTGAAATAGAATAAATATAGATAAAGGATGCTATTTTCTGACTTCCAGAGGAGAAAAACAAGAAATTGTTTTTTTGGAGGACTCTATAAAAGATGGCTTAATTTTAATTATAAATTAAACAGTTCTATATACTTAATACTTATCCATCAAAATTGAAACTTCATTTTATACAGTTTAAATAAGTTATTGAGTTATTTAAAGTTAATTTAATTATTAAGCTATAAAATAATCAAACCTAGTAGGAAGCAAGACTTCCCAGTAAAGACTAAACAACAGTATTGCGCAATTACATATGAACATGGTCAGGTGCGGCCAAGATCTTAAAGATAGTGGCTACGCTGTATTGTATTGTTCTAATTTGAACAGAAAAAACAATTATAACATTCCAAGAAACGATGGTCAGTGTAACGCTGCAGTGAACTAAGATCTAAACTCCATATTTGGAGAAAACTGAAGTTAAAGTTGAATTTTGTGAAATAAGAGTAGCGTTTACTTCTATCGCTTTTAGAGTACATAACATTTTTCACTTTGTATTTTATATTATTCCAACAAAAAGAAGAATGATTAAAAAAAACTAACAAAAACTAACTTAATAAAAATAAAATTAAAACTTTAATTAAATTGGTTGGCACTTGGTTCTCTAAAGTTTTACACCGACTATATTGGCCTACCGAGAATTTGTAAGACAGGCCATTTGTCGGAAAAGAAATTGGACGACAGATATTGCTGCAATTAGGAATATTTTTCAGCAGGTTGGGACTAGATATTTCTTTTATAATAATCTTTTTCCTGAACATTAACTCAACCGAAGCTCGTTATATCGCCCCTTCCTCACTTATATGAGGCCATAACCATATTTTAGACGACGTTTTTTTTTTCTTCTTAATTGTAGATCCCTCGGTATAACTGTACACAGTTTATATAACTAACGGCATTGAGGAATGTCAATCAAACCAGATAAACGCATTACGCCGACAGATACAGTAAATATGATAGTATGACGATTATGTAAGGAGAGAGCGAACGATGGACGAAGTTGAAACATAGATGAACGAGTTATACCCTTGCTAAAACTTAAATTAGGAAGATACGATCTTTTTTCATAAAACATCCTTACAAGTATAAGCTTTATTGTGGTCATAACATATTTATTTCTTCATAAACCTTACGATGTAAACAATTGAGAAATATACAAACAGACGAAGAAAAAAAAAGTTGGAGTAAAAGTTTAATTAATATTTTACTTTTATTATAAAGTAGTTTGTAATGCGAAATGGAAGACTGACAGAAACGGATCACCTGTGGTGTAGTGGTTAGCGTCGCAACCTAAAGGTCGCGGGTTGGTGTCCCGAGGTGACCCTAGGATTTTTTAATCTCTGCACCACCGTTGCAGTGGGCACACCTGGGTTCGAATCCCAGACATAGCCAATCTTTTCGCTTCAAAATAAAACCATTTTAATAATTTAGTAAATACAAACTAATGTAATTCATAACATATTTCCCTTATTATATGTAGAAGACAGCAGAACATGTCACATGTAAGTATACATATCAACGTCAAAACATTGTGCCCCCCCCCCCCGGTTTTTGATCACAGTTGGTTTTTGTTTGTTTGTTTAACGTCACTTTATGCCACTAAGGCTAATCGGACGATGCTACAGTGGGAGTCCTAAATTTTGCCTATCCAGGGATAATTAGGAGAGGAATCTTTAACGAATACCTGATATCGCACAGGCTCGGGACCTCCATTTTACGTCCTACCCGTGGGACCGCATGGCTAAGGAATTTTCACTCCCATTTAAAAATCCTAGGGCCACCGCTGGGCGCAAACCTGCGACCTTTAGAATTGTAGGTTGCTATGCTAACCACTATACCACAGGCAACCCTACAGTTTTTTTTTTTTTTTATGGCTTTAAAATGCGAAAATGGCACATATACGCGTCTGGACAAAATCTTATCAAAAACATATAAAACGAATTTCCTTTTCATTAAGTGAAAGTCAAAATATTAAACCTCTCATTTTTTTCAGCGCATTTTTTAAACCAGAGTAAGAATCTACGAACAGAAATAACGATTTTTCGCGTTTCCTAGAAATTCTCTTTCATTTCAACCAGTTTCAACAAAATCCATCCCTCCCAGAAACAAGATGTTACAGTTTTTTTTTAAGTAAAGATTTATTACCGTAATATACATAGTGTAATGATCTTATGTTCATATCAATAATTAGGCCGAATCGTAAAAGAGACATTAAAGTATTATCTAATGAATCATAATAGAGGCATTAAAGTATTATCTAATAAATCATAAAGTCATTGGAAAAAAATCCGTCGTACGGATCATACCTGAACCCCCACCGCCCTACCAACAATCACCACCTCGAAAAGCCGACACAACGGGGGCAGCAGCCGAAGATAAAATAGAATTGGCAGTTAGGTCGGAGGTGGCGATTTTAACATGGCAGGAACAAAACCGTTACTAATAAGCTCTAGGAATAGCCCGGCAGCTCTATCCCTATCCGTACTAAATCATAACAAGGTTAGCGACGAGGGGAACAATAGACTATTTAGAAATGGAAAGCGATTTTTGATGTAGCAGTTTTAATTTTAAAAAATATTTTATTTACTAAAACTGAATTTATCGCCATTAACAATAGTGCGCTTTATAACCGCGATTCTATCGAGGCCAATGAGGCGGGTTCTTTCAACCGACTCTTTTGCGGGATCCTGTTACTTTGACGATTACTTGTTACAGACCAGTGATTTTTTTCTAGGAGCATTTTCCCAAGTGTATAAAATATATATAAAAAATTTCGTTCCATTAAATGATTCGATACATAATTAGCACCTACATTTAAAACTAGTCATTGTACTGGTCTTGAATTATTTTTCGTGGCAATACATTTTTCTAGGTTGATGAAGGACCATAGTGGGGCGGGATGGCCGAGAGGACAAAAGCGCTTGCAATGGGTAATCAAAGTTAAGCAACGTCGTGCGTGTTTAGTACTTTGATGGGTGACCGCTCCATTCGGGTGACCACCCGCCAATGAACGCCATGCAGTCCAAGCCTATCCCCACCCACGAGCATGTGAGTCCCGTCAACCTGCTGGAGGTGACTCACACCAACTGGGCGTCGGAGAATCGTGGTGTGGTTTTCCAGGATATCATTAACCGCTATTGGCAGTCTGCCGTAGCAACATGGTGACCATGGCTTGCAGCAGCGTGAGGATTGGGCTACCCCCTTCAAGCTGTCTGTGCTCCCGCAAGCAACACAAATGTTAAGAAGACCACACTGCGCGGCCAAAAAAAAAAAAGAAAAAAAAAAGGACCATAGTAAGAAAAATGCGTCCGTTGCTTTAAGGAACATAGTATTCTGCCGCACATAAAATAATAAGTACATCGGCATCGACTATGTAGTCAACACAAGCGCTGTATTCCACGAAGCTCTTGCAAAGCTGGCTGTAGAAAGACCGATTGTAAAAGGCAAAGTAATTTAGCTAAATGCTAAATTATGGCGTTAAATTCGTTAGAAAATAAAATATGGTGATATTTTGAAACCAGGTGAATCTATTTTTAAAAAGTTAGATAAGATAAAACTGTTCTTAGAATAATTACTGGCTAGTAACATGTAGTCATAAAACAAACAACAATCTTTTTGGGGTCAAGGACAGTAACGAACTGGTCTAGGTAAATGGATTATGGCCGGGAAGAACTATATTGTATGTTGTGTGGACACCCAATAATGTTCTTACCAGGACCGAAATTGTATAGCGTTGGCTTGATATTTTAATCAATATAATGTTTTTATTTGTACCACAGTTACCCCAAAATTAATAAAGTACCTGAGCAACTGCCATATCAATCATACAGCGGCATGTTTATTACCGTCAGGTGTTTACTACTACATTATGATAATAAAAAATAATGATACGGCCGGCCATAAAGGAGAACTTTATACTGTTAGCAGTTGTTCCAGCTGCCTCATTAAGGTCGGAACCTCGTTAAATGGAACCTCACTACTAACTTACTAACCGTTATTAGACAACTAACAGGGGCAGTAACTTTCGCTTTATTACGACAATTACCGTGGCTGCGGGGAAGTATCATAAACCCCGACATTAAAGGCTACTAAAATAGTGTCAGGGCCACTTCACCACCATAGCACGGAAGGGTAATAGGGAGGTCGTAACAATATATTATTATTTTCATGACTATTAGGCGATGAATGGATCACAGTGGTCATGACTATCAATGGATCACCGAGTAAAGCAGAATACAGCGTAAACCCGATTGCTGATTGAATAGGAAACAAGAATCTCAACAAAGGAAATATATCTTAAATAACAAATACAATAAAAAAAAAAATAAAAATAATAATAATCCAAGTAACAGCCATGTAAGGACATATAGACATGAATCATAAAATATTAAACACTGCTAGGAGCAAAGGGCATATGGAATAGGCAGGCACTCACAAGTTATGATTTTTCAGACCATGTCTGTGAAAATGAGACAAAATTTATGCAATAAAGTTTGACTCCATTTGACCTATTTTGATGAAATTTTTCTTGTCATATCGCGGGCATACACATACACCAATACCCAATTTCAGGTTCATACGATTTACAGTGTTTGAGCTAGTCTGTTCACACAAACACACCCCATTTCGCAGTACTTGGTTTTTCTGACTCAGGGGAACCCAAACCATGCATTCCCGATGAAAACCGATGGTCGAAATTTTTCATGATCGCAATACTTCCCTTTACTATAAATTTCATATACAGGTAAGTGAAAGTAAAAATTCCAAAATCAACTTTATCAATGCAGCCGAAAATACCTTAATTTTAAAATTCCAATAAATAATATTAGGTGAACAATTTGTTTTCATTATTCTTCTATGTTTTATATCATTTCATCTAAATATTTCTTTCTTTCCACCCTTTTCTTACCCTTTTAAATTTATCATTGTAACGGTATCCAAGGGGCAAAGAGAACAAAAGGAGCTTTATAGTTTGAGACGCCATAGAAGGATATCTGCGCCGGCGAGATCAAAAACAGTCTAAGAGGCCCTAGATCCTGCTGGATCCTACCTTTAAGGTGCCTTTACACTCTACGAACTTTACCCTTGAACAACCTTCACGAGGGTTGTTCGGGTGTTCTCGGTACTTCATATGTTCGCCTTTGTTGGGGGGTAGCGCTAGTGTCACTTTTGATTTGGGTTTTTCCCCAAGTTGTTTGTGATACTAGTGCGCCGTTGTTATTCGTCTCCTATATTTTTATTTTTCATACAATATAAAATATATTGATAATAGAGATTTTTTCTTCATCAGTAGCTTGCGTTGGGTGCTTCAGCCATATTTGTTCTCTTAACGTCACGTCATGTAAAAGTGGCTGTTCGTGGAACGCCGGTACGCCAAGGTTCGTAGAGTGTAAAGGCACTTTTAAACATCTATACAAACAGTGAACCAGCTTGTCTAGGGATTAGTATTCGGGCGCCTATGTTAATTGTGTTAAGTGTTATCTGGGCGCTAGTTGTATATTTAGAGGACCTTACTAATAAGAAAAATAATATTGATTAATTAGACTAATTAATAAGTTCGTAAGCTATAATTATTATTGTTTGTGTTTTTTATTTATTAGGCAATAGTAATTGCCTTAACTTAATTGCAAACAACTTAACAACTTAATTGTAAAATCAGTAATTTGCAGATTTAAGTATCTATTGGTATTAGGAACCCGCAACAATATTGTATTTCTCCATGTAAAACTTTTATCATATATGCCTAAATAAAGACCGATTTAGAGGTGTGAAAAGCGAAATAAACCGGGATTTCAGTCAAAAAGTTTTCTTTATTTAAACAGCTAACGTTCCAATTCAAATATGCGGATCTTCGTCAGGGGTTGGTGAGTCGAGACTAAGTTTTCGACGAAACGAATGCTGTCAAAATAAAGAAAAGGTTTTGACTTAAATTCCTGTTCAACAACCTTCCTAAATATAGACAAGTTTTGAGTACTCCAATGCACACTATTTCTTTTTGTTATAGGTGATATAATAATATTTTATTATAGGATATAACAATACAGAGCCAGAGGGACTAGCAGGGGCAGGCCTCGCAGATCGGAACGGGGAGCCAAGGATTCATTAATAAAACATATTAAGATATGGAACTCGACTCATCCAGAGCAACATATAACTTCTTTAAACAGGTTGAAATTAATTTGAAATACTTAAAATACTACATGGCAGTTCTGCCAAAAGCTATTGTCGTTTTGCGTTAGCTCGGAACAAATAATAATAGCAAACATTGTCCTAGTTAGTGACGGCTCTTCTCGACAGTTGCCAATAGATCGATACGGCGAATAGTTTATCGATTTATATTCAAATAAGTTTCGCTCATACAAAAGTCAGTTTGTTTCTTTAAAATGCAGATAAGGAAGCCTATAGAAGATAAGAAGACTCATTTGGTTGGAAGAAATAATGGAGCCTCAAATTTATAATGAAAGGCAAGTATGAAATACAATTTGCTACCAGCAGTTGTTAAGTAAGGATTTCAGACATTTTCTTTTACCAACGTTTAAGCTAAAAAGGTAAATTTTCTGGCAATGTGCAATCGAAAAAAGTTTGCTGAAAATAAGGAAAGGGTATCTAGTGATAAGCACCGAAATAAGAAGACAAAATAACTTCAGGTATGATAACTTATCTATGCAAGCAATAATGCAAATGGGAAGCCACCCCTAATGTGCTCTACAGATGGGAGGGACGCAGAGGATAGGCGGCCAACAAGATGGAGAGATGTTTTTGAAAACTTTGTGGGCCCAAACTGCACAAGAATTGCTCAAGGTTGAGTTAAATGGCACAAAACTTAAATTCCCAATAGAGCTGGTCACTCTAGGAAGCTAGGCTCTCTTCTCTTTTCAGGGAAGGCGTATAGAGAGTAAACATATAACTATTGCATTATTTTTTTAATGTCACAATAAGGTAAACCATATAGTTATTCACACCCTTAAGACTACATTTCTGTGGTGAAATTAAAAAAAAAAAAATTTCTATGAAGGGATCGAATTGAAACTTCCTATAGCTCCTCTTTATCTACCCTTGTAGACTCAAGAGGTTTTTTATGGATCAAAAGTTCAATAGTTTTACTATATGGCAGTATTTATAGTTAAAAGGGCAAAAACTAGTTATTGACATCCTGTGGAATTAATTTTGAAATCTTCCCTATGGTTTGTTTGTTAAAGTCTTACTTCATAGATGACTTAGAAGACCCTTCAAACATTAGATTCATGTATATCTTGAAATAAAGTTAGGACTTGTTTATTTATTTCTTTAAGTTAAAGTTGGGGTGTCAATAAATGTACTGAGTGCCAATAACGGTATGGTTTACCCAATTAGTATTTTGTTTTATTTTTTAATCCTTATAGTGAAGATTTAATTCATTCATTCAAGTTTAGCCTATAATTCAGAAAGATAGATTAAGAAAACAATGTTTGTGGAACGCTCATCGTCAGACCACTGACTCACTGCGGATGCAACCAGCGGAGTTGCGCGGTGGTGGGAGAGGAAAAACTTCTACAATATGTAATGTGCCGCTATTCAGTAATAGTTAATACCTATGATGGAAAAACGAATAAAATTAAACCTTTAAATTGAATTAATCCTTTCTTTCGGGTTAAATTTGCCTTCCGTGATTTGAACTTATCGTATGATATAAATGTGGATTAGGGTGACCAATTAAGTCTCAACACTAATTATTTCGTTAGAGCTTTATTTATGCAAACGTTTCGGCCAGTTCGGCCATCTTCAGTGCCAAATATGATTGATGATAAAAATTGTCATTCTAAAAATCCACCATCAGTGGTTTGTCAATTAATAATTAAAATAAATAGGTATCTGCTACCCTGGTCCCACTATCTGTTTATAGTGGACAGATAGTGGGACCAGATTTATATTATTCCATCAAGTTGGAAGGCATAGATGGGCTAACCATTCAATTTTTCACCCTTATATTATATGCGTGAAGTTAATATTTTTTCGTTAAAGAGTAGATAAGCATTTTTTTTGTTAGAAACATAAATGAAATTACACTGTTGCATTTTGCTTCTTTCTTATTTCCATGAATTATATAGCAAATGGATGCTTAGAGGCTATCACTTTATAATTTAAAAACAATGTTTTCGATACTACTATCGATAATTAAAAAACTATCGATAGTGTTACATCACTAATAAAATACACACATACAGCTCACAGGATGACATTCTTTTTCTACTGTTACTTCTGGTAATATAACAGGAAGGTTATTCTTGGAATAGGTTCCTCAATCGTTAACGTATTAATTCATGTTTTATGATCAAAGCTGTCCCCCTAAACTACTGCTCTGGATTTAGGAGTAAAGAAATATTATAGGAACATGTGATACTCTATTAGGGGAGGAATTATAGGCGGATGTCCTGCCATAAATATAACAGTTATCATTTATAGATCAAAGATGTTGATGCGACATGTTTGTGTTCAGTGGGTGACGCCTCAAATGATCTGTAATTGGATGCCCATAAATAACCAAATCACAAAGCAAACTGATTGATGCATAAAAAAGATCATAAAACGCAAATTCATAAAAAAGAATACCCCCATCAGCTGAAAGGATACATGTTTACTTTAAAAATCGAACAATCGGTACTTGTCAGAATTTAATTTTTCATTTAGAAAAAATTAAAGTACAAATGTGAACAAAAATCTCGAATCGAGGTTAATTAATGCCCGGTCTTTTTGAAGGTTAACTTTTCGGAACGATATTTAATATAAACTAATAAAATAGTATAAAATAATTAAAGTATTAAATAATATTATAAACTCACAACCTGTAGTACTCTCATCAAGAACAAAAGTTATGAAGATTACTCACCTGAAACAAAAACAAAAAAGAAAGTTAGAGATGCTTGTAGAGAACAAATACACATTTTCATGTTATATAAATACCATTCCGTAGGTAAACAACACTACATATTATTTTGATTTAATTAAATTTAACATTACAGATTTAAATACCATGATGAATACTTTGCTAATTCTTTTTTTTAATTATAAAGACCGCCCAATGAAATGATTCCACTTCGTCATTAACGTCGATATGTATCTGGAAATCTTTATCATGGTATTAAATTTTCAGAGTTGAAAATTTAATTCAATAAAAAGATGAAAATTTAGTTGTTTTCCTTCGGGGAGCAGATATAATCAGATTTAGAATTCCGCTAATCCAACTCCGACCGTTCGTAGTGAATGTAATGTTTTAATGTAACAATATTCATAACTATGTCTAATTGTATGTAGGTATTTTCGATTCCGTAAATAAAAATGTATTCACATTACGTTGATTCATAGTTAATTTTTGCTCCAAATCCTAATAAGCCGCATTATTCCAGTATAAAATATAATGTTACGAGCAGACCCTGTCACACATTGCTGTGGTTGAATATAAGCATTTATTTTGCATAGAAATAAATATGGAGAGAATAATTGAGATAAAAACTATCCTATCTTTAAAGTTGGACAAAACTACACACAATGAGCCAAGTTTCAATAAAATCGGTTGAGTAGTTTCTGATTATACCTCGGTCAAACATAAGAACACGAGATTTTTATATATATAAAGATATGCTGAGATTAAATGTTCACTTAATATATGTTTAAGTTATATATGTATATTTATTTACGTCTGGGTTTATTGCCGATGTCTTGTTTTTCAAATAGGTAATAATAGGACCGCATCCTTTTCTAATGCCAGTGGTACGGCATTGGCAGTTGGCTGGAGTGCGGTCGTTTTTTTTTTTTTTCAAACATGTAGCTACCGCAATGTATAATATTGAATCTGTAACTATGAAAATTTCATATATCTGTTACTGGAACAAGTCCTCAAACTTACTGACTGGTAGCAGTACACAGTTATTTACTAGTTAATTGACGTTAAGAAAACAGTCTTTATTTTCGTAGTTTTGGTGATGAGCTGCGTACAAACAGAAAAAGAAACAGAAGAAAGAAATTTGCGTTAGACTCAACACGTCCTCACAATTAGACGAGTAAACAGCTGATACAATGGTCCAAGATTCCTCGATAGTTATAGTTAAGCCGCGCCACTCAGCTGGTAGAAATAGATTCAGTAATGAACTTTCAGCTTACAGGACGAGAAGAGATGAATGCTTTGCCAATTACGATAGCAACAAAAGGAATATGGGCGAGTCCATTCATCTTAATTATAGCCAGCAGCGTCTGGGCCTTGGAACGTCACGGCCTAACCTGTCTGATGTCCTCCCCCACCCCCCACCCCTCATCCGAGGGGCCGAAATAGAAGAAATGTCTGTGACAGTCCGCCACAGCGGCGGAACTAAACATATTAGCCTCATTATTTACTATAATGCGCAAAAAATAAGAAAAAGAAAAAACTACTTATAAAAATAATGCGGTCAATTTGAGAAGGGTCAATGAGCCCTTATCTTCTAAATAAAAGGTAATGAAAAAATCTATACAAATTACTATTTAGCAAAATTATTATTTTTTGTACTATTGAAAAGAACAAGCAGTAGTTTATAGTTTTAATATGAAAGCGGTGAATTAATTTCGCGAAACTTTACTAGGATAATAGGATTAAATATTTTATAGAGATAACCGGGCAGTAGTACTGAGCAGTTCATGTTTCAAAAACTTCTATGTTCTTAACATCGATACTGTGAAGCCGAAGGTTTTTTAACATCGATGTTTTGCGCGCCGATGTTTTTACTTGACCTTTTTTCTTAATTGAAAAAGATACTCGAATGCAAAATATAACACTTAAAAATGAACATCATAGCACAGATTTCACACTCATTAAATGTAATTTTAAACGGTATAAAAAAAAAAGAGACACAGGCGTACCAGGGTTTTCATTTATATAGTAAAAAGGGATTCAACTTAAATTAAACGAGAGTATTCGTTTATATTTTGTTTCATTAAGTACATTAAGATGAAAATTATTATTATAAGTCCCAAACAATACCGCTAGGAAATATTATTCTAAAATCTCAGAAAAATTTATTATTATTCCATTAAGCCTACCAATGCCACAAATTTGCTATTACATTAACAAAGATTTTGTGACAAAGGCAATGAATTCTTTAATATCGATCTTTTTACAAAAACAAAGATTTGCTTTTCAACATCAATGATGTCCAATATACAAGTCAGTAGGTACTAGAGATGAGGCATATATCAGGCATCGACAGAAACCCCGATATTTTGAATATCGATGGTTTTTGGTCGATATTTTATCGAAATATTTTAAATGTAAAACATCGTTCAAAATATGGATGTAAAGTCGTCAAAAGAGACATGGAAAAAATGACAAGAGGTTAGAAAAAAATGAAGGAGACAATTTTTTTCTATAATCATTTAGTGATAATGAAAATTAGTAATAAAAATTTGTAGTATAAAAAAGTTTGGTGAAAATGTTCCATCATCAAATGATAGGAGGAAAATAAAATTGTAAGTAAGGTAGGAAAAAATCTTCTTAATTTTTGCTATTAATATAAAATGGAAAAAAAAGGTATAATAAAAGAAACTTAGAATCAACTGCTGAGCTGCCCCTTGCTGACAGACCCGCACAACTTTACAGTCTTGCGGGATCTGCCCTTCGCCTGTGTATCTCCTGTTCTTGTGTTGTGCTGCGATCTATTGGCAATCAGCTTCTACTTATCTGCTACCAACAGAAGATTTTTTACACGTCATTTCTAAATTTATGGACATACTGTATTTGATAACGATTTTTTTCATTTATCATTTTTTTAGGATTTCTTGACCTTTTAAGTACTTGGATACTGTACCTTGGATTTCTTGACAATTTTAGTCAATTAAGTAATGGATATCTTATTCACTATTTTGTATACCTTTTGTAATATTCTATAAATCTTCAGAAATATTTACGCTCATTTGATCAATTTTTCTAGTCAATAATAATTATTTTAATTATAGTTTTTTGCCGCTTGTAGTTTTTTGTTGCAATTTCTTTTCCTCAGGAACTTGGTCCCAGAATAAATCTTTTTTTTTTCTTTATTCTATTCTGAGATGCTTATTTATTTATTTATTTTATATTTGTAATATATATTTTATATTTATCGCAATAAAGGCCCCAGCTGAAGACAACATCATTAAATATGCTTTATCTGCGACCATACTTTCAATCACAAAATTATTTTCGTTTTAGAAGTTTGTTTAAAAAGTGCACACACCGACAAGCAGATACACACACTAGACCCAACGATACCCATCGACAGTTGGCAGGCCGGAAGACAAGAAGCCGATGACCTCCTGTTTACCGAATATACGTAGATAACTACAAACAGTTTCTTAGAGTTCGTAAAGATTTGTACCCTTCCCCCCCCCTTCCTGTAGAATACATCAACATCAGCTTCTGTCTTCTCGCATCCGTCACGTCAGTACCATGCAGTGTTTGGGATGGGCTGTGTATAGTTACACGTTCGGCAGCAAACAATTTGGAAAAGAAAGGGAACCCCGAATGCTGCACGGCAAGAGCTAGAGTGTATTGTACTCTTCAGTAGACATTACTTAAAAGCAAAAGATTTTATTTTGTTTTTTATTTCGGCTTATTACAAATACATTTAATATTTATTATAAGTAATAAAATAAGATATGTGTACACTTTGCGAATATTAGTTATTATTATTATTTTTTTTTTTTTTAAACTCCCATAATGGCCCGTCTCAATACCCTGAGAACAGTAATTTAATAGAACTTAGTATTAAACATCAATATGAATAGTAAGCTGTAATTAGCATGTTACGTGAGAAGAGAAAATTATCATTAAAGTTTTTAGACTGCTAATTGTTTCTGTTTTACGCATTAAGATTTTTTTTTTTTTTTTTTTTCTTTTTACGATGATGTTTTGTTATTATAGAGGGAAAAGCGTGTCAATCTATATAACAATCTTAATGTCTTCAAAAATGCTCCATATCTTTCATATATTTAACCCTTTGAACTCGAGGTCTCCGGAGCGGAGCCATTTAAATTTTGTCTTCAAAGTAGAGTGCTCTGCTACGGAGACAATGCAAATAATTTTCAGTTTTAACATATAAGGGCATAAACAAATCATTGGGTCACCGGTGGTATAGTGGTAAGCATGGCGACCTACAATACTAAAGGTCGCAGGTTCGCGACTAACCTAGTATTGTAGGTTTCTAACCACTTTACCACAGATGACCCCTACTATTTCTTGTAATAAGAGAATAAACTCGTTCGTTGCCAATAAAATTTAGTTCCATTACAAGGACTAGAGCCCCATTAAAGCTAACTGTTCGATCCGTCCCGATATTTATTTACATTCCCTTCCTATATAGAGTGAGCTGGAGTTGCTGGCTACCTTGAACAATAGATAGCCTGGATAAAACTAAGCCTAATTCCATCCTAGGCTATTTCCACTCTATAGTAAATATTTGCGCTATCTCGAGGTCCCCTCTGCTATCCAGCCGGCGATAACTTCTCCAGTAATTTTCCATTATAATCGACCCTAAAGGGATCCGAAAATAAAACGTAAGTACTGTAAGGCAATAAGAACAATACAGAACATTATTTTTTTTATCAAAATGATATACTTTAAAATTTATTTTCATTGAATTTCTATTCTGCATATAAAAACAAACATGCGTAGTTTATACAGGTTGTGAGGCAATACTGGCATCTGAAATTCTCCCCCCCTCGTCCGAGAAAAAAAATTAATTAAGAATTAATATATATAATCTGAGGAAACACAAAGCGGAAACCATTAATTGCTACAAACTTATCTTATTTTAGTTAGTATGTTATTATTCAGATCCGGATTTGTTTTTAAATATCGTTGGATAAAATGGTGAATATACATTTATTTAACGCATGAAGTGATTATTTTTAATTCTGAACATAGTACCTACTTGTTATTATCCAGGCCGCACAATAACATGACGGTTTCAGCCATTTCGATTAATTTTATTTTGATAATTAATGCCAAAGGGACGAATTGAGGACATTTGATTGCGCAGGCTGTCTAGTAAGGCAGAAAGAAAGCCCTAATATATTATGTAGATCTTATTCCCTATCACTTAACTTTTTTATTTTCTATTTCCATTTTTTAACGTCACTTTATGCCAATAAGGCAAATCGGAACGATGCTGCAGTGGGAGTCCTAAATTTTGCCTAATCAGATTCAATTAGGATAGGGATCTTTAACGAGTACCTGACATCGTACAGGCTCGGGACTTCCATTTTACGTCCTATCCGAGAGATGGCATAGCCATAGGGCAACCACGGGATGCCAAACCGCGAACTTTAGAACTACAGCACAGGTAACCCCATAATGCAATAGTTTTTTTCCCATAGTACACATTGGTCAAATGTGTTCTTATGCTTCTAAACAAACTTATATAGATTTAACGGTATATGGCTAATATATTGCGTCACTACGTACTTCGTCGTATGCGGCACCTTTTAAATACAAAAAATATTGGAAACTACAAAAGGGAATCTTCTACAGATGGCTGTAATTTTTAGTCATTGATTTGAAAATATGTTAACATTATGATTTAGTAAAAGTCTTACATTCTCGGTTCAAAATTAAAAATTCCCGTATAATTCCTGCAAATTTCCGCCGACGAAAATCCTTGTAATATTTCAGTAATTTATGCATTTCCTATACTGTCTGGCGTATATTGTCAGGAGTTTCAGTCAGAAATGCTCATTATTTAATTAGCTTACGTTTCGGCCCAAACACACGCCACGCCTATTCGTCAGGGTTTCAAAGACATGATGTCATGACATGAGGCCACGTGGGCTAGTTAACAAAATAAAAATAAGGCGTGATGGACAGTAGTAGCTTAGAGCTTACCCCTTGCCCCTCGCTCTACGACATAATTATGACCCTATACAAAAATATATCCAAGGACCCGGCTAATACCGGACACACACTCCAGGAAATAAGAGCTCTGACGTCTTAGTGCGTGTGCGCTGCCCCTTGACAAAGAAATGGGTTGGAAAAAAAAAGTTGTGCTAAAATAATGATAATAAAAAATGGGAAAATATTTTGCAAGGGATAAACTAGTGGCGGCTTAAAGCGGTTTTCGCAAGAATTTATTAGACCGGTTTCTAGTAAGTCTAAAACAAGACCGAAACCAAAAAGACGAAAAAATTAGCAACAAATGATGACAAGGGAAGGAAAATAGTTGAAGACTCTTTGTAAAGGCCATTGTTCTTTCCTCCACTCATCATTAATTTAAACTAAACCTCCTCTGTCATTAATTTTTTAATCCAGATTTAAGCTTAGCAAATATTAAAATGTTTTATACAAATAAATAATGACACCGAATTCTTTCGTTTGATATATGCAAAGGCGTGGTGGCGGCAGTTGGTTTTCAAAAATCGAACATACTGAAACTGAGCTCAAGTGAATTCAGTTTTCTTTTAATATTCAATGGGCTATGTAAATAAATAAAAGATAATTTCTTACTACAGCTGATTGTAATTTGTAAAATGACTAACATAATAAAAAAAAATCTGGTGCGTTCGCGCGACTCACAACTTTCACTTACCAACATAATTAGATTAGAAATTGATGTTTTGTTAATTGCCACTTCTCAAAGTCGCACATTTTTCCACATTAATTTCTTATTGTTGTTTTTATTATTAAATAAAAGTTTTTACTTGCGATGATTCGGCAATGCAAGCATAATTAATACTCCATCGCCTCTAATTTTATAATTCTCTATTTAGTTGTTGAAAACTTCATTTAGTTACCATGAAGTTATATAATAATATATAAGTTAAGTTACAAATAATTTCCTTTAAATTAACAGAACGGCTTTAATTATGAACAATGGTCTGTCATTAAAGCCGTACTCCGCCTGAACTGGGCTCAACGGGTTATATGAGTTGACGGAATATTTTTCTTTTTTTATCCTCTGTATGTTTACTTGATTTTTTCATATTTAGCCATTTCTTATTTTTAGGCTTAACGAGAGACAATTAATTTCTCGATATAAACAAAAACAAAGTACTTTATAAAAAAACAAAAAATGCCCCTTCCCCACAGAATATTTTAATAATGACAAAGCTTGATATTTAAATAATTGATAAAGCTTACAGGACATTAAAGAACACCTAATTTTTATTAAACATAACAAATTTGATCAAAATCATTAAAGCCGTTTTTGAGAAAATCGAAAAAAACGTAAAACCTTATTGAATAAAGTACCCCCTCCGTTAGACCAATTTCAATGAAATTTTTGCTGTCACATCGCGGGCATATGCATACACTAAATATACAATTTCAGGTTCGCACGGTTTATAGTTTTTGAGCTAGTTTGTTCACACACAGACACACAGGCCATTTCGCGGGACTTGGTTATTTGGACTCAGGGGACCCCAAAACGTGAATTTCCGTTGAAAACCGGAAGTCGAAATTTTTCACGATCGCAATACTTTCCCTTACTATACATTTTAGAAAAGTAAAAGAAAAGCAAAAGTAAAAATCAATAATAAACAAAATAAGAATTTACTATCTTCTGCAATAAAGTTATTGAAATAATTTTAGGGAGCAGTTATGATATTGCTATAACTAGCTCGTTCAGGAATGAGCATTTGTGTTCTTGATAGGTTGTTGGAGTTGTGTTATCTGGGTTCGATATTCAATTTGAACGCATTGCCCCTGCAAGTTGCGGAAGGGGGCGGGTGCAGGGTATTGTACGGCATGAAAATCAATCCAGAACTCCCCCTACCAATCGCAAACTGTTCAATAATCAATAATCGCCTAAACAAATGTTTAAAAAAACACAGTGCTACTGAATTAATTAGGAAATATACAAAATACTAGAATATTATTTTTTCCTAGAAGGCTTACGGCACAATGCAAAAAGATTTATTTAAGAATGACACAAATATGATCAGACCATTCGAAGTCAATTTCGTGTCTTCATCAGGATAAATGTTTATATTCCCATAACAATCAGTTAGTGGGGTAACATGTGGTTTAGTGGCTAGATTAGCAGCTTACAATTACAAAGGTCACGGGTTCGAAACCCCTCAGGTTGCCCTTATAAATTTTTAATCTCTTTAAAAAATCCGAGACTATGTCGGCCCCTCGTGTTTGAATTAAAATAAAGGCCTTGAGCCTGTGCGATTTTAGGTACTCCTCATTATCGGTGAATAGGCGAAATTCCACTGCAGCATGGTCCGATTAGCCAATGTAGCAGATGTGAAGTTAAATAAACAATCATAAAAGAAATCTATAAATAAATGTAAACAAGCATTTAAATATAACTATTTCTAAGTTATTCAAACGGTCAATTAATCTTCCACCTCTAACATACGTGAGTGGTGACATTACAAGACTTGTCTAATCCTTAGGAGGTAGAAATTTGTTCAGCAGTGGAGTCCCATGATATTTTTCCCTCTTTCTGAATGAAATAACATCTTAAATCAAAACTGCCTAATAATCCCTTACTTAACAGTCCTTCATTCTTTAAAATTCAATACTGGCTACCCATCAATTCAATCATCAAGTCTTTTACATAAATTCAATTATTGTTTTCATTATTCTTTGTAACTGAATGCTCAATGAAAGTTCAAAATAAATTTCTTTCGTAAATAGAATAATTTCTGTATCTGGTCAATTGCCATAACTTCCGTATTATCCCTCGAATTAAATCTGTAGAACCAAATATTGCTTTTAGATGACAAATCAAACATAGCAGTCTACACAACGTAAATAGAAGGACCCGAATGATTGGCGGATCCAGGACAACGACCCCTGCAGCAAGGCTGGTGAGGTCCTGAAGACTAGAAGAGAGAGAGAGAGAGACTACAGGAGATGTACATTACGTCAGTTGGAGTGGCACTATAGCAGCTAGTAGGTAACAGGGCTCCTCCATTAGCCATCTGTCCCATCCTCGTTAGGGCTCCTAGTATATCATTCATCCTTCGTCCCGAACTGTTTCGTTTTCGAAAATAAAAATAGTTCAGTTTTTTTTAGGAAAAATAATATTTTTAGGAGCAGTATGCAGCAATATTGTAGGGTAGCGAGAGTGGTGGTCAGGGGGTCAGAAAAACACGAATTCAGAGTATTAGAAGGGTCTTGTTTGTACGATTCTGGAATAATATACTACCTTTTTGAAGGGGTCTTCCGCAGAGAGTGTCAAGCCACATGAGAATATTTAATATTTACATATTTTAGTAAGTGTATAACTATATTAAAACTTATAGTATATAGGGTAAACCGTACAGTTATTGGCACCCTTAAGACTATATTTCTGTGGTTAAATTAAAAAAATACTTTTTATAAAGGGATCAAATAGAAAGTTCCTATAGCTCCTCATTATCTATCCTTATAAAGATTCAACAGTTTTTTTTTGGGTCAAAAGTTCAATAGTTTTACAATATGGCAATATTTATTGTTAAAAGTGCCAAATCTAGTTATTGGCACCCTGTGGATTTAATTTTGAAATGTTCCCTATGGTTAGTTTGTTAAAGTCTTACTTCATAGATGACTTAGAGGACCCTTCAAACATTAGACTGTATATATATATCTTGTAATAAAATTAGGAATTGTTTACCTATTTCTTCAAGTTAAAGGCTGCGTGTCGATAACTGTACTGAGTGCCAATAACTGTATGATTTACAGTTTTATATATATGTTTGTATTTTGTATGGTTGAGTATGTTTGCTACCCCAAAACTGGAAAAGTAGCCAACGGATTTACTTGAAACTTTTACAGAACATAGCTTGAAACTCTTTAGACAAATAGCGGCCGTATCTACTTTATTTTCAAATGTTTAAAGAATAGAAAAATTATTTTTGTACGAAATAATAGTTTCTTTTCTTTACTAAAACATGACAGAGAAATCACGGATATAGAACAATTACTAACAGAGTAACATAAACTATTTTATTTTTTATCACACGTTTTTCCTCCTGATATTAATATCCTCAGTGGAAAAAATTGATTGTTATAAGAAATACCCAACAATCCTATCTGTTCAGTAGACTAAGCTATATTTATGTATAAAATTTTAAAAATTTGATATTAGAAAAATTCACAGCAAAGGCCGGCCGGGATGATTCTCAAGCAAGGAGAAATTGTTTGATTGCAATGAGAATTCTGACCAATTAGTTCGTTATTATTTCCCCCTAAGTTTGCAAAGTAATGGTGAAATCCTCAATAAAATTCTACTATGAATTTTATTGAACTGATTGAAGGATGAATCAGTTGAATATTATTGAACATGTAATGAACATACCCAGGTGCGCGCATTTTGTTTGATTACCTTGGTCTCTTATAATTTAAATATTTTGACCAATTCCAAATGTATTATTTGTCTATTCACACAGTTTTACCAGCTATTTCGAAATATATAATTATAACTTTATTATCATTTATAATATCGTATAATGGTCAAGGTATTTGAGTGAAAGGTATAAGATATAATCGCCATTGCGGAAAATGTAATTAGCATCTCAATGGGTCCAATACTTAGAAGTTTATGTTTTTCAACTAAAAATGATGATTGAGTAAACAAAAAAAAAAAAAAAAAAACGACTAGTATTCTTTACCCTACGAATAACTACAATTTTATTTATTTTATTTTAATTTAAGAACTTATATAATGGTCGAACATTTTATCATCTATACCTTGGCCGTAGTATGAGAATCATCCATCAAAAACCAGATACTCATAGAAAATATCAAATATAGATTTGTATGTTTGCATTATCTGCGGCCGACCGTCCATAAAAATAAAAGAAAATTGACGACTTATTTAGAGAGGATAATAATCCATAGATTACATAATATAAAGACGGATTTTTATCAAATGAAAAATTGATAAACAGCATAACGGACTCTAACCGGATAAAAATTTAACGATTTCCTTAAACAGAACAATATATAAAATATTTGTATATATTAAAAAATAGATAAATAAACAGTAGAAGTAACGACCTTTAAAGAATAACTGATTAGTATTTGAGAAACGTACAGAGAACAGCAGTTACCGGTTATGTACAATTGGAACAAGGCCTGTATCTATTATGCTCAGCCGTAATCTTAATATTATTGTTATTATTGTATCAATCTTATCGCAAAATGTAAACAGGGAAGAGAACTCTTCAAGTTGCCTTAAGCACTTTTGTAACTGCGGGTTATCTAGGGTGCAGTGGGTAGGAATAGTAGGTTATAATGCTAAAAGTCACGGGTTCACATCCTGTCAGGCGGTCCTATGATTTCTTAAAAGGAGTAGAAAAATTGGCATTTGGAAGGTAAAATGGAGGTCCCGAGCCTGTACGACATCAGGTCTCTGTATAGATCCCTATCCAACTATGACTGGATAGGCAAAATTTAGGACTCCCACTGTACAGCATCTTCCTATTAGTCTCAGTAGCAAACAGGGAATTTAACACGTTTACGCCGGGACCGTTTAATGCTGTTCGCTCTATCGGGTGGGAGGTATTCCAGGGCATTATGCAGTACTGGCAATCCAACAATAATAAAGTAAACAATAAAAAAATACTATCCTACATGTTATGTTTTTAATACGATATTAATTATAATTGTTATTAAAAAATAAATACGTTTATAAGAATGTGAATATAAATATAAATAAATATAAAAATAAATGAATTTACGTTAAATTTTCATTATTTTAATTTTCAGACAAATAGAAATTATTTCTAATTTCTTAACAATTTGGCTGCCATGTCACCTAAAATCGAGTAACTGTTCTCTTGTCACAAATTTAAATATTAAAATTGTGTAAAAACGAAAGCATGAACCTTGTGTATTTTAAAGATCTAATTATTTGGCCGGGGGTACAGGCCGGCGTGAACGTGTTAAACAAAAGAAACTTCAGTCATTAAATATAGGCGTTGCAGGATATTATTATTTAAAAAAAAAAAAAAAAATCTTGATATATTGTATCAGAACGGTAGGTGTTAACAACCCAATTCGGAGGAAAGGTATAGACAAGAGGCCATCTCAGTGCCAAGTCTCGCCCCTAACCGGTCCATTGTTTACGGCTTTTTCACTACGCTATAAATCAAACGTTCTTTCTTCAAAATTTTTAAAATAGTTTTTATATAGGTCCGTCTTACATTTTTTCTCAGAAATATCCCCATTCTTTATTTATTTATCGAATATTTATATACGGACAGTTACATAAGAATACTACAAAAAAACAAAAACAAAAACAGAAATGATGATATAGCCCGAGCCATCTATATCATTCATCGAACCCCAGCCATATTTATAACAAAGGACCGGTCGTAAACAACTGTAAATAACCGGTTTTCATCATAACGAATTCGATCAAAATCACCTCCATGCCGCTCAGTGACGATCCTAGCCGAGAGATGGGATGGAATGGAATGTTAATATATCGGTAACAGTTGCCGTTGAGAGTCACCTACCAGCTAGGGCGGCCAGTAAATCAGGCTCGCTCAAGCCGGAGGACAAATTTATCCTCAGCTTTTTCATATCTCTCTGTCATAATCGGATATAATTGAGTGATTTACTAACTCTTATATCCTTTAATATTAAGTAGCTCTAATACTTTTTTTTTTTAAATATACGCTTCTAAATGTATTTATAAGTTTGGGGTCTATGAATGGGCTTAGTTTGAGCGCGTGGCAGAGCGCAACCGTCAGTTAACAAAATTAAATAATAATCAAATTTACATTCCATCCGTGGTTTATAATCGAATGGTATATTTAATTTTAACCCTTTAAGCTCTGAGCAGTGCGAGAGTATTGCGGGCCCTGCGGCCTGAGACCTTAGTCCGGCTGCCGTGCCCGGTGGCTTCAATACTTTTTGCCACATTTCGACTCTTCTTTATCTACTTATTCATATTTTTCTTCAAAAGTTTTCCATCTTCCTTGTTCATCCGGACTTTGGACCGACATTGGTAGATTTAAAAATTTTAATTTTTTTTTTTTTTTTAAGTAATACTACTAATTATTTCGCCCTATTTGACTAAGGAATAAGGTGCAGGTAAAATTAATTTGGAAAAACCCTAAAAGAACCCCATGTCAATTAGTTTGCAGCCCTCGGAAATTTTTGAGGAAACCTTAAACCTCGTCACTGGGAAATACCGGACGGGCTGGAAACAGGGTTGGAGAATCGGGAATGCCAATTATGTAAAAATAATTTTCATTAGTTCTGCACTTGTCCTAAATATGAATAAGAAAATGATGAATATTTTGTCATCATTTACTATTTTCATTCATGATTTAATATTCATGAAATTAAAAAAAAAATACGAGTAGGAACATACCTAAGTAGACATACTTACATATAATTGTTATAACTATTATATTAAATGTTTCATATACCTGTTTATTTTATAACATTTTTAATTTATATACTATATTTTTTTTACGAGTTGTTACCTACTATTTATGAATGTTGCATTCCTAAATAATGATATGATAAATCCGAAAGCAAAGAGTAAAAATTCAATTTTTGTTTTAAAAGAAACCATTAAAAAAAATCTTTTAAGGTGCTGACAACTGGGGGTTTTATCCTACTGCAATAGTAAAATGGAAAGATTTAAGAAATCAATTAAAATAAGGTCCGTAGTTTTAGTCTTCTAACGCTGAAGCGGACCGAACTGATGTATCAGTCTCCAGGCCACAGGGACTGCAGCGCTCGAACTGATATATCAGTCCACAGGCGTTAAAGGGTTAAAGATAAGTCCCCATTAGGTACCCGGGGTAATGATGGAGGGGGAATCGCTATAATCCATGAAGAGCCTTGGGCGATTTGGCCCCGAAATAATGCATAACGGCTTTTCCAATGACTTAATTATTTAAAGGTTAAATATTACCGGGTGGCGGAATGGCCGAGTGGGCTAAGTGGCGTTAGAAAAAATACGTTCCTAAGACAACATAAGATTGATAACCCGAAGATAGCCAGCTGGCCCTCAACGCAGCTACTTCACTCGGAAATGCCGGCGCCCCTTTGAGAGGAACTGCCAAGGCCCTTTATTCCGGACGCCACTGCTTTCGCAATGACGCGGTTGGGAGAAAAGCACGGGGATCTCCTGAGAATTCTTTTAATCAGGCACAGAAAGACCAGCCTACCTCGTGGATCCCCAGCCTTTATGTAAGACTATATTTAAGATGCTTGTTCTAACTTACTCAAGTTCAAGTATTTTTTTAATATTTTTATTTTTACACTGATCTATCTTTATATATAAAAAATCTCGTGTCCAAAAAGCTAAAGGATGTTGCCGGCAGTAAAATCAGAAACTACTCAACCGATCTTTATGAAATTTGGCTCATTGTGTGTAATTTTGTCCAACTTAAAAGATAGGATAGTTTTTATCTCGATTATTGGCGTCAATATTTCTTTTCTAGCTAATTAAGTAAGTGCTTATTATACTACAATTGAGTGTGATTATTCGTAAGTTCTATAATTATCCTACAGATGGCGGTGTAAGTTGACACAAAACTTCATTGTCTTTCGATATTTAGGGAGCGTAAGCATCCTCAATCCAAATCTATTTTTCTGGCTTGGACTAGGACAATCCGTGTTTTCCCATGAGCAATGTGTTGCCTTTTCACGGGTGGGAAAAAGATCGAATCTAATTGTTTTAGCAAAGGATAGGTTAACCAGAATCATTGTACACCTATTAGCACTACAATAAATAAAATTGTGAATTCAAATAATTAAGAAAAATGTAAATTATTATTATAAAAAGTTATAAGTTAACGTTACCTATCTTATTCATAAAATTGAATTTTTATGTTTTGTTAAGTAGTTCTGTAAGAACAAGCAGCGTGGTTTGAGATTCCTCCAGCTCCGTGCTCGCTTTCGTTAACCTGTTTCAGGTAGAACCTACTAATACGATATCTCACATGATTATGTGTTATAGTCTGAATTTAATTAATATGATTTATGGCAAAAGAATAATTTGGTACATTTTTCCCATTTACTGTGATTGTGCGAAACCTTATTCTAATTATATTCTTTATTAGTTCCCTTAACATGTGTGTTATTTATATTTAATCTCACCTCTGTGAAACAAACCAGTGAGTGCTAAATGAATGGATCATTTGTACTTACTATAGTCAAATATGAGATGTAAAAAATAAAAACTTTAACCCTTAAAAATTCTTTACCAGACAATTTTAAATTTGGCGTAAAGTTCTATTTTAAATCCCGTTGGTTTTTAGATGAGCTATTAGGTAAAAAGAATAGGTTATAATTAATTCAACGCATTACATTGAACCAAAGCAACTCGTGGCGGAGACTGCTCGTATTTTCATAAATAGAGCGTGAATAATTTTAATCATCAATATTACCGTTTCCTCGAATTATAAATAATTTAATTAAAATAAAAAGTGTATATTCTTTAAAACAAAAATGAAAAAAAAAAAAAACATGGTAATAAACCATATTAAATAGCTTAATATAATATTGAGCTAATTCCTAACTAAGCTGAAGTACCCCAAATCTGATGCTGACGCTTATTTTAGACTTGACAGCTGCATGAGAGATCCCTATGAGCCAGCTAGCGAACTACAGAGGAGGCACTTTATGAAGGTGGTGAGAACTGAAGAAATATAGCGACGTGAGATGCACTCACTCAAGGGATGGCCTGCACTACATCAAGGCAACTCAACGGCTACTCATGTAAACTATGCAACATGTCTACTGCGGAGGGATCACATTAATACAGTGCTTGCTACTCTATCCCATCACCTTCTTCGCCATTATATATTATACTATACGTACTGCTTATATATTACTCTGCACTTTATATTAAACGCTTATAAATTCGCTTATATAAAGCAACGTCTAATGCACCCGGAACTTTATTAGGACACTCATGAAAAAATACCCATTCTAACTCATACTATTGAATAGATATTCTGAAACAAATGTCTGATTCTAAAAAAAAAGTTAGTAAAATAACATTTAGAAATAAAAATTAATTTATTTCATTTTTAAAATATATCAGGGGCAGGGAAAACTGAAATCGATTTTTTTTGGGCGTCGTCTTTGCCTCACCCATAAGTTAATATAACTATTGTTATATTAATCTCTATGTATGTTTAGTTGTTTATTTATAGGAAGATCGACAATAATATGTTCATAGAATTGAGTGGTGACATAAGATCCCCCTTGTTGGAGGAGTTAATACTAATTTGGAAATGTTAAACTTTTTGTTTTTTAATAAACATACAAGAAAAGGAGGATTTTATCTAACCACTCAATTCTATGAGCATGTTACATTAATATTTAAATACAACGCATACAAATACAATAGAGAATTAAAGAACAAATAAATACGTACAGGAAAAAATCCACGGTTAACCAAGGACCCGCGTAATCAAACTACGGATAACTTAGGTTCTATTTCAGGACAAAATGGCCGTTCACTTCTACGCAACTGTAAGGGGGGATATCATTTCTTTCTCATTCTTTCCGCAGTTACGTGCGGTGTGAATCCATCTCATTAAAAATAAAAAAAGCGATACTAGAGTGGTTGTGGCGAACAAACAAAGTAGTGTTCGACTGGCTTTTATACTCGTTCTCCCGCCAATGATCGCCATAGGTTTAAATGCACAATATAATCTGGAATCTACTAAGTCACCCAACGTCAGATCTACTTTGGATTCCCAGGAAGCCTGGGCATGATATATCTGATACCCCAACACGAGGGCGGGTTCGATCCGGCCCGAAATAATATGACAAGATCGACCCGGTGACTAATGGGGACCGGGCGGTGAGTGATGGTATCAACCGGTGTCCCCATACAACCGGCGGTCTATTCCGGGAGCCATCTTGTAGACACCGAAAGGCCATAAAGAAGCTGGAAAAAGGTCCACTCCCTCTTCTATATGGGACGATAAACTATCCACGGCCTGTCAGGAGAGGTTCCATGCAGGACTCTAGCGGGCGGGGTATTATGGGAAGTCCCCATTGTGGAGGCATTGTCCACGATATATGGAACGGCAGCTGCTATATTCGGATGCAATCTCTCTTCGTTAAATAAAAAATAACAAAACTTACGTCTACTATAATGATTATCACTTAAATGCAACACCAAGGCGCTCCATTCTCATTACTAGCACAAAATAATTATACAACTATTGTAGAGGTGAGAGATAGTCAACTGTTAATCTTTACGATAGGTGGAATGATGATCAGGATTTTCAGTTTGAATTTTTTTTTTATTTTCGAAAGCCAACGTTCCGATCCAACTTGTGGATCTTAATCAGGGCTAAAAGAAAACAAATATATGAGTATCTATGCTAAAGGATGACAATAAATGAATATTTGACAGAACTGATAATAATATAAAAGATGGTTAGCATTATACACGTATAATAGAATATAAATAGTAAGTAAGTGGCTGGTTAGCAAGATAAAATAGAATCTTATATTTACCTTCTGAGTAAAGACAGATACAAAGACTGAAGGTAAAATAAGGTAAGAGGTAGCGGAAGGGGATAGTTTGCCGATTTCAGAGGTTAATGACGGGGAAACCCAACGCTTTTGAAGTGAAAGGCTACGTGACAACTATATGAAAATAAAATATTAAAAACTAACAAAATAGATGGTACTGTATACAAATTGTTATGTCTGGACTCAAGAATAATACTAAATTGAGATAATACATAAGGTAACAATGCATAACAAATAGAAAAATATACAGAAGGAAGTTATACTATACTAAAGATAATAATAATACAAGAGGTACATCGATAATTGCGGATATCTATGAAATCAAAACTACGATTTGAGGATGCGGAAGATGTTAGAACACTTGGATGAAATTATCTCTTTATCTGTTTTATGATTTACAGGGTTATTTTTTTCCAGATGGATGAAAATGGATTCTGAGAGGAGTCGTTTATAGTGGTTAGGTAAAGTAGCTAATATGGAGGGGTTCTAAAAGTCAAAAGAATGATTGTGGGCGATGGCATGTTCTGATAAGTTAGACGTAGACGAATTACGCCTGGAAATACTGTATTTATGTTGGTAAATCCGTGTTTAAAAATAATTTTTGGTTTCACCGATATAGCAACTGTTGCAATTAAGCGTGGAGCGCTGAATACGATAAACTACATTACACTTGTCTAGGAGTGGTACTGGGTCTTTGAGTTTGGTATACAGATTTTTTTATGGTACAATGCATACCATATTTTATATTATTATCAGTTCTGTAAAATATTCATTTATTGTCATCCTCTAGCATATTCATCATATATTTGTTTTCTTTTAGTCCTGATGAAGATCCACAAGTTGGATCGAAACGTTAGCTTTCGAAAATAACAATTTTTACAAACTGAAAATTCTGATCATCATTTAATCTATTATACAACTATTGGTATTACAGAGGGATTGATTATTTTTTAAAATTGCATTTACTGATCGTCCTAACCCAGAATGTCTAGTACTGTAGACATAAAAGAAAAAATGCCTCAATATAATTACAATTTTATTCATACAACATTAAAGTGTTGATTGAGGATTGAACATGGCTAATTTTAGGCTCAACGTAGCTGCCGAGAATTGTTGATGAAATATATTTTCAAGGTATACTAAAAGAACATCCAACGCATAAATCACAACTGAAGATTACCAGATCTCTCCTACCTCAATAAACTACTATACTCGCACAACGCCAGCAGAAACGAGAAAACATTTCCACGAATTACTCGATGAAAATGTGATCAATAGTTTACCAGCAATACCGATTCAATAGCAATTACGTTTCGACGGTACAAATAGATTCCGTGGGTGACGCACAAATATAATTCAACAAAGAAGAACCATTGGAAAACTATTTATAATGAAGAGAAACAAAATGGAACTGTCTTGGAGCGATAAAAAAATCGATTAATAATAAATAATTTCTATAATCAGTCTCTACTGCTCTAAGTATTTTATTTTATTTTTTATTAAATTCAGACGTTTCGGCCTCCATGGCCATCTTCAGTGGGTCTTAAAAATGATTCCAACACATCGTAGGTCGTTGCTATAATAAATAAAATGCATCACAGAATAACATCGAATTTATTTATTTTCTTAATAACTTGAACTTTTTTGACTTTCTTGAATAAATAAGTACCTAAAATATAAGTTTTAAATATCCAATTATATGAATGAGCATAAGACAGACTTCATAAAAAAAATTAAATTTTAATATTAATTTCACTTTAATTCATTATTTTAAGTTCATTCAATGTATTATTTTTTTTCTCAATTTATTATTTTGTTGTTTACTTATTTAGCTTTCATGAATATAGTATAAATGGATGTTTGCCTAGTAGCTCTAGTACCCACTGCTCTTCCGAAGAATGATTTTATAAAAATATTCTTCATATATTGCAGTAATAACTAAGGAAATTTAATTTATATTAATTCAATCTTTATTCGTGGATGACCACCTTTTTTAAATTAATTTTGTCTAATTAATTACAAAAAGGTGGTAACCCACAAATAAAGATTGAATTAATATAAAATAATTTAAAATAGACGTTCGTCAAGAGATACCAAAAATTATCCACCTCCCGTTACTACTCGCAAAAATTTCGAGATCGGGGGAGAGGTATCAGTGAAGAGGAAGGATTGGCTCCGCTTGGAAGCGAGCTCTGTGGTGTAGTGGTGAACATACCGCGCATGGAGGTCCAGGTTCGACTCCCGGCAGAGCCCAATCTTTTCTCTTCAAAAATAAAATATTTAGAAAAAAGAAATTTAATTTAATTCTATATTGATGAGATGAAGATATATTTAATTTTTATCTTCTTGAAAATAAAATCCTTGCTAAAAAGAAAATAAAAATCATGCCCTTTAAATACATTTTTTGTCATGAAATTCTTTAGTTTTGGATATTAGGAACACTTGTAAGCGGGGATTCCCAGTCTAAAATAAGTACCGAAAACGGAAATTTTTGTTTGAAACTACGATGTAAAATAGTTGCTATTTTATCAGTGAGTCCCTATCTTGAAGACCACGTATATCACATATAAAAAAAATCTGGTGCATGCGCGCAACACACAACTTTCACTTACCAACTTACTTAGATTAGAAATTAATGTGTTTTGTTAATTGCCACTACCTAAAGTTACACATTTTTCCTCGTTCATTTCTTATTTTTGTTTTCATTTGCTCAAAAAAAAAATACAAATTTTTTTTATTTTTGATTAAAAATATTTACTTGTGATAATTCGGCAATGCCAGCATACTACTCCAAGTCGTCTGATTTTATAATTCTCTATTTACTTGTTGAATATTTCATTTAGTTACTATGAAACAAATAATTTCCATTCAATGAAAAGAACGGCTTTGATTATAAACAATGGTCTGTCATTAAAGGCGTACTCCGCATGCGTGGGCTCAACGTGTTTTATGAGTTGACTCAATATTTTTCTTTTTTTATCCTCTATATGTTTTCTTGATTTTTATCATATCTCATATATAGCCATTTCTTATTTTTAGGCGAAACGAGAGACAGATAATTTCTCCTTATAAACACATACAAAGGTACTTTATAAGAAAATAAAAAAAGCCCCTTCCCCACTTAAGCCCCCTCAGAAAATTTTAATACAATAAAGCTTACCTGGTATTAAAGAACAACTAATTTTCATTAAACACGACGAATTTGATGAAAATCGTTAAAGCCGTTTTTGAGATAATCGAAAAAAAGGTAAAAATTGGTAAAAAATTATGAAATAAAGTGCCCCCTCTGTTTGACCAATTTCGATTAAATTTTTGCTATTACATCTTTGGCATATACATACATCAAATACCCAGTTTGATCAAAATCGTTAAAGCCGTTTTTAAATAAAGAAAAAAAAAAACGTGAAAATGATACAAAATATATTGAGTAAAGTCCTCCCTCCGGTTGATCAATTTTGATGAAATTTTTACAGTCATATCTCGGGCATAAACAAACATTAAATACCCAGTTTGATCAAAAATTTTAAAGCCGTTTTTCAGAAAATAAAAAAAACACGAGAAAATGATATAAAATTTATTAAGTTAAGTGCCCCCTCCGGTTGATCAATGTTGATGAAATTTTTACAGTCATATCTCGGGCATATTTATACATCAAATACTCAGTTTAATCAAAATCGTTAGGGCCGATTTTGAGAAAATCGAAAGAACGTAAAAGGTTTTTAAATCAAGTACCCCCTCCCTTTGACCTATTTCGATGAAATTTTTGCTGTCACATCACGAGCATACACATACACTAAATACCAAATTTCAGGTTCGCACGGTTTATGGTTTTTGAGCTAGTCTGTTCACATACACACACACACACACACACACACAGACCATTTCGCGGGACTTGGTTATTTCGACTCAGGGGACCCCAAAACGTGTATTTCCGTTGAAAACCGGAAGTCGAAATTTTTCACGATCGCAATACTTCCACTTACTATATATTTCATATACAGGTAAGTGAAAGTAATAATGTGTGTAATGCGCAACTATATATATTTTAATTTTAAAAAATAATTTAATAAACAATTCTATATTTATAATATATTATATTTATTGTATAATAATAATAACAATTTTTATTACAGTTACATAGAGAATAGATGACTAGGATCTGATAGTTGGGCCAAATTATTTCGGGACGGATTCCCCAGCCACGTAGCATTTCCGAGCAACGTATTAATATAGACCCCCGCCATTCAGCGCCACTGTAGTTTTTTCTTCTTCATCTTCTTGACAAAGCTAAAAGTTTAAAAATAGCGAGTGTCTCGTTCGCGAATAACAGCTCTTCATATCCTGCTATAACAGCGGATGGCAGCCTGTCTAAGGATATATATTTTCTTCTAGGAAACTTTTAAAATGAAAAGAAACAGGATGGCAAATGAATTAAAAACAAAATAAATACTTCCGCGGAAACACTGTAGGGAAGCAGAGCTAAGAAAAAATTATATATGATTTTAAATTTATTTTTTGAAATGAGTTCTTTTTTAATAAACTGTATTTTAATTACTAATAAATGAATTTTATATAAAAATAAAAAATATTGAATGAAATGAGGAAGAGGAACTTAGTCTATTCGGTTATTATATTTGATAGGGTAGGGGCAACAGTGTCAAGCAACATTTTTAACAAAAATAAACTGTAGCTGCCGTCTGTTGTATATTGTATACAACATATATTATATATATATTGTATGTCTATGATGGAAATGCCACCTGAATATGACTATAGAGTGCTCTATACTATAAATATGACTATAGAGTGCTCTATAGTATAAATATGACTAGAGTGTTCTATAGTATAAATATGACTATAGAGTGCTCTATAGTATAAATATGACTATAGAGTGCTCTATAGTATAAATATGACTGTAGAGTGCTCTATAGTCATATTTCAGGTGGCATTTCCATCATAGACATACAATATATATAATATATGTGGTATACAATTTACAACAGACGGCAGCTACTATTTTTGCTAAAAATGTAGCTAGGCACTATTTTGCCCCGACCCCTTCTTTTCATGTACTTACAAAATAAAGTGAAATACATTATTTGATTTTTAGAAAGTTGATAAAAATAGATTTTTTTCTGTTTCATAAAGAGAATAATTTTATAATTAATTAATTCGAAATACTGCTTATAACTTACTGAAATATATTCTATAAATATTTTTTCCATAACACTAAGTGTAATTCTTGAAAACACTTCTTAAACATTTATATAACAACAATCTTAATATTTTCCCCTTCAATACTGTATATATCAATCATCTAAATACAGATAGACAGGAAGGAGAAATTCTATAAAATAAAAGTAAAAATTTGATATAATTAGTAAACTATAAATGAGTTTAAGCAGTACATATAAATTTATGATCCCATTCAAGGGAGGCAGGGGGCTCCCACCCCAATTTTATTTTTTTATGTTTAAAGACTAAATTAAGCTTTAATCAGTAAAGGAGGAGGTCCATACACTCCGAAATGGCAACAGCCCCCTTTACAACAGACTGGATCTACCATTGTGTTACCTGGGCCTAACTTTGGCTTATATTATCACCTTAGCTAACCTTAAACACATTTTAAATACAACTTAAAAGTAAAAAAATAAAAATAAATGTAACAGAACATATATAATTAACGGAGTATGAAGCCATAATCAACGAATTAATGAAATATTACTTTTACAGTCATCGTGTGGCCCAATAGTCATTAACGGAAAAGATATTTAACTATGAAATATTTAAAACATAAATTAATATGTTAAGAAATAAAATTTCAGGATTGCATCTATAAATAATAATGTGCAATGAACATAATTTTTGCTGCCTTATTTTCATTAAAACTAGCTTACAGTTCCAAAAAAAAAAATATTATAGATATTTAATTTAATCAGCAATAGAACGAAGCTATAAGGATAAGAAAATTAAAATACATTTCAAGATGTCAGTTTCAAAAAAAATAAGAAAATAAATAAATAAAATATACCTTTTTTTTTCATAGTTACCATGAACCATAATATACAACAATGAAAATATATTATTTTTAAATTGAAAAGCATTCAAAAAGAAACATTGGCACAATTCAGAAATCTATGAAAAGAAAAAAATAAATAAATAAAATAAAAGATAAATCAATATAATAGATAGGCCTGAAAAGAAAAAATATATACGGAGGTCTCAAATTTAGAAAAAGCTAAAAAACACACTATGAAAAGAGATTTGGCTTATAAACTATTAGGCTAGCAAAATAAATATAATTTATAATTACCAGACCAACATATATTTAACCTCGAGGTTGAATTTTTGTTTTGCTTGTTATAGATATAGGTACTATTTAAATTTAAATATATTTATTACTATTTTTTTTAAACAAATAAATAAGTAATGTTTTTTTTAAAGAAACTATACCGTAATTTAGTAATCAAGGACAGTCTGTGGACATGAATAGAGTTTAAAACATTCATCTCTATATTTAGATATTTCAAAGTACAAAATAATTAAAAAAAAAAAGATTTTCTATAGCCGACAAGAAATTTTGATATTCATTGACAAGAAATTTCTTTTGATATTCATAGTAGAATATCAAACTAACTTTAAAAAATTCATAAAAAGATTCTTAATTCAGGGGTCTTTACAGTCTATTTGTTTCGAGTAGAATTAAAAAAAAATAATAATAAAAAATGAGAGACTAAACGGCAAAAGAAATGCTCAACAAATAGATAAAAAAATATTCAGGAATTTCAGAAACCATTAGACAGCGACTATTAATAAACATAGCCTAAAAACTATCGAGGACGTATATACTTTGATGACAGACATTTTGATCAAAATAAGTAACGTAAGTATTCTAGCCTTCTTTTAAGTTGGCAAATTTCAATTCACATCTCATTAAAAAACTATTTATACACCATCATCGACTCGGCTCAAATTGGAAACCTTCCAACATAGCATTAACAACATAACGATTACATCAAGCAAGCTACCTTATCATCTTTTTATTGAACTAATGTTACTATTTCATATTATAACCAAGTAGTATGAAACAAAAACTGTGAAGATTTAATTGATTTCGCCTAACTTTATTAATTTCTAAGACATTATATCTTGTATCTTTAAATTTTCTAAAATGAATTTCTTGTTAGAAATCATAAGTGGGTACAATATTGCTACATAAAATTAATTATTAACATCACTGCAGATTAATAACCTTTCTTGCAGTTATTACAAACATATAAAAACTTGAATATTTTCTAGTTAAAATAGGCTTAACTCCGTCACTAACAATCAGGTAGTTGCATTGGGGATGTGATATATCATCGCATTATTATTATATACATTACATCGCACAACAAAGTCTATAGATCGGAAATAATAATCTTTAAATGGAATCTAATAATTAATATATTAAAAATATATAAATAACATTTCATTCAGATAAGCTTTATCTTTGAGTATAATAAGCGAAATTACTTAGTAGAAGGGATTTTTTTTTTAAAACTCCTATCGATAGTATGCAAAGGGAATCAACCAAAAACCGAATGAACCTGTTGGTATAACAAAACAATAATTAAATTTATTTAAACATTAATTAAACCGCCCAGCTTCATTTGATTGAATCAGCATTCAATAGGATACAAGGGTAGTTAATTCTCTAGTGATCAAACCAAAAATCAGAAAGAATAGAAAATTTAAAAAAATTCAGGATGTCAGTTCAGAAAACAAAACTAAACCTTTTTATTCATACAAATCATAATAGTAAAAAAAAACCGTTTCAGATGGGAAAGTCCTTAAAAACAAGCAATGGCACAGACAGTTCAGAAATTGATTTCAATAGTGCAATGAAAAGAATAACAAAAAAAAAATGAAATAATAAAATACAAGATAAATCAATTTAAAAATAACTATGGGTCTGAAAAAAAAAATAAATAAATCACAAATTTTAAGAAGTCAGTTCTAAAAAAAAAAATGGAAATCTTTTTTTTTTTATACTGACTACCAAAAACTAGAAAATACAAAATGTATTTTTTTTTTAAACAGGTTTAGATTGATAAGTACTTAAAAAAAAAAAAAAAAAAACACTCCATACAGGTCTGAATTCGACCTCAATAGGACTATAAAATAACTATAAAAATAAAAAAGAAGTAAATTTTAAATTTGTACCTAGTAGTATAAACGAATCAGAGAAGTTAATAGGCCCAAGGGTCCTAGAGAACATGCATGAGTCTGTTCAAATGATTCCTTAGCCTACATGCGCTTCTAAAAGACAACTAACTTCTTGGTAGCAAAAGAAAGTATTTTTGTCAACAATATTAAATAGTTGAACGGTAAATATGTCAAATAAACTAAAAGATTTTATGCCATAATTAAAAAGAAACAAAAAAAACATTACATTCACCAGTGATTAAGATGGCAAGAAAGTTATCAAACTACTGTAATAATATATTACAATAGCTGTAAAACCAAAGAGTTATAAGAAACATTAAAGATATTGAAATAAATGGGATTCTTTAATTAAAAAATTACTTTTAAAAAAAGAAAAAAATATTAGACATCTTAAATTTAAAAAAATTGCTAATAACCAAAAAGTGAAAAATTAGCATAATTTAAAAATGTTGCAAAATTCATTGAGTTCAAAATTAATCTCTATAAGCTCCCAAAAGTAAGTAAGGATTACCATACAGAGATTTAACTGAGGCTAGAAAATTGTCATTGAAGGCTTAATATAAGTTTCTCCAAAATTTGAAAAAAATTAAGTAAAAAAATTCTAGAGATTAGTGATGGTGATGATAAAGGGAACGAGATTACGTACCTTATTATATGGTGACATGTTGATGTCATGATAGGGAGTAAGACTTTTCAAACACATATCAATCAATTAAATATATTAACAATAAGCTTCGCTATAAGCTATAGTTCATAAATTTAGAGCTTAAAATGTAAGCACGAACACCAGTGAGGTTTGGTGCTGAAGGCAGGCATCAAAATAAATCCAGATACACTTTTTAATATTCATTTAAAATCAATATGAGGTTGAATATTTATTTTTTTTATTTTTATGTTATTTATACAGGTTTTTAGACATTCAAAAAAATTAAATAATATTGGGACAAATATGGATGGATACATGGTAAAATAAATAAAAAGAGGTTCCCTTAAGGAAAGGAAAACAAAAATCAAAAACAACTTTTTTATAAAACAACTTCTTCCTGATACTTGCCTACTCAACTGAACCTTGGTATTCCACAACAAAACACAAGATCCAACTTCAAGCTATCGAGATGTAGTAATAAGAAAAAATGGAAGAGGAGGGAAGAAGAAGTGTCTGAAATAAAACAATAATTACACCTGGATCATAAGTCAGCTGAGAATATTTCTTAAGGAACATCAGCTGAAATGGTTTGGACATTTTTCTAGAGTGCAGAACAGTTAGGCAAGGTCATCCATGAAATTGCGAATGAATGTGAAACTGCAGTGAACAAGGAAGAAGACAGATAGTTGAGGATAGAGATTTCTGGATCACGATCTAACAAATGGATCCTCACTTACACTGCTATGCGAAGAAAGAAACTCAATAAACAACAATAAATAACACTGGATATGTAAAATTACAATTGATTTTTTTTTTTCCAAGGCAAATAACAACAAAAAGCAAGAGGGAGAAAATAGCTGCAAGATATTAAAAAACGATACCACAGCAAGCAGACATAAAAAATGCATTGTGAATATAAAAAAGAAGTATGAAAAACTAAATAATGAAATGATAAAACAAGCATTGTCGAGTAGAAGCTATTTTTGCAGAAAATATTTCCGATCATAAACTTCTCCACATTAAGTAGACAGTTTATTGCAGCAAAAATCTGGAGTTAAAATATTATATACAGTATATTACACCCTTTTCCTAACTTTAAAAAAAATTCTATCTGTAATAAAGCAAATATGTTAAACAACAAATAAAATAAAAACCTTTGAGCTAGACAAGAAGAACGTATTGCCCGCAGAAATAGCTTCATGAATAACTTGGTGAGTGATACAATTTCATCTCTCTGGAAAATTAAATATAGAACCAGTTCAATGGCAATGCAATGGATATGAGATGTTTAACACCTTTAAATGACAATTACATTTTCTATAAACATATCTAAATTTTCTAATGACCAAACAATTTTTAGTAAACAAATTACGCACAAAAGTTGATCCAGAAAAAGTTTGATAGTTGACCATAGACATATTTAATTGATTCATTGATTGCTCCCTCAAAAAATCTCTTCCCCAAAAATATTTCTTGTTCACATTTTGATAAGTTCTCTCATCATCATTATAACTCTTCCATTCTGGATGTTATTATTGTCAAGTAGACTGTATAATACCTAGTAATGTACTTGATTGCATTTTTTAGGTATAAAATCAATGAAAGACTTAAAATAAAAGTTAGAAACAGATTTTGAGAGCATGAGTATAAAAGTGAAACAATGACATACAAAAAAATCTGGTGCGATGCGCGCAACACACAACTTTCACTTACCAACTTATTTAAATTAGAAATTGGTGTGTTTTGTTAATTGCCACTTCTCAAAAACACATTTTTTCACATTGATTTCTTATTTTTTCTTTTTGTTTGCTGTACAAAAAACACTAGTTTTTTTTATTATTAAATAAAAGCTTGTGGTAATTCGGCAATAATACTCCAAGTCGTCTGATTTTATAACTCTCTATGCAGTTGTTGAAAACTTCATTTACCTTATATTTAATCGAAAAAAAGGTACAAAGTTGTAAAAGAGTTATAAAATAAAGTGCCCCCTTCGTTTGACCAATTTTCATGAAATGTTGGGTATCAAATTTTTGGCATATATATACATCAAATACCCAGTTTGATCAAAATCGTTAAAGCCGTTTTTGACTAAAAAAAAAAAAAAACGTGAAAATTATATAAAATTTATTAAGTAAAGTCCCCCCTCCGGTTGATCAATTTTGATGAAATTTTTACAGTCATATCTCAGGCATATACATACATCAAATACCCAGTTTGATCAAAATCTTTAATGCCATTTTTGAGTAAATAAAAAAAACACGTGAAAATTATATAAAATTTATTAAGTAAAGTCCCCCCTCCGGTTGATCAATTTTGATGAAATTTTTACAGTCATATCTCAGGCATATACATACATCAAATACCCAGTTTGATCAAAATCTTTAATGCCATTTTTGAGTAAATAAAAAAAAACACGTGAAAATTATATAAAATTTATTAAGTAAAGTCCCCCCTCCGGTTGATCAATTTTGATGAATTTTTTACAGTCATATCTCGGGCATATAAATAGATCAAATACTTAGTTTAATCAAAATCGTTAGAGCCGTTTTTGAGAAAATCGAAAAAAACTTAGAAAGTTATTAAATAAAGTACCCCCTCCCTTTGAGCAATTTTGATGAAATTTTTGCTGTCACATCGCGGGCATATACATACACTAAATACCCGATTTCAGGTTCACACGGTTTATAGTTTTTGAGCTAGTCTGTTCACACACACACACACACACACACACACAGACACACACACACACACACACAGACCATTTCGCGGGACTTGGTTAATTTGACTCAGGGGACCCCAAAACGTGTATTTCCGTTGAAAACCGGAAGTCGAAATTTTGCACGATCGCAATACTTCCACTTACTATATATTTCATATATAGGTAAGTGAAAGTAAAAAATCATAATAGTTGCTGAGATCATTCCTCGAAAAATGTATTTAAAAACTAAAAACACTTTTTGAAGTTAAGTTGCCAAATCAAAAACTAATAGAAATGCAAACCTAAATAAATAAAAATAAGCCATTACTATGCTTCTCATTAAAGTGTTTATTTATGAGTGATTAAAAATATCAAATCAGCAAGTGATTTTTTTTTTCACTAAAAGTTTAACTTTTTAAATTATTTTGATAATATATAATAATATTAATAAATAATATTTGAAATTATGGTTTTTTTTTTTTTTGCAACAAAAACATTCCAGCACAAGCTGACAATGCCATGTTTTGGAGAATAAAATAATAAATAAAATTCTGGGAAGATTATTTGGGATGGTAAATAGTAAGAAGTTTCATTCAGACTTTTTTATTTAACTAATTTCTTCACTTAACTAAAGTTTCAATTCGAACATGTCTGCTACAGTATGAAACAGTTCACTACTCATTAAGCCCTGATGAGGAGCTACAAGCTCGAATCAAAATGTAGTCTAGTTAAATCAAGAAATTCTGATTGAAACTCTTTACAAATTTCTCCAGATTAGTGATGTAAAACTCTCACTATAGATACTATCGATAGTCTGAGGTGATGACCAGTGGGGTGGGGTAGAATGGTAGAATTTTTCATTTGGGACAATAGGTGCTATAATGCATGCTTCCATTTGCACTTTTTCTTTCCTTTTTTATTAGGGAATAAAATCAACATTTCTGTGATTAGAGGTTGGCTCCATTATACCTTGAAATAATTTTATCAGTTTCAAGCTTAGTCGCAACTGCAAAGAATATAAACTTTATCAAAAGGTCAAAAATACTGAGAGGAAAGCTATACCAACCCTCTTCAATGCTTATACAATCAGGATTCCCAGTTGCTGAAGTAGTTGATTTGACATGACAACATTGTGAGCGCAATCCTCGAATGTATGGGAGTTTTTTGAAGAAAAAAAGGACGCTGTTGTGACATTTGTTTAGACATACCTTGGAACAACGCGCATACTTCAAAAAAATGTTCTCAGGTAGTTGATTTATAGGCGTCGAATATATTTTCTTACAAAAACTATAATTTTGTTCCTATGCCATTAACCAAATAATTTTCAAGTCTTGGAACTTGTTTCTATATTATCCCTTTAAGTTAGAAGGCATTTATGAACAAACCATTAAATTTTTCAGTCTTATATTTTTTGCGCAAAGTTAATAATTTTTATAGAGTACATAAGCTTTTTTTTTTTTTTGTAAGAAACATAAATAAAATTACACTCTTATATTTTATTTATTTTTCATTTTCATGAATATATAGCACATGGGTGCTTAGAGGCAGAGGCTATCACTTTATCCTTTAAAAACAATGTTTTCGATAGTCTCGACAGTTTGAAACTATATAGTATCGATAGTGCTATCGATAGTTTTACATCTCTACTCCAGATTAACTAGAAAACCGTCAACCAATTTACATCCCTAATTTGAGAAAAATATGTTTAACAGATTTGTTTTAAAGATAGAAAGCTTGTCCTATACCATGTACCCTTTAGTTAAAATTAAAACTTAAATTAATATGTAAATAGGAGAATATAGGTTATAATAGCACAATTTAATAATTTTGTAAATTTATCATTAAGCATTACTTAAAACTTCAAAACTGATATAATATAAATTAGTTGATGTTTTGGGAAGTTGTACATGTTATAATTCTGAAACTTTTACAGTGGAGATTATTTTATAGAATGCAACGATTAGCACAACAAAGAGAAAATTATAATATTGTTATAGAATTTAATATATATAGAATTTAATATTTTATAATGTTATAGAACCATTATAGAATAGAAACCTGTAAAACTGGAACCTATGGAGTTTTTTGAGCTCAGTGCTGCAGCAGTCACGCAAGAAGGTGATTTCACCAATATGATGCTCAACCATATTATAAAGCATTAAACCATAAAAAAAATGAAAACTGACAAGTAATATACAATCGGTTTTTAGAAAAAAAAACACAGATTAATTTAAGGAATGAATTCCCAGTTTTATTTATTGGTATATAATTTCACTAATTCGACAGGTCATATTTGTGAAATCATGGAAAAATAATAACATACTTTAATAATCTCCCTTATTAATAATCGCCCTCTAAATACTGAGAAATTTAAGGCATCAATTTAGACCCAAAAAATATGCTGGAAACAGATATACATACAATTTGGAAGTGGATTTCTGCTGGGTGCCTTCACAACAGGGGGTCTCAGGAAATAAATTGATATTGATAGATGGCCCCAATAGAAAGACAAAACAGCAAAGCCCACCATATAGGACTGTCTGTCCCGTTTTTGCAACAATAAGGAAAATTATATTTGCCATAAACACTAAAGAGAAGTAACGATTAATGAAAGATTAGAACTCATTTAGACGCAGAAGACGACCATGAAGTAATTCTATTTCATTCATAAGAAATACATTTCAAACGCAGCAATTAACATTTCATTCGATAAAAAAAATACGATGATAAATCAAACCGATTAAAAAACATAAACATACCACAGTAAGAGCTGATCATAAGTAAAATACTGTAATTGAAGAATAGGTTAGAATTAAGGTGGAAGAAGTTTTTCTTAATCAATTCCACTATTTATAGGCGGATATCATATACTATTAAGACAAAACCTGAATTGTTAGTTATGCTGCGTTAAATAACAGCATCAAAATCTACCAGTATATGTTTAAAAAGTTTCTTTATCTCAATAGTGAATAATATATTTACAAATTGAAAAATTATGATGAATATCAACAATCAATAAGACAGAACGATAGATTCTTAAAACCAATGTAACACTAAATCACTGATATTTAAACAAAAAATGAATAAAAGTTATTAATTTCATTCACGACCTAGTTTCAATTATGCAAATCAGAGGAAAACAAATTTAAAATACACCACCAAGATTTTAACTAGGGGAACTAGAAGAATCTTATTAGAAGCTGAGTATGATAATCCCATAAAAATATATAAATAATTATAATTCCTGAACAGTAATTTAGGTAACATTTAAAAATATTACTACTCAAAATCAATAACAATCATGATTTTTATATTTAATAATGAGTAATCACAATATTTAAGATAACTCGGTGCAGCACGATTGAATGTAAAAACAAATAACATCCTTTCAAAATTTACACTTTTTGCAATAAAAAACAGATTTAGTAAAACTTGATTAATAAAAAATAAATATAGACCAAACTGGGAAAAAAACATTAGCACCATTCAAAGCTTAAATTCATTTCTGGACAGAAGCGATTGTACCAAAATGAGGTTTAGCAATTTAAATTAAACTCTACTGACCAAAAGCACTCGAACAAAACTAAATGGAATCAAATTCAATACAGCTAAAAAATGGACTCTACCGTAGAAATTAACATGCCAAGATCTGCATTAAATACAGACAACAAAAGAATAACACACATACTAAAGTAATGAAACAACTTCACACCAAAAATAGAAAAATTTAGGTTAGCTACTTCAAACTTGTTGGTACCTGACAATATTTAAAGTTTATAGGAAGAATATATCAAAATGATTCACTGAACTTGGAGAAATGCATTATAAGTCATTTAGAAAAATCAAAAGTGCTTAGCTTAGCTATTATCAACATAAAATTATCAAATATTTGATAAAAGATAAAACTGAAGATAATGTATCAAAATCAAAATGTAAGGTTATGACAACAAATTTATAAATAAAAGAATAGCTTCAAAAGTTATGATTGAGAGTAAAAAGGTCAATAATTTGAATGAAAAACCTTCAATAATAATAAATTCTAAGGAATATATACAACAAAATTCACCTTAATTTTGAGCAGATAATGAACAAGCACAGATGAAGTTACAGATTGGATTAGAGTATACAACATGATAGAAAACCGCACTTTTTCTAAGAAACAATATTAAACGAAAATAGATTGCGTAAATTACTATTAATCATATCTTAATATATACTGATTGCGTGGGCGCGGTCAGTTTACATTTTGACAACAAAGCAAATATCAAAGTAAATAAAGAAAACTAACAAACTTACCATAAAGGAATTCCTTAGCGATTTCAGGGTAAACCGATTAGAAACAATAACATTACCTAATCTTTAAAACACTGTAAACACATAAACTGATATTTTACGGCAACCATGGACACTATTGCAGTCATATGATTGATACGTCAAAATTTTGATATATTTTTATCAACAAACAATAGCTCTTAAACGAATACTGAAAAAAAATATTGTAACTTTTAGAAGGTTTTAATTTTACAAATATATGTACCTAAAATAGAAAATCGTCATTAATGAAGGTTATGTAGGTTAAGAGAAATTATTTGAATTTCTGATATAAGTGAATAGTTTTAAGAATTGTAAAAGTGATAATTTATTATTTTATTTCAATAAAAACAATTATACAATTATTATATTGTATTTTTTTTTTAAATATATACATTAAACAGGTCAAGTATAAGTATCGGTGCAGCTCTCTGTTGTCAGATGTAGGAAGCTCCAGATTTAGTCTTCAGTGGTGTCCCTTGAATTTACAGCAGTAAAATGAGACTTTGATCTGGGGAATGTCTCCTCTTGCATTCGTTTTGTGTTTTAAATGGAAATTATTTGTTAGCTGTTAACATATTTGGAAAAATGGGAGATTCTTCAGGACAAGTGGTAAGTAAATTATATTTTAATCAGCGCACCGTTTGAATTCATTTATAAATTCCAATAGTTTGTTGTAATCATCGTATAATGAATTACCAATAATCTGAATTATGTATTGCTATTTTTTGTTTTACTTTTTGCCTTCTTTTTTTAGTATTAAATTATGTAATATATTTTAATAATTGGTTCAAATTATTCTCTTCTTAAACGGTCATTATTATCAGTTGTTATCAGCTCTTCGTTTTCGTACCAAGTACCCTCGTACTGAACTAAGTTTGAAATAACGTCGTTTATTAAGAATATTTCAGGAATGAGAAAATGAGAGGTACCGTTATAAGGCCCATATAGAGGCCTGGAATTGATTTTCGGCTCAAAAGTGGGCCACAGGCAATAGCCTTGTGCAAGTGACCCAGTTTACCTTTTCATAATGTTCACGAAGACATAATTTTCATCCCATTTACGTTTTGTTTTATGATAGTAACGTGAGATGGAAGTTGGAAGTCGGGGAACTGTCTGGACGATTATCAGCCGTTATCAATGGACGTCTAGAGTGCAAAGCCCCCGGGAGCCGGTATAGTAATCCGGTCCCCTCTCTTACCGTAACACAAACGTTAACGTTATCATAAAACTTTTATTAAACATATGTTTGTGCTTAATATTTCAGCATCTTTTCCAATTCTTTTTTTTTTTTTTTTTTTAATTCTGAAATGTTTCTTCTGCCCTTGAGACCCGTTCTACCTTGCTCTTATGAAGGTGTTCAACATTCCTTTTCAGATTTCTACTCGTTTTTCCTTATTTTATATATATATATATATATTTTTTTTTTTTATTGAGATTAATAACGAGTGCACGCGCAATGTACAGTTATTTTTAGAAACCATAGTTTTTATAGTCAATCTATCGCTAAAAAAGCTTAAAAATAAACATCCTGTGATCTTTAAGTAATTCGATTACTAAAACATGTTAAATTCCAATTAAATTTATCACACTTGAATTGATTTCCTCTCTAATTTAATTTGCATGTGGCATTACCCTGTCATCCCAGTGTGTATTAATTTTGATTAAATGTTATATCTGTTCAAATAAAGCATTTAATAAAAGTTTTACTTAATTTTCGTTTTATATTAGTTTATTTATTTATTATTTGATTAATTCTTTGGAGACACGCGAGTATAACACATCATAGATTACATTTAGATAAAAATATTTTAACATCTTCAGGTAGCTATACTTTTGTAAAGCAATAACTATAACATATATTCATTACATAGATCACTATTTTTAAAAAAATCTCCTTTGAGTCTTAAGAGTTTGTTTCAACGCTCTCTGTATGACTTATTTGAAGGACTTATAAAATTTTTAGTAGAAATTCTTAGTGCCTTGCAACTATAAAAGCTTGATTTTTTATTTCAATATGAATTTATTTCATATTTTAATATATTCTTAAACCAGCAAAGTGGTTGCTTATAATCGATTAACTTCAAAAAATACTCAGATTTATCTAATTATCTAAATTTAAGCTTTATTTTGTGTTCTGTAATTATACAATTTTTTTCCTTTTTTTTTTTTTTTTTTTTTTGTTAAAATATAAACAAAAGATACCAGCTTTGTTGTGATATATACAAGTATTTTACCAAGAATTAACAGACTGCCATCTTTAAAAACTACCGCTTCCTGGAATCACATTAATGGATCTTTACCAAGAACTTTATGTCCTGATATCTATCCGCTTATTATATTAAGAATTTTATTTATATTTAAATCTCTCTTGTCTCTTTATGTCTGTATTGAATGATAGCTACGTAGGATCAAGAAAGACATAAAATATCGTTAAATAACTTGATTGTAGTTCCATGGAAAAGTCTATAGAGAAGTAGTTAAAAAAATATGTAGGCCGTTCTTTGAATCGCTTTTATTGTAATACATTGTTTAATTATTTACAGATATTATCAAACATATTTCGTACATACTTCGTATATCCCCATACTTGTGGGGTAAGAAGCAGTGTAAATCATGTGTTGGATGAATGCTTAATTTATCAAAAACAAAGAGAGGAATGGGCTGTCGCAGCGATTCTTGTGTCATACTAAATTTACTTCAATTTTAAAGGGCCACAAAACTGATTAATCTTATTTAAAATTTTTATAAAAATTAATATCTTCTTAACATAGTGACGGTAATAAATAGAACGGTCTGAAAAATAGAATGAATTATTTTAAGTTAAACCGTTAATCTAAAATGTTCCAGTAATATCCAATCTCAATCGTTCCAGTAATATCCTATCCACTATCCAGTATTAATTTAAATTGTCAAAAAACTAGTATTAATCTAAATTGTCATAAAACTGCCTTAAGAGTTGGACGATAATAACCTGAATGGTCGACTTCAACTTAAAGAAGAAAAACAAACATTTTCGGTTTGAATTATCATACATATAAGAGTGTACAGAAAATTCGATTATTTTCTGATTTAAATGCTTTAAAATTGTAAAATAGATCGTGCCATTTTCTGTTGCTCTACGAATTTTACTTTTGACTGGTCTTTATATGGCCTATTAATTTATAATCTAGTATATTCACAAATAATACAAACAAATAAATTAATATTCAATTTTCTTATCTATTGAAAAAATCTTGAAAACATAAAATTAAAACAACAGTTTGATAACATTTCTGATTAATTCACAAGGTATTAATTTCAATGTTCATTAGTTCTTTAGGTCATAATGATATCACACCACATTCATTTCATGATCGGATCCAGCCGGTTGTAAAGGTGGGGCTGCAGCCCCACATTCCTTCCTCGGATCTGCCAATCAGCTTTCTTACCTTTATACTCCTTATCTACAATTAAAACTCTACATGCATATAATTCTAGATATTATTTGTTCTTTACCTTACATCCTAACTTTTACTGAATTTAAATTCTACTTTTAAATGTCATAAAAATTTCCAATGGGGGGCCCAAAGCCCACCCCCTGGATCCGCCAATATCCCACATCGTAAAAAAATCGTAAATTTTTTTCAGGGTAGAAACTGAAAAATAAATAAGCAATTTTATTATCTATTGACACATCCTCCTCATATTTTCATTTTTACACTTAAAACAAATTCATGATACGTTATGTATGGTCTTTCATCATTTTGACCATAATAATTAAAAACATTTTAATTTATACCTTATAAATTTTAATTTATTTTTCTACTTTTATCTATATAAATAAAGATGAAATTCTGTTTGTTTGTTTGTTCTTTATAGAAATTCATACCGTTTGCCCTAAATTCTCCAAATTTTGCTCAGTCGCTCTTTCATACCAGGTGCAAACACTTGTCCATATTAAAATTGCATAACTTCATCCAATCTCTGGGTATATTCCTTATTGTTATAAAAATCGTTATGATCTCGCTTTTATCGTTATGAGTACATTTTATAGATTTTATGGATTTAAAAATGAAAATCCCTGGGTGAAACTGGTATATACAGCTAGTAATCTATATAAATAAAGATGAAATTTTGTTTGTTTGTTCTTTATAGAAATCCGTACTCTTTGTCCTAAAGTCTTCAAATTTTGCTCAGTGGTTCTTTCAAACCAGGTGCGAACACCTATTCATATTAAAATTGCATAACTTCAGATCTCTTATTCTATATTCTTTATTGTTATAATAATGGTTATGATCTCGCTTTACGTTGATTTTTTTACGAAATCCACCGTTTGAGTCGAAAAAAGTCTCATTCCGTAAGGACGTTTCTCCGATACCAGAGGGTAAAACTAAAAATATTTTATATCCGAAAGCTTTAGAATAATAATCTATTAGTCTATTTTTGTTGCATTTTTTGTTTATAAAATTGTTCACGTTTATGAATAAGAAAATAAAATTCGCCGGGTGAAACCGGAATATACAGCTAGTCTCAAAATAACGAAAAATATTTTGTAAGATACGTTATCAAAATGTTGTTTTAATACGGTTACCACAATCTCCTTTTTCCAGATAACACAAAATATAAAATATTCTTTCAGTCCTAAACTTTAATAATTGATAGCTTGCATTGTAAGGAGCCTAATTTAAGTGATTCTAAGCTATTAAAGTAAAGTACAAAATAATCATATAATACATTATTTTATATATTATTTCTAAAGGCCTTTTTTTGTCGGTACACCATAACTTCCTTAATTATATTTCATGAATGAGGGATCATTTTAAAGTTTTCCTTAACCGCTACACCAGAAAAATAAACAAATCACTCATTTTGCCTTCGATTGCCAATTATAAGCGCAAAACCACGATTTTTGCAAGATATTTATAGTTTTATAAACTTTATCGATTTTTGTCGTCGTTTGCGAGTTACACGTACCATAAAAACATGCGATTTCAGTTAGTAGAATCAGCGCACTCGCTTTCCGCGACACCGATATGTGTATTTAAGTATTCCGTCTTCTAACCTGATAACAAAGGCAAGGAATTTAGGAGTTTCATAAAATAAATAATCAACAATTTAAACACATCTATTCTTTACTTCAACCCTCACCTATGCCCATGACGCACTAAATACGCACTATACAATACTAAATATAGGGTATGTTATTTAATTAGGTGGGATTTAAGTAGATCAGAGTGCGAATGCTTTGCACGGGTCAGCTAGTGATGATAATATACTGTAAACGATTAATTTATTAAGGGATGATATGATTGAAAGGAGTTCTAGACTTTTTGTTAGAACAGTTACAGACTGTTCTAGTACCTGTTTGTGAATCGTCTACGCTTGTCGGGAACCTTCTAGTCTGTTCTAATCTAGAATAAATATAAGGAGCGATAGACTAGAGAGTTAGTCTGGGTCTGAAGATCGAATCATATGGTTACTTTTGTGTAACTATTTCGTTCCAAGTTGATGATTTTTGTTGCATTGTTAATCATTTGCCATTGTCTATTATTATGTTTGTCTTATCAAAATTATTTAAACCCAAGATAGTGTTAAAGTATTTTCTATTAGCGATTTTACCGCTTTGTTACAAGCATTGTATAGAGCTCGGTAAGTTGTTAGGAGGGGTGCCCCGCTGTGGCAGAAAATTGATTTTCTGCTGCAACTGCCACCGCGATCAGGTTGGGGTTCGATGACCTTATAGGCACAACCCTTATCGACAGACTTCTCAACACTCATACAACCACCCGGAAGATGTGTTAGTGACTCCTCTAGAGGAAGTCAGTCCAGTGGTTGCGGATATGATCAATACGTTTAAGTGCCAAGAGGGACAAAAGTGTTTGGAGAAATGTAGGGGTCGGGACAAGCAACATTTTTAACAAAAATAAACTGTACCTACCGTCTCTTGTATATTATGTAGTAGTATATGTCTATGATGGAAATGCCACCTAAATATGACTATAAAGCACTCTATAGTCATACTTCTGGTGGCATTTCCATCACAGACGGCAGTTAAAGTTTAGGGTTTTGTTTAGAACAGGCCCGCAAGTGATTTTATAATGATATTTAGTAACTGTTACTATGTAATTTGATACCATCGATACAGAAATAAAAACACATGTTTAAATACTATTTAATTTAGTATTGTTTGTGTATTTATGGTTATAAAAGTATTAAACTATGAATATTTTTGATGTTTACGATTTATGCAAAGTCAGCTCTACCCAAGGAAAGATATTGTAAAAAAGGCCACATTATGATATTTTACGAAGAAAGGAAAAAATATAGATGCAACAAAAGAGAATGTCGGTTTGAATGTGGCGTGTATAAGGATATGTGGCTATGTGACAGCAAGTTACCGTAAGCCGTACTTACTTTACGTAAAAGTAAAGCCCTTTTATTCATTTACTCCTTAAATCCTTAGGGACATAGTAGAATTTTGGCCTCCAGATGTACCTGGAGGAACTGATTAAAAGTATGATGTTTTTGGTTATGTGTAAAAAGTTTTTATTAAATAAATCATATGTTCCTTTAACCCATATTTTTTTATTTATCAATAAGTAACTGTTACTAGATAAAATCAATGGCGGGCCTATTCTAAACAAGACCCAAAGTTTATTTTTGTTAAAAATGTTGCTTGGCTCTATTTTTCTCCGACCCCTTCAAACTATCTAAAGCATAATTTCATTCAAATAACAAACAATTTAAATTAGAGTGCTGCAAAGAACTCTCGTATGAGGGTTACAGGATATAAACCCGTCAGTTAAAGAAAAGCTAATTTTAAGAAAACGTATTTTAATTTTTTTCCATTTCAGGGAGCCTCAAAAATGAACACAATAAATCCAATTACATTAGCGACTTATATTTTTTGGACTAATAGATTAACCCTAGGATTACCAAGGAGATGCTCAAAGAGCCAATTATTTCTCCGTCCTGTTTTGCTCTTAAATTATTACATGAAAAATCTTAAGAAATTGGTAGTTGTCAAACAAACATTCAAGGTTACAGTCGACTCCGTTTTATTGGGCCATAAAGGGAAACTTTGTTTTGTCCCATTTAGGGGGAGGACCCAATAAAGCGGAGATTATGGAAATGGAAAGAAAAAATGCCTAATCACTGGGATTCCGTTCATGTTTGGTAATCGATGCCATGAATTGGACATATTTTTGGGGAAACCAAGTTAATGGGTCCATTTAGGCTATTTATTCTCCGTAATTAATTTAATGATGAGGTCAAAAATACACTTGATTAAATCATTAAAATATACGTTTATTGACTAGGTGAGTCATAATATGACAAATTATACGAAATGTAAAAATATACAAAATGACACAAATTAAAATAACTATTTATGTATGATATAAATTATACTTAAAAAGACAAAATTTTGAAATAATAAATGAATCAAAAATCAAATGTTTTTATGTCAGGATTAACAGGAAAGAATCAAGTGTGCATAGTCACACTTTAGTTGTAGATTTACGAGCCGTATAATTAGCGCACTTTTTTAGGGCCTCTGAAGGACTTTCATTTCAAAAAGCTTTAACTTTTCGATGCAATTTCTCTGGTAGAGAATAGACGTGGTCTCAGATTCTTAGATCATTCGATTGACACCGTGTTTCTTATTATAATTTTTACATTCTTTTACTTGGAAAAGTTGAAGTTCCAGAAAGTTTTGGCCCAATTAGCCGATTTTTTGTCCCAATAAAGCGGTGATGTTTTGGATGGCAAGCAAGGAAGTTAATCAAAAGTAATGGTTTAAATAATTTTTTCAGTAAATAGGAATGTGATATAGAAGTTGTGTAATATTACGATTAAACGGAGGTCAAAAACTGGCGATAAGGAGTTCGCTTCCTCCCGAGATCCCAACGCCGCTGCCAGCTGACCTTGCCACGACCGCTCAAGTATCGGAACCCTTGGGTTGCCTACCTACCTCATCATCCGTTATTTCGTCTACAGCCAGTATTCGAAATATCTTGGAATATATCTTTATATATATACAAAAATCTCGTGTCCCGATGTTTTTCAGAGGTAAAATCAAAAACTACTTCACCGATTTCGATGAAATTTGACTCATTTTGTGTACTTTTGTCCTACTTAAAAGAAAGGGTAGTTTTTATCTCGATTATTGGCATCAATATTTCTTTTTTTGCAAATTAGATGCTTATTATACTACAATTGAGTTTGATTATTTGTTAGTTTCATAATTTTCCAACAGATGGCGGTGTAAGTTGATTGGTTGGTTGGTTGTTTTAGTATGAAGGCGTAAAACCTCTTGGTCATAAACGCCCTTGTTTATATCTATATTATTTTGTTTCAATTTATGGATTTTAATTTTTTAGTGATTTAGATTGGAAGCATGCTTTCAAAGAATATAATTGGTAATTAATAAATAAGCAATAAAAATAAAGATTGAGAACAAGATTAATCAGAATAGGAGACGGAAAGAGAGATAAATCTGATTTAGAAAAATTTAAAGATAAATTAATTAAAACATAGGAAAAGGATAGATAATTTAAAAAAGACTAAAGTGTAAGTTGATTTATTGACATAACACTTCATTTTCTTTCGATATGGTAAGCATAAATATATGTTTTCCGTCTTGGACTCGGAAAATCCGTGTTTTTCCCATGTCAAATTACATGTCGCTTTTTCACGAGTGGGGAAACATCGAATTTATTTGTTTTAGCAAAAGGCAGGCTAACCGAAATCATTGTGCATGTATTAGTTTAAACTCCTGATACGATACCTCATATCATCATGTGGCATATTTTGAATTTAATTAATATGTATTATGGCAAAGGATTAATTTGCTAACTGTCTATTGTGATTATACTAAACCCTATTCCAATTATATTCTTTATTAGTTCCTTTTACATGTGTCATTCATTAACACCCTATGGTCCAATACAAGATGTAAAAAATAAAAACTTTAACCCATCTAAATTCTTTACCAAATAATTTTCAATTTAGCTTTATAATATTATAAAGTAATATAAAAATATATTCTAATATTTAAATCAGGTCTTTGACTTTCAATATCCGTTCTGTCTTTTTTATTTATACTTTCACTTGAAATTATTCGAAAAGTAATGAGTAGCTTGAAGGTTTGCACGAATAATAATACTCTATAACTTATTTAGAATAACAAACAAGAATAATTAAATCAATTTGGAAAAAGCTCTATTGTGCCTCCTTTACAAAATCATTTACAATCTGTGCCGCCTCTTCTAGAATTCCTTCTTACCTGTGTCCATCCGTAAAAATTCATTCCTTACTTTCTTTAAAACCCAACTATTTCTGCATGAAAAATAATGAAATAAGCGACAACTCTGTGCAAACTTGAAACTATTTTGTAGTTTCTTGTATGTAGGAATTTGTAGGAAAATCAGTTGTTGACGAAAGTTCAGTTATAGGGTACCTACCTTAATGGTGAAGACGGTTAGGTTAAATAGCTATATTAGAGAGGCTTATAGTTACAGCAAGTTACTTATAAAAAAATTTAATTATTGATTAATAAAATTTAATTTATTCATAATATTTATTCATCTTAATGAAGGGCTTTTGTTTGATATTTAAGTAATCTTTCTTTAATATACATTTATAAATACTATATAACTATGAATTAGGACCTATTTTTTTTTTTTTTTACTTTTACTTTCCTATATATGAAATATATAGTAAGGTAAAGTATTGAGATCGTAAAAAATTTCAACTTCCGGTTTTCAGCGGAAATACACGTTTTGACAGGGGACTCGAGTCCAAATAATTCCCGCGACATGGTCTGAGTTTTAACAGACTATAGTAAAAATCGATAAAGCCTACGAAACTGAAATTAGTTATTTAAGATAGGAGAGCGAAAATTAGATGGGAAAGCGAAAATTTCATCGAAGTTGGGTAAAAGGTAAAATAAAATTTATTCCATAAATTTTATCACATTTCCATGTTTCTTGCGATTTTCTTAAAAACGGCTCTACGGATTTTGATTGAAATCGTCATATTTAATGAGAATCAAGTATTATTTCATATTAGATAGTTGTTATCAGAAAAGCTATTAAACATACCTCCTATTTACATGACTTTCTTTTTAATTCGTTGGGAACGGAAAAATATTCAGTTCTGACATTTACACAATACAGCAACAAATATTTTGGTATATCACTTATCCGCAAATAATGTTTTTTATTTTTCTTTATAACTCCCCCCCCCCCCCGGCTTTTCTTGGAGAATCTGATTTTTTCGATCCTGGATGAGATATTGTATGAATTAAAGAAAGATACTCATATCAGCTGATGGCTTACTGTCAAAGAAATAAACAAAAACACAAACAGCTTCTAGAAGTAATAAATGTATTAAATTTTCCCACCGTATAATATGCATAATTATGATTAATCGCAGATACAATTCATGCCATCACCTAATTCAAATTTAATTTCATTGTTTCATATATCAATTCACATGAGTTGATTTTAATTGTAATATAAATTCATGGTACTTATGCTAATAACAGGTAGGTTATTAGGATTGATGTTTTTATTTTTTTTTTTTGTGTTTATCTCATTCGCGTACAAGGTTGTTTACAAATAACGATTAGGCAAAATTATGACGTAGTTTATTTAATTCGATTCGGTTTAAAAAGTCGCTGGAACGTCATTAGCTTAGTTCTTTATTTCACGCGTGCATGCTTGCTATGACGCAGTTATGTTTTTATTTTTTACTATTTTAATTTGTCGATTACGTTTGGCACCTCGGGAATATTTTCATTGCTTTGAATCGTCAGTACAGATTATTGACGTGGCCTACCTGTTAGGTAAGCTGTGTGAACGAACATTCGCGAAGATTCGGAGACATGGAAACCTCATCCCTCAAGGTTAGTGTTTGATTTAATTGGCAGAGACATTGACATGGTCGAGTTCCTGCGCAAATTGTTAACAAATGTAAAAACCACCTGGCGTTGGCGTTGCGTAATCCGTGCCATTGCGCAACATGATTGCAACTTGCTAAGTTAGGTCGGTGTGTATGTTGATTGCGCAACAACTAATTAGCGTGGGGGTGGTCAGCAGATGATGCGCGATCACTGAATCTGTTATCAATTATCAGTGCGACAATATCGATATCAATCGAAGCCATGCCTCATACTCCATGAATGTCCTAGATTTTAATTCATTTTTATTTATCAGTTTTGATCCAAACAAGGCCTGACTGTTTGCATGTAGATATAGCCTCATATCGCTCTGGATAATGCCTTATCTTAACAGTCATTCATTAATAGATGGAGGATAGTTATGAATGGGCGTGTCGGAAGATAGGTGGATGTAGCCAAACTCCACCACTTCACTTTTTTCACTACACCGAGTCAACCATTTTGGTTATTAATTTTGAATTAATCTTTAATTTTTGTTATGGAAACAAATTGAAATTACGTCACAGGCATAATCGATGAAATCTGGTGAGGTGAGCGTGTTTGGCATTTAAGCCTTATCAGGAGAAAGATGGTGATGTTATCAAGTGATGTGAGATTGGTCGGCAATCCGCCGCACAGTGGGGCGATTTTGCTGTCCGGCCGGACATTAGGCCAAAACATGAAAGTTAAAATTCAGAGGTTTCATTGTAATATTAATAAACTAGAATCCTTTCCCCGTCATGTGCACTAATTTTCACCTCAATCTTTGCGTTAATAATGATACAATATGAGTTGAAACATGGCAGTAAGACATTCATCTTTTTTATATTTAAAGTTAGTGTGCCTATATTTGTTGGCTAAACCTAATGGAATGTTTACAGTATGGTTAAGCATTGCTAACGAATTGTAATACACCAGAAATATAGTTTTGGAAAAACATATGCAACAGTTACGACGGTTCAAACAAATGTAAACTATTTGGTACAATATAGTAAAACGCCCGAAATTTCCCGGAAAACTACATATACCCTATTGTTAGCAAAGGTTTGAAGTTTTATAAACAGTTTTCCGATCTTGCCACAATCTGCCTATCCTTATTTAAATGAGATTTTACCACGCGTGAACACTGAACTCAAGAGTGAATTTGGTTATTTAGAACATCTTCTTAGCATATTTGGGTTTTCATCAACCCATAATCCTTAAATTAATATATTTCGAACCAACTGCAACAATTTACTCACCAAATTACGATTTCCAATAGAATAGCTTTGAACATTTAAAAAAATTGTGAATTTTTTTAATATTTTATATTTTGAATTGCATTATAATAATTAGTAAGTTAAAAGAGTGCACTGTACACGAAATATTGTTAACAAAAATATTTCCCTGTCTTTAATTTACATTAAATTATAAATAGACAGTAGTTGATTGGTTAAAGTAGGTAGTTTGGAATTGACTAAAGTTATAATTTTGTTTGCCTTTTTTTTAAGTCCTGTCAAACAAAATCAAACGTAGTTATTATACGACTTTTGTGCTGCTAACACCATAAATATGAAAAGAAACAATGACCTTTTTGATTTCTTCAAAAGAATAAGATAGATTTGACTGATACGACCTGGATTCGGAATAAGGATCAAGAAACAAATCAGAAACATTTTTGGGATTATGGAGAGCAGCATTCCAGAAAAACGTCAAGAATCGATAGTTTGCTATAAACTCCGATCCCATATCAATCTCAATATAATAGTGTTGTGAAAAGTAAAATGTCCCAGGAAGCAACAAGCTTGCTCATAAGGTAGAATGTGAAGCTAATGAATAATTACATTATTCTTAAAAAGGTATATTACATTAAATTTGTTACTATTTAATTACATTTTAAATCATAGTAGTTATATATTTATTATTGTTACAACATACTACTGTAAACGTGATTTCTATAAATTTTTAATATAAAATTGCTAATGCATTTTGCATTTAATTATAATATACGTTCAATATATATATATATATATATATATATATATATATATATATATATATAATGATTATGAATTAAATGACAATAATTAAGATTCTGCATTCTCAAAAACATAAACTGACAAAATTTGATAAGTCCAGCGAAATTTCTTTGAGAGTGATAGCCGATGTCCGACGGGAGTGGTGGACTCGTTCCACTGTGCGCCTGTCCGACTCCCAAGTATCATCTCCTTTTAAGCTCTTTCTGACCATTGTTGATGAAACCTGTCTCATATTAAAGGATACTGTATCCTTCATCCATATTAGGAGTTTAATAAAATCGTTCGAGCCGTTTTTGAGAAATCGTAAGGAGTAAAATCATGGACATAAAGCCCATTTATGTTTACTCAATTTTGACCAAATCATAGCTATCCTACCATGTGCATATACCTACCTTAAATACCTGATTCCAGTTTCGTACCACTAATCGTTTCGTAATTAGTCTAGTGTTAAAGCACAGATAGTTTCGCGGGTTATTTATATTCAATGGACCACGAGTTGATCGTTTTCATGTTAGCAATATTTTCCTCTTCTAAATGTTTCATATATAGTTAATTCAAAGTACATCTAACGCATTGACAGCATAGTCAAGGAATTTCGAATGTTCGACTTTTGTTATGAGGAATCAGCGGTTTTATTACCAACTTTACTAAATGCCAATTTTCAATATCTTTGCCTATCAGTATTATCAAACTAACGAATGTACCAGCAGAATCTCTACTCCGTAATTAAGTAGTCAAGTTGAAAATAAAACAAATAGGAAACTATCTAATATCACCTCATTATCAACTTTACCAACATAGTGAATATAAAAAATATGTATTCACCAACATTTAATCGTTTACTTAATTCGAAATAAATAAAGATTGAATTGTGTATATTCGGCTCCCGGTTGTAAAACAAATATTTGCTTTCACCTTTGTGCCGAATACCCCGAAAACCGGATTTATCCAGATTCCTTTCTTTACCCATCGGTGATATCACAATCTGTAAATCATTCATAATATTATATTTGAAGATAATAAGATAAATCCTTCTTTGCGAAATCAAAACATCCAGTCCTACGTTTGACTTTTTAACAATCTCTCATAATACTTAACAAATAAATACTCACAGATGAACCTAGTAAGCACACCACACAATTCTACTTTGAGTAAAATTAAGTCCTTCCCATGTATGAATAGTATAGGCTAAAATTAGGAATTTTGACAGTACACTGTGATTATATTTAGATTAGGTAGTGTAAAGCTAACGTATGTCACCAGATTTTTCTTAATTAATTTTCATATCATATAAATAATAAATACTGATTATTAAAAGAGATTTATAAGATTATTAAAACATGTATAAAACTTATTCACCTATGTATGGTATAGCATAATATAAATTCCCTGAGGAATCGGTACTTCAGATTTAAGCCAAATTGCAAATTATCTCTCCCTCTTTTCGAAGATGAGTAAAATAGATGTAATTGTGTGTAGATAATAATGTAAAACTTCATGTTTTACATTCAATTACTTCATAAAAACAGTTTTATTGTTCATAAAATACATGTTGATTGTTCAACAAAAACAGTGAACTGTTTGTCCTGGCATTCTTTGAATATTTTCTAGCCGATTACCTCATCAATGTTGTCGACAGGGATGATTCATTGTGAAAGTAGCAAACATTAAAATAAAAAAAAAATTAAAATCACAGAGCTTGGCTCCAGTGCCTATCTAAGATTATCTAGCAAATGGTGGCGATTTATGGGATTGACAAAGTGAAAGAGTAGTTACTACCTAAAGTTTAAAACGAAACTAATTACTTCACTAACACCTCTGTCAATTCCTCAATACACTACCATTTGTTATATCAGTGTTTCCCAGGATGTTCTCATAGACTTTGATAAAGTTTAAAAAAAAAAAAAAGTAATTTTTATGAAAGTAAAATGTTTTTCTGTAAATGAAGGAATCTCTCTCAATGGGTTATCCTTTATTTTATTATCCCAACGTTTCGGGCAATTGGCCCATCTTCTGGGGTTATCTATTTGTTCATTTTTAAATTCCATCGCGATTCCTCTATACATACAATTTTTATATATAAAAAATATGTATGTCATTTATTTCTGACAATGGTCACTTTTTATAACAATTATTCATGGCTCTGGGCTATTTCATTGATCTGTTATAGCTTCTTCATTCGAAACCTTGTGCAAATCAAACTCTTCCTCATTAAGGTGAAAGGTAAATCAAGTAGAAAATAAAAATATAGTTTTTTATAAAATTCGTAAAATATCTTGGGAACAAAGGGAAGAAACCCTCTCATACCATTAATTATAATTACCTCCAATCAATCAATTATTTTTGAATTTGAAATAAGCACGTGTTTAACTTTTTAAAACTAACCAAGCCACATAAAAAGAAATAAAAACCAAATGTGCACGTCATGGATGTACTGAATGCATTTAAACATTGGTAGTCACGACACAAGAGGCAGTCCAGTCTGAAAACATCCTTTTATTTTTAACTATTCTTCGTAAAATTATTGTCAGGAGTTCTAATTATCTATTAAATGATATTACGAAAGTAAGAGTTATAGTTATATAAATGCGTATGCGTATTAGTAAAATAATTACGTTTACCCTGACATTTCTACAATGTAAAGGGCGCCAGAACCTGAAAAGGTGTGGGAACCCCTTTGTTAGATAATAGGCTTTGTTTATTTTCTACTAAAAAAGGTTTATATATATATCGTGTCCCGGTGTTTTTCGGAGGTAAAAACAGAAACTACTCAACCGATTTTGATGAAATTTGGTTCATTTTATGTAGTTTTGTCCAACTTAAAATATAGGGTAGTTTTTATCTGGATTATTGGACTCGATATTTCTTTTTTTTTTTTTGCAAATTAAATGCTTATTATACTACAATTGAGTGTGATCATTTGTAAGTTCTATAAATTTCCAACAGATGGCGGTGTAAGTTGATTTCTTGACACAACACTTTATTTTCTTTTGATATTTAGGGTGGGTAGGCATCCAGGATTCAAATCTATGTTTTCTGGCTTGGACTAGGAAAATCCGTGTTTTTCCCATTGGCAATTATGTGTCGCCTTTCACGAGTGGAGAAAGAATCTAATCTATTTGTTTAAGCAAAAGACATTTTGATAACCTGTTTCTACACAGCAAAAGATTAATATAGTACATTTTTAACTATTGTGATTGTACTACTCCCTGTTCCAATTATATTCTTTATTAGTTCCTTTTACATGTGTCATTCATTAACACTCTATGGTCAAATATAAGATTTAAAAAATAAAAACTTTGACCCATCTGAATTCTTTACCAAACAATTTTAAATTTGGAGTAAAGTTCTATTTTAAATACCGTTGGTTTTTTAGATTAGCTGAAACTGTTTTATCTTTATCAGTGAGTTTTGATTTGACCAAAAAAAACAAAAAAAAAAAAAACAATGGGATATAACTAATTCAAGGCATTGTAGCTACTGAGGCACGGCAACGCGTATCTGATGTACATCTATAAATTATAAAGGCAGACGCCGCACAGTGGGACGAGTCCACACTCCTGTTGGACATCGGCTATAACTCTCAAAGAAATTTCGCTGGACTTCTCAAATTTTGTCAGTTTATGTTTTTGAGGATGCAGAATCTTAATTATTGTCATTTCATTCATAATCAATACATATATATATATATATATATATATATATATATATATATATATATATATGTATATATATGTATATATATATGTGTGTACATTATAATTATAAAATATATTAGTATAAATTCAAAGTTCATTAACAATTTTATATTAAAATTTATAGCAATTACGTTTACAGTAGTATGTTGTAACAATAATAAATAGATAACTACTATGACTGAAAATGTAATTAAATAATAACAAATTTAATATAATATACCTTTTTTAAAATTATGAAATTATTCATTAGCTTCACATTCTATCTTATGAGCAAGCTTCTTGCTTCCTGGGACATTTTACTTTTCACAACACTATTATTGTGAGGTTGAAATGGGATCGGAGTTTATAGCAAACTATCGATTCTTGACGTTTTTCTGGAATGCTGCTCTCTATAATCCCAAAAATGTTTCTGATTTGTTTCTTGATCCTTATTCCGAAGCCAGGTCGTATCGGTCAAATCTATCTTATTCTTTTGAAAAAAAGAAGAAGGTCATTGTTTTTTTTATATACATATTTATGATGTTAGCAGCACAAAAGTCGTATAATACCTACGTTTGATTTTGTTTAACAGGACTTAAAAAAAAGGCTAACAAAATTATAACTTTAGTCAATTCCAAATTACCTACTTCCAAACCAAGCAACTACTGTCTATTTATAATTTAATGTAAATTAAAGACAGTGAAATATTTTTGTTAACAATATTTCGTGTACAGTGTACTCTTTTAGCTTACTAATTATTATAGTGCAGTACAAATATAAAATATTAAAAACATTAACAATTTTTTTAAATGTTCAAAGCTATTCTATTGGAAATCGTAATTTGGTGAGTAAATTGTTGCAGTTGGTTCGAAATATATTAATTTAAGGATTATGGGTTGATGAAAACCCAAATATGCTAAGAAGATGTTCTAAATAACCAAATTCACTCTTGAGTTCAGTGTTCACGCGTGGTAAAATCTCATTTAAATAAGGATAGGCAGATTGTGGCAAGATCGGAAAACTGTTTATAAAACTTCAAACCTTTGCTAACAATAGGGTATATGTAGTTTTCCGGGCAATTTCCGGCATTTTACTATATTGTACCAAATAGTTTACATGTGTATGAACCGTCGTAACTGTTGCATATGTTTTTCCAAAACTATATTTCTGGTGTATTACAATTCGTTAGCAATGCTTGATCATACTGTAAACATTACATTAGGTTTAGCCAAAAAATATAGGCACACTTACTTTAAATATAAAAAAGATGAACGTCATACTGCCATGTTTCAACTCGTGTTGTATCATTATTAACGCAAATATTGAGTTAAAAATTAGTGCACATAACGGGGAAAGGATTCTAGTTTATTAATATTACTATGAAACCTCTAAATTTTAACTTTCATGTTTTGGCTCAATGTCCGGCCGGACAGTGGTCTCGCCCCACTGTGCGCCGGTTTAAATTAAAAGTTATGTACAGTTTTAAAATAGATAGATTGTTGAATATCATCTTTCAAATATCATTTATTTAAACATTATATATGTGACAAGGACAAATTACGTCTATATATGTCGCAGTAATGTTAATATGTAAAAAGTAAAAAATATCCTTATTATAAAAAAAAAAAAAAAAAAAATGTAACCTAATACATTTGTAATGGAAAATTGATTGTTCAACAAAAACAGTGAGTTGTTTGTCTTGGCGTTCTTTGAATAATTTCTAGCCGATTACTTCATCAATGTTGTCGACAGGGATGATTCATTGGGAAAAATGCAAACAGTAAAAATAAAAAAAACATAAAGATAAAAAAAATTAAAATCACACAGCTTGGCTCCAGTGCCTATCTATAATTATTTTCTATATTTCTTTCGCAATATAGAAAATTTGATGATTGACCGAGCCACCAAAAATGATAAGAAAATATGATACAGAAGAAAATTGCCCTGAAGATGGACGAAATTGTCTGAAATTTTGGCGTTATACTATTTTTATGTAATGTTTAAATAAATGGTATTTGGAAGATGACATTCACCAATCTATCTATTGTATAATTCATGATCTTCCTTTATTAGAATTTTACTTGTGATTATATAGTAAATGTACTGTTTTTTTTTTTGTTTTTTCGACACTTGTAAAAAGTTAAATTTTTGCCTATTCTCTGTTTTATCGTAGACCCGATGATATATTGTTGTTCTAACTTGGTTACAGACAGTTGATAAATCTATGAGAAGCGTGAGGTAGAACTAATTATAAGGTAGCCTCGCCTGGCGGGGAGCTGTATACGTAGCCTGCTGTCTGGTCTAGTATTGAGGGGCGCCCTCTTTATAGTCTAGATTATATGTATATATATATCTTGGAGGCATTGAACTCTAGAAGAGACCGGATATCCTAATGTCACCTCTTTCCGACCTAGATAGTCTAGCGATGTAAAAAGGAATGGCTCATATTTTTCGGTAATTGTCAGGTCCGTCCCATGTTGGAAGAAAGCTATAGTTTCCGCCACCTGCTCCCTAGTGTCCCCTTACCAACCTTATTGTATGTTCTCTTCGTATAATATATCCTTCAGTAATTCTTACATCGCCAAAAAATTGGTACCTATTTTGAGTTCCCGACATTGCTAAATACAGTTTTCGGCAGTCATGGCCAGGAGAGATCCAGTACACACTAGTAGAGGGGGGGGGTAAGCCTGCTAACATAAGTGGGCTTAACCATGTTAACTGCTGCAATTATCTGAAAAAAAAACTTATATATAGTTTTCTAAAAAGTGTTTTTAGAAAGCTATATAGAATGTTTTTTTTTTTTTTTTTTTTTTTTTTTTTTTTTTTTTTTTTTTTTTTTTTTTTTTTTTGGTACGGCATAACTTTTTTCATACTAGATAGTATCCAATGATTGAGGTATAATTATTTTTAAGATTCTTTTCCCTCCAGATGGGAAAATAGTAAGTCCCCCCCTCCCCCCGAAAACCCCAGGAGAAGAGCGTTTAATAAAATAATACCACATTTCTTCATATTGTAACGTTAAATCGATAAGCAAATAAAAAAAACATATGGCGTAAACTCCCTTATGATCAACTATTTTATATATTTGCATCAACCTACTTAATATGGATTAAATTTTTAAATTTTCGTGTAGCATTGTTTACAATTAATTGATGTGAAAATGATTGTTAAGTATAGATATAGAGCAACCTACAATACTAAAGGTCGCGTGTTCGCGTCCCTCGGTGGTCCTAGTATTTTTTTAATGGGAGTTAAGGTCCTTGGTTATGCCGTCCCTCGGATAGGACGTAAAATGGAGGTCCCGTGCCTGTACATTGACGGGTACTGGTTAAAGATGCCTGTCCTAATTATAGCTGGGTCGGCAAAATTTAAGACTCCTACTGTATCATCGTCCTATTAGCTTTATTAGCATAAATTGTGTCGTTAAACTAGCAAGCAAACAAACAAATACAGATATTTACTTATGTAAATACTAAACAGTTATTAACTATTTGCTGTTGTTATATTATATACTATTTGCAGCCGACCTCTTTAATTTCATTATTAACAATTATAAACCAAAAATTATTCGATAAATAATTATTTTGTGATGTTATTAAATTTGTAATAAACCTTTGAGTGCTTTGATTGATTGGTCTTTTATATTTGCAGCTATTAAAGTTGATTAGAATTGTTTGTAATCTTAATGTAATGATGATATTATTTTCTGTGGTGATACTGAGGAAACTATTTCCTACCCTCCTTCATTATTTATTATTACCATATTTTTTTCATTACCCAGGCTGATCAATTTTTTTTTTTATAAATTCAAGAATTGAATTGTTTTCATTTATATAATTCACTGCCATAATGATTTTCGATGTGAAGGAAGTATTTAAAGTACATCGATTGATATGGCATTGCATTGTATGTTGGCCCCGCTGCCATTTCGATCGTCCTTGGCCTACTGCTTCCTCATTCATCTCCCTGTGATTAGTGACGTCATTTATGTTGTTTGTCCATATAATAACTGTCGTACAAATATAAAATCTTGTTTTAAATTATTTATAACCATTCATTGATAAACTAATAAAAATATTAAGTTTGAACAGGTTTTTTGATGTCAGAAATTTACGATAAAGATTTTTTTCCCATGACTCATCATTCATTCCAATTATTTATTATAGTACATCGACATATGCTTCAAGGAAATCGTATATTAACTGTATGTAATAAATATTCATAATAATAATTATAATATATAATTAAAATTATATTTAATTAAATTAAAATTTGATTGGTGACTGAAAATAAGTTAATTTTATGTCTTAAGTACATTATCTCTTTAAAAGAGATTTTCTTTTCTTTTTATTTTTCAAGTCCCCAACAACTTTCAAAATATTCATGATATTTTAAAATAATAAGGTATAAAATATTCATAAGATTTTTTTTTTAAATGAACAAAAAAAATCACTCAGCTTCATAAAGCGTAAAAAAATTCCTGAATCTATTAAAGAATATGTTATTCTGATTTCTTGTAAATATTGATTAAATATTGTTATTATGCGATTTCCTTGCAGCATAAGCGATGTACTAAATTTCTGACATCAAACAATTGTCCTAACTTAATATTTATATTTATTATTTTTTAATCAATAAAATCGGTTTTAAAAAAAATTTCATATTTTTACGACAGTTATAAAATAGAGAAACAACATAAATTACGTCACTAATCACAGGCGGAAGAATGAAGAAGCAGTATGCCAAGGACGATCGAAATGGCAGTGGGTCCAAAATACAATACAATGTCATAACGATATATGTACATACCTGTCACACTGCATTCCGTCATCACCGTAATATCGGAATAAACAACATAGGGAATTATAATGGCAGAGAATTATATAAATAAAAAACAGACTAGAATTAAAAAAAAAAATGCCTTATAGAATAAATAGATAACTACCAATAATAATAATTATAACTTACAAACTTATTACTTTCGCTAATTAATCTATGTTATAATTATTATAACTAAAGTCCTCTAAATACGAAATTAGTTCCCTGATAAAACTTAATCACTGTTGGTCGGTGTAACGCTTAAGTGAACTGTGAGTGCCCAACACCAAATTGTGAGAAAAGTTTAAGCTGAATTTTGTGGAATAGGGTTGTGTTCAATTCTATCGCTTTAGAAGTGCAATATAATCCATTTTATTAATCAAATAAAAAGAAACTTGATTTAAACAATTAACTATAAGTAATTTTTTTTTGTTCCTTCCCTTCCACGCCTTTTCGGGCTATACAAGGATTTCCCTGGCTAGGGGAAAGGGCGGGAGATTGATGCCGGTTTTGAACAATCTTCGGGTTCAACAATCATATTGGGCCATGGACGTTTTTTCTAACGAGTTTCCCCACTCGGCCATCTCGCCACCCAGTAATTTAAAAAATATAAAATTATTAAATTGATTTGGCATTTAGTTAGGCATTGTGGTTTTATACCGACCAGTTATTTAGATTTAGTTAAAGGTCCCGAATGATCCCGAAAACATTTTAAAGCTCCTTCCGCCTATATCATTCTCTCTTCTTCGTTTTCTTTTGATGTCCATCGCCTCTTGGATTGGCTGAGAGGGAGTTGGGTTACTAAATGACTATCAGCAACCTGTCAGACGCATGTTCGGGAACGGAAAAACCGTGTTAAGCAAAATAATAATAAAGGCTTAACGAACACGAAAGAATAGATGCCGACACCACAACCCGATGCCTACACTGCACCATCCACCGGTCGCCATCCAGACACATCTGCCTTCACGCAATCCTCCCACTTCCGCTTCGGCCTACTCCTCGGTCTCCAGTCGGTCTCATGCTTATCAATCTTTAAGAATTCGTTCATCACCGAGCTTTACATACCCATTTTATTCGCCGCGCTGTTATCACCTCTATTATGTTTACCGGATTCAGCTCACCGTATAAAGCATGCATCTGAATATTTCCCTATAGTCACTAATTGTGTTGGAACAGACCTTGTATCATACCTAGTCTGTAAAAATGTGAGATAATTTTATCGTTGTTACATTTAAAAATAACAAAAATCTGGTGCGTGCGCGCAACACACAACTTTCACTTACCAACTTACTTAGATTTGAAATTAATGCGTTTTGTTAATTGCTACTTCTCAAATGAACAGAACGGCTGTAATTATGAACAATGGTCTGTCATTAATGGCGTACTCCGCATGCGTGGGGTCAACGAGTTTTATGAGTTGACTGAATATTTTTCTTTTTTCTCCTCTTTATGTTTTCTTTATTTTTATCGTATCTCATATTTAGCCATTTATTATTTTGAGGCGTAACGAGAGACAGTTAATTTCTTCATATAAACAAAAACAAAGGTATTTTATAGGAAAGAAACAAACAAGAAAGGCCCCAACACCATTTAAGCTCCTTCAGAACATTTTAAGAATGATAAAGCTTACCTGATATTAAAGAACATCTAATTTTCATTAAATATAACGAATTTGATGGAAATCACTAAAGCCATTTGTGAGATAATCGAAAAAAGGTAAACATTGCAAAAAAAGTTATGAAATAAAGTGCCCCCTCCGTTTGACCAATTTTGATGAAATGTTGGCTATTACATCTTTGGCCTATACATACATCAAATACCCAAATACAGTTTGATCAAAATCGTTAAAACTGTTTTAGAGTAAAAAAAAAAAAACACGTGAAAATTATACAAAATTTATTAAGTAAAGTCCCCCCTCCGGTTGATCAATTTTGATGAAATTTTTACAGTCATATCTCGGGCATATGAATAGATCAAATACTCAGTTTAATCAAAATCGTTATAGCCGTTTTCGAGAAAATCGAAAAAATATTAAAAAGTTATTAAATAAAGTACCCCCACCCTTTGTGCAATTTTGATGAAATTTTTGCTGTCACATCGGGGGCATATACATACACTAAATACCCAATTTCAGTTTTGTACGGCCTATAGTTTTTGAGCTAATCTGTTCACACACACACACACACACACACACACACACACACACACACACACACACACACACACACACACACACACACACACACACACACACACACACACACACACACACACACACAGACACACACACACACAGACAGACACACACACAAAGACAGACAGACACACAGACAGACACACACACACACACACACACACACACACACACACACACACACACACACACACACACACACACACACACACACACACACACACACACACACGCACGCGCGCGCACACACACACACACACACACACAGACCATTTCGCGGGACTTGGTTATTTGGACTCAGGTGACCCCAAAACGTGTATTTCCGTTGAAAACCGGAAGTCGAAATTTTTCACGATCGCAATACTTCCACTTAATATATATTTCATATATAGGTAAGTAAAAGTAAAAAAGCAGGGGGAAAGAATCTATTAAAAAAGAAAATGGGGAATTCGTTAACTAAAATAAGCTGTTCACTGCTTTCCGACACGAGCATCGAATGGAAAAATTCACTAAGAATCCAATGATACCAATTGACTCACTTTTTTTTTATTTACTCCTTTTTTCCTTGGCAGGGCAGTTGAGCTCTAAGTAAGATAACTTACTTAGCGTTACCGCCTTAGCAAATAGTGTTGTTAGGTAATTAGCTGAGATCACCTAGTTCAAAGAAATCACTCATAACATCTTTTTATAAGGTAATTGTATTGATAATTACTTTTTTTATATTGTGATAATTAAGTTCTTTAAAGTCGGGAATAGTTCCCTTTTTTGTTTTGTTTCGCCATTATGAACACAAAAGGGACCAATCAGCGAAGGTGTCATCCATCTTGTGACAGCTGCCTCCTTGAAAGGCGTCAACGATCGATTATATCGCCTCGAGTGGCTCTTCACTTCCGGGAGTGCATTCCAAGGGCACACTCGTTAGCGAGCTGCTGCAGCGATCTCTGGGCATATCATCTTCTTGTTGGCGATTATGTTAGCTGTACATTGTTACTTTTATACTATCGAATATACTCTGGAAACATGAGTCTTTCAAATGATTTGTATATATCCGTTGCGATGGCTTGGTTGTGCAAGTAGTTGTGCTGTCAAATTGAAAAAAAAAAGTATAAATAATAATATTTAAATTAAAAAGATTATTTACTATTTGTATTTTATTACTATATATTTTTTTCACGAATAACATTTTTTGTTGTGTTATTGCTGGTTGGACCGCTTGATGGAAAATCATTCATGTAGTGTATTCACTTAACCATGGTATTAGCCTCCAAATATAGTTCAATAAAATACCTATATCTGAATCTGTTGAAATTAGATATTTAGAAATTTATCTGGAAAAAGACTTACTTGCCAAATCACGTTTGACTTAAAAGAAGAGCAATAAATGGAGGGGATCCCAAAACATGTATTTCTGTCGAAAACCGGAAGTCGAAATTTTACACATTCGCAATACTTTCCGTTACTATATATTTCATCTAAAGGTAAAGTTTAAAAAATTGGTGTAATCGGGCCTCGCCCACCCTTCTAACCCTGTTTTAAGACTTCAAATATCATACTTGAAGCCTTAATCGAGACTAAAAAGCCAATAAATTGAACAGGAACGGACTTAGAGGCAGTCTAAAAAAAGCTAATTAAATCGAAAGGGTGAATTAATAAATAAATAAAATTATTAAAATCGAGCGGAATCACGGCTCTAAGGGTAGCAGCTAACATGGAAATTGGAAAGACAAAATATTGAGGAGCAGGCGCGGATATGGACTTTTATCTAGGTTACTTGTTAGACGATCAAAAACTAACTTTGTTTAAAGTTCTTTTAAAAAGGACTTACTTTTTAGAACTGCGGGGTTCTAGGCCAAGAAATCCAACGTTCAAAAAATTCAATCCTTTTAGTTAAAAGTGTTGCGAAAAACAGTAGACGTGAAATTTTATGACAGTAACGATGATATACATACAGACTTAAATATTCCAACAATTTTTGTAACAGCAAAAGATAGCAACTTTCACAAAAAATGGTCTATATCAATAATCCACTGACAGAAAACTTAATAGCTTAAACAACCCTTACAACCCACCCCGACCACTTCGAAGGCGGTGTCCAAGAGACCAACGAAGTTAATTATTACTTAGGTCCTGTCAAAGCCCCTCACGAAGTTTGCTTATTGCCAAACAATTTGCAGATTGCAAATTTTAAATTGTGATACATTCTTTTGTTTTGAAATTCAAAACATTCGTTAGCGAGTCATTTCAAAATCAAATTTCCAGTTTAAAATTTGGTGTTTTGGTTAATAGATAAACAATTCTATTTTTAAAACCCTACCTTTCCCACGTCATTGTTAGTTAGGGCCACCTCGGGACGCGAACCCGCGACCTCTTGTATAGTAGGTTGCCATGCTAGCCATTACACCACAGATGATGCTGGTTTTTTTTTGTTTTTACTTTCACTTACCTATATATGAAATATATAGTAAGGAAAGTATTGCGATCGTGAAAAATTTCGATTTTCGGTTTTCAACGGAAATACACGTTTTGGGGTCCCCTAAGTCCAATTAACCAAGTACCGCGAAACGGTCTGTGTATGTGTGTGTGTGTGTGTGTGTGTGTGTGTGTATGTTAACAGACTAGCTCAAAAACTATAAACCGCACAGACCTGAAATTGGGTATTTGATGTATGTATATGCCCGCGATATGACAGCAAAAATTTCATCAAAATTGGTCAAACGGAGGGGGCACTTTACTTAATAAATGTTGTCCCATCTTCAAGTGTTTTTTTTTATTTACTCCAAAACGGCTTTAAGATTTTGATCAAACTCGGTATTTGGTGTATGTATATGCCCGCGATGCGACAGTCAAAATTTCATCTAAATTGATAAAATGGAGGGGGCACTTTACTTAATAAATGTTGTCCCATCTTCAAGTGTTTTTTTTTATTTACTCCAAAACGGCTTTAAGATTTTGATCAAACTTAGTATTTGATGTATGTATATGACCGAGAACGGACAGCCGAAATTTCATCAAAATTTGTTAAATGGAGGGGCACTTTACGTAATAAATGTTGTCTCGTTATCACGTGTTTTTTTTTTGTTTACTCTAAAACGGCTTTAAAGATTTTGACCAAACTCGGTATTTGGTGTATATTTATGCCCGCGATGTGACAGTCAAAATTTCATCAAAACTGATCAATTGGAGGGGGCACTTTACTTAATAAATTTTGTCCCATTTTCATTTGTTTTATTTGCTCAAAAACGTCTCTAACGATTTTGATCAAATTTGCTATTTGATGTATATATATGTGACAGCCAAAATTTTATTAACCGTATTATGAAAATAAAAACTTTTATTTATTAATATAAAAATTAATGTTACTTAGGAGAGTAATACGTGATGCTCAAATATTTGAAGCATCGCAGGTGTGTAAAAATATGGTATAAGTTAATAGTCTATAATTAATATAGGTATATTTTAGTCTAGAAACTTTTGTTCCATAATAAATTTTTGAAAACAATATAAAGCAATTTTAGAGGAACAGTAATCGTTCTTGATTTCCAGAAAGGCATAACAGACGTAAATACACCTATCGATTCACCTTCAAGATGTATTTGCAAAAAGCAACTCGCAGTAAAAAACAAGCAATCAGTAAAAAAAACTCGACTGTTGATGAAATTAGTCCCTTCCCGTTCCCCGTTTTAAATAAATTAGCAATGATGAATCGAAAAGTACTTAGAACTACCAAATTTTGCTATACAGATACTCTATAACTTATGGAGATATACAATTATAAGTATATACTTAAATGTGGAAAAATGTGTGAAGTTGAGGAATGGCGTTTACATATTATCGAAACACGTCGATTTCTAATCTAAGTAAGTTCATAAGTGAAAGTTGTGTGTTGAGCGCATAGCACCAGATTTTTTTGTATTGTTGTCATATAGTGTCCTATATGATTAAGCACTTATTATATTTTTTTACTGACTGGATACCCACATCTAAATGAATTTAGTGCTCATTATACTGGCGAAAACCTTATATTTTTATCTTTTTAAGCTCCGACACAGTTTTTCTAATTCTAAAAACCAACTTCTAGTTGAAAATTTACAAAAACTGGGATTAATCGTAAAGAGTGGGACATACACTGTAATAATTACATTATTTGATGTATGACACTGTAAATGATTTTATTAACGTGGAATTATAATCCAGAAATGGCAAACAAGCAATTAAAACTCAAATTATTAGTAACAACGTTACACACAGTAACTTGCAGTGACAAAAAAATCGATATCCAACGCAAGACTAAGCCCCTAGTCCATCGTTTCTTACATTTATTCGGAGAGGGAACTGTCCAGAAAGGCCCAGACCATTCAAAAACATGTGATTACCTACTGATTTATTAATTTAACGGGTCCAGAAAATACTAGATTCCTTTCAGTATAACAGGAATAATTATCTTGTTTTGTTTCTCGTGACTAAAGTATGCTTTTATAGAATTTTTTATAGGAAATTTAATTTGTAATTATTGGTATGTCCTCATCTGTTCTGATCTATGATGTTATGTTAGTATATCTTTTACTCGTGTAATCGTTATCTTTGTTAACTTTTCCTCCATTTAGATTATAGAAATATGTATTAAATTTACCTTATTGCGTGGTAATAAAATTCTATTACCATATTCACTTATTAACTATACAAAAAGAAAGAATGAATGCATTTAAAATTTACGAGATAACATTTACAGCTAAATCATTTCATTTAGGTAATATTAATAATGAATGAAATAAAACTAAATAAGGCTTGTTGAAGATGGTGTTACGTAATCTCTTTCTTTACTTGCATGATCATTTATTTTAATTCATATCATTTTGTTATATAACTCTTCCTATGGCGCAATATTTATTTTCCGAGCCATTTAGCGCAATTTTTAGAAGGAAAATTGTGAGAGACAACTAAATTGCTATATATAAAAAAAAAAAAACCCAATTACTACTATATTTACAATTTATCTGTTTAAGGGTGAATAAGTTTCTGTTTAGAATGTTAAAAAAAAAAAAAATAAATAAATTACTATTTTATAATTTAGTAAATACAGAATCGATTCAAGCCTGGGTTTTTTTTTTTTTTTTTTTTTAACCACAACGAAACTAATCCTTAATATTATATTTTTATATTGATTAAAAATTAGTTCTGTTTTTTTATAAATGTTTTTGGCAGCAACTCTTTATGCCCAGTGTTCCTCCAATATTGGAACAATTATGTTTTATCGAGTAGGGTAAACAAGACAATTATTGCGACTCAGTACAGTTATTGGCACACCAACTTTAACTTAAAGAAAGAAGAAAACAAGTCCTAATTTTATTTCAAGATAAACAAGATATACAATGTTTGAAGGATCCTCTAAGTCATCAATGAAGTAAGTGTTTAGCAAACTAACTAAGCTAAAACCAACGGGATTTAAAATAGAACTTTACGCCAAATGTAACATTGTTTGGTGAAGAATTTAGAAGGGTTAGAGTTTTTATTTTTTACCACTCATATTTGACCAGTAAGTATTAATGATCCATTCATTTAGCACTTACTGGATTATTCCAGCAGAGGCGACCAACAAAGAATATAATTGAAATAGATTTGCACCATCACAATGGACAACCAAATTGTACCAAATTAATCATTTGTCATAATACATATTATTAAATTCAGAATATAACACATGATGATATGCTATCTGATGAACTTGAAACAGGTTATCAAAACGTCTTTTGCTAAAACAAATAGATTCGATGTTTTTCCCACACGTGGAAAGCCGACACATAATTGCCCAAGGAAAAAACACGGATTTTCCTATTCCTATTTGGCTACTGGATGCTTACCCACCCTAAATATCGAAAGAAAATGAAGTGTTGTGTCAACAAATCAACTTCCACACCATTTCCATCTTTTGGAAATTTATAGAACTTGAAATTAACCACACTCAATTGGAGAATAATAAGCATTTAATTTGCAATAAAAGAAATATTGAGGCCAATAATCGAGATAAAAACTATCCTATCTTTTAAGTTGTACAAACTACACACAATGAGCCAAATTTTATAAAGATCGGTTGAGTAGTTTCTGATTTTACTTCCAACAAACATCGGGACACGAGATTGTTATATGTATAAAGAAACAAAATTAAAAATAAACAAAATGTAACATTGTAATTTTATTTATGTTTCTAACAAACAATGCTTATCTACAAAAAAAAAAAAAAAAAAATATGTTAACTACTTGAAAAAAGTGTAAGACTGGAAAATTGAATGGTTTGCTCATACGATAGCATGCATACGAGGGGTGATCAAAAAGTTCCAGGACTGTTGAGATTGCGCGGCAATGGAGTGTCATAGAGCAGTGCGGTTGGCAGCATTGTTTAGCGTGACTCTTCCTGAGCTCAGCTGTTTATTCAGTTTGTTGATAATCTTCTTCATTGCAAAGTTACTGCTGTTTTCGTAAAAAAAAGTTTTTTGTGTTCGGCGATTTTGTGAAATGAATGTAAAGGAAGAGCAACGCGTTTGCGTAAAGTTTTGTGTGAAGTTGGGTAAAATGTTATGAGACCATTAACCGCTTTCGTTATCTTCAAACCCTGAGAAATTTGCGCGAGGCAATAAGGAGGAAGAGACCAGAGTTGTGGCGGAGCGGTGAGTGGGTGCTGCATCATGACAATGCGCCTGTTCATTCCGCACTGCTCATTCGCGATTACTGCACCAAAAATGGAATGACGGTCATTCCCCAGCCTCCATATTCACCTGACCTTGCCCCTGCAGACTTTTTCTTGTTTCCAAAACTTAAGAGACCCATGAAGGGAAAGAATCGCCGAACACAAAAAACTTTTTTTACGAAAACAGCAGTAACTTTGCAATGAAGAAGGTTATCAACAAACTGAATAAACAGCTGAGCTCAGGAAGAGTCACGCTAAACAATGCTGCCAACCGCACTGCTCTATGACACTCCATTGCCGCGCAATCTCAACAGTCCTGGAACTTTTTGATCACCCCTCGTATATACGTATAAAGAAAGATGATTTTTTCTTCAATTTTTTTTTTTGCACATTAATTATCAGGTTTAACCTATTCTCAGCCTCTATTACAATCCATTCGCATCCGAATGTATTTGAATCTGCTTATTTCATGAATCCTGAGAATTAATTTCGAACATCTGTACAAGCCGTAGCCAAGAATAGCGATGTATATAGTGACCTCGAGACAGTTGTTTAGCTGAGGGTTCAAGGACGATTACGATGCGCAGACTTTACGGCCTCCACTAAATATTTCAGAGCAGCGAGGAACTGCGAAAGGGTCGGCTTCTTTATTATTTAGTTTGGCTGAGTTATTATTGTGAGAGAATACAGGAATAGTCTTTTGCAAAGGAGAAAAAAGAAAAAAAAAATCACCATAACTTGAAAAAGTGATTTAATTATAACAGCTCAACGCTACACGACAGTTCTCGCTTGAAGATTTATATCTGTTGGAGGAGGCCTACTGCAGTAATCTGCGCACCATTATACCAGAGCTCCATTAATTATATTGCAGAAATGTACCTATATAAATAATCGAGGACATGAACTATTCTAAACAGCGAAAAATATGGATAATTAATATCAAAATTAAAAAGTAAAGAGAAAAAAAAAAAAAAAGGGATCCTGGTTCTTTGCCAATCGGATGATGTTTTAGTTTACTGTCTCTGAGTGCGGAAAGGCATTCAGCTCCTCCCAGGCGATATTTTATAGCCTCGGCAGCTGTTTAAATTCTATATTTATTTTATTTAATCAATTTAAAATAAATGAATTCGACCCAAGAAGTGAGAATAAGTGAGCCAGGAGTTTGAAGATCCTTAATAACGAATCGTTGGTTTTTCCAGAATATTTAAAAAAAAAAAAATCTGTTGCGATGCGCGCAACACACAACTTTCACTTATGAACTTACCTAGATTTGAAATTGACGTGTTTCGATTATATGTAAATATACATACATCAAATACCTTTAATTAACCTAGTAATTATTTGATCAGAATAATTACAGCCATTTTTGAGTAAATAAAAAAACACATGTGAAAATGAGACAAAAGTTATTAGATAAAGTGCCTGCCCCCTCTGATTGATCAATTTTGATGAAATTTTTGCTGTCACATAGCGGGCATATACTTACACCGAATACCCAATTTCAGATTCGTACGGTGTATAGTTTTTTAGCCAGTCTGTTCACACAGACACAGACACACACAGGCCATTTCTGGCGACTTGGTTGTTTCGACTCAAGGGACCCCAAAACGTGTATTTCTGTTGAAAACCGGAAGTATAAATTTTTGACGATCACAATACTTTCCCTTACTGTATATTTCGTATATATGGTAAGTGAAAGTAAAAAACAGTTTACATAGGGGGGGGGGGTAACTAAGGGTTGGGAATGTTTTTGCAAAAAAGGATTTGACTAAACACCTAAAATAGGTGTGTATCGTTTGTGATCCGATAGGAGTCTCAAGGGGTGGCGGGATTAAGAACCCGAAGATAACAATAATCGGCATCAATCCTGTACTCTCTTCCCTGGCCCGAGAAACCCTTTCTTCCCACCTTTCTTCGCCTTGTACGCTATACGGCGTAAAAGGCGAAGAAAAAAAAAATAATGATTTGCATCTCTAGGTACAAAAATGTTTAAGACAAACACTTAATTTTACAATTACTTTTTCTTTCTTTTGATTTGTGGCTTTTAAAATTTCTGTTCAAATTTCTATTCTATTTCCACGGTTTGGAACCGGTTAACATAGTGATTAAAAACTTTCGATAGTACTATCGACAACATCGGTTCAAGGATAAAAAGGATGACCCATGCGCTATATAATTTATGGAAATGAAAAATAAACAAAATGTAACATTGTAATTTTATTTATGTTTCTTACAAACAATGCTTATCTACTCATAAAAAGAAAAAAAAAATGTTAACTTGTTGCAGAAAAGTGTAAGAACGGAAAATTGAATGGTTTGCTCATACATGCTATACAACTTGATAGAGTAACGTAGAAAGAAAACAGCTTGTCTTGAAAATTGAAAAAAATTGAATCTTTGTCATAAAAATTACTTCGTTAATGGCATAGAAACAAAACCAAAGTTTTTGTAAAGAAAATATTTTTAACCTCTATAAATTAACTACCTGAGAATATTTTTTTGAAGTATGCACATTCCAAAGTATGTCTAGACAAATTTCACAACAACGTCCTTTTTTACTTTCACTTACCTATATATGAAATATATAGTAAGTGGAAGTATTGCGATCGTGAAAAATTTCGACTTCCGGTTTTCAACGGAAATACACGTTTTGGGGTCCCCTGAGTCGAAATGACCAAGTCCCGCGAAATGGTCTGTGTGTATGTGTGTGTGTGTGTGTGTGTGTGTGTGTGTGTGTGTGTGTGTGTGTGTGTGTGTGTGTGTGTGTGTGTGTGTGTGTGTGTGTGTATGTGAACAGACTAGCTCAAAAACTATAAACCGTGCGATCCTGAAATTGGGTATTTAGTGTGGGTATATGCCCGCGATGTGATAGCATAAATTTCATCAAAATTACTTAAAGGGAGGGGGTACTTTACTTAATAACTTTTTAGGTTTTTTTCGATTTTCTCAAAAACGGCTTTAACGATTTTGATTAAACTGAGTATTTGATGTATTAATATGCCCAAGTTATGACTGTAAAAATTTCATCAAAATTGATTAACCGGAGGAGGGACTTTACTTAATAAATTTTGTATCATTTTCACTGTTATTTACTCAAAAATGGCTTTAACGATTTTGATCAAACTGGGTATATGATGTATGTATATGCCCTAGATACGACTTTAAAAATTTCATCAAAATTGATCAACCGGAGGGGGGACTTTACTTAATAAATTTTGTATCATTTTCACGAGTTTTTTTATTTACTCAAAAAAGGCTTTAACGATTAACAAAAATAAGATATGAATGTAGAAAAATGTGTGACTTTGGGAAATGATATTTAGCAAAACACGTCAATTTCTAATCTAAGCAAGTTGGTAAGTGAAAGTTGCGTGTTGCGCGCACGCACCAGATTTTTCTTTTATAACTCCGACACATTCGAGGATAGCGTTCCGATTGCTGTCATTTCAAATCAACTACTTCAACAACTGGGAAACCTTGTCGCATGGTTACTTGAAGAAAAGAGTTGTTATAGCTTTCCTCTAAATATAATTTTTTTGACCTTTTGATGTTTTATTGATTAATTTTTTATTTCTTGTATTTTTATTTATTTATTTTGCAGCCCTACCTTTTCAGATGGTATAATGGAACCGGTCTTCAATTTACAGCAATGTTCATCTTATTCCCTAATAAAAAAGTGCAAATGGAAACTTGCATTATAGCTCCTATCATTCCAAATGAAAAAAATCTACTATTCTAAATCCCCCCCCCGGTAATTACCTCGGACTATTGATAGTTTCGATAGTTTTATGTCCGATACCATCGAAAATATCGATAGCTGAGACTATAGATAAATCATTTTATATCAATCACTAGGTTGACATCATTCTACCGTTGCAGCCAGCACAGGTAGCCATCAGCACTACGGCGGGTATAAGCTCCGCATTATTGTATCGAAAAAATCTCATATCACATAAAAAACTTTTATTTTGGTCGTTTTGTTCATTTTAAAATTATTTATTTTATTTATTACTTCAAGGGTTCATTTTTATTTATCAATTTAGTTTCAAAGTGTATTTTTTTCGTTCATTATAAAGTCTATTCGATATCAATTGTAGATATTATGTCTATAAATACTCGTTCAATTAGTTATTGCTATTTTCCCAGTGCCTTATTTATCTAATTTGTAATCTAATAGTTTTTGTTTTTCGTTACATCTATATATTTAGCTTTTGTGACATTTTAATTGTGCACAATTTTTTGATTTAGGTTCGGTTATTTTTCTATGAGAAGATAGTTTTAGAGGAGGCCCCGTTGAGTAATGCTCCCTTCGAATATCGAATATCGAACATGGAACTAGTTACGCAAGGTGTCTCAAGGCCTCAGACAGATCCTGCATTCATACATTCCCGCCGGAAATCGGTCCCTTTTGTACCTCTTTTAATCTGGGTCACCAACGGAGTTATCATATATACTTCCTAAACGTTTTAAACCCAGTCCTTGTAAAATATTTAGTCCAATTGGGCTAAAATGGCCTTTGAACATTTCAATACACATGCTATATAATTGCAAGAAAAGGCTCATTGTGATGTGGAAAAAAAAATTAAACCTTTTTGCTTTCACTTACCTATATATGAAAATTGGGATCGTGAAAAATTTTGACTTCCGGTTTTAAGGAAATACACGTTTTGGGGTCCCCTGAGTCCAAATGACCAAGTCATGCGAAATGCTCTGTGTTTGTGTGAGTGTGAACTGACTAGCTCAAAAACTATAAACCGTACGAACCTGAAATTGAGTATTTGGTGTATGAAAAATTTTATCAAAGTTGGTCAAACGGAGGGAGTACTTTGTTTAAAGATTTTTGTCTAATTTTTATTTTTTTTTCGATTTTCTCAAAAACGGCTCTAACGATTTTGATTTAACTTGCAATTGAATTTAAATTGCAGCGACATGACAGTCAAAATTTCATCAAAATTGATCAATTGGAGGGGGCACTTTACTTAATAAATTTTTTCTCACTTTCACGTGTTTTTGTTTATTTACTCAGAAACGGCTCTAACGATTCGAAATAACCAAGTCCTGAGAAATGGTCTGTGTATGCCTGTGTCTGTGTGAACCGACTGGCTAATAAACTACCAGGTCATTCAAAAAGTCCTGTCGTTTTTTTGGGGGAAATTATAAATAAATAAATATTTTCAAATAATCACCTTTATTCATCAAAATATCCACCGTTACAGTCGGTAACCTTCTCCCAACGAGATGGTAAAGCCCAAATTCCTTCCTTAAAAAACTGTTGATTTTTACTGCAAAAATAAGTGGTCAGTTCGTGAATTAGGTTTTCACGGTCTTGAAAACATTTCTGTCTCAGATTGTTGTCGAGATCTCTGAATAGGTGATAATCAGTGGGTGACAGGTCAGGGGAATATGGTGGGTGAGGCAAAACTTCCCAGCCTATTTCTGTCAATTTTTCCCTGGTCAATTTGGCGGTGTGTGGTCGAGCGTTGTCTTGAAGAAGCAAAGGTCTTCTTCTGTTGACTAAGCCGGGATCAAAAGTCTTAAGCTTGGAATGGCAATGGTCCAGTATATTGCAGTATACTTCTGCAGTGATGGTTTGCCCTTGATTCAGAATCTCAAAATGCACTATACCTTTGGCTGTCCAGAAAACAATGAGTAAAACTTTCTTTGGATGGAGATCTGGTTCTGGAAATTGTTTAGGTTTCTCATCTGCCGACAACCACTGATATGATCGTCTGAAGTTATTGTACAACACCCATTTCTCATCACAGGTGATGATTCGATTAAAAAAGGGTTCGACTTTCAAGCGGGAAGTTAACGAAGATGTAGTTGTCATGCGAACAAGCATATTGGCATCTGAAAGCTTATGAGGAATCCATTTATCCAGTTTTTTCACTTTTCCCAGTTCTTTAAGGTAATTCCAGGCAGTGGTGGCTGAGATATTAAGTTGAGAGGCTATCTCTGAACAACTTTGACGCGGATCCAACTCTACTACTCTTCGAACGTCCTCCTTATCAACTACAGTTGGTCGACCCGAGCGTGCCTCGTCTTCTAGTGTCTCGTCGCCTCCACGAAATTTTGAAAACCAAAATTGTGCCTTCCGCTCAGACAGCACATCTTCCCCAAACACGGAGCATATTTTTCTAGCAGTTTCGACAGCTTTTGAGCCAAGTTTAAACTCATAGAGCAAAATCGACCGAATTTGAGTTTCAACTGGAATCATTTTAACCAGACAGTTGGATGGTGACTGCATTAAATTAATCCTCCTTAGCCTCCTATTCATAAAGTATAAACATTTGTGTTTACATGGATAAAAGTTGTATTGAACGGAATTAATTAGAAAACACTCTAGAATCAAAATAAACAACGAAAAACGACAGGACTTTTTCAATGACCTGGTATAAACCGTACGTACCTGAAATTGGGTATTTGATGCATGTTTATGCCCGCAATGCGACAGCCAAAATTTTATCAAAATTGGTGGTACGGAGGGGGTACTTTATTTAATAAACTTTGTCTTATGTTCACGTCTTTTTCACGTTGTGCGCATCGCAACAGTTTTTTTCAATTAAAAACGTATGTCTAAAAACAAGGGTAGCAATTTATAATACTTGGTAAGAAAACAATAAAGAATAATTATTATGGATAATTTCATAAAAGCTAACTGATATGCACGTAGAAATAATATTTCTATATTCTTATTATATATTGAGAACTATTTTTTTGGTACTACTTCTGAAGAGTGGCTCCTGGGCATGCCCTGAAAAAAAAAAAAAAATAAAATAAGGAACTTAGTTATAGCATTTTTGTGAGAAAAGATTAGAAGTCCGTGCTGCTTAAAATGTTTTTCAAAAATTCTGTTTGTTTGTTTGTTGTTTATAGAAATCCATAACGTTTGTTCTAAATTCTCCAAATTTCGCTCAGTGGTTCTTTCAGATCAGGTGCTAACATCTGTCCATATTAAAATTGCATAACTTCATCCGTTTTTCAGCTGATATTCTTTATTGTTATAAAAATCTTAATGATCTCGCTTTACAATATTTTTTAACGAAATCGACCGTTTCTTTACTAAAAAGAAATTCCCCGTGTGAAACCGGGATATACAGCTATAATCTATGTATATGAAAGTGAAATTCTGTTTGTTCTTTATAGAAATCCATACCGTTTGTCCTAAATTCTCCAAATTTCGCTCAGTGGTTCTTTCATACAAGGTGAGAACACCTGTCGATGCTAAAATGGCATAACATCAGCCAATCTCTGGGTTTATTCTTTAATTTTATAAAAATTGTTTTGATCTCGCTTTACATTGGTTTTTATCGACCGTTTAAGTCGATAAAAGTCGCAGTTTATAGATTTAAAAAATGAAATTCTCCGGGTGAAACCGGTATATAAAGTTAGTATATAGCTAGCTATAGCTATAGCATATAGCTAGCTATAGCTATAGTATATAGCTAGCTATAGGCTAATAGCGATAGCCTTCTTTCTATACTTTGTATTAAAATTTTATAAGCCATAATGATACATATGTATTAAGTCAGTAGTTCTTGTGAAATCCTTGAGGTATCGCGTTGGGTCATCCTTGCTCAGTTTGGTTTGACTATTCTATTTCTGGGTGATCTCCCTTGTATTATGCTGAATTGAGTTATTTTTTTTTCTCTTCCAAAAAAGATTTTGTTAACGTCACTACCGTTGCCCTTGGCATTGACGTGAATATTTTACCTTTTTTCTTTCGGAATTTTCGCAGTATTTCAATTTTTACTTTCACTTGTTTGAAATTGTTTATGTGTGTGTGTGTGTGTGTGTTTTTGTGGAACAGACCAGCTCAAAAACTATTAACCGTTAACTAAACTAAAATTACTTTCTCCTTCTTCTTCTTATTCTGTGAAGTTGCTAAATGGTGTTCAACAAATTTGTTTAACTAGCCAATTCCTACCCTAAGTAAGGGTTGTAAGTGAAAGTTGTGTGTTGCTCTCATCGCACCAATTTTTTCTCATAGTAAAATTGGATGTATATCTACATACTTATCTAAGGAACAGAATGAAGCTGGTTAAGATGTAAGTTATGTAGGTTAGTTAGGTTGCGGTGAAGGGTGTTAGTTATGAAAGCGGTTCTCACTGTGGCAGTAGGTCACTGTGGAGGTCGCCTTGCAGCCTTGCGCTTTCTCCGCCTTCTTGCCAATTTTATTTTATAGGATAGCGGATATTACATATTTATCCTTCCTATCCACGTGACTGAGGTATAAAACACGCGTATAGAAGATTTCGATTGCTTGTAGGTCAGTTAGGTGTTTTGGGGGGTAATTTTTAGTTTTTGAACATTTAGAAGTTATAATATGATTTTATTCGGATAAGACAAAATATGCGGTTAGCCGGAGGAACGGTGACGATTTCGCTGACACTATTCTAGAAGGGAATACGTTTGAACGCGTAGAGATATGTAGGGGCGAATATAAAACCTTCAGAACGTTAAATATGGATACCTAATTCAAATTAATTATACTTACTGTTAAAAGAAGCCATTTATTCTTTATTGGAGTGATTTAGTAACTAGGGCCATGCTGAGTTCAAACAAACTAGCAAAACGTTCAAACGAAAAAAACATAATCAGATCAATTTTTCGGTGGAATGATCGCGAAATATTGGCACCTTGGCATCAAACCATATTATGCTACCTTATACGATAGATTAAATTATTATCAGAATTTTCATTTCAAAAAGTTTCGAAAGCCGACGTTTCGATCCAACTTGTGGATCTTCATCAGGGCTTCTGATTCCAAGTTGATACAAGGGCAAAAAAAAATACAAAGTCCGTATTAACCTGGACTCAGAAGCCCTGATGAAGATCCACAAGTTGGATCGAAACGTTGACTTTCGAAAAAAAAAAATTTGAACTGAAAATCCTTATAATCATTTAATCTATCGTATAGAAGAAACAGTTAACTATCTCTCACTTCTATGCTACCTTATGCATATTAGAAATCAATCTTAAATGCATAAAGTAGATCTTATATCCTATATCTGCCTTAAACTATCTTATGCATTTATACGTTATAAACGTATAAATGCATGAATGATCATGCCAATTCGGAAATAAATAACGGATTGGCTGATAACCTTACCCTGTTGTATTTGTAGCAGTAACATAACACCAAAAACATCATGTACCAACTGGACATTTTATTATTTTCTTCCAATTAAATAAATGTATAACATTATGTGGCAATAATACTCTAACGAACCTTCCTACTTACCTTTTTTTTTGCTTTTAAGATTTTATCAAAATCCAATGGAAATACCTTTTGATATGTACCCACTATGGCTTCCATTCCGTCTATGCCTAGCGTCCGAAAAGAAGATGGCCTCGGGAGTCTTCTATGTTAGAAATCGGTATTATATTAGTACTACTAACGGGTAATTACGCTAAATGACTTTTCAGTTGATATATATTTGTAAATTAAGCTATAAATTTTAATTTATTCGATGTTCATTAATAAAGTATACGACGTTAGCTTATATTTGTAAACATCCTGTCTGTTAGTGTTACCTCAGCTAACGGACGTTAGTGTGCCCGGAGAAAGCAGAAAATTGTACCTTTGACTGGTTTGCTGCGAATTGCAGGTAAAGAATTCAGGTAGGACCGCCCCTGTTTTAGCTAGACAATGAAGAATTTGCGCATGTGCAACTAAACGTTTTCCCAACCTGTACCTGATCCCTCGAAACCTTTTAAAATTAACAGTTCATCGCGTATGTTAGTACCGTGTACTGTTTGTTTGTTTGTTGTGGGTTCTTTGTTGTCTACTCTTTATCCATTCAGAATGGCTTTTCCTTCAACTTCTGATGAGGTAACAACGTCTCTGCTATTTTCGGATTCTTTTACTTAATATATATGTGTATATATATATATATATATATATATATATATATATATATATATATATATATATATTAAATAATTTATTTTTGAAGAGAAAAGATTTGGCTACGCCGGGAATCTAGCCCGGGTCATCCGCGTGACATGCGCGGTATACTAACCATTGCACCACAGAGCTCGCTTCCAAACTGTGCCAAATCCTTCTTCTTTACTGACACTTCTCCCACGATCTCGCAGGTTTCGTGAGTATTTACGGGAGGTGGACAAAACTTGCGAGATCGTGGTTGAGCTTTCCACGTCTATGTAAAGTAGTGGCGTTCTGATAACTCATGTCCCATTCGATATCAGGGTATCCGTTTCATTGTCGATATTTCACATTTCGACATGACAATGTGACTTATGATTCCTTAATCTCACACACAAATCCTTAATCTCAAAGATTTGGACCAGAAGAAATATAAAGGTCATTTTTTTCCTGATTAATTTTATTATTCACATTCGCTTTTAATAAGATAAAAGTTGATTTTCATTGTGACTTAAAATTAATTTTACATTTTTATTTTCAGGTGAGTACATGCTCGTCTGGAATGGCTTCACTGACAATGCTAAGCGAGGTATTGTTTTTTTTTAAGTTTTATCATCTTTAAAAAAATATATTGGCATGATAATCAGCCGCTGTCGTATATAGTAATATCACTCCTTTTTGAAGTCCATTTGAATTAAATATATTCAAATTCAGTTTAAAGTTCCATTTGTCAATCGACTTGTACAGTAGCATATTGAGTTCGTGTCGATCGTAAGATGTAAAACTATCGATAGTATGAGGTAATGAACGGGATAGGGGGGGTTAGAATGGGTGAATTTTTGATTTGGAACCATAGGAGCTATAATGTCTTTTTTTATTGTACTTTTTTCTTTTCTATTAATAAGGGAATATAATAAACATTTCTGTCAATGGAGGATGGGTTCCCATTATAGCCAGATGTTTTTTTTGTTAATATAAATTCGGATAAAAAAAATCAAAACTATCAAAAAGACGAGGAATATGGATTTAGAGTAAGGTAATACCAACCATCTTTAAGGTAGTCACCCGGAATCCTCATTTGTCTAAGAAGTTGATTTGTAAGGTACAAGGAACACTGTGAAGCTCTGTAAAATTTTATTTTACATTTAAATGAATTATAGAGCCTATAGGTTCTTAGGGGCAGATGCTATTACCTCTTTGCCCTTTAAAAAAAAACATAGTGTTCGATAGTTGGAAAAATATCGATAGTTTTACATCACTAATCGATCGGCAATTTCGACTCAATCAATCGACACGGTTTTACAGATTAAAAACCGAGTGAACCTTATCTGTTATAAGGTTCACTCTTTGGTGCATTCGTTGCATTTCGGTATTCTTTATTATTTTTGGCGAAAATTTGATAAAGTATTTTCTCCTTTTGAAAGATTTTAAAATAATGATTGTCTGAAGTAGAAAAAATCCAATAATTTAAATTAAAAATATCCTATTTTTAGAACTTTTAACGGAAAAAATACTGTCAAATAATTCAACTAGAAGTATATTTTATGATTTAGTCTGATCCGAGGGAGAAAATATGTTGGATGTTCAATTATAGAAATTTATTTTAGGCTCATAATTGGAAGGTTTTGGGTGAGAAAACTGGTATCTCCATTAGTTTTGTTGAGGATGAGAGAGAGTGGCTTTTTTCTAAACTTGAGAGAATAATAGAGGGGTTGAGGCTGGGTTTTAAACATGAGTTGATTGAAAGAGCTGAAGCGACTCACCGTTATAATATTTATAAAGTATTAGACTTCAATGTCAAACCTGCTGACTTGACGGGTGGTGGAAACACTCATATAGGTCTCAGCGATATTCGTCTAATATTTTAACTAAGGGGAGAATTATTAAATTTGAACTGTAAGCCTTTTAATAGAGTTAAAGAGGACACTTTTCATTTTCTAGCTGTATGCCCAATACTTGCCCCCTATCGCCTTGCAGTTTTTGGAGAAAGGCTTTTATCATTTGAAATCATTATTGAACTACTTAACGGTAAAAATTGGTCTCTTCTTATTACATACACAAAAAATGCTTGGAATTATAGAAAACTAATCTGTAATGAGTTCGCCTAGGAGCTTAATTTAATTTTAATTTAATTTTCTATTTATTAATAGTACAAATGTAATGTAGATGAATTTTATTTTGAATACTAATATGTTTCTTTTAACTACTCAAATTTTGTTTAATTTTAGTGTTTGTTGTTTAAAAATATCAATATTTTTTAACTAAACTTCCCATGCCTTAATTGTTTAATTTATTTATATATAAATTGTATAATATTGTATATTTTGTCAAATAAACTTATTATTATATTATTATTATTATTATAGAAATTTAAATCATGAATCGGTATATCGCATCTGGATCGCTTTTGATCGATCAAGTTCTTATACGGCATTTTAGCATCTTATACAGTATGAACAAAATCAGAACCAATTATTGCTAATAAAAGAATTTATGTTAATTTAAATACTTTTTTTTTTTGTTGAATTATGTAGTTAACATGGATGAAATTAAAATGCATTTTTAGAAACCGAATGAACCTTATAACGGATTGGTTCACTCTTTGGTGCATTCGATGCATTTCGATATTCTTTATTATTTTTGGCGAAAATTTGATAAAGCCTTGTTGATGGTGGATTATTTAATATACTGAAATATTTGCGGCCCAAGAGATATTTGTTTCGAATTGTTAATCAGTGACATACTGACAGTGACCTAGTTGATTAGATGGAACTGCCACAGGAAGCGGCCGTAATAATTGATCCGTGTCACGTAAGAGCCGTTTATGTACTCGTTCCTTGTTGCGTAATAGTTGCTTGGACCACCCTAGGTTATATTTTTTGCGAATGAATGGAACGATAACATAGCAGTATAAGGCGATACGAAGATGTTTGTTTGAGGGTGAGTAATGGCCTGTTGTAATGTTCTCCTCTTCTGCACCTCATTATCATATCATATCTCTAGCTCTTATGCAATTATAGTTACCTTATTACATAATGGAAGAAATATCTTTGCATATTTCTGCACGAAAGGCATTTCTTTTTAATTATTATTATTATTATTATTATTATGAAGATGCGGCGGTAGTCTCTTGAATAGACTCTCTTCTTATCTAAATGTACGCTATTTATTCTCTTCCGAATCTTGAAGTTTGGGGAAAATTCTGTGATTTGATATTTTTTTACACATTTGAACACGGGATTTCCTTTATTAGTGAAAATAAAAAAATATACATAAATATACATATTGGATTTCTCTCAGCATTTAAAAGTATTTTTTATTTTAATCATTTCCTCAATTTATTTATTTAAAATGTTGTTATAGGGCAATTCTACGGAAATATAATGAACAATTCTGTTTATTTGTTATTTATTATTGGGTTATTATACATAAAATGCTTTGCTTTTGTTTTTTCGAAATAAGTTTAAAAAAAAAAAGAAAGAAAATATAACATAAAATAAAATCCAAAAATATATTTTTATCGCATTAATTTTTTCATTTTTCCCCCTCCTCCCCCCAGTCGATGGTACCAACAACCAGTGTTAGTAATGTTTAAGCGATAGTTTCACAACATTTTTTATGCCAATCACGACCAACAATGTTGAATTTTCTTCATGCGAAATGCAATGAACACAATATTCCCATAACTGTTGTATCTACCTCTCAAGGATGTCTGCAGCGTATTTGCACACTCGGTTAGACGATCTGTTTATTTTTTTATTGATTGGACCTATTATCGCGGATTGGATTGTTGATATTAAAATGTTTAAAAAAAGGAAACAGAATATCGATCTTCTTTTGAGGAGAAATATTTCTTAAGCCACCTTGATTTGAATAAATAAAAAAGTATGTTAATTATTCACCAAGAAAGAGAGTCCATATGAAAATCTTTTTTATCAAAGATTCTTTGATAAGAAGAACAAAAAAATATATAAAAAACATTAAAAAATTAATTTTTAATTTTAATTTTAGGGTAATAATGTCCACGTTGAAGGTTAACCTTAACCAGTTTGAAGGTTAACTTTACTTAATCAGATATTTGTTTTAATATCCATTTATAATATTATTGCTTCCTATATCGCTACGGTCCGAGTTAACATTTCGTTTACTAATAAGCGTAATAGTTCCATTGCGCTTCGTCTACTAATTAATTATAATTGAAATGAAAATTTCTCTCTCATTAATCTTTGTGTCACTTTCCGTGTGTGCCTCACCTGTGCAACAGTAGCTAATTAGTTAATGGCAACCCTTAGAGAATTATAAAATATGTACAAATAGATAGGGCAATAATTTGACGGTTGCCTTGAATATTGAATTTTTTGAAGGCGAAGGCTTTGCAATATTTTGTGCAAACACAGACGTCTTATTCGCTGTATTTTTCCAACAGAGCATTCAACTCCCCTTTTGGTAACTATTCTTTTTTTTGCTCGGTTAACGCAATCCTTGCATCCTAAATAGCTGGAAGGCTATGAAATACGTACTTCGATTAATACTAAAATGCATTGTTTTTCTGCACTTTTTTTTCACCCATGACGATCCGAAACTTTTTGATACAAACTGACTAATTTACTCAATAATGCCAATGGACGCCTTTCAATTTTTATGGTGCCTCAAATACTATGGTTCAATGGTAGAGAGACTATACTGCGACCCTAGGAGCAACTGTTATGGTGAAGTACCCTTGGAGCAGAGGTGGGTACCGTTACATCTTGTTCAAGGTTGTAACTCGATAAATTGAAGATATTACATGTCATATTCGGGGGTTTTACATATAGGGCGTTCTAAGTACATACAAAATATATTAGAAATTCCATTTTTAATTTTATAAATCAGTTTCATTAGGACCTTTTTTCTATTCAGAAGCAATGGAAGAAAATAACAAAGAAAGAAAGTAAATTAAAAAATTAAAACAATTCTTTGATTTCTCATAATGATACTCATTTTTTTTTTTTATTGTTTGCACCTCATTGGTATTGACTCCACATGCTTATAAAATATTTAAAACAATGTTTTCCCTTATGTTAAATATTTTTCAATATTCTTTTATTCAGTTTTATATCTGCTGCATGTGGTTTTCAGCGATACATACAGTATCAAATTTCCTTCGAAAGGGAACGTTTAGATATAACCTTGATTTCCCCGTGTCCGCTCCTAACCTTCGGTATATTTTTTCTGTTTTCATTTTTTGTTTTTTAGCACGAGTTCCATAATTTATCAAGGACTTTAGGGGAATCTGATTTATATCACTCTTGAGTCGTGATAATGTAGAACCTGGCGCCACTACCTCATTGTACAGTCATCTTAAAGAATTCAAGAGTTGAAGAAGATCCCCTCCGTGCACAACCGCTGACGAAGAAACAGTACTTCCATACACAGCACCGAACCCGAGACCATTCGTGGGTTGTAGTGCTACAGGTTTTTTACTTTCACTTACCTATATATGAAATATATAGTAAGTGGAAGTATTGCGATCGTGAAAAATTTCGACTTCCGGTTTTCAACGGAAATACACGTTTTGGGACCCCCTGAGTCGAAATAACCAAGTCCCGCGAAATGGTCTGTGTGTGTGTGAACAGACTAGCTCAAAAACTATAAACCGTGCGAACCTGAAATTGGGTATTTAGTGTAGGTATATGCCCGCGATGTGACAGCAAAAATTTCATCAAAATTGCTCAAAGGGAGGGGGTACTTTATTTAGTAACTTTTTAAGTTTTTTTCGACTTTCTCAAAAACGGCTCCAACGATTTTGATTAAACTTAGTATTTGATGTATTGACATGCCCGAGTTATGACTGTAAACATTTCATCAAAATCGATCAACCGCACGGGGCACTTTACTCAATAAATTTTGCATCATTTTCACGTGTTTTTTTATTTACTCAAAAACGGCTTTAACGATTTTGATCAAACTGGGTATTTGATGTATGTATATACCAAATATGTAAAAGCCAACGTTTCATCAAAATTGGTCCAACTGAGGGGGCACTTTATTTCATGAGTTTTTTTCCAATTTTTTACTTTTTTTCGTTTATCTCAAAAACGGCTTTAACGATTTTTATCAAATTCGTCATGTTTAATGAAAATTAAGTTTTCTTTAATATCAGGTAAGCTTTATCATTATTAAAATGTTTTGAGGGGGCTTATGGGGGGGGGGGCTTTTTTGTTTGTTTGTTTCTTATAGAGTACCTTTGTTTTTGTTTACATAGAGAAATTAACTGTCTCTCGTTACGCCTAAAAATAAGAAATGGCTAAAAATGAGATATGATAAAAATAAATAAAACATAAAGAGGAGAAAAAAAGAAAAATATTCAGTCAACTCATAAAACTCGTTAAGCCCACGCATACGGAGTACGCCTTTAATGACAGACCATTGTTCATAATTAAAGCCGTTCTGATCTTTTGAGAAGTGGCAATTAACAAAACGCATTAATTTCTAATCTAAGTGAGTTGGTAAGTGAAAGTTGTGTGTTGCGAGCACGCACCAGATTTTTTATTTTATATTTCATATATATTCTCGCATAAATCGAAGAAACTAAAATTTTTATTTGTTCCCCTATTCTTCTTGCTAGCCTGGGATGTGCAGAATTATAACAATAAACCGCTCCAGTTATATATTAAACATTAAGTAGCTATCAACACAAGGTGACCTATATTTATAGCCGAACAGTTGAGTGGCTGCTGGATAGTGTAGCGTTGTGGTGAAGGCTCATTGATGAGGGGAGAGCTCAATGGAGGCGGCCCCGTTCCTAGCAACGGTACCTCGCCTCTCTTACTCTCTCTCTCTCTCTCTCTCTCTCTCTCTCTCTCTCTCCCTATATATATATATATATATATATATATATATATATATAGGGGAGAGCGGGGTTGGTTGGCAACAGTTTTCACTTTTTTGATTGTTGAGTCGTTCCTGTTAATATAATCCCAATAGGGCTGATACCAATGTAAACTCCAAGTATTAGAGTACTTCAAGTATTTTTTTCACCACATAATATTTAATACTAAGATCATAGAAAATTGAAGAATTCGTCAATCCAGATATGCCAATTAACTCCCAAGATGGGGCAGGTTGGCCTAGAAGGTGGGGTGTTTAGCCATCTCATCCAAGCACTGCCTGATACATATTATTGTTATTAAAAGCTGCCCTATAATGGTATAATAATTTTGAATCGGTTTTTAACAGCTTTTAAGGGAAAATAGAATGACAATAGAAGAAGATAAAAGTTTAGACTGTCGTCCCTTTCTGCATAAGAAAAATTGCTCTCATCTTCCTCGCTGGAACTAAAGACGATTGGTAGTTTCACCTTTGTTTATGTTTACCTTGCTTTTGTGAATTGCTACTGCGCCAACAAACCCCAGTTAAAGAGAGCCAACTAACCCCACAGGAGAGATCATATGAAAGGTTGCTGCCAGGACAGGGGAGAACAATCAAACAAGAAACTGGTTAATCGAAAGGTTAGGTTTTTCAAAGGAATATGGGGCTATGTGAACAGAAAATGTTTTACCATACCTTTAAACCAAATTTACTGAAAATATAAACATTTACTTGCATGTTGTAAAATCAATCAATGAAGCACACTCTTCTCTACTCTGTTAGCATCGGATTGAAAACTCAGGACAAGACTCCCGAGGTCAAGCGGGTGACATGGTACAATGGTGGGGCCTTCACAACAGGTGTGACGGAAACTATAAGCCGATGGCCAACCTACCCCATATGCCAACCAACCCCGCTCTCCCCCTATATATATATATATATATATATATATATATATATATATATATATATATATATATATATATATATATATATATATATATATAGGTACCTAAATACCTACCTGAATATTATTTAATGATTTTATGGTGTCTGAGTGAATCTAGGGGGTTCATAAACTTTGAATTCAACACAAAAATAACAAATGAAATTCTATGTCCTAGAGATGATTTTCGTAGTTGCTTAAGAATTCGAAAACATTCGTATTTAGTCAATAATACATAGAACCGGTTTATTTTTCACCAACTGTTTCACGTAGGTACTGTTTATTATTCATGCCACGGAATTTGTTTTGTTGCTTGGAATTTTAAGTACCAGTGGCGATTACAATTGACTAAATAGTAATTTTTGACAGGTTATTTAGACCTTTAAATAACGTTAACTTCAGAAATGTAGTGTATAGTATAGTTTATATATTAGTAGCGTATAATAGTAGCTTCAGAAAATGCATTCTATTATTTTCTGAAAATATTTATTACATATCAATAATGGGCTAGGAAAATATGCTACTCACTATAAAGTAAAATGCAATTCTTTTCAAAACTATTATTCAATTATTTTCAAACAAATCCTCCTCGTAATTCACCTATTGAACCCGCAAAAAATATATCACACTTATGGAGAAGGTATTTCACACTTAAATAAACCTTTTTTTTTAATTTTGAGTCTCCTGATAATACTGCCCTAAACTGAATTAGCCAGTGTTGTCTGAACATGCGACAAACTGTTTTTGTGTTAAATATTTTATTATTAGAATTAATAAGTAGTTAAAAGTTGTAATAAGTTTATTTTTTTGTTTTTTATTATAGATTTTTAAGTAGGGGTCATTCCATATCAAGTGGTCCAAAGGTGGTTGCTCGATCATTTTAGATAAAAATTATAATTTTACCACCAATTACGTATAGAATCAGTAGCTCAAATAATTTTTTTTTTAAATTTTTAGGATCAACCGTTTCACCTTTCGGGCCGATTTTTGAGTTTTTAAGCTCTCATAGAAAACTATTAAATGAGCACGAAAATGACCATTTTCAAAAATTCGTAGCTACCAATGTACTCAAACATACAGGTTAAAATTTCTTACAGTAGGTTTATGTTGCATGTAAGCATAACATGTACAAAAATGAGATTTTTATTTACTAGCCCACCAGAGATATTAGAGCCTAAAGTTAAAAAAATTAAAAAATGTGTTAAAACAAAAAGTTTAAAAATTCTTAAAAAAAATAAGGTAAAGAATATACGGGTTAAGAGTACTTTTTATGAAAACTACTTAGTTAGGTTTATTGTCATGCCAAAAATCAGCTTTGGCGTACATGCCTTTATACCCAAAACTTACCATCAAAACCGGTGTTTTGAGAATTTAAAGCAGTTGTTTTCAATAGCACTTTTTAAGTATTGGACTTAAAAATATTCAAATAATAAAGAGAACTCGAAATATAGAACAGACTTTAAGGAAAACAATCGTGTTTGAATTATTAGTCTATCATTTAGTAGTCTTGAGAAAATGAGTTTTTCGTGACACAAAAATTAATTAATTAATTAAGTTAAAACACAAAAATCTGCCTGAAAGGTGAAACAAAAATGGCTGCCATTTCGAAACGGTTGATCCTAAATTTTTTTAAAGAATTGATTTGAACTACTGATTCCATATGTAATTGGTGCTAAAATAATAAGTTTTTTTCTAAAACGATCAAGCAACCAAATTATTTTTTTCTGGTCCATTTCAAATGGATTGACCCGTAGGATAGAAATGCTTTATTTTGACAATAAGCAGTGCTGCCCTGGATCGCTATACAACACAGCTTACTAATCAACAATTAATTACATTACTACTTACTACTAACCTTCATTTTATCTTATAACTATTATAATATCAATTATTTTTATTTTTCCCTTTTGTTTTCCTACATAAGGAAACAATTTTCTTAATATCTATTACCATTATTACCATTGTTTTTTTTTTGTTTTTTTTTTTATATCGAGCCAATTCAATTCTATTAACAGAAGATATTATGAATGAAGTTTAGTGTTAGTTAATAAGATCAAATATTAACGAGTAGTGTAAACAATATTAGTGAATGGTTTCATTCATGCGGGAGCTATTTATGGATCGTTATTGTGTGTAATAAACCGATCAGATCAAGGACTAAACAATTTCAAGGACTGGCAAACAATTTACATTTGCTCGGAAATTTCGCTTTATATATTCTTTGTTGTGTGAGAGGACCAAGCTTAATTGCGTACAATATATAAAGACATCAATACCTGTATATAAAGGTTAATTTATATTTATAAAAAAACAGAATTTAAAATTTTCTTTGGTTGCGACATTCTGTCTATCAATGCATATTTATATATACTTCTTTATAAATATCTAGGCGTACCTATTCCTACGATAACTACTAAATAACATTCTAACAAACAAGGTAGAAACAACAAACATAATTCGTTTTATATTTTTTCATGAATTTTCAAAACTGTTTAAATCTCTTTCACTTTCTTTTAACTAGGCAGAGTGAGGATTTCCATAGTTGAAACTATCTAGAGAAAATTCGAAAATTTATCTGGAGGACTGATTTTTGTTTAGTGAGTGAAAAACGGTTCTTTTTATAGAAAAATAGTATAGATATAAACCCGTATAGAACGGTAATTTGGTCCGAAATAAATCTGGCTGGTCCATTTTATAAAAAATGGTTTATAAAATAAAAATTATTTAAAACAAACACAGATTTATTTATATTTTTTAAAGTAAATGACCAGGAATGGTATGAAGAGACCATCATTATCGGTTCCTAAATATCTCTCGTTTTGCCTTGGAACGTATTGAGATATATCGGTTATACTTTATCACTTAGTTACATTGTGTAACAGTGACAGGTCAACAAGGTCTTCAATCGGTTACATATTTATTTTTCTCTATTCTAACAAACAAGGTAGAAACAACAAACATAATTCGTTTTATATTTTTTCATGAATTTTCAAAACTGTTTAAATCTCTTTCACTTTCTTTTAACTAGGCAGAGTGAGGATTTCCATAGTTGAAACTATCTAGAGAAAATTCGAAAATTTATCTGGAGGACTGATTTTTGTTTAGTGAGTGAAAAACGGTTCTTTTTATAGAAAAATAGTATAGATATAAACCCGTATAGAACGGTAATTTGGTCCGAAATAAATCTGGCTGGTCCATTTTATAAAAAATGGTTTATAAAATAAAAATTATTTAAAACAAACACAGATTTATTTATATTTTTTAAAGTAAATGACCAGGAATGGTATGAAGAGACCATCATTATCGGTTCCTAAATATCTCTCGTTTTGCCTTGGAACGTATTGAGATATATCGGTTATACTTTATCACTTAGTTACATTGTGTAACAGTGACAGGTCAACAAGGTCTTCAATCGGTTACATATTTATTTTTCTCTCTCAGAAAAGAAAAAGCCTGATTTTTTTTTTTTTTCTCCTAGTCCTCATGTGATGGAGAGCACGTGTTTATAATTATCAATCGATGAGATATGGTTTTATTTAACTCGATTATAATTTAATTGCGATTCTGAATGGCAAAGGATAAAATTTGCTTAATCAGTGCTAAATACTTCCTTAAAGCAGAAAGTATAGTAGGTTTTAACATTAAAACATTTTTTAAACCTTAGCTACGTGGCGATGATTAACAACTGAGAAAAAATAATAGATTCCATTTCAAGCGTTACGCAATACATGTAAATATCATTATCATCAGTAACGTTAACAAGAAATGTTTTTGTTTGTTTTCAATATATTTTTATTTTTTTTTCTGAACATCATGTTTCTCAAGTTCTTAAAATTTTCCTTATTAAATTTAATCACATTGATATATCGTGTTGTTATGCGGGTTTAGCTCAGTACTGTTTATTAATTAATTATATTGACTTGTGGGCTATAATACACTTTCAGTTTTCATTCAATAGAAGATCTTTATTTTCTATAACCTATTTAATTTGAAACTTTGATCTTCAAATACATCTGGATCGAATTAAAAAAACGGAAAAAAAAACAGGAAATGATCACTTTTTTATATAAAAAATATATGTTTATGTTCATATAAATTTTTAGGCGTAATTTGTCTAAAGTTTTATACAAAAATTCGATAAACATTTATGTAATGGTTGTCTTTAAGTATTGTAAAAAAAAGTAAACATGCTTATCCTTATAAAATACAGTGTATTTTAAAAATTCATTTAGCTAATTTTTAAAAAGGGAAGAGGCAGTGATGAATACTTCCCTATGCGTGTCTTTTAAATATTATCATATCAACAAGAGGCAGCATTTACTGATTTTCAAAATTTCATTAAGAGTCGCAGAATATTATGTAAAGTTAAAAAAAAAAAAAATTATAATAAGAATTACTTAAATTGTATTGGAATGTAGGCAGGCATTGTTGGCGAGCCGATTTGTGCTGCCTTCTGCCGGCCGCTTCTTAAACTACATTCATTGGCCTAAATTTTTTCGCTTCTATTTTCTTATATTCTCATTGCTGCTAATCATACTTTCTTTGACTAAATTGTTGTTGATATTATTTAAGCAATGAATGACAATAATAATTATTTCTTGTTTTGAGTTATTTATTCGTTTATCTACGTGAAGTTACAAAAAAAACAAATTTAAATTTTATAATTTTATATTAATTTAAAAAAAAATTGTTTAAAGTTTACTTACATATTTTTTATAATTTTATTATTATCATTATTATATATAAACACATAAAAAATCTAATTGGAGAAGTGAAAACAGTTTAAAAAAATTACGAGATGTTGAAGTTTTCTCAGATATCCAATCAGAAAAGCTCCTAAAATGTGAAAATCTACGTAATACCTTTCCGGTTAAAGTAGAAGCACATGGGGAAATTAAATCAAAGTAAAGGGATTATTTGGTGCCCCGAACTAAATGATTGTACAATTGAGGAAATGAAAGATGATTTAAAACCACAAAATACAGCCGATGGTAAAAGATTAACGTACTATAAAAATAATGAAAAACACCGGGAGCCGCGATAGTCATACATCACCAAAAGCGAAATATCCTATAAATAGTTTTTACTTTATAATAAATTTGTTTATGTCCTTATATGTTAAAAATTGAAAATTATTTGCATTTTCTCCGTAGCGGAGCCCTCAAGTTTGAAGACAAATTTTAAATGGCTCCGCTTCGGAGACCTCGAGTGCAAAGGGTTAAAAAATTTATTTTTAATTTTCCATAAATTTTCTTATAAATGGGAGGAGAATTTTTGCCTGACATCTGCAAAAATTCTTGTAGAGGCAAGGCCACTAAAATCTTCTTACTATCTCGACAGCTCTACCACGACAGGAATTGCCACTTTGCAAAGACGATATAAAGGAAAGTCAACATTAGATTATTCTGATATACTTTGGTCTCAGTGAAGATTACCTCGCACGATAGTAGAAACCGTAGATAACTTTGTGTGGTTCGTAGTGCCCCCTCTACACTTCGGCATAAAGGTATCCTATAGTAAGTACCAGCAGATAGCATCTCGGGCCTTCCCTTTTCTGTATCGTCTCGTGCTTCAGGCTTAGTAGGATATCCCGTGTGGGCTTGTAACTTAAATAAAGTTACAAAAGGTCTTTTTTTTTTTTTTTTTTTTTTTTTTAAGCAGAGATTCTTAATGAATAACTGTCATAACGAAGCAAAAAGTAGGATATAAAGAAGGATTAATAAGAAATTAATGAATAAATAACTAAGCAAGCTTGTAATATAAGAACTTATATAAGAATATAAGTTATTCGATCACGCTTTTTTTTAATAATATTTTTTATAGATGCATTTTATGCGATTATGTTTATTTTTAAATAAATCCCTTCTTAGTTTTTGAATTTAAATATTATCAATTTTATTTTAACCAAATAAGTTCATACTTCATAGGGTAAACCAAACAGTTATTGGCACTCAGAACGGTTATTGTCACCCCAACTTTAACTTAAAGAAATAGGTAAACAAGTCCTAATTTTATTACTAGATATACATGAGTCTAATGTTTGAAGTGTCCTCTAAGTCATCTATGAAGTAAGACTTTAACAAACTAACCATAGGGAAGATTTCACATTTAAATCCACAGGGTGCCAATAACTAAATTTAGCACTTTGAACAATAAATATTGCCATATTGTAAAACTATTGAACTTTTGACCCAAAAAACCTCCTGAGTCTTTATGAGGATAGATGATGAGGAGCTGTAGGAAGTTTCTATTTGATCCCTTCATAAAAAGTATTTTTTTTAATTTAAACACAGAAATGCAGTCTTAAGGGTGCCAATAACTGTGTGGTTTACCCTAATAAATTCAACTGCTTTCTCTTAGTAAATTATGTTTTCACATAAAAATCATTTCTATGGAAAAAAGTGTGGTATAAGCAATATCATCCATAGTCAATATCGAAAACCTTACGGTGTATATAATAATTTAGTGACCAATCTCCTGCCTTACCTATGTATGTATAAACATCAAAATGGAATATCATTTCTTTTAAATTAAATCAAACGCACTAATGATTTTCGCTTAAAGATATTGTTTCATTCGATGCATTGATATCTTTATTTTTTGGTTTTATTTGCGTTGCAGTGCGTACTAGGGATGCGACATCGATGTCGATGTTTCTGAAACATCGATGTTTTGGGCAAAACATCGATGTTTTTAACATCGATGTTACGTAGCCGATGTTTTCGGACCATCGATGTTTGTGGGCCGATGTTAACATCGATGTTTTTAGTAGTCAGCTGTCTTTTTTTTTTTTTTTTTTTTTTTTTTTTTTTTTTTTTTTTCCCTTTAGCATTAACAAAGTTGTTTTTAACATCGATGTTTTTGACAGAAACTAATATGCTCTTAACATCGATGTTTTAACTATCAAGCTGTTTTTAACATTGGTATTTTTGTCCAAAACGTTGATTTTAAAACAGATTTTTTTTTTTCAGAAAACATCGATGTTTTAAAAAAAGTTGTCTTTAACACGATGTTATGACAAAAACAAACATGTTTTAACATCGATGCTTTAGACATCAAATATTATTTAACATCGATATTAAAACAGATTTCTTTTTGCAGAAGACATCGATGTTTTAGACAACATCAAATATTTAACATCGATGTTTTAACAATAACCAAGTTCTTAATAACATCGATATTATTTTAAAAAACGAATATGCTCTTAACATCGATGTTTTTAACTATAACAGAGTTGTTTTTAACATCGATGTTTTTGTCCAAAACATCGATTAGGAAACATATTTGTTTTTGCAAAACATCGATGTATTAACAATAAAAGGTGGTTTTTAACATCAATGACAAAAAAAAAAAAAAAAAAAAAAATATGTTTTAACATTGAATTTTGTGACAGAAAACCCTAATATATATGCTCTTAACATCGATGTTTTAGACAACATCAGATATTTTTTAACATCGATGTTTTAACAATAACCAAGTTATTTTTAACATCGATGTTATATACCAAAACAAATATGCTCTTAACATCGATGTTTTAACTATAACAAAGTTGTTTTTAACATCAATGTTGTTTTAAAAAATTTTTTTAAACATTAATGTTATTGACAAAAACCAAAATGTTTTAACATCGATGTTTTGGACAAAAAACATCAATTTATATGCTCTTAACATCGATCTTAAAAACATCGATGTTTTAACAGTAAAAAGTGGTATTTAACATCAACGACAAAAAAAAAATATGTTTTAACATCGAATTTTGTGACAAAAAACAAATATGTGTTTAACATCGATGTTTTAGACAACATCAAATATTTTTTTAACATCGATGTTTTGGCAAAAAAAGATATATTTTAACAATATCCAAGTTGTTTTTAACATCGATGTTATATAAAAAAAAAAAATATGCTCTTAACATCGAATTTTTAACTATAACTAAATTGTTTTTAACATCGATGTTTTTGGCGAAAACATTAATGTTAATATATATATTTCTTTTTGTCAAAACAAATATGTTTTAATATCGATGTTTGATTTTGACAAAAGCGAAAATGTTTTAACATCGATGTTTTCGGCAAAAACAAATATGTTTTAACTTCGATGTTTTGGACAAAAACAAATAGGTTTTAACATCGATGTTCAACTATAACAAAGTTGTTTTTAACATCGATGGTTTTGTCCAAAACATCGATTTTAAATCATATATGTTTTTGCAGAAAACATCGATGTTATTTTTAAAAAAATTTATTTTAACATTGATGTTTTCGACAAAAACCAAAATGTTTTAACATCGATGTTTTGGACAAAAAAAGATATATTTTAACAATATCCAAGTTGTTTTTAACATCGATGTTATATAAAAAAAAAAATATGCTCTTAACATCGAATTTTTAACTATAACAAAGTTGTTTTTAACATCGATGTTTTTGTCAAAAACATTAATGTTAATATATATTTATTTTTGTCAAAACAAATATGTTTTAATATCGATGTTTAATTTTGACAAAAGCAAAAATGTTTTAACATCGATGTTTTTGACAAAAAACATCAATATATATGCTCTTAACATCGATGTTAAAAACATGTTTAACAATATTGATGTTTTTTGTCCAAAACATCGTTTTTAAAACATTTTCGTTTTTGTCACATCCATGCTTCAAAAACATTTTGGTTATAGCTAAAAAATCGATGATAAACATAACTTTTTATTGTTAGAACATCGATGTTAAGAGCATAAATATTGATGTTTTTTTGGGGATCGATGTTAAAAAGAACTTGGATATTGTTAAAACCTATATGGTTTTGCAGAAAACATCGATTTTAAAACATTTTCGTTTTTTTCAAAAACATCGATGTTAAAAACAATTTTTTTAAAACATCGATGTTTTCTGCAAAAACAAATATTATTTAACATTGATGTTTTGGACAAAAACATCGATGTTAAAAACAACTTTGTTATAGTTAGAACATCGATGTTAGAGTATAATTGTTTTTGTATATAACATCAATGTTAAAAAGAACTTGGTTATTTTTAAAACATTGATGTTAAAACCTATTTGTTTTTGCAGAAAACATCGATGTTAAAACATTTTCTTTTTGTCAAAATCATCGATGTTAAAAACATTTTTTATAAAACACCGATGTTTTCTGCAAAAACAAATATGATTTAATATCGATGTTTTGGACAAAACCAAAACATCGATGTTAAAAACAACTTTTTTTTAAAACATCGATGTTTTCTGCTAAAATAAATATGTTAAAATATATTTGATCGATGTTAAGAGCATATCTATTGATGTTTTTTGTCCAAAACATCGATGTTAAAACATAGTTATATTTGTCAAAAACATTAATGTTAAAAATAACTTTCTATTGTTAAAACATGTTTCAAAATCAATGAGATTAAGAGAATATATATTGATGTTTTTTGTCCAAAACATCGGTGTTAAAACATTTTTGTTTTTGTTAAAAACAACGTTTTTTACAACATCGATGTTGTTTGAATTATTGATTTTTTCTGCAAAAACAAATATGTTTTAACAATAAAATTTTATTTTTTAATATCGATGTTTTAGCTATAATTAAGATGTTTAGGTCCTAGCAGTTGAATATTTAATAAATGATTATGTAAAACCAACTATGTAGAAAACCTCAATGTTTTTATATATTAGTAATGAAAATTAAACATGCTTTACACTTCAACATCATTTTAAATACGTTTGGGCACTTATATGTTAATGTTTAAAGAACGTATAAATTAAAAAACATCGATGTCGAAAAACATCGATTTTCTTGAACATCGATGTTTTGTGGTCGATGTTTAATCGACATCGATGTTTTGATTGTAAAAACATCGATGTTCAAAACATCGATGTTTTGCCGTCGATGTCGCATCTCTAGTGCGTACCCTCAATAGTATCCCAACCAATCCTCTTCAATTACATTCGTGTTTGTATCATGCTGATTTGTCGTCTTGTTGTTTGTTCCTTTTTGATATTGGTGCGTGGGATGGACCTGGGGGGTCTGGAATTCTGCCAGTGCGATGGAGACTGAGGATTTAAAATACTAAATGAGATCATCAAACACTTCTTGATTGTCCCGCACATTGCATTGAAGTTACGGTTGTGGAGTCATCTTTAGAGCTCTCAGTAACGCGGATTGGCTAAAACTAAGTTTTCTTTGGGTTTGATAAATACACCGGGCCGTAAAAGCACGGGCGTCACCGCCGGGGGGAAAGGGGAGACTGCCCCCCCCCCAATCTTTTCTTTTATCATAAAATAAAAAAGCGATTTTACGAATTTATCCGAGTTTAACCAATAAAATATTAGTTAATTACAGTACACTCTATTATTAAAAGCATAGTCAGGCGTATTGTATATGTGATGAATTATATATTTTTTAATTCAGCTTGAACTGTTCTGTTTTATGTATTCTTTAACAAAGTTGTATTCTTGGAATTGGTATCCATTTCTTTTTTAACCAAGCAGCTTGATCCTGCTTCGCATCAATTCGATGAAGTTGATGGGAAGTAATGAAATTAGTGGGATCAGGATCAGAAAAAAAAAACTTAGATAAAATTCAATAAAGAAATTTTGGCCCACATGCTTCAAACTTAAACCTTAAAACTCCCTATTTTATAACTGAGACATAAATTTACAAGTTTTAAGAGATTATAAATACCTTTAAAATATATCGTTGGAGGATGAATTAAATGTCCCAACAGTTGTTTTTAGGACTAATTATTTTAATTTTTAGCCCCTTGACTATCTATCTATCTAGGAAAGTATTGACCCCCCCCCAATAATTTGGTGCTGGTGACGCCCATGCGTAAAAGTACTCATACATTAATTTTTTTCAGTTCTGCTTTTGATTCGAAAATAATAAACTTTGACCCTATTCGGAGGCATTAGTTGTGCATTTGATATAATCCTATGCATTTGATACAATCCTAGAAGACTGTTTTGGCGGAGATGAGATGATATTTGCATTGTTTATTTTTACATAGAACCCCTATTAAAATATGAAATATTTCAATTATTTTCATAAATTTTTCAACAGTTTTTGATAAAATCCTTTATTTTATTTTCCCTATTTTTTTTTTTTTTTTTTTATCTTGATCATGTATATCAAATTAATTTTTTTTTGCAATCTACTATTACTGCTATTTACCTGTTTACCTTTAATTGTGATGCAAATATAAACATACATCGGTATTTTTTTCTTGCGCTACTAGTCGGTAAAATAATTGAAAATTTGTACATATTTTTTCGAAATATCGCAACATTTTTAGGGCTCTCTGAATCTAAAAATAAAAACAAAACAAATTTTCGCTCATTTTTGTAGAAAAATGTGCGAAATTTTCTTTTTAGTTCTGCTTTTGATTCGAAAATAATAAACTTTAGCCATATTCGGAGGCATTAGTTATGCATTTGATACAATCCTAGAACACGGTTTTGGCGGAGATGAGGTGATATTTGCGTTGTTTATTTTTATATAATTTTTTGAAATCTTCTTTTTTTTTTTCTTAATATTTAATTTCCATCAGTGAATATAAGTTCTCATTAACCCCTATTAAAGTTCAAAATATTTCAATTATTTACTTACATTTTACAACAATTTTTGATAAAATCTTTTATTTTATTTTCTCTATTTTTTTTTATCTCGATTATCTATATCAAATTAAATTTTCTTTGCAATCAACTATTTATGCTATTAATTAATTCCCGTTTACCGTTAATTATGATTTAAATATATACTATTTACATAGGTTTTTTTCTTGCGCTAATAGTCGGTAAAATAATTGAAAATTTGTATATATATTTTAGAAATATCGCAACATTTTTAGGGCTCTATAAATCTAAAAAATAATTATGATTTAAATATATACTATTTACATAGGTTTTTTTTCTTGCGCTAATAGTCGGTAAAATAATTGAAAATTTGTATATATATTTTAGAAATATCGCAACATTTTTAGGGCTCTATAAATCTAAAAATAAAAAATTCACTCATTTTCTATGTATGGTTATCTCTGCAACGATTAATTCGTTTAATATTGGCAAATTCTGTGGTTTTTGATTTTTTATTTTATACATTCATGGAATTTACAATAAGTTTGCATCTCATCCCAAAATAAATGACCATCCCTGGACTATAAAATCAGTTTTCTTTTACGACCGCGAAATATTTTAACGGATAAAAACGTGCAGCTGTTATCAATAATTAACCGTTATGTAGTTCACAGTTGCCTATCGTTCGATAACATTTATCGGCCAGTCTTGTTATTTCCCGAACTTGACTACTCCTTCGACCAATTATTTTGTCGCTATCTAAAAGAAATAAAGATATAATTTATTAATTTCCACATATTTATTATTTTTTCTTACTTTGAATATTTGATAATTTTTTTCTTATGTTGTTTGTTTAATGTCCTTTATGCCACTAAGGCTAATAGGATGATGTTACAGTGGGAGTACTAAATTTTGCCTATCCAGGTATTCTCCTAACAAAACAAGAAATGTGGTTTAGGCTTTGACAGAACTTTAACAGACGATAAATTATTTGTTTTCCTCATTTCATTCACTTTGCAATTAAAGTTAAATATTAACCTAAATACTTTTATGGTGTATTTATTATGATTTTGAAACGTTCTTCAACAGCTAAAGAAAAAAAGTCAGTATATTAAATTATTTAATAAATTGATTTTAAAGAAATAATTCCGAGATTAGCGCCTCAATAATCTGTAGGATACCGACTTCGACTTACCGCGGTGTGTTGCGGGCCTTCCCAGTCTAGTCTACTTGGGCGATTACGGGTTGTTACAGAATGATTCCAATTTTAAAAATTTCCAGGAGAGCACTTTTAATAATACTTATCCATTGAAAATTCGTATATTTTAATTTTGTATGTATTTTTTAACGTTAAGTTTATTACACTTTAATAAGTTTATTTCCTCCACGCTTTGATAACATAAAAAGTTACAATTTTTCGAAAGAGAATTATTATTTAAAGTCGTTTCTAAAAAAAAATAATAATTAAGTTTTAAATAAATATAAAAATTTAAGATTGTTCTATTGAATATGGTTAATTTTTACTTGCACTTATTTTATATTGATCTCTAGTAAAATTTATTTTTGTTCTAATACCTTTCACGTTTTTTATAATGTCGCAACATAAAATCATCCCTTATTTTATCTTATGTATAATGTATTGCTACGCGTAAATATAATAAAATAATTCAATGTAATAAAAACAGTTTAAACTACTTTAACAAAAAAACAGCTACTTATATATGGATGTAAATATATTTTGCCGAAGTTTCGACGAAGGTTTGAAATTTAAATCTCCTCCCTCTAAATATTAGCCTATTTCACCTTTAGTTATTGCATTTAATCATTTTCTGTCCAAAAGAAACCCTGACGATGAAACTCTATTTGAAAATACGAAAGTTGCTCTCTTTACAAGTAAAGTTGGAAGTGATAAATTATGGTAAAAAGACATATTTTTGTATTGTACCCATTCTGAACGGACATCTCTGTAAAAAGGACAAAATCGCCTAACTCATGCGTTTTATTGTAAATATAGTTCCAATTCTATCTACTCCTATTTGACGATATTTCGTCGGAAAACTCTATCGTTCAGCCTAAAAGTGGAAGTTTATTTATATTATCTGCTAAATTAAAAAAAAAAAAAATTAAAAGAATCACCATAAGTTATGAAGTCCCGTGAGTAGATGGGGCCAACTTCATTCATTCATGGCAAAACTCTATATGAAGTACTAACCAGAGCCCTTCCAATTCAAATAGAATAAACAAAACCATTGTGATTGAGGAAACAAGTTTTATATTCCCTTCTGTAGATATTAAATACGCCATTTAAAAAAAAAAGTCTATTTGATTTCAAAGAAAAGAGAGGGATTACTAAAAATTTTGTGATGCATGCATCGCACCATAATTAACCCTTTGCACTCGGTACGGTTTCGGACGTTACCTACCGGCAACTCGACGCAACTTATTCGCGAAAACATATACCCTGAGAATAATAACGTAATATTATACAGTAAAATTTTAGAACCAAGTAACGGATGAAATTTAGGTTATATATATTTGTGAATCTTCAAGAACACATAGTTACAAAAAATAAAAATAAAATTTAAATGTTATATTTTCTTTATAATTTTATATTAATTTCAAAATTATTTTTATCAAATTTTATAATTTTATTATTATTATTATCACCATTATTATATTTAAAAGCATAAAAAAAGTAATGGAGAAGTAAAAAAAGAAAATAAATTACGAGATGGGACCCTTTTAGTTGAAGTTTTCTCAGATATCCAATCAGAAAAGCTACGAAAATGTGAAAATCTACTTTAAAAATGAAAATCTACTCTCTAACTTTCCGGTTAAGGTAGAAGCACACGGGAAACTAAATCAAAGTAAAGGGATTATTTGGTGCCCCGAACTAAATTATTGTACCATTGAGGAAATAAAAGATGAATGAAAACCACAAATATAGCCAATGTTAAAAGATTAACGTACTATAAAAATAATGTAAAAAACCGCGAGCCGCGACTGTCATTTATCACCAAAAGCGAAATATCCTATAAATAGTTATTACGATGTCATTATATGTTAAAAACTGAAAATTATTTGCATTGTCTCCGTAGCGGAACCCTCGAGTTTGAAGACAAATTTTAAATGGCTCCGCTCCGGAGACCTTGAGTGCAAAGGGTTAAAAAGAATATAAGTGCCTACCTCTTATTTTTGGATTTTTGAATTTAAATCGAAAATAATGTGTGCGTAGTAGAGCCTTGCAGGTGCGTAGTAGTTTCTTTTGTTGAATTTTTATTACAGATTATTACTAAGGCTGGATCCACCCTTCAATTTATCCATAATTGATTCCATGCTTTAAATGACGCATGGAGTTATCTGGATGAGACTAGTTTTAAAAGCCCCTGTTCGGGGGGACCTGTTGGTTGGAACTGACAGGTTGCCAGCGACAGGCTCTGCAGTAGCAGGATATCAGGAAAGTAGAGGAGCTATGGTCCCTCCTGGCTCAACTCAGCTCCTGCCTGCTCCTGCCCTCCCTTCCTTACAATATCCTTATACACTTCTTCCACAATACCAGCAGCAGCCAGCCAACAACAACAACCAACAACAACAACCAAGCACCACCACAACTCCGGAGGTGGATAACAAACGCCATTACCATTTTATTATTATTATTATATCCTATGCCATGTATTTAAATACCATGATAAGTACTTCAAATTACTCATCACTATCTATAACAATGTGAAAAATGTTCAGCAGTTTCTTTAGTTAGACTAGCGACATATTATATATTTATAGACGAGCTTTCTCATTAGAATATCATTATATTGCTCGTTTCTTAACTCTTTTGAATATACAATTTAAAAAGTTTGTGTATTAAAATTTTCGAAATTTTTAACCTAGGCCAATCACCGTTTGCTTAAGACTCAAAAGAATAGTTTTCCTATGCGCTCGTTTGATGTACTGTATGTATACGTTCGTTCGTTTATGTTTAATAGCGTTAATCTTCTTATTAATTTATACTGTTTATTTTTTTTATTTTTCTTCTACCTACTACCTTCTAAATTATCAGAACAACATACTAAATGTTCTTTTTCAGTTTTTTATGTATGATTATAGTTTTTAATTTCATGTATTAAAAAAAAAGAGGAAAAAGGAAAAAACATAGCGATTAATCCATGGAAAAGAAGATTGTTGCGGGACCCACTAATTAAGAATTATTATTAGAGAGAGCTACCGATGGGAAGTTACTCTGCAAGTTTATTTATGATGTTTTTTTTTTTCATTATCAACAAATTCAATTAAATAAAAAAATAGGCTTAGGTTTGGAATCCACTATTTCATTAAAATTTAAAAAAAAATGATCTTTACTGTGCATATTTCGTATCTGGGACGTTCTTTTACAAACCGAACACCTTTCTGACCGACACATTTTAGATTTAACTGAAACTTTTTTTACGGGTTCTATATCGAAAAAAAAGAGATACGTGTAAGAGGATTTTTTTTAATTTTCGATATCTTGAAAAATAAACAAGATCGAAAATTCGTGAATTTGATGATTTATCGATAATAGCCTATTTTTCAAAAAATCCTAACTCCGGTTCTATTTAAGCTAAAAAATCTAATTTTTTTTTATTTTGAAGGTAAAAAGACAAGCTTTAAGAAGAAAATACTTTCAAAAGAGATTGTCGAAAAATTCAAATTGTTATTAACAATTTCAATGTTTAAATCGGTTTTTAACAGTGGCCCCACCCATGAATCAACTTTTAACTATTTTTATCGTATTCTGCGTCAAATTTTCTATCGAAAACGCTTTTAAAAACGATGGAGAAGTTATTTTTACTGTAAGAAAAAAATTAATTAATTTAGCGCGGTACGTCACATCGACAAGTGGGTCACATTTTACGGCTCATATTCTTGTTTTACACCGTTTATCTCTTAAATACAAATAATTGTTTCATTGTTTTAATTAAAAAACATATTTTAGTAGCCAAGAAGATGGGAAAAAATAGAAAAAATACATAAATAAAAATAAATAAAAACATTGTTGAAAATGAAATTTTTTTATTACGATTTCGATAATGCATTAGTTAATAAGAACAATATTTGGAATGTTTACATACAATATTTAAAAACAAGACAATGTTTACATTTTCATTCATTTTTACATTGTGTAAAACAAGAATATGAGCCGTAAAATGTGACCCACTTGTCGATGTGACGTACCGCGCTAAATTAATTAATTTTTTTCTTACAGTAAAAATAACTTCTCCATCGTTTTTAAAAGCGTTTTCGATAGAAAATTTGACGCAGAATACGATAAAAATAGTAAAAAGTTGATTCATGGGTGGGGCCACTGTTAAAAACCGATTTAAACATTGAAATTGTTAATAACAATTTGAATTTTTCGACAATCTCTTTTGAAAGTATTTTCTTCTTAAAGCTTGTCTTTTTACCTTCAAAATAAAAAAAAATTAGATTTTTTAGCTTAAATAGAACCGGAGTTAGGATTTTTTGAAAAATAGGCTATTATCGATAAATCATCAAATTCACGAATTTTCGATCTTGTTTATTTTTCAAAATATGGAAAATAAAAAAAAAAACTCTTACACGTATCTCTTTTTTTTCGATATAGAACCCGTAAAAAAAGTTTCAGTTAAATCTAAAATGTGTCGGTCAATTTTTGTCTAAATCTGTTCGGTTTGTAAAAGAATGTCCCATCTACGAGTAATATCACTTGAGAATTTTTTATATATAGAGTAATATCACTTCAAGTTTTTCATTTCACTAAGTAAAAGCGATATAGGTGGTCGTGGGTGGGAGTGGGGGGGGGGGAGAGGCTAAACATGACGGCATAAATTACGCCTGTAAGTGCTTTTATTTCGTAATAGTTTAATTACGAAATAATTTGTTTTTAGTTAGATGAGCAGTCTTGGATTGTTTGAGTGATACGAGGGCAGGTGAAAAATTTCTCGGCCTGACAATTAATATAAAGGACTAACCCCTGATATTAATAAATATGAGGGATAATAAATATAATTAATAAATAAACAGGATATTTATCCTGTTTACCTATTCAATAGTTATAGGTACACTAACTTATATAATCCTACTGTCTCTTGTAACCCGTGGGTTAAGAAAATTTCGTTAGGACAGAAATGAGATTTTTTTGCAATAAGATTTCGACTCCAACGGTTGATTTCGTAAAAATCTAATGTAAAGCGAGATCATAACGATTTTTATAACAATAAGGAATATACCCAGAGATCGGCTGATGTTAGGCAATTTTAATATGGACAGGTGTCCGCACCTGGTATGAAAGAACCACTGAGCGAAACGGTATGGATTTCGTACTTATCAAGAACAAACAAACAAACAGAATTTCGTCTTTATTTATATAGATTATTTACCTAGATACATGAAGGAATATTCTAAAATATTGAGCTTCGCTGTTGACGTATTCGGTAAAGCGAAGGTATTTTCGACATTCTTGAAAGGACCTTTCACCTTTGTCCTGTTGAGGAATGGACCCTTCCAGGTGTTAGCTGCGCCTTTGAGGAGACTCCTGCCTCGGTTTTAATAGACTTCATTGCTAGGAGAAGTCGTTGCCCAGCTGATCCCGTAGATCAACAACCCGAGAGAGCAGCTGCTACAGATAGAAGAGGGAACACCTGGTATTACCTGAGCCTGAGGTCCACGTGTACTAGGCTCACCACCTGACGTACCATCTGCCCCCGCCCAAGGTCTCTGTCTTGCCTGTTGTGTGTACATCTCTACCTATTTGCTAGCGGCGGCTCTATCTTTATCCTCTCCCCGTCTCTCTCTCTCTCTCTCTCTCTCTCTCTCTCTCTCTCTCTCTCTCTCTCTCTCTCTCTCTCTCTCTCTCTCTCTCTCTCTCTCTCTCTCTCTCTCTCTCTCTCTCTCTCTCTCTCTCTCCCTCCCTCTCTCTCTCCCTCTCTCCCTCTCCCTCTCTCCCTCTCAATATACCGGGTGTCCCAGACATAGTGTAAAAAAAAATAGGTAATACTGCTTGTTAAACGGAGTAAAATGGCGCAGAAACGAGTTTCCTATCTCAATCTGTAGAGGAGATAAAAATTTTTTTGTTTTTATTTTTAAAATCTTACTTTTTTTTTCAGAAAAATGGCAGTTTTCTCTACTTTGGTTTAGCGTAGAAACAAAAAAGATGATATTTTCTTAATCAGCATTAAATTTTCTAAAACATGAGATGGGTCTATCATTTTAAATCCACTTTCAGCGGGACTTTTCACGCAATAAACACAAAACATTTATTAAAACTTAAATTTTTAATAAATAATTTAAAATTGGTGGTCAGCCACAATTTAAGATTGGATTAATTAAATTTTTAATAGTTTTTGAAAATTCCTCATTCCCCACTGGAGCACCCTAGAAGCTGTCAAATTTCCTAAAAACTGCGGAATTTAGTTAGCTTTTTAGTGGTGTAACCCATGATACGATTGCACTTCACCTTTTGAGTCTAAAAGAGGTTTTTCTGATGAAAAACTCGCTAGAGATGTCACTGCTGGGACAATGAGGAAGCGCGCTAGAGCCTGCAACCAAAGTAATGGATGCCGAACTTCCCATGAACTAGAGTTAATTTTACTTTTTTAAGAAGAAAAAGAACTTTTTAGAAAGAACAATGTATGGATTCTAAATAATATAAAAAGAGCAATCATAATCTAAAAGTAGTTGAATCTTCAACATTTTTCATGTAGAATTTTTCAAATTTTAGTAGAAGAGAAGAAAAAAGTTTATTTTATTTTAAAGAAAGTATTTTTTTAATTGAAACTAATGAGTTTTTTTTTTTTTCTTTTAGATTAGATATATATGTACACTATGTTTAAGAGAAAAAATTGGACTTAATCGGGACTCGAGGCTGTATCTCCTGCGTAAGATGCACAGAACGCTGCTACTGCGCCTTATCCGAATTGTGCGAATGTAGACTGTTCATCCAAATGTAGGATCTATGAACGCGTTTTAAATATTATACATTAAATTTAATTTGGGATGTGCAGTTAAACCACACTATAAGGCAAATATCTTCTCTTCAAAAATTATTATTATCGAAAAATTATGTGGTTTCCACGAGAAAATAAAATTACATAACGTCTATATGGGTGATTCTCAAATTAATTGACCATTTAGTGTCCCCGGTCTTAACATTCGTTTTGGAGATATTTTTTCATTTCCAAAAAATATTGTTGGATATTTATTTTATAGTTTGCAGTTATACCAATACGATGGTAACATTTAAATGAATCTAGGCCTCATAAAAAACAAAATATCTCAATGTGAAGTTTGAAAATGTCACGAGTGTTACAGTCCCCAAGCTGGTTATGCTTAGTTCACCACATCCAGAAATGAACCCCTGATAATTGATTAAATTTGAACAATGAGCTATTTCATTGTAATACGGTGGTGTTTCAAGGTGTGAGTGATATGTTTAGTTATCTGTAATACTTCGAATGTAAATCAGGAAAATGCATCTGTCCCAAAGGTTAGTAGAAAAATTCAAGGCGAGTTTTGTCGGCTGTTCTGGGCAACACTGTTCTTTGAAAATGTTGGGAATGGCCATGATAACCTTTGTTGATGATACCGGCTATCAGTCGACGTGCAAACTTCGTGAAGAAAGTATCTAATAGGCAGTTATTTGATATCCAATGCAAAATAATGTATATCACAAAAATTAGTTGTCACGAGTGTTACGTTAATTGTATGTATCAGCGTTCATTGAAAAATCCGAATGATACCGGCAAAAGATGTTGGTTAGGGACATTTATTCGAGTCCTTCCTCTCATATATGTTCGACACTTGGTTGACTAAGGATAGAGATTTTTTGTGAAAATGTCACGAGTGTGTCCATACTCGTGACGGAAAAAAAAATCTGGGGAAGTGTGTAGGAATAGACGCCAGGCTCGTAATTATTGTATAACAAAAAAAAAAAAAAAAAAAAAAAGGCACATACGTATCGAATTGAGTAACCTCCTCTTTCGTTCGAAGTCGGTTAAAAAGGAAAACAAGATTCGATGCCTTACAAATGAGTTTTTACGCCGTGATATAGAGTGACGAGAGTGAGCGAGAATAAAAAAAAAAAAAAAAACATTACAAAAAATATGTAAATAAAATACAGAAACGCTCCTACTAAACTCATTTTCGAGTTGAAAAAATAATAAAAAATACTTATACTGAACGAACTGTCAAACTTTGTTCACTTTTGTTTCCTTGAGCATCTTATTGATGATATTCAGATAAAATTTTATTCATAAGTTGAATTTTTTTAAACCCAAAATTCCATTTCTAAAAAAGTTAAATGGTCAAATTAAATGAGAATCACCCATATAATCCTCAATGATTCAGAGTGAGGAAGCCAATTTATTTTTTGGAAAATTTTATAAAATTTATTCATGGTGTAACAAAAAAAAAATTAAATAAAATGAATTTAAAGAAAATATTTAAAAAAAAAAAATTAAAATGTCAATGAAGTGACTACGATAATATATAGGATTCATAAAGATGGTTCTCTTTGAAACAGAAAAATTATTGGTTTTCAGTTTTCCGCTGATGCCTATATACTGTAAACTCTTCTTCATCTAGGGTAACGTTTAAAATATTTCAGCATCAATTGATATTTCACTTTGAAATGTTATACTTTAATGTTTGAGTCAATATAGCGACATTTAGACATGATGATTCTGTGTTGAAATGAAAGATAATCGAATATCGATTCTATAAGGATGTTTTCTATTAAACTCGTTTCTTAACACAATTTATACTTAAGATAATTTAATCGAATTTTATTGAAATGTTTGTTAATAACTTATAATCTTAACTATCGATATGTATTTTGGAGATTTTATATTTATAAACAGGCAATTTATAACGTTTACAAGTAGATCACTTCAAATGCTGCAGACCCAGAAAAACTGACTCTTAAAATTAAATTAAATTTATCAAGTTACAAATTGAATAATTAATGTTTTAAAGCTAAACATAGTTAACATTTATGTTGTTAAAGTTTAAAATAAAAGCGCCTGTCATTCCATTTATCCCAAGACATTTAGTGCTGGGAACCTGCCGGCTTGTAGCAACTTATTATTTAGACTTCCCAGCTTTAAATTGTATTTATAATATGCCTATCCTGTTTACCGGGAACAGTGTAGCAGCTTAGGTGTTTGGCAGCTGTCCTGCATTCCCTGAATTCACTGACTGCACCCACATCTCAATCTTGCCAATGGGTTTGTTGTTTTGGCAGAGGTTGGCTATTCCTAGTCGTTTCAATGTTCTCTCTTGCAACAAAGTAAGTCGAGATTTATCGTGCTTCGAGTTACATAGATAGCTTAGTCATTTCCTTCAAGGCAAGTTGTATAGTCATTTCCCTGTTCTAAACTAAACTTATCCTGCCTTGTGTGCGGCGTATATTGTGGGAAAACCCATCCGTGTTTATGCTGGTCGAGCTCTTTGAACATTTATGTATCTTTATATAAACATTTATATGCAGGCACACGATTAGTTCTCCGTAGCCGTTTATAGAGATGTCGTTTTATGATCAAATTTCTTGACGAAGACATGGAAACGATAGAACTAAATACAAAAACGTCGATGAAACTGATAATGAAGTAGGGCTATAAATATATACGGAAAGTACAAAATATATGATCAGATGTGTAGGAACGGTGACGTATTTGGCTACATTGAATTATAAGACAAAACGTTTAAAGGCGGGTAAATATTTTCATTTTTCGAGTGAAAAATTACTAAGCTCACGGATTCTATCCCAAAATTTAAATGTTAAAATTTACAAAACTAGAATTCTTTGCGATTGTGAAACATGGCCGCTTTCTGCTAGAGATGAGCAACGCCTTAAGATCTTTGAAAATAAGATAAAATAAGGGCCGACGAAGGATGAGTCAACATGAGAATTTTGACGGCCAAAGCAATGCAGAATTGCGTAATGTTTACCTCAACTTGGTAAATGTTATCGAATTTATTGCTGCGCGTCGGTTAAAGGGGGCGTGCGAAATTGGGAGTCTTTTTGTTGAGAACGAATACTTAAAAGATTGGTAAACGCTTTGCTGACTAAAAAACGCCCAAAGGGTAGGCATCTATTTAATTATTGTTATTGTTTATATGTGTTTCATTTTATACAAAATGAGTTTTTCTACTATGGTTTATGAGGAGGTTGTTAAGTGAAATGTTCTGATTGAACTAATGTATAATTATTGAATTAAATCACTATCGAGTAATATATATAGGTATTATTTATACTGTAAATAATGATATTTTATTTTTAATTATATCCAATATATAATTGGTTTCTTAATTTCCTGGGATATTTATATTATGGGTATAGTGGCTGTTAACCTTATTGGAGCAATCACCAGGACAATCTCAACTTTACCATTTATTGCTTATTTTCAACGTTTCGGCTATCTCGCCATTTTCAAGTCTCAATCTGAACAAGGATGTAATTTATCCAGCTTTAAACAATACCTTCATCAATTCAAAATAAAAATTCCTTTTTTTATAAATTAAATATATCTAAACCATTAACTGGTGTCGTCATGCTGAAAGACTTTATTTGTACGTTCTATAAATTTCCAACGGATGGCGGTATAAATTATTTTTTTTACACAACACATCAGTTTCTTTCGATTTTTAGGGTTGGTAAGCATCAAGTAGCCAAATATATTTTTTCTGGCTTGGACTAGGAAAGTCCGTGTTTTTCCCATGGGCAGTATGTGTCGCTTTTTCACGTTTGGAGAAAGCATCGAATCTATTTGTTTTAGCAAAAAACTTTTTGATAACCTGTTCATGTAGAACCTACCGCTGTAATAACTAATCTCATACCATCATGTGTTATATTTAGAATGTAATTAATATGTATTATGGCAAAAGGTTAATATGGTACATTGTTGCTTTCTGTCAATTGTGATTGTACTAAACCCTATTTCAATTATATTCTTTATCAGTTCCTATTGCATGTATGTTATTTATATTTAATCTCGCCTCTGATGGAATAATCCTGTAAGTTCTGAATGAATGGATCATTAATGCTTACTGTAATTATAATTTACTCCACGCTTAACAGCACTAAGGAGATAGAGAAAGAAGAAAAATAAGAAGTAATTATAATTAATACTTACTATAAATATGAGATGTAAAAAATATGAACTTTGACCATTCTAAATTCTTTACCAAACAATTTTAAATTAGGCAAAAAATCACATTGCTAAAAACCAATTATTATTATTTTCAGTCTTTTTTTTTTTTTTTTTTTTTTTCGTTAGGGTTTTCTTTTTATTATGACACGAGGTCCCTTCTTCATCCCTCCTATCGAACCAATATTCCTAATAACAAGACATAGTAATGATTTTAGCCGTGGTGGAGGTAGGGCAAACTCTTGGGGCGAGAGAGCCTTTTAATACTGCGGTGGTCTCCCCACCAAGTGACCATTAATGGAATATATATTAGCCGGGCCCTGGTTATATTGCTGCATTCTGCCCTCTCTCCTCAAAGCAATTGCAAACCCAATTGATGTTGAAGAGATGTTGGCATGTTGTAGGGGAGGGTTGTAGTGATAATGAATTGATGGCATAGGGTAGTGGAAACTATAGTTATATAGTAGTATAATGGGGCCGCTGAGCGAAGAAATAACAAAAATCTGGTGCGATTCGCGCAACACACAACTTTCACTTACCAACTTACATTGAATAGAAATAGACTAGATTAAAGGCGTACTGCACATGCGTGGGATCAACGTGTTTAAAGTGTTGACGGAATATTTTTATTTTTTTCTCCTTTACATATGTACTTGATTTTTTTCATATTTTATATTTAGCCATTACTTATTTTTTAGCGAAACGAGAGACAGATAATTTCTCCATATAAACAAAAACAAAGGTACTTTATAGGAAAACAAAAAAAGAGCCTTCCCCATTTAAGCCCCTCGAAACATTTTAATAATGATAATGCTTACCTGATATTAAAGAAGACTTGAATTTCATTAAATACGAAATCATTAAAGTCGTTTTCTAGAAAATCGAAAAAAACCTAAAATTTGGAAAAAAAGTGCCCCCTCCATTTGATCAATTTTGATAAATTTTTCGGGCATATACGTACCCCAAATACCCAATTTCAGGTTCGTGCGGTTTCTGGTTTTTGAGATAATCTGTTCTCACCCGCACACACATAGACCATTTCGCGGAACTTGGTTATTAGGACTCAAGGGACCCCAAACCCTGTATTTCCGTTTAAAACCGGTAGTCGAAATTTTTCACGATCGCAATACTTTCCCTTACTATATATTTCATATATAGGTAAGAGAAAGTAAAAAACTTTATTACTACAGGACATTCTAATAGACTGCAAAGCTTTCAAGAAACACCGGGAAAATATAGCTTTAGAGGGTACACTGAAGAAAATTCTTAGAGAAGAGAAAAACCGTGAAAGAATCTGAAGCGATATGCTGCAATTTAAGCAATTATATCGGAAGCTTAGTATTTATTCTGGACACATTGAAATTTATTTTTAAACTTTGAGTTCGCTCTCATGAAGAATCATGTTTTTTAAGATAAAACTTTGTTAAAAAGAGTAAGCGATATGATCTATTGATTTCACGTTGCTAAAAGGTTCACAATAAGATAGTATTACGGTTTAATGTGTACAAAACATAAGGGGTTATAATATCTTATAAACAATTTATTCCTGTATTCACTATGCATTCCTTTTTTAGTTTTAACAAAAAATCATTTTTATTGTTGAGTAATGGTCAACTGTTTTCTTTAAGATGGAATGGTTTTTAGTCAGGATTCTCAATTTTTTTTTTAGTTTGAAAAGCCAACGTTTTGATGAAGCCCTACATTTAGATCTTCATCAGGGCTAAAAAAAAAAAAAAATATTTATATATATATATATATATATATATATATATTAGTATCTAAGCTAGAAGATGATATTTAATTGTTGTTTATAATGTAATTAATTATTATAGATAGTAACAATTTTTAGTCAGATTTTCTTTGTTTGAAGATCTAACGTTTCGATCTAAACATATGGATCTTCTTCAGGGCTAAAATCTACAAGACAATGTGTTAAATATCTGTGCCACAACATAATAATTATTTATTATTTAATTATTAATGATTGATAGTAACAGTTAGAAGTAACAAAATAATGGAAACTAAATCCAGCTGATGGTATGTTTAAATGACATGGGTACCTAAGTATTAGGGGCACTTAAGTAAGGGGTATTTATATAATAGTAAACTTATACATGAATATTTGAATAAGTGGCTGGTTTGCATGATAAAATAAAATCTGATATTTAAATTATGTAAACAAAACATCAGTTAGATTTGGTTTAAATTATTTTGTTACACCTTATTGTTACTATCTGCAATTAATGATTACATGATCTAATGTACAACTGCAAGTTTAGGACTGAAATATAGTTTGTTAGTATGTTTACATCTTGTGTTACAGCATGATTATGAAAACGTTACAGTCTCGAAACATAGCCATAATATAGTATTTGACTCAACCTCAAGAACCCTATTATAACATTTATAAATATATATATTTATATATATACGCAGACAGAGAGAGAGTGAGTGAGAGAAGGGTTGTGTATAGTGTACTATATATAGAGAGTGCATTGACCCGGCGCTGTTGTGTCTGGTCGGTCTAGACTAGAGTATTGATCTCTCCCTCGGCTGCCTTCTCCCACCCCACGTGTATATTCTATAGTAGTGTAGAGTGTATAGCGTATAAAGCACTCTGCGTATAGTAGTCTATGAGTGAGTGTACATAGCTGTGTGTACTAACCCAGAGGTAATATTATCTAGTGTAATGTTGTGTTTGTTTTGGCGACCGGTTTGCCTTGTCCTTCGGTTGCTCTTGGTCCACTTACCTTGTCCAAAATATTTTGGCCTCATCTTGTTTATAGTGTATAAATAAAAAGTAGTGACCCTGCGAATAATTCACTTATTAAATTACTTAGTAACAGATTGTATTGTATTGTTTGGGAAGAGTGAAAGTAAAAATGTATACTTTCACTTATTTAGGTATGAAATACCTTTCTCTTGGTTCACTGCTAGCAATAGACCATCAACTGGTTCATTGTCAAATATAATAAAACCTAGCCATGATTTTTTTCGTTGACAAAATCATTAAGCTTTAATGGTTTTTATCCCCATTCCAGTAGTCCTGTGAATGGGGGGCTTTATTGTTATATAAAGTCCTGAAAGTTCCATCGGATGATACTGCGTGCAGGAAAATAATTTAAATACTATTTTTCATAATAATTTTAGAAAAGGAAAGAAAAAAATATAAAATACAAAATTATAAAATACTTTAAGTATTAGTGAATATATATATTACAATAAAATACTAATAACAATAAAATAGAATATAAAATTAAAAAAATATCAAAATAGAAAATTTACTGTGTAAACTGATATGAATTTTTAAATAAACAAAAAATAATAATAAATAATAAATAAGAAAAAATATATATATTGTTCTACATGATGTTTGATGTGTCATCTGTCCAATCTATTTCTCATAATTTATTGTGGTCCATTCCACCTAAAAACTCCTTAAATTCCCTGCCAAAACTAAAAAGCAGTTCTTTACTAATTGGCCAATTGTGCCCACGGACCATAACTGTAATAATTTATATCTCTGTGCGTCAAGTAAGTTGCAGTCAAATATAAGATGGTCATAAGTTTGTTCTGTCTGTCCTTCGCTCAAGCATTTGTTGTCTTCTATTATATTAAATCGATGAAGGTAACTTCTTGTTGGTCCGTCAATACCTGTGTAAGTCTACTGTTGATTGTACGTTGCTTTTGTCTGTTTTCTAATTTATTGATGTATTTGTATAAATGTCTACCCTTCATTGTTGTCTGCCATCTGTTATTCCATAGTCATTTGCCTTAATATACTTTTGACTTTAGTCTGAGGGGCTTTACAGTACGAAATAGGGGGTCTCGTCAAGTGCTGTAGTCTACCTCTTCGTTACCTATCCGTCCCGTATGTCTTTTTAATTCACTGTAACTCAATGGATAGTTTTTCTTTACATTTAAGAAGGCGTTTCCTGAGGTCATCTGTAAGTTGGTCATGTATCGTTCTGTATTTAACTTTTTGTAAGTCTACTTTGCTGTCAGTATGTATAACATAAGTAAGTCTTTACGTTTCTTCATATTCTGTTATATGTTTCAGTGCCATGAGAATAGCCAGTTGTTATGCCTGATTATTCGAATAGTATAATTCTTCTTTACAATCTTCTGTGTTAATACAAGTTATATCTGTAGGATGTTTCCACTTTGAGTAGTGTACTTAATGTCCAATATTTTTTATTTCAAAGATTGGTTTTATCTCATATATTTTTCAATTGATTTTGGTCAATCATTGAGGGTGCTATTAATGAAGTATTTTCACCTTCTAATCTCCTAAAAAAAAAAAAAAAAAAACTATTTTTTCCATATCTATGGTTATGTCATTCTACCAAAAAGTCTTTTTACCATAATTTGTTTATGGAGTGTCAAATTTTATAAAGATGAGAATCTGTTTTATTAATAACTTTTTTGACCTCGTGATGATTTTCTAAATAAGCCGCTCTCACTAAAGATTGCCATGAATTTTATTTTTCGTTGTAATTTTCGAACTATGAAAATTTCCCCCCCCTTGTTTAATTCATAGTATTATTTCTGTTTTATTCAATGGCATCAAATGCTGTGTTACTTTATATTGCTTTCTTCTTTTGATTTTATATATATATATAAATAATTAAATAGCTAGCTCTTCAGTCTCCTATTTATAAATAGAATAAAAATATCCTGGTGTTATATAATGAGCTTAGCCTTGACATGGTTAGTAATTCATATATTGAGTTAGGTATATTATTAGAACTAGGTGGTTCTAATAAAGTTTTATTTTTGTAAAGCTATTAAAATTATTTACTTAAAAATTATGAACATTAGGATAGGGAATCTCTGTCAAACACACGCTTCAGTGAACACTACCGTTTCCTATATAGAGAACAGAACTTTATCCCTGAATATATTAAAATGGACATTAATGTATCTTACAAGAAGTGTATTATTCACCTCAGAATGTATGGAAAATACCAAATAAAACTCTCAGCCAAAGGTTACTGTCACATGATTAACCCAGAGATAGACTGTCAAATGTGCAATATGAGGGTAAATGAGACACTATACCATTTAATATTTGAATGCTCAATATATAGCTCTTTAAGAAAATCTTTTCTTTCAGGAATAAATACACAAACACCATATCAAATATTAAATCCAACCAATTTAAATGATGTCAAGAAACTCTTTAACAGATAACAGTTATAATAGGGTATAGAAATGTAGCTAATTAAAATCGAACATGATAAATAAGGTTCCACATTAGCTTAACTAGGTAAAATAGCTGAACTTAGGATGCTTAAACCGAGCTTTTTTTCATGTACATTTAATTTATATATTTTTCTAATGTATTAGAATCGTATAATGTATATATTTATTTTTATATTTATTATTATTTATACTTATTATATGGTAGAAATAGTTGTTGTTAAGGGAGGGATTAATATATTGGTCATGCTGATATTCTGATGATATTTTTACAAGATGTAGGTTATTAGGATAGTTGTATATGTAAAATTTTGTATGGATAGCTTATTTTGTTATTGTTTAGAATTTATTACTATTACTCAAGAAATATTTATGATGCCAGACTCCATTAGTATAGGGCTTGACGCTGACAACAAGCTGTAACAAATAAATAAAGAAAATAAAAAATATAAGATTTACTTGAGAATTCAAATAATAAGTATTACAAAAACAAAAACAAAATAAAAGATAGTGACAACTATTTATACTTACAGTTATCTCATTTAAACTTGTATAATATACCTGTATAAATGTATAATATTATTATAATTAAGGCCCGTATTTGAAAAATATCGTAACGTGAAATTCAAAACATATGATTTGAAAGAGTTCTAGACTTTTTGTTGGAACAAATACTAACTGTTGTAGTACATTTTTGTGACTGTTCGAGAACCTTCTAAGCTTATCGGGTACAATCTGGAATGTTCTGATTCAGACTAAATATAAGGGAGTGGTGGTACCGCCCTGGAACCGATGAATCTCTGGTGCTAGTGGTGTAGAATAAATGATCAAATTTTAATTAAAATTTAATTAATAAATTTAGTTCAATTTAAATTTTATTTCTATTTACACTTATTGGGAAAAGTTATTATCGAAACATTTCCGTCTTCTCCTCAACTGCGGTACTCGATGGAAAATTACCTTTCATTCATTTTATTTTATATGTTAGCATCCAAATTTAATAAACTTTTTACCATATTTTATATCTATATATCATTATAATAATAATAATATAATAATAATAATAAATGCTTTACGAACCCGAAGGTTCGATGCCGACACCACCACTCGCTCCCTGCACGCCTCCATCCATCGAACGTCTTCCAGACCCAACTTCGATAGATCCGCCCTAACGCAATCCTCCCACCATCGTCTCGGCCTGCCCCTCGGACGTTTCCCATTCGGCACCGCGCTTATTAATCTTTTCGGAATACGTTCACAGCCAAGTTTTGCAATTTTACACGCCCATTTTATTCGTCTTGCTGCAATCACGTCAATTATATTTACTGGATAAAGTTCACTCAGTTCGGCGTTGTGTAAGCGTCTAAATTCTCCCGTTATTTCATCCCTCTTCAGTCCAAATATTCTACGCAATACTTTATTTTCAAAAACTCTAAGCCGTTGCTCATCCCTCAATGTCAGCGGCCAAGTTTCGCATCCGTAAACGACCGTTGGAAGAATAATAGTTTTGTAAATCCTAATTTTTAAGTTTTGGGACAGAAGGCGGGAGCTAAGCAATTTCGCGACTGAAAAGTAGCAAGCATTACCGGCTTTTAATCTAGCCTTAATTTCCTCATCGATTTCGTTTTTTCTAGTTACCATCGCCCCTAAATATCTAAATTTCTCTACCTGTTCAAACGTATTCCCCGCTACATTGATATCAGCGAAATCCTCACCACTTCTACGACTAACCATATATTTTGTCTTATCCGTATTCATTTCCAGTCCAAGTTCTTGTCCGGCTTTCATCAACGTTTTTGTGTTCATTTCTATGGTTTCCACGTCCTCCGCAAGCAATACCAAATCATCGGCATATCCGAGCACGGGTATATTCCCTCCCAAATTCAAACCCTTTCCGGTACGTGTCACCTCCCTAATGGCATATTCTAGCGCTAAATTAAATAAAACAGGTGAGAGAGAATCTCCTTGTTTCAAACCAGAGCGGACCTCGAACTTCTCAGAAAAATAATTACCGATTCTAACTTTATTGAACGTTTCAGTCATACACATTTTTACTAAGTTTACTAATTTTTTTGGTATTCCCTGCTCGACCAGAATGTTATACAACTTTTCTATATATCATTATATATAGAAAAATCTCGTGTCCCAATGTTTGTTGGAGGTAAGCTCAAAAACTACTGGACAGATCTTTATACAATTTGGCTTATTCTGTGTAGTTTTGTCCAACTTAAAAGTTAGGGTAGTTTTTATCTCGATCATTGGTCATTGATACATTTTTGCTAACTGCCTATTGTGATTGTACTAAACCCTATTACAATTTTATTCTTTGTTAGTTCCTTTTTCGTGCGTGTTATTTACATTTAATCCCGCCTCTGCTGAAATAATCCAGTAAGTGCTACATGAATGGATCATTTATACTTACTATAGTCAAATATGAGATGTCAAAAAATAAAAACTTTAACCCTTCTAAATTCTTTACCAAACAATTTTAAATTTAATGTAAAGTTCTATTTTAAATCCCGTTGGTTTTTAGATTAGCTGAAACGTTTTTATCTTTATCAGTGAATTTTGATTTGACTGGATATAATTAATTCTACGCATTATAGCTACTTAGCCAGAGCAACGCGTGACCGGGACTGCTCGTTTATATATATATATATATATATATATATATATATATATATATATATATATATATATATATATATATATATATATATATATTGTTTGTTGTTTTTTTGAGACAATTATTATTACATAGCTTTTGATTACTTGACCTCAAAAATTATTAGCCACTTGGTATTTATATACGGCTGTTTAAATACGAACATAAGGCGACAATTAAATTTTTATTTGGAAAAAGAGGGAAATTTTACATTTTGCGTAGAATTAAGTTAATTCTTGCTATAAGAATATCATATATCTTAAGGCTGAATTTTTTAAGGCTCATGTAAAAATTAACTAATTACTATAATAATTCTGGGTAGTTATAAGGCTTAACTCGTAGTAGTTTCATCTTTTTCATTTTAATAAAATGGAAAAAAATTTTTTTGCAATTAAACTGGGGGGGGGGGAGAAACGCAATAACGTTGAGCTGTCTACTCGTCTTCCATCTTGAGGAGCGAATTTAATTTTCCTCTGATGAGTAGGAATTTTAAACGGTTACCCTTCCTTGCTCGTTTACTTCCCAGAGTTGAAAAATTATTATTATTACGTGTATCTGCCTAAACCAGAAGACTATGTCTAACTATTTATTTATATTGTATTGAATCCCATTTTTTAATTTTAACATTTTAATCTTTATATTAAAAGAAAAAATATATATAAAACAAAACTATTTTCTATTGATTCCTTAAACTTAGTTATCGTCAACATGATCCATAATTATCAACTTTATATCTGCACCTGGCATTGGTTTAGTATATGAAAAATGTTGAAGGAAAAATATAGATAAGTTGAAAATCTGTAAAAATACTGTCAGTAATAAAATCAATTAGATACATAGAGATGTAAGTGAACTTACTCGTTAAAAAAAAAAAAAAAATCATAATAAATAATAATAACATTTTCCAAAGACAAATATATTACTCCAACACGTTCACGCCAGGTCTGTTTAATGCTTTTCGCTCCATCGGGCGGGAGCTATTCCATAGCATTATTGCAAATCCAGTATTGGAAATCCAATAATAATAGAATAAAAGATAAAAAATACTATCCTACTAGTTATGTTATGTATTAATTATAATTGTCACTAAAAAATAAATGTTTATACGTTTATAAGTATATGAATATAAATATAAATAAATACAAACAAATATAAAAAAATAAATGAATTTACGTTAAATTTTCAATATTTTATTTTTCTGCTATGTAGAAATTATTTCTACTTTTTCAACACTTAGGCTGCTATGTCACCTGAAATCGAGTAACTGTTCTCTTGTCAGAGAATTAAATATTAAAATTGTGTCGAAACGAGAGTGTGACTCTCAGGTATTCTTTTTCGGCAGCCAAAGTGTTAAAGATCTAATTATTTGGCCGAGGAGGCAATCTTGTGTGAGCCACCGGTGGTACACGCCGGCGTGAACGTGTTAAAGTGCTTTTATGCAAAATGTTGAAATTAGAATTAGTCATTCTACTTCCTAGCTACTTACTATATTACCTTGTAGGGGTGAGGTGCTCATTATGGGGAAGTGCCTGGGGTCATTGTTACCTAACAGCCTCAATAAATGTACTCCATATAACATGTACTCCTTAGTGCCCTAGCAGTTATGGGAGATTTAAGCTCAGGGTAATCTGCGATGATGTCAGGATACCATTACAAGCAGAGTTTGTGTATTAGAATAACGTCACAATAACTGCTACTAAGGCTTATCGGACGATGCTACAGTAGGGGCCATAAATTTTGCCTTTCCATGTATACTTAGTATAGGAATCTTCAACGACTACATCGTACCTGACATTGTACAGTCTCGGGACCTCCATTAACTTCCTATCCGAGGGATGGCATAGCCGAGGATTTTTTACTCCCTTTAAAAAATCCTAGGGCCACCTATGCGCGTCCCACAGGCGAACCTGCAACCTTAAGTATTGTAGCTTGCTATGCTAACCACTTCATCACAGGTGATCTCTTCTTCTTGGTTCTTTGAAAAAACGAATAACCAATTAAGGATTACTCTTCATTTATTTTTTATTACATTATCATAGGTAAATACGTTGTTTGGATTTACCAATAGAAATTTAAGTAATTATGAAAACGAATGCACCTACTCTTATTTTGAAACATATGAATATCATTCAAGTCAACTCAAATTTTTTGATATAAAAAAACATTTTCACCATACTACGATGTAATCACCTGTTTTACACACCTAATTTGCGGTCCGAAAGCTACACTTCGCCGCCCTAGGGCCGAAAATGAATATTTCAAAATCAGCTGTTTATTATTTTAATTCATTCATTTCATTATATACATTACATAAGTTTGTTTTGCTCGTATTATTGTTTAGTTATTTAGTAATTATGGCTAATAATATATCAGAATCTATAAATAGAAAAGAAATCATAGCAGATTTGTTACCAGCAAAATCAAAAATAAACGAACTAACTTTTTTTAGCATTTTGAAATATATCAGTTGTATTAAATGAAACACACATATGTTCATCTCTCTTTATTAACTTACATAATAACATAACGTAAAACAATCCATACATTAAACATTCATCATGTCCCCATAACCACAAGATAACCTTCTAACAAAGAGGTACACTTAACCAAAAGAAAATCTTGTTTTTGATTAATGTTATATCGTATTAATATTTATTGTAGTATGGTGAAAAATAGCGTTCGTGCCTCGGGCCAAAGTGCTTTTGCAGGCCCTCGAACTTTTCATGACCTCGACTGCGGTCTCGGTCAAAAAATTTCTCGGGCCGGCAACGCCCACTTTCGGCCCTTGGTACGAAATATACTATTTCCGTAGTAAAATTGACCATAATAATGTATGTGTATGAAATATATATACGTATATTTGTTATTGTTCTATATAATATATGTAATATCATTTATTTACTGAACTTCGTACCGCCTCAAATACATAATTAAAAATATATGGATGGTTTTTGATTGAAGTGCGAAAAACGGTCCAGTGCTGAAATTCTGGGACGTAATATATTCCATACCAGTTTAACCCAACTTATCTAATGTTTCTGTATGAACCTAATTCGGACTCGTAGCGAACCATTTTAAACAAAAAGTAGCCAAATCTGTCCGGCCGTTCTAACGTGGTCCGATTAACTTCAAACATATTATTTTAACAAAAAAAGTGAAACGTTTTTGATGATTTTATTCCTATTCCGCTATTCGGCGCAGAGGCGAAGTCAACAGATCTAAGATCATAAAAATCGGTCCAGCTGTTCTATGGTTATAAGCGCTGTATTTGCACGATTTTGTTTTATAAGTGGATATAAATATAATAGCATTATTGAAGTTTACGACTGTATTAAAAAGAAAAATAATTTCATTTAACGTGAACCGAATAAAAAATTATTGACATTCTGTGTTTTTGTCTGTTCGAATAAAATTTAGTGAATTTTAGAAAGCAAATACAAATAAATTCAAATATATCATTCATTAATCATAAAAATATATCATTCGTGTTTGGGCAAAAGGGTTTAAGTCATAAAAAAAAATGTTTTTTCTCGCCTTTTTAAAATTCATAATTGAATTTTATTCGTTATTCATAATTTGTTACAGTCTCTGTTGAATGAATATAGTTTCATTTATTATTCTGGAATAAAGAAATACAATGTCAAAGAATTAATTATGATTTTCAATAGCTTGGTATATCGTTGTTTAAACTTCACATTCGATGACTTAACCCCTTTTGACCAAACACCAGTGATATGTAAATGAATGATATGTAAATGATATGAAACATGTCTGAATTTGAGGAATGGCGTTTACATATTTATCAAAACACGTCAATTTCTAATCCAAGTAAGTTGGTAAGTGGAATTTGTGTGTTGTGCGCATCGCACCAGATTTTTACTTTCACTTACCTATATATGACATATATAGTATTGCGATCGTGAAAAATTTCGACTTCCGGTTTTCAACAGAAATACACATTTAGGGTCCCCTGAGCCCAATTGACCAAGTCCCGCGAAATGGTCTGTGCGTGTGTGTGAACAAACTAGCTCAAAAACTATAAACCGTGCGAATCTAAAATTGGGTATTTAGTATATGTGAATGTCCGCGAAGTGACAGCGAAAATTTCTTTAAAATTTGTCAAACGGAGGTGTACTTTTATTTAATGACATTTTACGTTTTTTCAATTTTCTCAAAAGCGGCTCTAACGATTTTAATTAAACTGAGTATTTGGCGTATTAATGTGCCCGAGATAAGACTGCAAAAATTTCATCAAAATTGATCAACTGGAGGGAGCACTTTACTTAATAAATTTTGTCTCATTTTCACTTGTTTTTTTCATTTACTCAAAAACGGCTTTAACGATTTTGATCAAACTGGGTATTTGATGTATGTATATGCCAAAGATGTGACAGCCAATATTAAATCAAACTTGGTAAAACGAAGGGGGCACTTTATTTCATAACTTTTTTTCTTTTTTTTCGATGATCTCAGAAAGGGCTTTAACGATTTTTATCAAATTCGTCATGTTTAATGAAAATTAGGTGTTAATTAATATCAGGTAAGCTTTATCATTACTAAAATGTTCTGAGGGGGCTTAAATGGGGAAGGGTCCTTTTTTGTTTACCTACAAAGTCCCTTTGTTTTTGTTTACAAGGCGAAATTAACTGTCTCTTGTTATGCCTAAAAATAAGAAATGGCTAAATATGAGATATGATAAAAATAAAGTAAACATATAGAAGAGAAAAAAAAATATATTCAGTCAACTCATAAAACTCGTTGAGCCCACGCATGCGGAGTACGCCTTTAATGACAGACTATTGATCATAATTAAAGCCGTTCTGTTCATTTGAGAAGTGGCAATTAACAAAACGCATTAATTTCTAATCTAAGTGAGTTGGTAAGTGAAAGTCGTGTGTTGCGCGCATCACACCAGATTTTTGACAATGTGGAGGAAACTGAATGCATCGCAAGCCGGAATTGAGGGCGGCTTTTATATTCATCCCATTCATTTTATTTATATCCCCTCCATCTTGTTTACCTCGGCTATAAATAGATGTATTTATTCTTGTTTATCTCCCTTGATGGTATTTACAATGCGCGGGGTCCGAGAGTTGCGGGAAAAACAAATGCATTCTCTAGCCCTTCATCTCCTATCTCGGCCGTGGCAGCCAAGAGGAAATTATAATTATAGTTCATATCATCTATTCTATTTTTGATGTTCTAACCAGGATCATTAAAAAAAAAAATCTGGTGCGATGCGGGCAACACATAAATTCCACTTACCAACTTACTTAGATTATAATTGAAGAGTTTTGATAAATATGTAAACGCCATTCCTCAAATAAACACATTTTCCCATATTCATTTACTTTTTTTATTTTTTATTTACTCCCTAAAGTAGGGGAGAGCGGGGTTGGTTGGCAACAGTTTTCTCTTTTTTGATTGTTGAGTCCTTCCTGTTAATATAATTCCAATAGGGATTATACCACTAACTCCAAGTATTAGAGTACTTCAAGTATTTTTTTTCACAACATAATATTTAATACTAAGATTATAGAAAATTAAAGAATTCGTCAATCCAGATTATGCCAATTAACCCCCTATGTGGGGCAGGTTGGCCTAGGAGATGGGGTTGTTTAGCCATATCATTCAAATACTGCCTGACACATATTATTGTTATTAAAAGCTGCACTATAATGGTATAATAATTTTGAATCGGTTTTAACCAGCTTTTAAGGGAAAATAGAATGACAATAGAAGAACATAGACGTTTAGACTGTGGTCACTTTCTGCATAAGAAAAATTGCTCTCATCCTCCTCGCTGGAACTAAAGACAAGTGGTTGTTTCACCTTTGTTTATGTTTACCTTGCTTTTGTGAATTGCTACTGCGCCAACAAACCCCAGTTAAAGAAATCCAACTAACCCCAAAGGACAGATCATATGAAAGATGGCTGCCAGGACAGGGGAGAACAATCAAACAAGAAATTGGTTAATCGAAAGGTTAGGTTTTTCAAAGGAGTTTGGGGCTATGTGAACAGAATCGGAGGCAAATGTCTTACCATGCCTTTAAACCAAATTTACTGAAAATATAAAAATTTACATACATGTTGTAAAATCAATCAATGAAGTGTTGTCACCTTGACAACAGGTGTGACGGAAACTATAAGCCAATGACCAACCTACCCCCTATGCCAACCAACCCCGCTCTCCCCTACACTATTTTTTTTTTATTGTTAAATAAAAGTTTTTACTTGTGATGATTCGACAATGCAAGCATAATACTCCATTGCGCCTGATTTTATAATTCCCGATTTAGTTGTTGAAAACTTCATTTAGTTACCGTGGAAACAAACTAAAGCAATTTTTTTCTCCTGTATATTCATATTTTGTCATTTCTTATTTTTGGCATAACGAGGGGCACTTAATTTCTCCGTACAAAAAAAAAAAAAAAAAACCAAGAAAGTCTCCTTTACAGGAAAACAACAAAGTCCCCTTTCCCATTCTTGCCCCCTCGGAACATTTTGAATGAACATGATGAAAAAAATTACCTGTTATCAAAGAATACTTGATACTTATTAAACATGATGATTTTAAGAACCGCGCATGCGTAGGCTCAACGTGTTTTATGAATTGTTGTATCGGAATGTTATTGTTTAGCAGGAATTACATAACTTTTTTTTTTTTTTTTTTTTTTTTAATCTCGTCATCTTAAAATTCATAAACACCGATCTCTGTTGAAGTAATAATAGTTTTATTTATTTTTCAGGAATAAAGATAAGATATAGTTAATATAGATAAATCCAATCGTTGTTCAAGCTTCACATTCGTGACTTAAGTCCTTTCGATCAAACACCAGTGATATAAGAGCCTCTGATTTTTTTTTTTTTTTTTTTTTTTTTTGCTCTGAGTAATTGAGAACAAACAAGATTGATGAGAACAAACAGGTAGGTATATACCAGTAAAATAATTTCAAACTACTGATATAACAATGCAATTTATTTTCTACAAAATAAGTTAAGATTATTTTAAAATTTCTGAAAATGAAGATAGCCAACATTTACTAACCGTTTTTTCTCCTCGATCATCGTGGATCACCAAACTAAGAAAGTATCACATAGTATTAGTGAAAAAGTATTGATACTATCGGATAAAAAGTATACACACTGATATCAGTATCATCGGAAGCAATAGAAGTACTGAGCAACTTCCCAAAGTTTTGTAGCGATCAGATGAATGGTGTAGTGATGTGTAAAGGGCAGACACATTCATTTAAAGGCGTAGTAACGCATTAAGAACAAGCAGACTTGCATTCTTATAATAGATTGTAGTTATAAAAACATTTCTTAAGAAAAGCTAATAATTTTATATCTTCTCAAATATTAACTATAATTGGAGGTAATTTTCAAGACCAAAAAAATTAGTTTTTCTTTTCGCTTTTTTTTTTTTTTTTTTTTCATTTTGTTTAGTTGCAGTTATTATTTATCGATGACGTCTACCATAATGATTTTGTTTTTTGTTCTAGGTGAGTATCGATTGTGTTGCTACTTCCTGCCTCTATTGTAAGTACTTGTTTGTTTTGCTCGAGTAGTTTCCTCATGAGTCATTTACTGTCAGAAAGGATACGTCATAATGGGATATTGCAGTTATGAATCACATTCGCATTCTTTTCCTTATTGATACTTTATACATTAGTATATCATCAATATTTCTGTGAATTTCTATTGTTATCCTGGATTGAATATAATTTATATTACTAGAAAAGTATGAAATATTTTAGTTCATGAAACTCCGGTTAATAGCTTAGTGGTAAGAATTATAGATTTTAGTGTAAGCAGGCCAAGTGGCACATCGTTTTGGTAGCTTGTACGTTTCTGGATCAGACGAGACCATTCCCCTGAAGGAATTCTTGAGGAAGATATATTTTTCAACTTATCATAGATTATAGATTTTAAATAATATTTTTCTGCCGGTTACCTGAGTATTATATTTACTTAATAAGATTATGCTCAAGTAATAGTTTACTTAATATTATTGCTTTCTTGTCAAAACTGTTCCTGTATTAGCAGCATTTAGTACTATTGAAATTGTCTTTTAGTTGCATCGCAAAGTACCATAAATGAAATGTACAATAAATTACTGATCGACCTTATTAAGACCAAATCAAGGCGTTTTTGAGCACTCTGAAGTGAAATATTAGTATGTAATATAATTGAATCTACATTTTTTACATTCAGTTTTCTGTATATGAAGTACCTATATACTAAGGGAAAGTATTGCGATCGTGAAAAATTTCGACTTCCTATTTTCAACGGAAATACACCTCTTGGGGTCCCTTAATAACCAAGTCCCGCGAAATGGTCTGTGTGTGTGAACAGACTAGCTCAAAAACTAAATATCGTGCGAACCTGAAATTAGGTATTTGGTGTATGTATATGCCCGCGATGTGACAACAAAAAATTCATCGATTGGTCAAACGAAAGGGGCACTTTATTTAATAAATTTTGTCTCATTTTTAGGGTTTTTCTATGTTCCCAAAAGCGGCACTAACGATTCTGATCAAACTCGTCATGTTTAATAAGAATCAAGTATTCTTTGATAACAGGTAATTTTTTTGATCTGTAAAATGTTCTGAGTGGGGCTTGACTGGGGTAGGGGACTTCGTTGTTTTCCGATTAAGTACCCGGTTTTTTTATATGGAGAAATTGACTGTCTCTCGGTATGCCCAAAAAATAAAGTATGGCTAAATACGAAATATGGAAAATAAATCGAGAAAACGAAAAATATTCCTACTCATAGGAATATTCATGCGCGGTACGCCTTGAATAACAGACTACTGTTTATAATTAAAGACGTTCTGTCGAGGGGAAAGAGTTGTCAACGTGTTTTGAAACATAGATATTTAATTGAAAGTATTTGTTTCCATGGTAACTAAATGAAGTTTTCAACAACTAAATAGGAAATTATAAAATCAGACGACTTGGAGTATTAAGCTTGCCTTGCCGAATTATAACAAGTAAAAACTTTTATTTGACTATAAAAAAATTTAGTGTACGTAAGAGGACAAATACCAATTTGAGTGAATGGCATTCACATATTTGAAGACCCCACGCTAAGAACGTGTTCAGTCCATTTTTTGTGATTATTGTTTTATAGCGCATTATAGTAAGCCATTTCGAATTCTACAAATCTGTGCAGTTTATAGGAAAACAGCGGGTTCAGTCCTTGAGATATTTACAATTCTTTTTTGGGGGCACACGCAATTACTATTATTTTTTGGTCATCGATTATTTTTGGACTAACTAATAATGTACCTATTGTATTTTTATTAACATTAACGTTAATTGAAAATATATTGGGCATACACTATTTTTTTCCCCATTGACTTAGAGTTACTAGGTTGTGTTCTATAAAAGATTTAAACATTCTTTTTCTCTCCTGTAAAATTTGTAAAATGCCACTGAACACATTCTCAGCGTGAGGTCTTCATTTATCAAAACACTTAAATATCTAATCTAAGATCTCACCGCACCAGATTTTCTTTCTGACTGAAATTCTAATAAGTAAGTAATCAAATGGCAAGCAAGAGAATTTTTTTTTCGTATCTATCATTACCTTCAACAAAACAAAGAGGATCAAAGATTATATCATTTAATGTTTGATTTATACTTGCATTGACTTTAATATCATGGACATCTATTTGTCATCATTGATAACGGAACCTGACATATTTTGAATTTAGCGCCACAGATGTAGGCTCCGCCCTTGGGCACATTAGTTACCTTGTAGTGCTGCTAAACAGTTAATACGGAGAACTATATCAAATCTTCATAAAATATATAAACCAAAGAATTTACCTTTCCGATCTTTCGAATTTTTCGTAAAGCTATCACTATGCTCCATCTAGGCATAGTCTATTTCTTGAGGTTATGTGGCAGTAACCTAAGCGTACTCCCATCGCTTCATTTTCCCTGAAAAAGTTACTTGATCAGTTTTATTAGATTCCTGCTATCTAGTAGTCTTTCTCTTCAGAGATTAAATAAAACGCCCAAAAGGGTCCTTTTCAGGTAAGATCTGGGGGACCTTACTAAATGGGGCCATACTGACCATACCTAGAAGTCGCATGCCGATATTTTTGCATAATTTACTATCATCGGATACGCTTACGATGTTTTTCAATTTTTTTTCAGTAATTTATTTTAAGCCTTCATAACCCAAATTACGATTCATCAAGTCTCCTGGTCTGTGGAATTCGTCTGATTTTCTTCTATCTTGTTCTTCCGAAAGAAACATTGCTCCAGAGAGTCGAAAAAAGATGTAACGATTTTTTATAGACCCCATTACGGTTCAATATAGTTTTCAAAATGAATCATCAGATACACTCGCCTCACAGGTAGCCAATTTTTTTCCTTTGCCTTGGAATTGTGAAAGCGGAAACTCGGCTCCTCATGGAATATTTGCTAATTGATCATTATTTACTCTCTCTATAGCTGAGATCCGGTGTTCATAAGCTATTAATTAATAATCCTTTTCGTTAATTGGGATCCGTTTTCTCATCCGGAACTACTAACAATAACCGTGTAAAAGGAAAAGTTTCGGGTTGTGTAATGTAATGAGGAGAATGTTGTTCTCTCACACATCTTTCATAGGCTTAATTTTTCTTTTTAATTACATACCCTACATTTCTTAGATCGGCGGCAAAGTAATCGGCAGTGGTAAAAAGCCTCGTAAGTAAAAATACTGTTTGCTACTGTATTTAAAAAAATCTGGTGCGTGCGCGCAACACACAACTTTCACTTACCCACTTACTTACATTAGATTAGAAATGATTGCGTTGTGTTAATGCCACTTCTCAAAGTTACACATTTTTCCACATTCATTTCTTACCTGATATTAAAGAACACCTAATTTTCATTAAACATGGCGAATTTGATGAAAATCGTTAAAACCGTTTTTGAGATAATCGAAAAAAAGGTAAAAATCGGAAAAAAAGTTATGAAATAAAGTGCCCCCTCCCTTTGACCAATTTTGATGAAATCTGTGCTGTCACATCGCGGGCATATACCAACACCAAATACTGAGTTTTGTCAAAATCGTTAAAGCCGTTTCTGAGTAAATAAAAAAAACACGTGATAATGAGACAACATTTATTAAGTAAAGTCCCCCCTCCGGTTAATCAATTTTGATGAAATTTTTACAGTCATATCTCGGGCATATTATTACATCAAATACTCAGTTTAATCAAAATCGTTAAAGCCGTTTTTGAGTAAATAAAAAAAACACGTGAAAATGATACAAAATTTATTAAGTAAAGTCCCTCCTCCGGTTAATCAATTTTGATGAAATTTTTACAGTCATATCTCGGGCATATAAATAGATCAAATACTGAGTTTAATCAAAATCGTTAGAGCCGTTTATGAGAAAATCGAAAAAAACATAAAAAGTTATTAAATAAAGTACCCCCTCCCTTTGAGTAATTTTGATGAAATTTATGCTGTCACATCGCGGACATATACTTACACTAAATACCCAATTTCAGGATCGCACGGTTTATAGTTTTTGAGCTAGTCTGTTCACACACACACACACACACACAGACACACACACACACACAGACCATTTCGCGGGACTTGGTCATTTCGACTCAGGGGACCCCAAAACGTGTATTTCCGTTGAAAACCGGAAGTCGAAATTTTTCACGATCGCAATACTTCCACTTACTATATATTTCATATATAGGTAAGTGAAAGTAAAAAATCAAGTAAAAGTTAAACAAGAACGATTATATTCGCTATGTAACTCAGACTTCATCTCATTTTATCGTGGGGGACTGATATTCCATTATGCTGAAAAATAAAATAAAATATAAGAATTATTACTTTCACTTACCTATATATGAAATATATAGTAAGTGGAAGTATTGCGATCGTGAAAAATTTCGACTTCCGGTTTTCAACGGAAATACACGTTTTGGGGTCCCCTGAGTCGAAATGACCAAGTCCCGCGAAATGGTCTGTGTGTGTGTGTGTGTGTGTGTGTGTGTGTGTGTGTGTGTGTGTGTGTGTGTGTGTGTGTGTGTGTGTGTGTGTGTGTGTGTGTGTGTGTGTGTGTGTGTGTGTGTGTGTGTGTGTGTGTGTGTGTGTGTGTGTGTGTGTGTGTGTGTGTGTGTGTGTGTGTGTGTGAACAGACTAGCTCAAAAACTATAAACCGTGGGAACCTGAAATTGGGTATTTAAAGTAGGTATATGCCCGCGATGTGACAGCAAAAATTTCATTAAAATTGCTCAAAGGGAGGGGGTACTTTATTTAATAACTTTTTACGTTTTTTTCGATTTTCTCAAAAACGGCTCTAACGATTTTGATTAAAATGAGTATTTGATGTTTTGATGTGCCCGAGATATGACTGTAAAAATTTCATCAAAATTGATTTACCGGAGGGGGGACTTTACTTAATAAATTTTGTATCATTTTCACGCGTTTTTTTTTATTTACTCAAAAACGGCTTTAAACATTTTGATCAAACTGGGTATTTGACATATGTATGGTATATGCCCGCGATGTGACAGCAAACATTTCATCAAAATTGGTCAAACGGAGGGGGCACTTTATTTCATAACTTTTTTTCCAATTTTTACCTTTTTTCCGATTATCTCAGAAACGGCTTTAATGATTTTGATCAAATTTGTCATGTTTAATGAAAATTAGGTTTTCAATAATATCAGGTAAGTTTTATCAGTATTCAAATTTTCGGAGGGGGCTTAAATGGGGAAGGCGCCTTTTTTGTTTTCCTATAAAGTACCTTTGTTTTAGTTTATATTGAGAAATTAACTGTCTCTCATCACGCCTAAAAATAGGAAATGGCTAAATATGATATATGAAAAAAATTAAGTAAACAAATACAGGAAAATAAAAGAAAAATATTCCGTCAACTCATATCGTAAAACACCTTGAGCTCACGCATGCACCGTACGCCTTTAATGACAAACCAATGCGTTATAATAAAAGATGTTCTGTTTATTTAATGAGAATTATTTGTTTCATGGGAACTAAATGAAATATTTAACAAGTACATAGAGAATTATAAAATCAGACGACTTGGAGTATTATGCTTGCATTGCCGAATTATCACAAGTAAAGACTTTTATTTAATAATAAAAGAAATCAGTGTTTTTTTTTTGTTTTTTTTTGAGCAAATGAAAACAAAAATAAGAAACGAATGTGGATAAATGTATAACTTTGAGAAGTGACAATTAACAAAACACATTAATTTCTAATCTAAGTTGGTAAGTGAAAGTTGTGTGTTGCGCGCACGCACCAGATTTTTTACTTTCACTTACCTATATATGAAATATATAGTAAGTGGAAGTATTGCGATCGTGAAAATTTTCGACTTCCGGTTTTCAACGGAAATACACGTTTTGGGACCCCCTGAGTCGAAATAACCAAGTCCCGCGAAATGGTCTGTGTGTGTGTGTGTATGTGAACAGACTAGCTCAAAAACTATAAACCGTGGGAACCTGAAATTGGGTATTTAGTGTAGGTATATGCCCGCGATGTGACAGCAAAAATTTCATCAAAATTGCTCAAAGGGAGGGCGTACTTTATTTAATAACTTTTTACGTTTTTTTCGATTTTCTCAAAAACGGCTCTAACGATTTTGATTAAACTGAGTATTTGATCGATTTATATGCCCGAAATATGACTGTAAAAATTTCATCAAAATTGATTAACCGGAGGGGGGACTTTACTTAATAAATTTTGTATCATTTTCACGTGTTTTTTTTATTTACTCAAAACGGTTTTAACGATTTTGATCAAACTTGATATTTGATGTATTTATATGCCCAAGATGTGACTGTAAAAATTTCATCAAAATTGATCTACGGGAGGGGGGACTTTACTTAATAAATTTTGTATCATTTTCATGGGTTTTTTTATTTACTCAAAAACGGTTTTTTAACGATTTTGATCAAACTTGGTATTTGATGTATTTATATGCCCGAGATATGACTGTAAAAATTTCATCAAAATTGATCTACGGGAGGGGGGACTTTACTTAATAAATTTTGTATCATTTTCACGGGTTTTTTTATTTACTCAAAAACGGCTTTAACGATTAACAAAAATAAGATATGAATGTAGAAAAATGTGTGACTTTGGGAAATGATAATTAGCAAAACACGTCAATTTCTAATCTAAGTAAGTTGGTAAGTGAAAGTTGTGTGTTGCGCGAACGCACCAGATTTTTTTATATTATATTTTAGTAACATTTAATAAAACGTGTAAGGTTAACAAAAAATGAATGAAAATCATATGGTAGGAGGTATTGATGAATCGTAAAAAATCTACATATTTATATTAAATGTACGATTAGTAATATTGAATCCTTCAAATGGTAATTGAATGTCACATTTGGAGTTAGTATACTTTCATATTACATAATGGATCGTCTCTAGTTAGATCATCAACTTTTCTTTATTCCTGTAGTTTATTATATTCAAACTCGTATCTGTGTCGTGATTTTGAAGGAAGTTCTTTGGTACCTTCACTTCATTGATCAAATGTAGTTTTGGGAATATCCACAGCACTCACTTCAGGTATATTTGAATTAAAGTGATAAAAAGGTTAGTAAGATTTTTAAGAGTTTTATTAACATGTGGGTGATTCTAAAATTATGGTGGTATTTGGCTCTTAATTTTTTAGCAATGATGTTAAGTGTGCACACACTAATATTCATAGTTTTCGAGATAATGATTTTCAAAGAAATTAATGTTCTTGGGAGTCTCAAAATGTAACATATGACATCATTATATTAATTTAAATATTTTTAAAAAATAATCCTCTAAATTTTACAGTCTTATTTCGTCTGAAGTAAGTCTCGTTCTTATATAGGTATAATGAATAACTTCAAAATAGTTAAAGAACTAACAGTTAACTATTTGACACTTAAAAACAGGTTCCAAAATAGGAAGCATAAAAATAACTCATTTAGTTTTTTAGATGAAGCGATTCTCTAGTTCTTTAGCTTTAATGTCTTCTTCAGTCATTCTTTTTTTCGATGCCATTTTTCTGAAATGAGCACCTGTGTTATTTACAGATTTATTCGGCAGTTTAAGAGGGTAAGGGGGATAGTTAAGATATGGATACGTAACAGGGGCGGATCCAGCACGAAATTTTTTGGGTGGGTCGTAGCCCCACTGCACTGCACCCTGACTGCACCGTTTTTTAATGAGATTATTACCTTGGATCATGTATGCAAGGAGGACTGCATTTTAAACAAATGCAGGTTTACGGCATATTAACCAGCTAATTGCATTATTGCCTAAAAATAGAAAAAAAATTTAAAAACCAAAATATTTGGGGGGGGAGGTCATGACCCCTGTCACCATAGTAACCAGCTAATTGCATTATTTGCTTAAAAATAAAAATAAAAACCAAAATATTGGGGGGAGTCACCCATGTCACCCCCCCCCCCCCCCTGGATCCGCCCTTGATACTTAATCGAAACCTAACTTTCTGTACTGACACTGATTAGTGATGATTGTCACCCCCTAGCTAAAAACGAAATCAGTATCAGGCTAGGGAGGGACAGGCTAGGGAGGGACAAATCGCCTATTTATCATTAATTTTGGCAAAACTAGGACCAATATTACTTAAAGGAGGTTATGGCTGGGTAGAGATTCGAAGGCTCTATAAAACTATGATAAAAAATATACATATATTGTTAACTATAATCATATTGATAACGTATAGGGAGGGACTCACCATAAAAATATTTTTCAGTTTTACACCTTCCTCCACGTCCTGAAACCAACTGAAGGAACTTAAGGAAAAATTATATGAATCGACGTATAGTCAGGTTTATAAGAAGGGTACCCCATATGCTCTCAACTGCAAATTTCCTTTTCTGAGGGGATTGGTGGGTGTATGAAAAACTAGCTGGGGAGTGACCTCACAACTGTGTGACAAAGGGAAAAACTATTGTGGTACTTAGCCTGTACACTTTGGAATCCTGGCTCAATTTTATTTTGCATCCTGAAAGTATGCTGAAAAGATTAGTGCCTGATGTTTTAGAATTATTGTGATGGAAAAGTGTTAAATCATTTTTCAAAGTACATGACCTAAACTTTGTGACAGGCTAGGGAGATACAAAAAGAGCATTGTAGTTGATTTTATGGAATGTTATGCTGTATTTAGGCACTTGAAAATGAGATAGCTGTATTCATAACCAATGAGGTAATAATTAGAAAAAAAAATTTGAAAAATCCTTCAGGCGGCTCTCAATATATCACGTTGTGACACAAATACCACCATAATTTTAGAATCACCCATGTATTTCTTAATATTTTGTGTATTGAAACAGATGTTTCCTTTACACTACTAGTAGTGTAATGGATCACTTTCTAGGCTTGCTAACAGTCTAGAAAGAAATACTTTCATAAGCAGTATAATGTAAAAATTGTAGCACTTGCTTACCATAATCGTCGGTGGGAATGTTTTTTTTTTTTTTTTTTTTTTTTAACACGAAACGGCCAGCAAGGACCACGCGAATTTCATTCCAGTTTGCTCCTCACACCCTCTGCCTTCCTCTTACTCCTGGACTGTTCTCTTCGCTCTTCCTCGTCTCCCCTTTTTACCCACAAGAATCCCTTTCAGTTTATCACTAAAAAGCTCTTTATCCAAGCAATCTTTATCCTCCTTTATTTGTTTAACATTCCCCCCCCCCATACTTTTATAGGTGCAGACTTTTTCAATAATTGTTTTGCTATGCCTCTCTCTATTCATCCTGACGTTAGGGTTGTGTTTATTTTATCTGAAAAAAAAAAAAAAAATGATTAGTAAAATGAAATCCCAGACGTTACTAACGATCTGTTACAAATGTTTTTTTTTTTTTTTTTTTTTTTTTACCAGACCCAAGCTCTCCTTAATAGTACAGATGCAAACATTACGTGCAAGGGTAGATCCACCGGGGGGGGGGGGGGGGTCACATGGTCATGACACCGCCCAAATATTTTGGCTTTAAAATTTTTTGTATTTTTTAGTCAATAATGCAATTGGGTCATTATCTGAAGATGCGTACATTTCACTTGCTAAAATTTCATTATTGAAAAGTTATAATTTCGGGCCGACAAAATTCATACGTACTCAGTGGTATATTACCTTCACTTTTTAAATATTAGCCAAACAGGAGAACCTTTAATGGTTCTTTTAAAAAATTATGAAACAAATTTCAAAGTGAGGGAGTGAAGGGTGAGTGAGGTAGTGAAAAATGTGTTGAGGTAGTAGTAAACTTTTAAAAGTGAAAGCAAAAACGCGTATATTTTAAAGAAATACAATCTTAAAAAACAATAGAAATACAATAAAAACAATTTCAAATTCAAAAATATGAAATTCCAAACGCGTATAGCCAAAAGTAAGCTTGATTTTAGAGTTAGGTTAGGTTACAGTTACATACTTTAGGTCATAGTTTAGGAATCGTCACCTTTACATTCAAAAGCATCCTCAAAATCTTTTGAGAATTCTATGCGAATGATGGTATTCGCTCCCTCATTTAAGAAATTTTTGGAAAAAGTGAGGGAGTGAAGTATGAGTGAGTGAAGTTTTCAAAGTTTTTATTATTTTTTAATCACTGTATGTAGGTTAAAGTTGAAAAAGACTGCAGAATAGAAAACTATGACTATTTTCCATCGAAAAACAATAGTTGAGTGAAAAAATTGCTTGGAAAATCACAAGGTTTTTTGAAGTGAGGGAGTGAAGTAGCTATTGACCACAGCGTATATTTCCCTTAATAACCCAAATCTCACAGCGGAGGCAAGCGATCGCAGCCCCTGGGCGGCATTCAAAACGATCCTAGGGTCTTCCCTGAACCGATTCTTTCCACCCCGGGCTTTGAGCCATGTTCCCCTCGACGCTCAGACCATCCAACACTTGATGTGAGGGAGTGAAGGAAAAAAGTCTGGACATACCTTTTTTATTTTATATATTGTTATTGGTAACAATAAATCTTCAAAATGATGCCTCTATCCTCGAATTTGATGGAATATAGAGAAAAATATTATTTCCCGAAAAAGAATTACCGTTTTTCCTATTTAGTTTTTTAAATTATTAATGCTGCCATTTCTTTTATTTAAATTAAGGAATATCAGAGGTACCGGAGGAAACCGTATTAACCAATATTTTTCTATTCTAATATAATATTGTTAATAAGGGATACGTTCCGAAGGAAATGAATTATTATTAATATTAAGTATTGTTATTTTATATCCCCTCCGTTATTATATATTTCTGACATAAACTTAATAGAGGATTTTTTTAAGACTCAAATGATTATGATATATATATATGTATATACATACAATTAATAATTATTTTTCAATATTAATAAATAGCTGTGGGGCCCGGCTTCGCTCAGGGACTTGTGGAATAGGTGGAATGAAAGAATAACTTTAAAATATAATAGTACAGACAAATAGACCAAAATTAATCATGATTAAAATAAAATTTTTACCATCCTGAAACTTCAGTTTAGTATTAGTGGTAAGTTTCAAAACCTCAGAGTCCGCCCATATATGGTTCGGGTATAAGAGATCCTATTAATGCGGTTCTCTTAATGCGTTTTCTTCCCTTTTCTAGATTAGAAAAAATTAAAGAAAAATTATTTTGGCAGCAAATATGTCCTGGTATATACCACTTTTTATGGTTTCTATGTTCTGATTCCATTGAGACCATTCTCATGACGATACTGCATCCTTATCAAGTAAGTAACTTCTCCTTTTTCGGATTAGGTTGAAAATTTACGAACAGAACAGAACTATTAAACAGAAATATTATATGAACACTTTATTTTCGATATATATTCCACTAGGTTATATCTTTTATTCATATTATCTATAGGTTATCTATTTTATACAATGTTAGTTTTTATTCGTTCACTACACTAATAAGCATTTTTTCTTTTGTTGTAAATTTACTCTTATATTGTATATTGATTAAAGGCAATGTTTCGACCAATTCTTTCCTCTTCTGTAAAACTTAATTCTCTTAGGAATCCAGTTGGTTTTGTTTATCTTTAATTTCAATTCATTGCAGAGATGTAATGTACCTTATTTAAAAATCAAAAGGAAAAAATAATTATTTATACATAATCTCGTGTAATTTAAAGAAAACAGCTGAAGCTAAAACCATAACAAACTAATGAACGACAACCTTATGAATTGAGCTTAGCTAGCGCTCCTGGCTTCCAAATGTCGAACTAAATTTTTTCATTCATTAACTCGCCTCGGCTTGTTAGAGGGGCTAATTAAATTTAGCGAGAGGCTTAAAATTACAGCCCTTGTCCCTTCAACATTACACAGTTAAAATGAAAACTGAAACCTTCTTTATCGTTAGTGGCAATAGGGCAATACGACGACATAACTTCTTGATAGTACGTATAGACGTTTTTGAGCCTTTTCGGCACGCACAATGTACACTTTGCTTTATAATATATAATGATTACATAACATTCCTTTAATTATTTGGTTTCCCTATGATTTACGCTCTCTCTCTCTCTCTCTCTCTCTCTCTCTCTCTCTCTCTCTATATATATATATATATATATATATATATATATATATATATATATATATAAGATGTCTACAATGTTTATATTTATTCAGAGAGAACTGCTCGCAATGTTGCTGCGTAATGGTGTGCTATTGAGAAGTGTTAGGTCAATGGCACCCAAGGTCGCTCCACTTCTGCGTAGCAAGCTGGGGGGTCTCCTCGCTCGCTATCTCTCTCTCTCTCTCTCTCTCTCTCTATATATATATATATATATATATATATATATATATATATATATATATATATGATTTCCCTTCGGTATGTTTACCTTATTTATAAGGAGGTTGCATAAACTAGGTAAACTTGACGAAGGAAAATTGAAACAATTTCACTTAGTAAGGCATTTTCACTAAGTAAAACAAATTATTTAGCTTTAATTTATTTTCAGTTCTCTTTCTAAATCGTGTTTATTTTTACATTTTCCGAGGCATACCGTATTCTATCCGAAAAAGAATAGTTAGCTCCAAGAAACAATACACTAACAACTTTGGCTGTACTGTAACGTAGAAACACCAAGAACAAAAAAATAAATAAATAATAATAAATGTTTCTCGCTTACTCTCAGTATCTATGTGGGCTCTCTACTGATGTTTCTTTTTTTTTTAATTCATTATTAACAAATTCATGTAGTACTTAATTAAAAAATATTTATAAGAATCTACTAATCTACGAATCTACTACCCCCATATTCTATCGTAGGATTCTTACAGGATTAGAAATAAATTGGTTTTGAGAAAATTTTTAACTTGATCCATTATTCGCTGTTTGTGAGCTATTTAGTTTAAATTTTAATTTTTTTCATTATATTTAAACCAACTCAAAAATGAGTATTGATTTTTAGAATAGCCAATACGTAGTTGCCGCACGAATATCATTTAATTCTTTCAAAATTGTATTGTTTACTTATTTTTCAACAAAAAAAACCAATATTCTATTTTTATTTTTTTTGGTGAATACATCGCAGATAACGAAATGGCCGATAAATGAAAAACGTGACGGAATGTGCGCTAAATATATTTCAATGACAAGCGAAGCGGCACGTAATATTGAGGTCACAAACCTGTTTTCAGATTCCAAGATAATTAAATTAAAAATATTTACGAATTGTAACTAAGCTGGAACTAAGATGTGGAGGGCATTGGCTTCTTCCGGCTGGGGACCGGAACTCAGTCAGCCCTCACCGGATGTCTCCGACAGAAATTAAATCGACTTCTCCTTTGTCTTCTTTCCACGTCCTATTCATATTATCTTTGACAAGTGAATAATGTTTAAAAAAAAACTAAGTTTACTATATTTTGTCTTAATATTAAATATAAACATCTTAACATTTTAAATTTTAAATATAAAAATTATATGTGGATTTATGCTCACCAATTAGTGGATTAAAAGCAGTATACCGTCGTTGGTACTGCAGAAGGTATTATGTCCAAAATTTTCGATTTTATTGGAATTTTAATCAAAACGAGTAGCTCTAGGGTCCTAATAGACGAAGAATATCACCAGTAAATAGAAAACAAGTATCATGCACAGTAACAAAATATTCGAATTTTAGGATTCCCTTGGTCAATAATCCTGAGTGAAACCAGCCTATAAGAAAAATTTCAAATCTAACACATAAAAGTTTTACAAATGAATACAATAACAAATTTAATGTTTATTTTGAAAACTAAAAAAAATGAATTGTAAATAAAATTGTTTCTATTCTCCTGAAAATCAGCTGTTGATTTTCGCAGCTACCTTTTGTAGTATCAACGACAATATACTATAAGTTTCTCTACCTTATTCAAAATTACGTTGATGGCCAATAGGTTTTACACATTCATAAGAAAACAACCAACCACCTCAATCATAATAGAATGGGAAGTTCTAGATTATTTTCAAGTCATTATCTTGTCTAGATTGCTTTAAAGTATGAAATTAATTTTTGGGAGGGGGGTTAGAGAGTCGAAAAAGGGATCATTATAGTTGTTGACTTTCATAAATATTAGTTATGCATAATAAACAGAAAATAAATCATATTTTCATGCTTATAAACTAAAGGTTCCTCGTTTTATTCTGTTTTTGATTCACCGAAAAGATATTGCTGCGAAGCCAAACAACTATTCTGACCAAGGTTGAATAGTTTAAAACTTTTTGTCAAGATTAGAAGAAAACAATAATTATGTAGTTAGTTATAGTTGATGGAATTTTACCAGGGCCGATAGAGCAGGGTTGGGATAACTTGAAATCTGTCTTGCCTTTTAGAGCGTATTCCGAACTTGGAATTGTTTATCACAACATTGCCATTTAAAAGGTTATCGATGTAGCTGTAAAATAGTCCACTGGCCTAAATTAAAACTATATTTGGCCATTATTCGAATAAATGTTGTTTGTTTGTTTAACCTCCTTTTATTCAGCGGGAGTCCTAAATTCTGCCTCCTAGGTATAATTTAGGACTCCCACAAAGGTAGGATTGGGATCTTTAATGAGTACCTGATAACCAAACATATTAGATAGTCAGAACACCTCGATCCCTTCCCCCCTCCCCGGTGTTAAGAACTTAACCGGTCTGCCCCCCTTGACGGAAATTTTATCAATCTGTCCAACTGGGCAAATTAGGAAAAGTATCGAATTTGCAAGACGTATGATATTTAGGTGACAACTAGCGAGTAAATAAATAAAGCCTCCATTACAAGATTCACAGTTTTTACAAGACCATTTTTTTCACAAAATTTTTGGATGTTATTTACAATATTTACACACGTTAAGACATTATTAAGATTTTATTTCTTTTTGTTCTGTTAATATGCAGACCTTCCCCTTAGGGATTAATTGTCTAAGTTCCCTGGAGACCAATTCCTACTGGGAAGCGAGTGGTACTAACATCTTTTTTGGCTGTTTGTTGGCGTCTCTGCTTACAGAATTCTCCAATCTACTGATGATTCCATTACATCGGCAAAGGAATTAACTTCGTTTTGTAATCTTTTTTATTTTATTTCTTGCATTGACAGACTTATCCATTCATATGTTTCTATTTGATGTAAGTATTTATTTATGGCGTTTCATGTTTTATGACATGATACAGAAAGATTTTATAACAATGATATCTCACTGGAAAAAGACAGATATCTAAACGCTATTTAACTGTTTACAGAGTTAAATTTTTGTAAGGCTGTTTGGAACTACACGTTGCTTCACCTTTTCTTTTTTTAATCTCGAGATGATAATGTGGTCAGTTACTGATCGGTTATTAAGAATGCTACATTATTTTGCAACGTTTGATTCTAAACTTTGTTGCATAAAATTAACCTTGTAAACTTCAGGATTATCTTAGGGCCAAATAGTATCGTTATAATTTAAATAATTTATTATTCACTATCAGAATTTCATAATGATATACAATATTGTTGTGCATTGCGGTAATGATTTCCCGTCCATCTATATTGGAACGGACCTATTAAAATAGTCGTTGTAGAGGGGTGCTCTGGTGGGGACAGGGCAGAGAACAGGTAATTAGCTGGGAGACCTTTCTGTTCAGGACAGGTGTGTTTCCTCAGCTCTCTCCTCTATCTTATCTCAAGCTATCTTGTTCATTGTTAACCTTTATTGTAGTTATAGCCTGCAATAATAATAATAATAATAATAGAACTCTTATTATATTTTACTTCTTTCTTACTATTAAAAATCTTGAGATTTTATACTGTAAATTTAAAATAATTTACCAAAATGCAGATTTATGCTCTCTAATTGATAGATAATGGAGGGAGATGCTGCTTGTGCTCTAAGTTACTATCTTATTCAAAAATACTTTGATGTCCAAAAGGCTCCTTCATAATAAAAGAACAAACCACCTTATTCAAGATAGACTGGAATTTTTAAAAAAATCGATTGGAAATTTTGGAAAAAATTATTAATTGGAAACAATTTCTTGTAGTCAAACGTAATAATACTAATACTAATAATAGACCTATTATAACAATAATAAGGATAGAAGTGTATCCACAGTATGAAATAAAATTATTAGGAAAAATTAAATACCTCCCCAGTGACTGCAAATCAATTTAGAAAATCACTTTCCCTTCTGTTTTGAGTTCACTAGGCCACTAGTGTGAGAGAAGTATTATAATATCACAGTTTACTAAAATATAATTACGAGGTCTGAAGGTTTTTCTGGAAAATGTGAAAATTGGAGTGACATTTAAAAAAATTATATCTGCCCGTGCAACAAATATTCTGTAGTTCTCCGTTGTTACTATAGTACCGATCATAGTATCATTGACAGTCTAAAGAAGTTCATTTCGGAAGGGATTTGTCTGTAAAAACAGCACATTTATTTACCTAAAAAAAATATATACTTATTAAATTTATTCCATCGTTTTTTCGAAATTTTCAAATATCCCCCTTCTGGCTAATTAGTAATTGTGAATGTACGATATTCAAGTGGTATTTTACAAAACTTTTCAGAATGTTGACGGCCACCATGAATCGCAAGGTTTCTAATATATTTCGCGAGCGTCATCAAGTGCCATCGGTGACGCACTAAGGTTTACCCTTGTTTACTACCGCGCTGGGGTAAACAGAGCCATCAAACTGCTCCCCCCATTTTCTTTCTTTGACGGCTAAATATACCCTCTAGTGTAAAACGGAATTACACGATGCTATACAGGGTGGTGCTGTTCTAGGGTGGTCATGAAATAGTGTGTGCGTACTCATCATAACACGCGTTTTAGTATAAACAATGATTTAAGAACTAGTTGGATCAGTTTTTGTGTACGATTTATATTAAAATTAAAAAAATATATTTGTTGAAATTCACAACTGTATTAAAATTATTGTACAGTTGCTAAACTATTGGAAATATGAAAAATCTCTGAAGAATAAAAAAAATTAAGAATCACAATTGTTTTATATATTTAAAGATTCCGTATATTTCTGAAGAAACTATACCAATTGAAGCGTGGGAAATGCATAAGGGTATAAGTGCCTTAAGAAATTTTTACAGAAATGGTGTGACTTATACCCTCTAGAGTGAACTACTTTCAGGGCTTACACCATGCCAACCTTAATACGTTCATTACTTATACCCATTTCTGAAAAATGGCTTTGGCACATATAACAATTTGGCAAAAAAGAACTTTGTTTTATTTTTTTGGCAATCAGACCCTTATGCATTTCCACGCTTCAATTATCAATTACTGGCCCCAAAAATCTAGTTTTTCAAACGTTTAAAAACGGCAGCGAAGGGTTTGCTATAGATATTTACCTAAATATCACACGTCTGAAAGAATACGTCCCCAAACAAAACTTTTTTTTTAAATTAAATTTAATATTCAGTAAAGCTCGAGGAGCTTTAGCAGGGCGGCATAAATTTGAGATACGGAATTCAAAATTATAAGAACAAAATGACCAATAGAAGGAAAATTAGTGCGCCCGCAATATAAGTGCGAACCAAAAAAATTCTTCATAATCGATTTCATTAAATTGTATTTTTGCAGATAAACAAGTATTCTTTGAGGTTTTCTGCAAGTGACAAAAGAGAAAGATGATTTTTTTCTTTGTTTATTAATGTATTGCTTGAACAAGTTAATTTTAGTTTAAAGATGCAATATTGATTTGCTATTTGTAAGTTTGATTAGTGATTTCTTGCAGATCGTTATCGTGCGATTTAAATGAACAAGACGTTGAAAGATTCCATTAAAATAAAAAAAATAAAAAATCATGTAGAGTCACCTGCGGTGTAGAGGTTAGCATAGCTTTCAAAGGAAGTGAAAAGTCCTTGGCTATGCCCTCATTCGGATCGGACGTAACATAGAGTTATCAAGCCTGTGCGATGTCTGATACTCGTTAAAGATCCCTATATACCTGGATAGGCAAAATTTAGAAATCCCACGGTTTTTGCTATAGCCGCCAATCCCGATTAACAATAGCAGCAGAAAGTAAACTTAAAGAAATAAACATAAAGATGTTTCCATAATAATTACTTGGGAACGAAAAACAAAACGTACAAAAAGAGAGAGGTGTAGAAGTTTTCTCCACAATTACATTGTGATAACGCTAACTTCATATAGTTAAAATAAACTTTCGAGAAACAGCAATTGTAAACAAATATTTTAAAAAAATACAAAAGTAAACTTGAAACATTAAAACAACCTGACAACTGCTTATTTCCAGCAATGTTCAAGGAACGTTCGTTGGATCCCCTCGCTCTAAAGCATACAACATCTCCTCTGATGAAATTTAGTATTTCAACAAGCTAGGCATTTCCATAGAAACCACAAGGGGTCGTAAATAGAAAATTTCTGGCCTTGTTTGTTTTAACGTCACTTAATGCGACTAAAGCTAATCGGACGATGCTTCAGTGGGAGTCCTAAATTTTGCCTACCCAGGCATGATTAGGGATTGGGAACAAGTACCTGACATCGCGCAGGCTCGGCACCTCCATTTTACGTCCTATCCAAGGGACAGCATAGACAAGGATTTTTTACTCCCATTTAAAAATCCTAGGGCCACCGCGGCACGCGAACCCGCGACCATTAGCATTGTAAGTTTCTATGCTAACCACTACACCACAGGTGACCCCGTAGTGGATTTGTCTTTCGATCTAAACTAAGCTTTTTTGGTGAAAGAGATTAATATTAAAATATTGACAGTTTTTCTATAGAATATGTCTTATGATTCTTATTAAATACAAGTCTTGGTTTACATATAAATGATAATCTTTCAAAGAAGCACCCGGAGTGTTCCGAAAGAGAATTAAAGTTTTAGAGTTATTCCAAAAAGCAAGTTTCAATGTTAACCTATGTAGAGTATTCAGTACTTGGCGAAAGGTGAGTGATTACTGAAAGTAAATTATTCCTTTGATTTGTTAAATTTTTTTTTTTAAAAACCCTCTTAAAGAAAAACGTATAAATTTTACTAACGTATGAAAAAGAAGTGTCTTTAATTTTTAAAAAATATTAAGTATTTATTAAAAAAAACATATTAATGCCTGATGATACCGTACTTGTATCCTTAAGTGTCGGCTATCTAAGATAGCTTTGTCAAGGATGAATTGGAAAATAATTTCAGTTATTAAAATACACTAAAATACAAATGTATCTTTGATCTTGACAATGTTCAAGGTGACATTTTTGAAAAAAAAAAATCGAGTTAATCAAGAAAAATACCAGTCTCTTTAAATTACAGTAACAAAGTTAAATAAATAAGTGAGTTAAAAAATCGTTGAAATCTGATAGGCCTGTAAAAAATATATAATGGTTACTCACTATTTCTCTTAAATATACTATCGCGGAGTGTAGCATTTCATCGGAATTCTTATCCCGGCAAACAGTAAAAAACAAGAATACATATATATTTGACTGAACTCTATGAATTGCAGGTAGTAAAACTCTAGTTGAGGTCAAAGCAGTCCCACAATCAGCAAGTGACTTGTCATGAAAAATGTTTGTCACCGTTCTTTCTTATTACTGTTTCTAATTTTTCCTACAATTAGACAAATTTCACCTCTTCCATCTCTTGCGTTAATCGCTGCGAGAGGCTAAATTACTTAAAACCAAATTTATTTGTTTTTTCTAAGGATCTCAGAAGCTTTTTCGAAAAGTCAGTTCTACATGTAGACAAACTTGAACAGTTTTTACTTATAAAATTGCCTTATTATTTTACTCCCTTTGAATTAGGTAAGCAGCAATGTTAAATCCACAATCCATGGATCCATGACCGTGATATGTTTGAGCTGTGAGAAAACTGAATTTGAATCTCTTTCATTCACTTCAAGGCAGACAGATTTATCGCCAGTTTTTGTGAATGGGAGAAAGGAAATATATCACTTAAGAAATAAGCATTTACCCTTTTTTAAAACATTATCTTATTTTTATTCACCGGATTATACAGTGAAGCTTTCGGTGCTTAGCACTCATCATATTCATCTACAAATATATATTTTTATAAATTTTTAAATATTTTATCTTTTCTCTCAAAAATAAAATATTTAAATGTCACGCTGGAGACCCGGGTTCGACTCCCGGCTGAGCCCAATCTTCAAAAATAAAATATATAAAAATAATATAAAATTAAAAATCTGGTGCGTGCGCGCAACACACAACTTTCACTTACCAACTTACTTAGATTAGAAATTAATGCGTTTTGTTAATTGCCACTTCTCAAATGATCAGAACGGCTTTAATCATGAACAATGGTCTGTCATTAAAGGTGTACTCCGCATGCCTGGGCTCAACGAGTTTTATGAGTTGACTGAATATTTTTATTTTTTTTCTCCTCTTAATGTTTTCTTTATTTTTATCATATCTCATATTTAGCCATTTCTTATTTTTAGGCGTAACGAGAGACAGTTAATTTCTCCATATAATCAAAAACAAAGTTACTTTATAGGAAACAAACGAAACCCCCCCCCCCAAAAAAAAGCCCCCTCAGAACATTTTAATAATGATAAAGCTTTTCTGATATTAAAGAACACCTAATTTTCATTTAATATGCCGAATTTGATAAAAATCGTTAAAGCCGTTTTTGAGATCATCGAAAAAAGGTAAAAAATGGAAAATAAATTATGAAATAAAGTGCCCGCTCCGTTTGACCAATTTTGATGAAATGTTGGCTATCGCATCTTTGGCATATACATACATCAAATACCCAATTTGATCAAAATTGTTAAAACCGTTTTTGAGTAAATAAAAAAAAACACATGAAAATGATACAAAATATATTAAGTAAAGTCCCCCCTCCGGTTAATCGATTTTGATGAAATTTTTACAGTCATATCTCGGGCATATAAATAGATCAACTACTCAGTTTAATCAAAATCGTTAGAGCCGTTTTTGAGAAAATCGAAAAAAAAAAAACTTAAAAAGTTATTAAATAAAGTACTCCCTTTGAGCAATTTTGATGAAATTTTTGCTGTCACATCGCGGGCATGTACATACACTAAATAAACAATTTCAGGTTCCCACGGTTTATAGTTTTTGAGCTAGTCTGTTCACACACACACTTTATTTTTTACTTTCACTTACCTATATATGAAATATATAGTAAGTGGAAGTATTGCGATCGTGAAAATTTTCGACTTCCGGTTTTCAACGGAAATACACGTTTTGGGACCCCCTGAGTCGAAATAACCAAGTCCCGCGAAATGGTCTGTGTGTGTGTCTGTGTGTGTGTGTGTGTGTGTGTATGTGTGTGTATGTGAACAGACTAGCTCAAAAACTATAAACCGTGGGAACCTGAAATTGGGTATTTAGTGTAGGTATATGCCCGCGATGTGACAGCAAAAATTTCATCAAAATTGCTCAAAGGGAGGGGGTACTTTATTTAATAACTTTTTACGTTTTTTTCGATTTTCTCAAAAACGGCTCTAACGATTTTGATTAAACTGAGTATTTGATCGATTTATATGCCCGAAATATAACTGTAAAAATTTCATCAAAATTGATTAACCGGAGGGGGACTTTACTTAATAAATTTTGTATCATTTTCACGTGTTTTTTTTTATTTACTCAAAAACGGTTTTAACGATTTTGATCAAACTTGGTATTTGATGTATTTATATGCCCGAGATGTGACTGTAAAAATTTCATCAAAATTGATCTACGGGAGGGGGGACTTTACTTATAAATTTTGTACCATTTTCACATGTTTTTTTTATTTACTCAAAAACGGTTTTAACGATTTTGATCAAACTTGGTATTTGATGTATTTATATGCCCGAGATATGACTGTAAAAATTTCATCAAAATTGATCTACGGGAGGGGGGACTTTACTTAATAAATTTTGTATCATTTTCACGGGTTTTTTTATTGACTCAAAAACGGCTTTAACGATTAACAAAAATAAGATATGAATGTAGAAAAATGTGTGACTTTGGGAAATGATAATTAGCAAAACACGTCAATTTCTAATCTAAGTAAGTTGGTAAGTGAATGTTGTGTGTTGCGCGCACGCACCAGATTTTTTTCTCCTCTTAATGTTTTCTTTATTTTTTATTAGTCTTCTTTTTAAAAATCGTTAAAGCAGTTTTTGATATAATCGAAAAAAAGGTAAAAATTATGAAATAAAGTGCCCGCTCCGTTTGAACAATTTTGATGAAATGTTGGCTATCACATATTTGGCATATACATACATCAAATACCGAGTTTGATCAAAATCCTTAAAACCGTTTTTGAGTATATAAAAAAAAACACGTGAAAATTATATAAAATTTATTAAGTAACGTCCCCCCTGCGGTTGATCAATTTTGATGAAATTTTTACAGTCGTATCTCGAGCATATTAATACATCAAATACTATGTTTCATCAAAATTGTTAGAGCCGTTTTTGAGAAAATCGAAAAAAACTTAAAACTTATTAAATAAAGTACCCCCTCCCTTTGAGAAAATTTGATGAAATTTTTGCTGTCACATCGCGGGCATATACATACACTAAATATCCAATTTCAGGTTCGCACGGTTTGTAGTTTTTGAGCTAGTCTGTTCACACACACACACACACACACACACACACACGCTCGCACGCACGCACGCACGCACGCACGCACGCACACACACACACACAGACCATTTCGCGGGACTTGGTTATTTGAACTCAGTGGACCCCAAAACGTGTATTTCCGTTGAAAAGCGGATGTCAAAATTTTTCACGATCGCAATACTTCCACTTACTATATATTTCATATATAGGTAAGTGAAAGTAAAAAAGTAGACTTGTTTTAAAGAATAAAATTGATTATGTTGTATTGTCGGGCTGTATCGGGCAAATATTTTTGCATTAATGTAAAGTTGAATCCTCCTACTTGCCATACCGCAAAAAAAACACACCCCCCCTTTTTCTAATAAATGAAAATACCTCTTAAAGTGAACTTTTTTATGTTTTTGATAATTTTGTATTGTCAGGCTTTGTCGGACAGATATTTTTGCATGAATGTAAAGTTGAATCCTTCTACTAACACAAAAAAAAAAAACTCACCCCAACACCCCCCCCCCTTTTTTTAGTAAATGTATGAAAATATCTTTTAAAGTGAATTTTTTTATATTTTTACTTTCACTTACCTATATATGAAATATATAGTAAGTGGAAGTATTGCGATCGTGAAAATTTTCGACTTCCGGTTTTCAACGGAAATACACGTTTTGGGGTCCCCTGAGTCAAAATAACCAAGTCCCGCGAAATGGTCTGTGTGTGTGTGTGTGTGTGTGTGTGTGTGTGTGTGTGTGTGTGTGTGTGAACAGACTAGCTCAAAAACTATAAACCGTGCGAACCTGAAATTGGGTATTTAGAGTATGTATAAGCCCGTGATGTGACAGCAAAAATTTCATCAAATTTGCTCAAAGGGAGGGGGTACTTTATTGAATAACTTTTTACGTTTTTTTCGATTTTCTCAAAAACGGCTCTAACGATTTTGATTAAACTGAGTATTTGATCCATTTATATGCCTGAAATATGACTGTAAAAATTTCATCAAAATTGATCAACCGGAGGGGGGACTTTACTTAATAAATTTTGTATCATTTTCACATGTTTTTTTTATTTACTCAAAAACGGTTTTAACGATTTTGATCAAATTTGGTATTTGGTGTATTTATATGCCAAAGATGTGATAACCAACATTTCATCACAATTGATCAACCGGAGGGGGTACTTTACTTAATAAATTTTCTATCATTTTCACGTGTTTTTTTTATTTACTCAAAAACGGTTTTAATGATTTTGATCAAACTTGGTATTTGATGTATATATATGCCCGAGATATTACTGTAAAAATTTCATCAAAATTGATCTACGAGAGGGGAGACTTTACTTAATAAATTTTGTATCATTTTCACGGGTTTTTTTTTTATTTACTCAAAAACGGCTTTAACGATTAACAAAAATAAGATATGAATGTAGAAAAATGTGTGACTTTGGGAAATGATATTTAGCAAAACACGTCAATTTCTAATCTAAGTAAGTTGGTAAGTGAAAGTTGTGTGTTGCGCGCACGCACCAGATTTTTTGTTATCTGGTTTCATTCAAATATATGGTCAAATCACATTATTTACATGCAGGTGTTCACAATTAAAATTTACTACGCTAGTAATGCATTTAGGTATTTGCAAAAGCTAGATATGAAATTGCAATAAAACTTTAAAATGTCTAATGTATTGAACATATTCCCGACGTTTTTCTATTTCCCTTATTTTTACCATAATTTTTGTCAACACTTGAAATGTTTTATATTTTATTAGAGTGTTAATAGAAAGTTTTAAGTATTCCAAAGTTACAAAAAAATAGGTAAATAGCTTTGGCTAGGATTTCATGGCTAATACTCCACTGTGCGGCGCAACGAGGTTTTATAATTAAGGCGACTTAATAAAAAATATCATTTTATTATAGTTATTTTCTATTTTACAGTGTCCCACCCATTTTTTTCTGATATGTCACTAGGCATTGTGGTATATATTTTATAATACGGATTATATTAGTTTTATTTATGTATACTCGCTAAATATTTTATTTTAGGAATTAGAACAGGATTGGATTAGATATACAGAAGACGGAGTGAGGTGAAACAAGGTGGATGAGGGCAGTGCACGGCCGCACCACCACCTGCTGTGCACCGAGATAGGGCACGTCAGGAATGCGGTGCCTCTGTAGCACGTGATAGCGCAAATTTGTTTCTCTTAGCAATCCTATCTCCTTCTTCTTCTTATTTAGGAGCAATAATCGATTGTTTTCTCTCTGCTATTTATGCTTTAATCGTATTATTTGTTTTGCCAAGATGATGATCTCTTTGTTTTTTTTTTAAACTACTTAACTGCTGCACGATGATAGTAATATTAGTATTGATAACCCGACTACCTAATTCTACAAACAAACATTTTTTTTGTTTTAAACATTAAATTTATTTGAATGTTTTAAATCACATGTTTAAGGAAAACTACGACTGTCAGTGGTCTAAGTGGGGTACACCTGAGGTGTAGTGGCTAGCTTAGCAGCTAACAATACTAAATATATATTAAAATAAAAAGCTTTCATTTTCGGATCACTTATGGTGTACTTGTTAGCATAGCCAAATACTGCGCAGTCGTGGGTTCGCATCCCGCGCCAGTTGGCGATAGGATTTTTTAAAGAGAGTAAAAAAATGTTTGGCTATTCCATTTTACCGATGGAACTTAAAATGTAGGTCCCGAGCCTGTACGATGTCAGACACTCGTCTATATCCCTATCCTAATTATACCTGGATAGGCAACATTTAGGACTCCCACTGTAGCATCGTCCGATTAGCCTTAGTACTGTAAAGGGACGTTAAACAAACAATAGAAAGAAATAAATCTATTATTCTGATATAATACGAGCAGACCCAGCCACGGGTTGCTGTGGCTCAGTAGTAATAATGCGCTGAACTAATTATATCCTATTCTTTTTAATACACTCAAATATAAATTCACTGATAATGATGAAACGCGTCTCTGGATGAAAATTCTTCTAGATAGGCTCTTACTGCCGATTCCATTATGTAGGAGATGAAATTTAATTAATTGTCAAATTTATTTATTTATTTTTTTTTTTATGATTATATTGCGGTAAAAGAATAAATATTGTCGTCACCATGCTAAAGTAACAAATTAGCATAGGTTTTTAGTTCCATGTTCGTTACTTTAGCATGGTGACGACGATATGTTGCTAAAGTTCATTGTTTTTTTTTGTTTTGTTTTTTAATTTACAGTCTGACAGGTGTATAATAAAACTTAAATGTATCTAATACTAATAATGATTAGTTGTTTCCTATTTATATACTAGATATTTCATTTTCTTAACACAGTGACTCTTCTGAAAGGTTGTGCATCATTTCATAATCTTTTTCTTCCAGTTTTAGATTATTTGTTAAATTATTTTAACTTATAAACTCCATTACTTCATTACATTTTATTATTTTATGTACATCTTTTTTGTCAATGCTCATGATATTTAATCTTACTAATTTCTTTTTTTTTTTTTCATTTTTTCAGGTAAGTGCCCTTATTGCAGAGCACAGCTGGGCAAAAAGTATTTTAATTTTTATTTTAAAATAATTTATTTTAAATAGCAAGTATTTAAAATAAATTTGAATAAAATGCATTTTAACCTCAAATCATTTAAAATACTTTTCGATAAAATTATTTTAAATGAAAAATAAAAAAAGTATTTTGTATTTTAAATAAAAAAAATTAAAATGAAAATACAAAATACTTTTAAAACCTATTAGCTAATGCATTGCGATTGATTAATAAATACATTTTTTTTAATATTGCAATTGATTAATAAATCGACAGTTTTTATTTATTTTTTTTGGGTTGTCTTTGCTTGGTGTAATGTATCTGATACTCAGATCATCTTCACTTTCATTTTGTTGAAATTATTAAATTAAATTTCTTTTTCTACAGAACCAATCTGATTCGGAACCTATTTAAGCTAATTGGGCTACCCCTTAGACTATTCGCTACCCATACACCATCCAACGATCTCCGTGTAATACGAATTTCAGCAAATCAGCCCTAACGCGAACTACTGCTTCTCAGCCCTTACTTCCTTCGGACGTTTTCCATTAGTCACTGCCATTAATTTCTATGGAATTCGTTCACCACTGTTTTGCAATTTCACACTTCGATTTTATCTGTCTGCTATCACCTTACTTGCTCATCATTCAATGTTAGCGTGCACGTTTTGCATTCTTAAAGAACCACAGGAGGAATAAAATTTTTGTAAACCCGAATTCTTAAGTTTTAAGGAAGAAGCCGTGAGCTAAGTAATTTCGTTAATCGCTAGAATTTCTTACCTCTAATCTTGCCTGAATTTCCACTCCAATTTCGAACGAACCTCAACCGGAAAAATAATCACCGACTTTATTGAATGTATCAGTCATACACATTTTTACTAAGTTTCATTTCTTTTGATCTTTTGGTGTTGCCTCCAAATTGGGATCCTGTTTATGCCTTCGTTTATGGCTCTAACTTAATTTTCGATTTTTTCACTTTCGAATAAACCGGTAAAAAGTCTACAATGAACTCCCCCCCCCTCCCATAAAAAACCTATTTATTTATAAAATTATTATTATTTATAAAAATGATGAGGAATTGGCCTTGTTATTTGACTTATGAACAATCTTTGTAACATATTTCGTGACAATCGGATATGGCGGTCAAAAGTTAATATTTAACCCTCCACCCCAAAACCTATTCATAAAACCATTTATTTGAAATGAATTCATTAGACGTCTATTTAGATAATCAAAAACCACCAATGGGACAAAATTTGTTGAAATCGGATGAAGCGGTACAATCTTAATAATTCCGCCCTTCCCCATAAAAAACAAAACAAAAAAAAGGCAACATCAAACTGAAATAAATATACTTGCTCAATATTTAGGAAGTGACAACTCTAGTGCAAACTATACTATTACGAAAATTGTTTAACTTCAAACAACCTACTTAAGTTTTATTTTATTTTATTATTTAAAATACAAATGAAAATACTTTTTTTTTTATTTTAGTATTTTAGAATTAAAATGAAAATACTTTTTTTTTATTTGATTATTTTAGAATTAAAATGAAAATAAACATGTGATTTATTTTATTTTAATTCTAAAATACTAAAATAAAAAAAAAGTATTTTCATTTGTATTTAAAATACTTTTATTTAAAATAATGCCCAGGTCTGTTGCAGAGTTTACTTCTTTCTATTTTGTAAGTACATTATTTATTAACCTTGGCGTCTATTTGTAATTATCCATTTAACAATAATGTATATGACATTCAGTTGTTATTCATAAATAATTCTATACTGGATTCGGATTCGAATTGTGTATGCGATAGAACCCTCAAATACGATTACATTTAAGTAAACTAAAATATAAAATTTTATAACGGATAAATTTAAATTTTATACCAAAAAATATGTGTTGGTGATATGCATGAAAAGGCTTTGTTTTCATCTTTCTGTCTGGTTTCATACTCGAGTTAAAAATCAGAATGTATTTCGAATTTTTCAACTATTCAAATAGGTTTTTCTTCCACTTTTGTTCTTCCAATTTCGCATTTAAACTACACATTTATTTATCAAAAGAAAGCTGAACAGTAGAATTTTAAGTGCGTAAAAGTTGAGTGGTTTAAAATTAGTTTTCCAAAAATTAGAAGAGAGGTAGAAACTTTTATTTAGGTATAAATTTAATTTCAATATTATATTAATAATACAAAAAAAAAAATTTTCTAATAATAAATGTTTAAGTGTTACAACCCCCCCCCCCTCCCCAAGAAAAATGAAATGTAGAGAAACTATTTAAGATTTATTTACAAATGAATTGATCCGCCGAAAAACGTTCTAAGCTACAAAATTGCCGAAGTGGCACTTTTGGGTGAATGTATAATAGTACGTCATAGTATGATCTAGTACTCCATTATGTCATTTTACATGTATGCATAACAAATCACATGAGAAAGTAAATTCACTTTAAAAGTAAATTCAAGTAAATTCAATAAACAATAACTTGAGACTATGATTTTTTTTCACTGTTTATTCGATATTGCATATTTGTCCCTTAGAACGTTTTTTGGCGGATCCATTCAAATAAAGACGTCAATAAAATACAATAAACTCATAACAATGTAAGGTATGTCAACTGTCACAGAGCCTTCCTATTGGACACCAATTTGACGTCACAGTCCGCGCACGCGAATCCCAAAGCTTCTTATGTTGGACGAGCTTCACGGACGTTAGTTGATGGCCCACCCTAGAAAATATTAGAAACAAAAACTATGAATTAAATAAATTCTTATTCATTTATTACGTATTATATTCCAATAAATAATTTTTAATGTACGAAAATAACAACCTTGCAACAATAAAAACTGAAATAATCAACTAGCTCAAAAAAAATCTGGTGCGTGCGCGCATCACACAACTTTCACTTACCAACTTACTTAGATAAGAAATTAATGCGTTTTGCTAGAAGAGGGTAAAGAAAATAACTTCATAGATTTTATTAAATAAAAACTTGTCTATGCTTTTGAGGGTGCCGAATTCGAACGTGACGTCATTATTTGTTTTAACAAATCTAGAAGGGTAATCTTAAGGAACAATTTATTTTATTTTTTATTATTTTTTTTTACAATATTTCTGCTCTGTAACAAATTCGTTGACACGGCTTTATTTTTCCTTATATCTAAACTTAAATATACAAAAAATGTGTAAGAATTATAGCGATATCCTTTTTTAAATGTTTAAATATTTTTTTGTTTTTTTTGGGAACCTCCAAAACATATTAGCTTCAAGATCATGCCCTCGCCATGTCACGAAACACACTAGGCACAGTGAACTCTTGCTGGAGAATTTACTTTTCCTGTTGCTATATTACTATGTTCGCACTACCTCTAATGCGATTTGATGAGTTACCTTAGCCTTTCTATATCCATCTGTTCCTAGAAGTGTTCGAGAGATATCGCGAGGTTGAGGAGCCAAAATATTTTGCTCACAACAGCCCCCTTTAACATTTCCAATGAATGAGGTAGAAAATAGAAAGAGGCGCAGTTGTCGCTGAGGAGGCAAAATATTATTGCTCGTGTCTCGTAGCTTGCTCCACATTATCGGGCGTTCAGGTTCAACGCCTCCGTGTTTTGGTATGGAATACGTATATATATTTTCTGATATATTTACAGTTCTTGCTGTATTATTTATTTCTTGGCCACTGTCACATTGTCACATTGCGGATTTTGTCAAGTATAATTTCTTATAAAATAATAAATCAAAAATAATACACAAACGTCTCAAATCAAGCTAAAATAACCCCAAAGAATTAGCGCTAACCCGAAACTTGGCGGCATATAGGAGTAATTTTTACGGACGCTTGTTAGTTAATTTTGACTTGCCAAATTTCCCATGACGGCCGATTTTACTTTCACTTACTATGAGTGATCAGAATACCTAAATATATAGTACGAATATATTCGCGATGTGACACCACAAATTTCATCAAAATTAGTGGGCACATTATTTAATAAATTTTGTCTCATTTTTGGGTTATTAATTGTATTTATTTATTTTTTTCGAAAAAAAGGTTCTAACGATTTTGATTTAACTCATGTTGAATAAACAATTCTTAATATCACGTAAGTTTTATCATCATAAAAATGTTCTGAGGAGGCTTAAATAGGGAAGGGGACTTTTTTTTTCATATAAATTACCGTTGTTTTGGTTTATATGAAGAACTGAAACTGATACTGGCTCTCGTTATGCCTAAAAATAAGTAAAGGCTAAATATGAAATATGAATAAAATCGATTAAACATATACAGGGAAAAAAAGGAAAATAACCCTCAAAACTGTTCAAACGGAGGGGGCACTTTATTTATTCCGACATCTCATAAAACACGTTGGGCCCACGCATGCGCGTTCCGCATTTAATGGCAGACCATTATTTAATTAAAGACGTTCTGTCCATGGGAAAGAGTTGTAAACGTGTTTTGAAACACATGTTATAACTTACGTATTTTCATGTCAAATTCGAAAAATGCGAGTGGTTCCCCTCACTTTGGTTTCATCGCAATAGGATAAGATCAACACATTATTGCAGTTTTCATTATTATTTAAAATTTATAAATAATTTCAAAAATAAACACAAATATATTTTTTTAAGCGTTCGCTCATTTAGTGTTTACGTAACATGTTTGCTTCTGATGCCAACAGGTAAATATATCCAAGCTATACGTCACTGATAATGGTTATATCAAGACACACCTCGCTCATGGAAAGTTTTTACAAGTGAATATGTCTTGAAACAAAAATAGCCCTAGGTGGTTATCATAATTTATATACATACGAATTTTCATTCATGTGACTAATTTTAAAATCCGGCAGTTTTATTTTTGTTGTCAGCAGAGCCTATGATTAATTTTAGTAATTTTCAATAACTTTTATATTTGTTTTTTTCAAGTGAATTTTGTAGGTACAAACTAGACTTGGTATCAGTCCTCGTATTATCAGCTGATTTAAATTGCGTATGAACTCTGGTGTGTCCTACTTAACAATGTCGTCATGTCTCTTGTCCCATTTGGTTTTTAAAACTATTGATTTCAATGCAAAATATTTATTTAAAGTCAGATTTCTATACTTTAATACAGTTCATTTTTTATAAATAACTTTTTCTTTATTAACAACAAATATGTTTTCGGCGTCTCAAGCGCCATATTCATCTATAAGTATACAAAAATTCATTCAATTTCAGTTTATCATCAGGAAGTTACCTCTGTAAGTGAAATGATTTTTGTATTCACATCTCTAAGTAGAATTCACGTTTCTAAGAAAACGTGAAGGGTTATCCAGTTGAGCTATATGATTGGGAAAATTTGATAGGAGATACCAATGGGAAGCTTCCAACATTCAAACAGTATGTCCACACGAATGATAAAATTATAACAGCAGGCGAGCTGAAAGATGAAGAAATCCCTGAAAAATCTTGAACGCCAGACCGAAATGAAAATTCCGAAGAGCAAGGGAGGCTAACAGTCACTAAAAATGATGGACTAAATATTATTGAGAAGTTGCAGACGTTTTTTGAAATAATAAAGGGGGTGAAGAAGAAGCCTGATTAATAATATGGCCCAGAAAAAAACATTTTAAGCGCCAAAGTGAAGTGCAGAAAAAAAATAAGTGGTTACTCTCATTAATATGTGTGAACATAATTATCTTGTAATCTGCATTATTTCATTTTCACATTACAGCTTTTAAGAGTGCACTGTAATATTATTTTTATAAAAATTACAAGTTGTTTGAAAACCTCTTTTAGTGGTACATTCCCCCTTTAGGCCCGATGCACACGGACGAGACTTTTCTACGATCCGGACTATAAGCCAGGTCAGGGGTACCTGGAGTATAATGGTAAATCCGGTCGGTCCATTGTACTCCAGGTACCCCTGACCTGGCTTGTAGTCCGCATCGCAGAAAAGTGTCGTCCGTGTGTATCGGGCCTTAATAAGATACCTGCACGCTGGTTAAGTGAAACCTTGTTCAAGTGGAATACCTCTTTGTAAAAATACCGTCAAGGTTCGACTGTATTATATATTAATCATAGTAAATACATTGTTTAAATTTTTTTTATTCTAGTTATTCAAGTTTTTTTTTTTCATATATTTGCTTGTAATATAATATAATAATAAATATATAATAATAAAATTAAGACTGTTTATTTTGCGTTCTTATTAGTTATTTCTTCCCCGAGTTGTTCATCTATATTGCATCATCGCTGTTTCGGAATATCATTAACTCACGATGTACCTTACGATCTAAATAAATAATAAAAGAAATAACTTATACAGTTATTGATATTGATCACTCTGAGCTGTGCCTGTTTCCTTTGCATTATGAAGTCATCTCCACTCGGCTGTCAGGAAAATGGAAATAATCCATGATACATTAGAGAAGGAATGAACGCATAATAGAATTAAATGGCGCCCTAACATTTCCACGCTCCACGCCAACTTAACATAGCCATCCCACCTATCATTTTTTTTTTTTCAATCGTACCTCTATATCTCTTCGCTGACATTGTTTACATGCTCATTATACATGTCATTGTTTTTTACTTTAAACTGTATTATATTATGGTAGGAGTATATAGTTGCATTGTGGTGAGTCACATGGTCTGGGGATACCCCATCGATACTTTGATACGTTGACCGTTGATACCGGAGATACTTCCCCGCTTGCGTGTATCCTTTGAGATTTCTAGATATTAAAAGTGAAATTTCATTTGGTCCAATCAGGCTTCGTAGATCATACCCAGCAACTATAAATCTATATATCTTAGAGTCCGAGGGCTGAGGTCGATAGAAGTAGTATAATTTTAAAAATGTGTTTGATCTTATAGGCTGAAAGTACTCATTTCATAGACCCCAAATATGAACGTCTTCCACCTGTGATTCTATTGCCATAACTTTTTTTTATAATAAAAAGTCGTATAAGTTACCTACTTAAGGATGAAATTTGTGAATTTGTTTTGCCAAAAGCTATCAAGGATTGGCAATATTCGCCATTTAAGCGGCAAAACGAATCACGCCTTTAATCTGCTAAGGGCTACTCCAAACGAAAATTTTTCCGCTACTTATAAGTTTTAGAAAACCGAATATTTTGTTTCATTTCCCATTGATTTCTGATGTTCTTGTTAAAAATTTCATAGATTGAGTTAAATGATGGTGCGGTGATGATCAACTACTCGTTCAGGGCATTCAGAAAGTAGTTATATCTAAAAATAGCCGACATTTGAGATCTGAAGTTGTTGAAAGGTGTCAATCAATATAAACCATCCCCCCGACACGAACAGCTATTTACATTTAAACGAGAAGTCGAGCGAACAACTACGATGACCGCACCTATGCTCCTTAACATCATAATTTTCATTACATAGACGGCTGACGTGGAACTATCGGCTGTTCTGACTTTTGCTCCAGCTTATTAGGGATCTTAACCATCTCAGTAGCGATGTTAACTATGCATGGGCGTCACCAGCACCAAATTATTGTGGGGGGGGGACGGCTCAATATTTTCCTAGATAGGGTAGGTAGAAATTCGAGGGGCTAAAAGTTGAAATAATAACCCCTAAAAATAAATGTTAGTGCATTTAAATTCATCCTCCAACGCTGTATTTTAAAAATATTTATAGTCTCTTAAAACCTGTCAATTTATGCCTCAGTAATACATTAAAATAGGGAATTGTTAAAGCTTAATGTTGAAGGATGTGGGCCAAAATTTCTTGATTGAATTTTATCCAAGATTTCTTCTGATTCTGATCCCACTAATTTCATTGCTTTCCATTAACTTCTATAAGCTTCATCAAATTGATTGAAAGTAGGATTAAGCTGCTTGGTTTAAAAAAGAAATGTACAGCAATAAAACAAAACAGTTCTAGCTGAAATAAAAAATATATAATTCATCTAATCTATATAAATAAAATTAAAATTCTGTTTGTTTGTTTGTTCATTTGTTCTTTATAGAAATCCATACCGTTTGTCCTAAATTCTCCAAATTTCGCTCAGTGGTTCTTTGATACCAGGTGCGAACACCTGTCCATATTAAAATTGCATAACTTCAGCCGATCTTCAGCTGATATTCTTTGTTGTTGTAAAAATCATAATGATCTCATTTTACAATGTTTTTTTTTACGAAATCGACCGTTTCTTTAGAAAAATGGAATTCTCCGTGCGGAACCGGGATATACAGCTATAATCTGTGCATATAAAGGTGAAATTATGTTTGTTCTTTATAGAAATAAATACCGTTTGTCCTAAATTCTCCAAATTTCGCTGTGGTTCTTTCAGACCAGGTGCGAACACCTGTCCATATTAAAATTGCATAACTTCAGCCGATCTCTAGGTATATTCTTTATTGTTATAATAATCGTTTTGATCTCGCTTTACATCGATTTTTACAAAATCGACCGTTTGAGTCAGTAAAAGTCTCAGTTTATAGATTTAAAAATTGAAATTTTCCGGGTGAAACCGGGATATACAGCTAGTATACAATACGCCTGACTAGCTTTTAACAATAGTGTGCTGAAATTAACTAATATTTTATATTTTGGTTAAACTCGGATAAATTCGTAAAATCGCATTTTTATTTAATTTTTTACATTGGGTCCCCTCCTGCCAAAATATTGGGGGAACAGTCCTCTCCTGCCAAAATATTGGGGGGGACGCGTCCCCATGTCCCCCCCCCAGCGGTGACGCCCGTGTAACTATGTATGTAATGTTAACTTGCGGTATTCCAGAACACACTGGCGAACAAATAAAGTACGTGTCTTAGGGTGAAGTTCGTTCATCAAAGCAATATGAATCGTATCAGTCCCAACAGATGTAATATCCACCTCCAGCACCGACCACCACGTGGGTGTTGTGCAGAGATAGCAGATCGCTCCCACTCGGATATTCTTTACGGCGGGAGATATAGCCCTGGGTTATGGCGGGAAGCGGTAGTAAACAAGGCGCTATAGGCCGTACTACGGCGGGAAGGGGGGAGCGCTGTGGTGGGGGGTGTGTGTGAACGGCCCCTTTCCCGCCATAAAGTTCCCGCGCTATGGGGTCGTCGTCCTGTACGCTATACTTACCTCCCTCCCTCCATCTGTAGCGGGAGAGGAGGAACTATGCGGCGGCTTGTAATAATATGCAGTACCTTGATTTGTCTTCTACGTGGATAGTAAAATATTTTATTTACTATTTTGTTTACTTAAAACTGCAACATATCTACATCTGTAGCCCATCCGGCCAGCATTCTTAACGTCTTTCTGCATTCCTCCATTCCTAGGCTGTCCGCATTCCTGTTTGTTACATCTAGTTCTACAGCGTCTATCTATCCATCCTATCTATTCATCTGCTTTTTGACCACGATGACTACATGTTGGCGAATTCATTATTCGTATTGAGAGAAATAACCTGACTACTTTCTGCAACCAGTTATTTATTGGTCCATCTCCTGCATTCTTTAGTAAATAGTGATTCCCTGTCGTTTGTCGGTCTATTCTGTCAAATATTTCAGGTCCAGGTTCCAAACCCTTATATCTTACCTTTTTTATCATTACATTGTACACTCTTAATTTCAAGATTCTTTCTGGAGATTTTTTTGGAATTTATTACCATTGAGCTCTGTATTTTTCCACCCGATTGTTATTTACTGATATTATTGGATAAAATTGGTTGCGTATATTTTACAAATACATATAACAATAGTCCGGTGTGGTGGTCGAAAATTATACAAGTAATACTGATTTAATTGAATGCAGCCAACTTTTCGACCAAACAATGTACCTCAGGGAAAGTGACGTTAGAGGTGGTCATTTTTGAGCCGAAGTATTTAAAAAGGCCATCTCTTGGAAAAGATTTTCGTTTAAAGTAGATCATGTCTTGAGGAATGATTTTTTGGCTTTCAATTAATGAATATCTTTATTGCTTTTAAGAATTCTTATAGCAAGAAGTTGGCCAATATTTACATGTCAGATATTTACAAAGTAATTATTTAAAAATTTAGTAATGTAAAATGAACATAATACTGTACTAAAAACAAAATAGTGATAAAAATAATAATAATTACAGATTACTACATGCTTAAATAAGATAATATAACTATAACAACAGTAATGAAAAATATACAAATAATATTTTTGTTCATTTTATAAATGTTAAAAATCGTAATTTTATTTTTTCTTTTAATAATTTGTGATGAGATTGGGTCCATTAGTTTAATAGAATTTTCCTCGTCCTTAGGCTGTGTATAGTAAATAGAGCTAATCTTTTGAATTTTTCTTCCTTGATTCCGTCTGCTATTGTAAGAGAGCTAGCTGGTAGGTTTTCAGAGATTGAGAGATTTTCTGTGATGATTTGGTTGAGATATTTTTTCCTGAAGTCTTGTAGGATTAGGCATTGAAGTAGCATGTGTGCAATGGTGTCTTCATCTACTTTGCAAAGTGGACATTCCATATCTTTGTTAAATATCGTTACATATCTGTGGCTGTTAATTCTGCTATTGTGGATGCCGGTCAGACGGAGTTGTGCTATGATTCTCAAGTTGTTGATGTGGGTCATATTTAGTAAATATGGTTCTATAGTTGCTAAGGAGCTGATGTGTCTGTAGAGTGGGTTGGAAGAACTATTTAAGGCAGATTCTATGGCCTTTCTGATTAGGTGATTTTTTAATTTTCAATAAAAATTTTTAGGAGCCATATCATCTGCATATCTTAGAATTTTATGATTCTTTCAACGTGTAACGCTGCTTTAGTTTTGCTCGTAAGTGCTAGTTGCACTACTACGTCAATAGTCCACTTCTTATCTCTCTTTCGATGTACAAAGACATCAGATACTTTTCCTTGTAACAGAGCTCGGTATCAAGGATCGTTGATACACTTTTTCGTTGATACTCTCATTATTCTGGAACTTCCACGCCATTCATGATCTTTGAAAGACAATTCCTGTCTCTGGGGTCAGATGATACTTTCAAATTTATTTATATGTATATATATATATATATATATATATATATATATATATATATATATATATATATAAATATATAAATATATATATATTGGATAGAGAAATGAGACCCTTGGACCCTTTGGACGGTGGAGATAAACAATTTTTTCCTCAGAGAAGTTATCTTATCAGAGTTGGAGCTGAGGTTATTGGTTAGCGGGGAACGGAGGGTTTCCGTTAGTAAACACGGCCTCCTTCCTATTTACTACTCGCATTTGTCCCATTTACAATATGACAACAGCCTTTTATTTATGTCTTTATACGTCCACACAAATAAAATTTCTCTCACATTTTAGTTCCTTCTTATACAGTTTTAGATTACAAAGAAAAAAGAAAAAAAAAAAAAAAAAGAAAATCCATTTACAGTATGGTTACTATTGACTACTTAGAAAGCTTTCCATACAAGATCAACACATTCACGCCGGCGTGTACCACCGGTGGCACACACTAGATTGCCGCATCTGCCAAATAATTAGATCATTAACACTTTGACTGCCGAAAAAGGATACCTGAGAGTCACGCTCTCGTTTCGATAAAATTTTAATATTTAATTCTCCGACAAGAAAACAGTTACTCGATTTCAGGTGACGTGGCAGCCAAATTGTTGAGGAAGTTTAAATAATTTCTATATATCTGAAAATTAAAATAGTGAAAATTTAACGTAAATTCATTTATTTTATATTTATTTGTATTTATTTATATTTATATTCATATACATATAAAAGTATAAAGATTTATTTTTTAATAACAATTATAATTAATACCGTATTATAAACATAACTAGTAGGATAGTATTTATTATTGTTGGATTTCCAATACTGCATAATGCCCTGGAATAGCTCACGCCAGATAGAGCGAAAAGCATTAAATAGTCCCGGCGTGAACGTTTATTTTTCCTTAATCCTCCTTTCAAGGATTTGGCATTAAACTGTTCCTAAACAGAAAATTTCATATATGTTTGTAGTTTGTTTCTACTATGTGTTTATGCATGTCAAAAATGTATGATTAGCAAATTTAAAAATTTCTGCTCTATGGAAACCTTTATATTTTTCAGAAACGCTCCTCTTCAAAATTAAGTGGTCAAAAGTAACAATATGAAACAGCTCCACTTTTATTTTTTTTATTATTTTAACTTTTTTATAATCAAGATTAGACCAAAAAGGAAGCATTTTAAAAATTATTAATAATTTAGTGTCAGTTTTCAATTTTCACATTTTCGTTATGTGCTCAGTTGAATTTTTCAAATTCAAAAGAAAACTTGCTTTAACAAGATTTAAAATATTTTTTCTGCCGTTTTTCGCTAAATATCGCGTGTTCGCTTCCCGCCAGTTGGCACTGGAATTTTATAAAGGGAATAAAAAATCCTCGGCTATGCCGTTCTTCGGATAGGACGTAAAATGGAGGTCACGAGCCTGTACGATGTCAGGTCAAGATCACTACTTTCAACAGCCCCTATTTTTTTTATTATTTCATTATTATTACATTATTTCAATAAATATCAGGCAAACAAAGCATTTTGATTTGGTGTCAATTTTCAAATTTCACATTTTCATTATGGGCTCAGTTGAATTTTTCAAATTCGTAAAAAAAAAAAAACTTACTTTAATGAAATTTAAAATAATTATTTTATTTTTATTTTTGCTGGGCTATTTACTAAATATCGCGGGTTACACCGCCTGATGGCACTAGGATTTTTAAAGTGAGTAAAAAAATCCTTGGCTATTCCCTTCCTTGGATAGGTCGTAAAATGATGGTCACGAGCCTGTACGATTCGTTAAAGATCCCTATCCTAATTGAACATGGATAGGTAAAATTTAGGACTTCTCTTCATCTTTATCATAATGTTTTCCTCTTCCTCCCAGAGCTACCTCCCTCCTCCTCTACTATCTCTCTCTCTCTCTCTCTCTCTCTCTCTCTCTCACTCTCTCTCTCTCTCTCTCTCTCTCTCTCCCTCTCTCTCTCTCCCCATCCCTCCCTCTCTCTCTTTTAACCTCTTTGGAATATGTTAGCCGAACTGTAAACAATCTGATTGCTCCGTCCTGACGCAGGTATTTTGCTCCGTACGCTCCATCTCCTCGCATCTCCGAGAAGAGATTTATTCAAACTTTGACCTAGATATTAGCTTCCTCATCTGGGCAATTGTTCCTTCTTAATCTATTCCTCGCATAGCATTACTAACAATCGACTATTTTTCCTTAAGGAGGCATTGATTGAAGTTTATCTCAAAATATTTTAACTCGATTTATGACACATCCTAATCTCTGCTCTCTTAAAAGACAGAAAAAACAAATCTATGCAAAATAGTGACCGGAAAATGAAATCCATGTAAAATTAAATACCACATATTACTTGAGGCGTTTGGTTTCTAAACCAGGTACATCCATTTTCAACAATTTTTCAAGATTATTAAAAAAAGGAACAATAGGAACCGCTTTTGATAAGAAATGGATTTTTTTAGTATTGATTTTGGAAGGATCTAGACGTTTTTGAAACAAACGAATTTAACATATTTTTTTAACATGAAAAAATTGTTAAAAAAATGGATGTAACCGGTTTTGAAACCAAACGCTTCACTTACTTGTTTTAAAACAAAAATTATAAGATGTGTTAAAATAAAGAGAAAACCCCGAGAAAGGTTTGGCCCTTGAAGTTAAAGAGCTAAATGCTTTAAAGTTCGCACCTGTCACGTCACTTCAGCAATATAGTTCTGCAAATAGGATAAACCATACTTATAAGGGTTATTGAAACCCTTCAAGACTACATTTCTGTAGTGAAATTAAAAAAAATACTTTTTATGAAGGGATCAATTTGAAACTTCCTATAGCTAGCTCCTCTTTATCCATCCTTATAAATACTCGAGAGATTTTTTTTGGGTCAAAAGTTCAATAGTTTTACCATATAGCAATATTTATTGTTAAAAGTGCAACAATTAGTTATTGACACCCTCTGGATTTAATTGTGAAATCTTCGAAGTAGGTTAGTTTGTTAAAGTCTTACTTCATAGATGACTTAGAGGACCATTCGAACATTAGATTCATGTATATCTTGAAATAAAATTAGGAATTTTTTATTTATTTATTTACGTTAAATTTGGGGTGTCAATAAATGTCTGGTTTACCCTACAAAGCTTTACTTCGACCGAATCATTGTCGATTTTGCGAAGATCTTAGAATGCATCTTATTTGCAACTTTTTTGATAGTCAAGATGAGGAAGTTTAATATGTGTTTTTACATTTTCAAAAATTTTGTTAACTGCATTTTTTTAAATTTTGATATTTTAAAATTATTTAGATATATAATTATTTTTTATGTGAACACCTAATATTTTATATTAATTATATAAATATTTTATTTTCAGTCTATATTTTCATTTTAATATCCTTAATTTTCTTTATCAGTCAAATTTAGGTTTATTTTCTATAGTCTTTGTATTACTCTGTACTCAACTCTGGTGAATATCAAATTTTATTTTATCTTAACCAGCTACCTATTCAAATATTCATGCATAATTTTTCTATGTATGATATAATTATTAGATTTACTTAGTACCCATATCAGGTAAACATACTATCAGTTGGATTTGGTTTCCATTATTTAGTTACTTGATATTGTTACTATTTTTAATTAATAATTGCATGATAAAGAATTAATCTCATCTTCTAACATGTTGCTCATATATTTAGTCTTTATTTAGCCCTGACGAAGATTCACATGTTTAGATCGAAACGTTGGCTCACCAAATAAAGAAAATTTGAATGAAAATCCTGAATATAAATCATCTCAATCTCAAAGGAAACAGTTGACTATTACACACTTGTAAATTTGAACTTCCCTTTACTATTGGTATCGCGTAAATATAAATAATATAATATAAATAAATAATATAAATAAATCGCGTAAATATTCAAAAATATACATGTATAAGTGTTGAAATATGGTCTACAAAGTTAACTATGATACATTCTTGATAACGATTTAGTTTAAATGTGTGTTATCTCGGTGATAGATTGCCGCTATTTTTAAATAATTAACTAAAACTGTTATCTTCGATAAAGAGGCCGATGAAAACAAAGCAAACCCGAAAACCATTTGATAAATAAATATTGTGGACCTGATTTTTTTAAATACTTTTAGATTAGAGTTTTTGGTTTAATAGCAATATTTCTTTATTAGTAAAGTATTTATCGAGATATTTGTGTGAGGGGGATGTTTAAAATCGTTTGTTCCTATTTTTTTTAGCCTATTTTTAGTGTCCTTATCATTTTTTTTTGTCGTTTATGTTTATTTAAAACGTTTTTTTCTCTGTGCCTAATAATCTATATCGAAGCAGACAGAGCACTTAACCCAGTTAGGTTGGTTAAGGTATGCTGAAGTGAAGCGAAATATATTCGGTCTGTGCCAACTATCTAAATGATAACTTGGTCAAGGACTGAATAATGAGGACTGAGTACTTACTTTTTTTTCTTATACTCTTACCATCCGGCGTTTTCCGCTTAAAAGAGGTTAAAGGAAGAAGTCCTTTCAGAAACTATTTGACAACAATATTTTCCCTCGCCCGCATTGAAGAACGGTAAATGAGTACTAATTAAATTCAAAATCATTAGCTAATGTTTAAATTAAATTAAAACATAACGCTTTTGAGGAGTTTATTTCTTGTGTAGTGGTTAGCTGATCCAAAAAGCTGCTGCACGATGTCTCGGGTTCGTAGCCCGCAAGGTGGGCCTAGAGTTTTTTAAAGGGAGTATAAAATTCTTGGATATACTTTCCTTCGAAGGGGACGTCAAATAGGCTTGAACTATGCGATGCTAGGTACTCATTTAAGATCCCTCCAGCAATTATACTACCAGCATGGGAAAAACCATATTTTTCTTGTTAGTATAAAGTGGCCTTAAATAAACAACAATAACCAATTATTTGAAATGAAATTATGTGATAAGATTTTTATTTTAATAATTATTTTTTTAAACATTTTTATCTCATTCTCTACCGACTGAGCATGAACTCAGTCTCTCCTCTTTACGTAATATCATATCATATTATATAATATCATATATGTAATATCATATTGGACATAAACTACTCACATATCATCATTTGCTGTCTGGAAAACAATGACCAACCTCTACACACTGTAACGTACCTTTGACAGTTAAACACTTACTGACTGACTGCAGACAGTTGCTAAGTACGGATCTTCCCTATCATTTAGCGACCCTACTAAATGAGGAAAGCACGTATATCTCTAAGTTATTCAAATACTTAAAACAATGAAAGTATATAACTTTTTTTTTGTTAATACCAAAAATATTTTTTTTGTTGTAATACTTATATTCCAATTCAGTTATTTGATATGTTTTATTTTTATTACCAATATTTCTGAATTCGATAATCCGGATTACCGTTGGTCCCTTTTAATCCGGATAAACAACGGTGTTGCACATTACTAGAATTGCGCATCGCTTTGATGTATATTCTCAAATCTAAATTATTCTTACTAACCAGATCTACATGAATCTATAAACGTGTGGCTGGACTTCCCGTTGTTTTTCTAGAGCTCAAACATTTCCTAATTGTCTTGCATTTTTAGCAGTGACGTTGCTGGAACGTGAAAGGACAGTTTTGCATAAAGTTGTTATTATGCACAGATTTTAGCGCTGATGTACATATTTATGTATTTGCATAAACAGGTTTTTTTTTTCCGCCTATGCAGCTTATGTTAGCCGAAGAAGCTGATTCCGCTCTATTTCACATTTAGATATCTCATAGGAAATATCTGCTGAAGTGTCTTCCCTATCGGTTTGTTGTTGATTTGCCTTAAATTATATAGGTCACTGCTTTATAAATATCAGTGGTGGATCCAGAAATTTTCTGAGGGGGGGCGCACTTTTTTTTTTTTACATTTCATGAGTAATGAAGGCTCTAATTTAAAATACATATTAGTACATAATGACGTTATAAATTACTGTAATGTTTAAATACAATTCATTTTCAATTAGTGAACTTGAAAAATGACTAAATATAGCGCATTTCATATAGAAATAGTGATACTTTATGAGTTTCCTCACCTCCCCTGGATCCGCTACTGATAAATATATATTTTTTAAAATTAAATAAATTATGATATATAAGTACCTAAATGAAGTTCTTATATAGAGAAGTAATGCAAGCTTCAACACTGCAGGGCAATAAATAAGTTACTCTTCTTCGTTTGGCTCGATCCTGTGACGGATATTTTCTGAGGGGTGGGGAATTTTTTTTAACCTTTCTTTAGAAGCTTAAAACACACTTGATCTAGATTAATTAAGAGAAAAGTTTTTATATTGTAGAATAATATCCATCTTTACTCAACCGGTCTTTATAAAATTTGGCTCATTGTGTGTAGTTTAGTCCAACTTAAAAGATATGATAGTTTTTATCTCGATTATTGGCCTCAATATTTCTTTTATTGCAAATTAAATGCTTATTATAGTAAAATTGAGTGTGATTATTGGTTAGTTTTGTAAATTTCCTATAGATGGCGTCGTAAGTTGACACAACACTACATTTTTTTTTTATATTTTTATATTTATATTATTTACAAAAACCGTGTTTTTCCCATGGCAAATAATGTACCTATCGCCTTTTCACGTGTTAAACATCGAATCTATTTGTTTTAGCAAAAGACAGGTTAGCCAAAATCATTAGTTTAACTTCCTAATAAAATATCTCATATCATTATGACTTAATAGGTATCATGGCAAAACAATAATTTGTTACATTTTTTCTAACTGTTCTTCCAATTATATTCTTTATTAGTTACTTATACATGTGTCATTCATAAACACCTTATAGGCAATTGTAAGATGTAAAAAATTAAAACTTTAACCCATCTAATTTGTTTACCAAATAATTTTAAATTCGGCGTAAAGTTCTATTTTAAATCTCGTTGGTTTTTAGCTGAAACATTTTTATCTCCATCAGTGAATTTTGATTTGACTATAAAAAAGAATAGGATATAACTAATTCAACGTGTTATAGCTACTTGGCCACAGCAACGCGTGGTAGGGTCTCCTTGTAAGTTATAATAGGGTATCTTATAAGAAAAATAAAATAACTGTAAAGGCCGTTGGTGAATGACAATGTAGTGTCAGGGGCGAGGAACCATGGAAGGAATTAATATAAAAAATATAAAATTAAATGAAACTTATAAATAAAAAATAAATGGTTTAATAAATGCATTTTTCAACTAATTGAAATTGCTAGTTACTTATCAAAAGCCTTTTTTTTTTTACTAATTACGATAGCTTAAGTAGGACATTTTTCCTAATAACTTCAGGCATGAGCGTCACCAGCACCAAACTATTTGGGGGGATGGCTCAATATTTTCCTAGATAGAGTTGGTAGAAACTCGAGGGGCTAAAAGTTGAAATAATCAATATATATTATAAAGCAAAGTGTACAATGTGCGTGCCGAAAAGGCTCAAAAACGACTCCACGTAAGATTAAGGAAGTTATGTCTTCGTTTAGCCAAATTACCCCTTTCGGAGAAGAAGGTTTCCGTTTTTCTCTTAAGAGTGTAAAATGGAGAAGAGAAGTGGACGGGAATTTTAAGCCTCTCGCACCATTTAATTAGCCTCTCTGAGATTGAGATACGAGTTTATGAATGAAAAATTTAGTTCGAGCTCCAGGCTACCAGGAAGCGCTAGGGAGCGTTTCACTCAATGTTTATTGTCCATTCATTCAGTATGTAATCGTTCTATATTTTTTTCAGCTGTTCTTTTTAAATTACTAAAAAATCAAGAGAAAATAATTAGTTTGCGTTTCAAAATAAAATAAGTACTTTACATCTCAGCAATCAATTAGAAAACCAACTGGATTTCTTAAAAAAATAGTTTTCTCATAAGCAGGCTAATATATGCTCAGCACATTACATCTAATCTATTTATAATACATACTTAAGTAAATTTAATGCAATATGAGTGAACATTTCTTAGTAGTACAGTGAGCGAATAGAATTAGACATAAAAAATAGATGAATTGACTAAATATAAATCGAAAATAAAAAGTTTGAAGTGATCTTATTGTATTTATGAAAAAGAAGTTGGTTTGATTACTGCGAATGATGAGCATTCCAGTTGACAAAACGACTAACTCCAATAACAGCATTCAAGATTTTATCATCCCTCATAGTTCAAGATAAAAAGAAATATGATGAAAAAATTGTGCCTTCAAGAAATTTTGGTTTTCACTTTGTAATAGTAGTAAGATTCGAGATATGCAGAAACCGTTTAAATTACGGGGGGATATCTTAAGGGAGGTTAAAATGGAAAAAAGGTCTTAAAAAAAAGTTTCTATGAATCTTCGGTACTTTCTATACTTCTGGATCAAATAGGACCATCATAGTAGTCAGTGCTTAAGTTTTACTCGAGATATAATTTTTTTAACTGAGATACCAGATTTTTCAACAATAATCTAATAACTTATCATCTTCTGACTACTTGGAATGGGCTTATAGGATTCAGAATCACAGAAATCATCAAAGCGAAGCATAACTCGACAATGTTGTAGGAAAATTAATTGTTCATTTACCATTTTCAACCCCCTGTAAATTATACAGGGTTCCTTATTAAGGCGGACTCTCAAGTCTGCAGAATATTGATACCAAGTTAAAACCGAATTTTCAAGAAGATGCTAATTTTGTTCTATATTTCCTTTAATTTTAAAGTTTTTTTGGTATTAAAACTACCACACAACTACCAGAGCGAAGCCGGGCACCCTAGCTAGTAGCCCATAAAAACAACTGTTGGGGCATTTAAATTCATCCTCCAACGCTGTATTTTAAAGGTATTTATAGTCTCTTAAAACATGTCAATTTATGCCTCAGTTATACATTAAAATAGGAAATTGTTAAGGCTTAATGTTGAAGGATGTGGGTCAATATTTCTTGATTGAATATTATCAATGTTTTTCTTCTGATCATGATCCTACTAATTTCATTGCTTTCTATTAACTTAAAGAAGCTTCATCAAATTGATGGAAAGTAGGAGCTGCTTGGTTTAAAAAAATAAACGTAGAGCAATTAAACAAAACAGTTCAAGCTGAAATAAAAAATATATGATTCATCAAATATACAATAAGCATGACTAGCTACTAACAATAGAGTGTTCTGTAATTAACTAATGTTTTATATTTTTATTTTATTGGTTAAACTCGGATAAATTCGTGAAATCGCATATTAATTTAATTTTTTACATTGGGTCCTCTCCTGCCAAAATATTGGGGGGGACGCGTCCCCCCTGTCCCCCCCCCGGCGGTGACGCCCGTGACTTCAGGAAGGGCACGCACCCTTCTCCCCTGGATGGTGAATTGTTCGTAGCCTAACTTTTTAAAATTAAAACCTAATTTCAATATTTGAAGCATTTCATTCTCTCCTAAACTTGTCATTTATTAAGAGCAACTTTTAGAAGTTTTCGTTTTCATTTATACTTGTATACATATGTAAAAGACATTAAATAAAGATATATTTCAAAAAATCTCCTTATCAAAGAAGAAGAAGTCTCACAATGTTTTTATTTTTTCAATATTTTAGAGTTTAGAATTTTTTATCGATCTACAATTTCTACAGATAACGTTTATATGTCTGATTTAGAAGTTTACAAAACAAATTGAGATTGTTCAAACTCGAATTTATTGTAGTTTGTTTGTTAGTTTTAACCTCACTGTATGCCACTAAGGGCTAATCGGACGATGCTACAGTGGGAGTCCTAAATTTTGCCTATCCAGGTATTACAGTGAAACCTCTAAATAGGGGACAGCCATGGTGACTCAATTATTGTCCGTTAATGAGAGATGTTCTTAAAGTAGAGGTTTATTAAATTTTGTTTATGTAAAGGTATTCATAAAACAGTAAGTACCTACATATTCGTGTATGTAGATGTAATAGTGGTACATTGGTTCAAATTAAAATACATACATGCTTATAAATTTCACTCACAAAAGTTGATAGATTTGATTTGAAGATTATTACAATGTAGTTTTACCATAGCGAAATAGGGTCTTAATAAAACAATTACATAATAAGAGAGCAAATTGAAGAAATGTCTAAGTACCAGCGGGTTTAAAAAAACTTTCCAAAGTTATTGCCTTAAATTTTTTTGATGATTAGACTCTAAAAGGATCTGTGCACTTGGGCGGCCACTTTTTTCGTACTCATCAATGATTTCCTTTTTTTTATTTTCATGAAAACCTTTTACGTGTTGGAGACATGTTGTTAGTTCAAAGATTTTCAATAAACTGGTTCAAAATGAAAATAAATGTTCACCCTACGCGATGTTCTGTAGACAAGGGACTCTATTTACTGTTAATTCATCTAATAATCAGTCTAAAAACTGAATATTAGATGAATTGGACTAAAGGCTCAAGCATTCTCGGAAAATGTTTGAAAGAAATTTTACACTGTCCTTTAACTAGAGGCCTTAAAACCCATTTTCAGGCAATTTTCTCTGTCCGTGTCCTCTATCTAGAGTTTCCCTTAAAAAAGAGGTTTCAAAAGCATTGTTTACGTATATCCAGCGCCAGTGCAATTGGGTCCTCTCCTCCCAAAATATTGGGGGGGACGCGTCCCCCCTGTCCCCCCCCCGGCGGTGACGCCCGTGACTTCAGGAAGGGCACGCACCCTTCTCCCCTGGATGGTGAATTGTTCGTAGCCTAACTTTTTAAAAACCTAATTTCAATATTTGAAGCATTTCATTCTCTCCTAAACTTGTCATTTATTAAGAGCAACTTTTAGAAGTTTTCGTTTTCATTTATATTTGTATACATATGTAAAAGGCATTAAATAAAGATATATTTCAAAAAATCTCCTTATCAAAGAAGAAGAAGTCTCACAATGTTTTTATTTTTTCAATATTTTAGAGTTTAGAATTTTTTATCGATCTACAATTTCTACAGATAACGTTTATATGTCTGATTTAGAAGTTTACAAACCAAATTGAGATTGTTCAAACTCGAATTTGTTGTAGTTTGTTTGTTAGTTTTAACCTCACTGTATGCCACTAAGGGCTAATCGGACGATGCTACAGTGGGAGTCTTCCTAAATTTGCCTATCCAGGTATTATTAGGATAGGAATCTATAACGGGTACCTGATATTGTACAGGCTCGGGACCTCAATTTTACGTCCTACCTGAGGGACGACATAGACAAGGATGTATTACTCCCATTAAAAAAACCTAGGGCCACCTTGGGACGCGAACCCGCGACCTTAAGTATAGTAAGGTTCCATGCAAACCACTACACCACAGGTGGCCCCTGCCAAATTTAGTGTTTTTCCGAACGAACTTAGGATTTTTCCAAATCAATTTAAGGCTTTTTATGATGTATTTCAGTTTTTTATTAAATTCCTTAGGAGTGGTGCCCTATATAAATGATATGCTGTTGTAAAAATTCTTAAATTTATTCGGAAAAATCTTGATTTTAAAGGGAAAATTCTAAATTAGACTTGGAAATACCACAAATAAGATATTCATAATGTGTAAATTAATAATACTTAGGCTTGGTGAAGATTCCCATGGTTGGTTTGTAACTCCTCAAAAAACATAATAGTGGGTAATAGTATATAAGAATATAAAAAATGATTTTTGGGCTTTGTCGAAGGTCGCCGGAGATAGTGATGGGGCAAGGTGAACATATATTACAAACTAATGGTAAGCATATATATATTATTCACATCATCCACATCAAATAACGTACCGTTTTAGGATCGGGAGATTTCATCGCTTTTTTAAGTAAGTTCCAGCATCATCTCCGTGCAGGTTTTGTTATGTTGTATATTTAAAGATTCCTACGTTCGACATTTAGTGAAAATATTTCGGTTTGTCAAAAAAGAAAAATCGTCTAAACAGTTTTTAATATTTTAGACACTATCTTGCCCTCAACATATGCAAAACTGGTCTAATATTTCGATTTTGATCTAATATCTTTGTTCCGATAATTGATGATTCCTGAAACATTTTAGCAATCAGATAAACCGGGCAATGGATATGAAAGGGTGGGAGGAGACTTTGATAAGCTCTTCTCAAAAATAACTTTTTTTGAGCTAGACTAGTCTTCCGAAAAGGAAATAAACAGTAAAAAACAAAAATACCATATGAATTCAAATATTTTTATCATATGTATTATATTTCAAGGCCTTTTTTTTTTTCGGTACGCCATAACTTCCTCTATACTCCGTCAAATTTCATTAATGAGGCATTTTTTTAAAGCTTTCCTTAACCGCTACACTGGAAAAGTATATAAAACACATTTCGCCTTCGATTGCGAGTTATAAGCGCAAAACCGCGGTTTTTGCAAGAAAAATGGTCGTAGAGTTTTGTAAATGGTGTCAATATTTTCAGGTTTTCAAGGAGAACATTTTACAGTCATATATATTTTTTCGATTAACACCCTCGTTTGCGAGTTGTAAGCGAAAAACTGCAATTGAATCGTGGAAATGCATAAGGGTCTAAGTGCCAAAAAAAAAAAAAAAGCAATCTTTTTATACGTTGTTTTTTGCCAATTTTTTAAATGTGCTAAAGCCATCCTTCAGAAATGGGTATAAGTAATTTTTTATTATTCGGAAAGATTTCATTGAACGTATGAAATATGGCATGGGTGTAAGCACTGAACGTAGTTCACCCTAGAGGTTATAAGTTACCTTTTATAATTTTTGTAAAAATTTCCTAAGGCACATATACCCTCATGCATTTCAACGCTTCAATTTTCGGCGAAAATGGTCGCAGGGCTTTTTCGAAGGTGTAATTTTTTTTCAGTTTGTCAACACCAACATTTTTGGTTTTGTACACTTAACCGATAGTCGCCGTCGTTAGCGAGTTACAAGCAAAAACATGCAATTTCAGTCAATAGAATCAGCGCACTCGCTTTCCGATATTTGTATTTAAGTGTATTTAAGTATTCCGTCTGATTTACCTGATAACAAAGGAAACGAATTTTGGAGTTTTAAAACATAACTAATCTACACATTTAAACACATCTTTACTTCAACCCTCACCTACGCCCATGACGCATTATAAGATACTTAATATACGGTGTTTACTTCAATGAAGTTGAATTTAAGTAGGTTGGAGTGGGAATACTTCGCACGGGTCAGCTAGCATTTAAAAAAATAATCTCAATTATTTAATTATTTTTTAAAATTATTATTATTCCAATAGGGGCTATTGCTTGTACGAAGTTTAGCGAATACTTTGGGGCCACTCCTAAGTTCCGGTGACGCCATAGATAACCGATAAATGATGAAGTGGGATATAAATAGCTCCATTACCGACATATCTGAGGAACTGCTTAGCATACCGTTCCGAAATATTTAGCAGTTCCCGTAACCTGTTGTCGTAACCCGTTCCAGGTACTCGTTCAAGCCTTCTTGAATATATAAGTTGTTTGTTCTTGCTACCGTTCTGTGAAGTACATAAAGAAAATAAATTAATTAATATTCCTCCTTTATTACGAGTAGGAATCGGATATTCCAGTGAAATAGAAAGCATGAAATAAATAATTTTCCTAAATAATCTACAAAATATGAGAATTATTCATCATTAGAGGTCCTAAAAGAAATATGGAAGCATGAATCATATAGTCCGGGAGCTGAGGGCCAAAAAGGTGCCCGATTTGAAGAAATTGTTTGATCATATAGGCTGAAAGTACTCATTTCATTTCATAGACAACAAATGTGAACATCTGCCATCGGTTGAGTAGTTTAGCCGGGTTTGGTACAACAATAATCTGTAATTTTTACGATTTTGGTGGAAACCGTGTTCCAACGCCTCTACCTGTATTAAGTAAAATAAGTGTGGCTGAGCCCAGAACGAAATCTTGAATTTAAACATCTTTTTGGGAAAGTAAATAGTCCTGATTTTCAATAAAAAATGTATTGCTTTTGTCTTTTAGGTTTATCCCCACCACAAACTGGAATTTTACGCAGTTGCACGTTTCATTTCAATCTTCTCATGAGAGGTAAATACTTTTCAGACAATATTGCCTGAAATGCATAAATACTGTTTTAAAAAAAAATCTATTAAATAATTACCTAATTAAGATGAAAAATGTTTTAGATAAAAGTTGCTGAGCATAATCTTTAGTAGGAAATAAGCTCCATACACACAACATAGCTGAATCCTCGAGGCAATACAAATAAAAACGTGAAATTATTCGTAGTGCTTACTTTCTGCTAAGACTTCGGTTTTTGAAGTATTAACCATTTTGAACTAATGAAACAACCATCTATTAAAATAAAATATAAATTTTGCCAAGTACCTACCTTTCTAAGTAGTTATTTTTATGAATATTTTATCAAATCCCCCGACACTTCATAAACCGAAGTCTTAGGAGGAAGTAACCACTACGAATTCTTCCAAGTTTTTATTAGTATTTCCAAGCTGCGTTTAGCTAATGTGGTGTACATGTTTCATGCTAAATGTGATGCTCTGCAACTTTTATATAAAACATTTTTCATTTAAACTAGATGTTTTTGAGTTAGAGGTTGTTGGAACACGGTTTCCACCAAAATCTGTAAAAATTACAGATTTTCGATGTACCAAACCCCGCTAAACCACTCAACCGTTTATACTTCAAATATATCATTCTATTTGCAATAGTTTAGCCTCTTAGAGTAAGACAAAAGCAATACATTTTTTATTGAAAATCAGGATTATTTACTTTCCCAAAAATATGTTTAAATTGAAGATTTCGTTCTGGGTTCAGCCACACCTTTTTTACTTGTTACAGGTAAATAAACAGCTATGAAAAAAAACGTTCACGATTTATTCACCATGGGGAGGCTAGAAATATATATAAATTTTGTTTCTTTATTGCTTATTACATACAGAAATCGGTATTGAAAGAAGATGTAATAAAATTTTGGCTTACATACTTCAGACGCGGCTATTGGATGTTTCCATTTTCTCTTGTTCCTTGATTTAAAAATTTCTCCGATAATAATTCGATACTCTGAAAAAATATGCCCCCTCAAACATTTTGGTGGCAACACTTATGTACCATGTATCACTTATTAATTCATTTTTAGGACTGATTCGCACATATTTAACATCTATTGACACAGTTTTCGTTTGATCTTTTGGGTATTCAGTCGAATTAAGTTTAACCAAATCGCCAAAGGAACGTGTATCTCAGGAGCGTTCTTAAATACTGGCACGAATGCTGACGTGCCTAAGGCGTGTATTGCTTTAACTAATGTGTTCTCCTTTAGCTCGGAAAAAGTTTGAGAGAACAAAGTAATATTAGTTTTCCTGAGGCTATTTCCTTTTTCTGTCGGGGATGTTTTTTCCCCTCTCTTCTATTGAGTTCTTCAATTAGGAAAATATTTATCTTCTTTCCTGTAAAGACCTCGATTACAAACGATAGCCGGAAACTTGCCGTCGATGCTGTGGGAAGTTCCTTTTAGCGGTTGGAATAAAAAGAAAAAACTTTGCGAGGTTTTTCTGCATGCCACTGGCGGGGAATGCGGCCTCTGATGCAGATATTTAGGTTTATCCCCACCACAAACCGGAATTTTACGCAGTTGCACATTTCATTTCAATCTTCTCATGAGAGGTAAATACTTTGCCGACAATATTATCTGAAATACACACATACTGTTTTAATAAAAATCAATTAAATAATGAATTAATAGAATATTAAAATAGTTTAAATTGGTTGAGTTTTATTGAATACTGTAAAATTTGATGGAATTACATAGTGGGTACCATCTATGATTACGTATAATACGTTTTGTAAAAATATTGGTATAATAGATGGATACATTTTTTAGTAATATGTATTGACGAATTATATATATTTTGTGTATAAAGGTAGAATTAAATTTATTTTAGATTACCGAATTTTATGTTTTAATATAGATTAAAGGAAGTCTCTCCTTATGGTAATGTCATTTACGGGTAATTCTCACCAAAGTGGGCACTTTTTACGGCGTTTTTATTTTAAATTTTATGGTTACAAATAACCTTTTTTTTTCGGTGTAATACTATTCCTTAGCCTATAAGAAGCAAGGAGTCGACGTGGAAGAGCACCAATTCACGTTAAACATGATATAAAGATGACAAAAAAAAATATTAAATTATAGAATGAATAACCAGACCTTTGGGATTAAAAGAATCGCAACAGTGTTTGCAAGATAGCAATGGTGTTCTCTTTGAATACATTTCGTACAAATAATGCCTCTATAATAAAAAACATATGTGCATACTTTTTACATGGTAAATCGGTTTTGTCGTTCAAGCGTTATGTTTTTTTCGCGCAACATAGCAATATCTTTGTACACTATCGCTTTGTTTTTATTTACTAGTTTCCTTTCACGTATGCATTGAGGAGTGCGTGGGTCTATATTCTCACCAGTGGTTGAACGAGGTGACTTTGTATTATCAAATCAACTCCCAATTCAAAATGTTTTTTTCTTAACAAATATACATTAGAATTCGTTCTCAATCAAAACCTACGTGGAGTCATTTCACAAACCAGTTTTACTTCCTTTTTTTGTCGCCTTATTTTATATTTTTTATTCTCTTTCTCAGAATAATTGAATCATTTCCTTGTTTTGATATCGAAATCTTTCAAACACCTCCTCTCTTGACTTTTATTTTATTGGGGGTATTTTTTTTACCATCTGAACGAGTGATAAATTTATAGGATTGATTTTTTCGCAAAGTTTTTTTCGACGGCGCTATCTTCATTTCCCTGCAGCATTTTATTTACAGTAAGACAGGAGAATGAACGACAGGGGATTTTAAAGGTTTATTTGATAACCGTTGAAAGGGAAAAAAAGATATAATAATGCTATTTGAAAAACGAAATTTGTGCTACAAAATCTTTTATCTCTCAAAAATTAGAAAAGGAAAAACTTGCCTGACCAAAACTATAGAGGAAAGGGGAATGAAGACTATTAAACGTACCCTCTCAAGTTTGAGAACTTATTTGCTTCTGGAGAGCTTGGATTTGTATTGAGGTTAAGTTAAGATTTGGGGTTGCTTAGGGAAAGACCCCTTCCTGCTAACTATTTTACTAATTTCCCGCCCGAATAGTGTGGTGACAATTTAATTTTAAAAATTGACAGGGGAATGAAAGAAAACCTGTGGGACATCACAAAAATTAGTTTTTTTCAATTCTAATCCTTTATCATCAAGGATTAGACTGCTTTTATGAAATTTTACAGTATTTTGAACAAATTTAACAGAAAAAAAAAGTAAAAATTGACCTAGTATACGGACACAGAACTCTTACTTTGAGCAGAATCAGACCTCGGGACATGACAGGGGAATGAATTTCGACCTTTTTCTGGTGTTTTTAAGGTACATGTGTTATATAATTACAATAAAGTCGTACGGGGTCTACCTTCACAACTCGCCTGGATTTTGAAAATTGATGTCTTAGAGTCCTAAGTTTTTCTAAATCGCTATAAACGGCCTGGGACACAAAAGTGCCCTCTTACGTGAGAATGACCCTTACCTATTATAGTTAAGAATCAGGAAGTAAGATTAAGGCCAACTTCGGGTTAGCGGTTTACGGACCAAGACCTAATAATTTTTTTTTTTTTAATAAACATTATTCTATTCTATTCTTTGCAGATAGACCATTTTATTGGCTAATGAACATTCTGTTGTCTGTTGGGGAAAAGAAATATTATTCTTCGGCGTAATGTTAAGGTGTCCATCCACTCTTCATTTCTTGCCGGAAAAAAGTTTAACCTGATATAATTAGTGAATAATAATTCATTAATTGTCATCGCCAGATACGTGTTACTTCGAGAAGCACATTTTTTTGCTTTTTAGTTAGTAAAAATATTAAGCAAAGAAGTCCCTCCCGATCTAATCCAGACTGTGTGCATGAAAAAAATAAAAATATATAAGAATTCTATTTTAAATGATATAAGCGGTCCCATTTTACTTTTTAATCCTAGATACAAATAATTTAAAAACAAATCCGCTTAAGGAGTTATCACGATGTTTATTATGATGGTGTTAGCTAAATAAATCCATATTGTTAATAAACATACCAATCCTTATATATTTGTATTATTTTATAAAACATATCATTTTAATATATTACTAAAAAAATTTTGAAGCCACCAATTTCCTCTCACCCCCGACTCACCTCAGCCACTTGTACCCAACCCTTTTCCCGTTCCTCCATCCCTCACAATGCTCCGAGGGGTCTTTAACAAGAAGAAGGCTTCCGGGATCTACTAACTTAAATATAATATTTGTGTACTACCACCAATGGATAGCTTTTATTTATTCCTGTTGTCGGCGTTAAATGTGTCATGTCTCATACACTTGTTTTAGTATTCGTTATGTAGTTGTAAATTTTCCCCGTTTATTCCACAAAATCGGTAGACCTCCTTTAAACAAATTTTGACATTCAAAAGCGTTACGTAACTCTATATGAGGCACTGGCACACATGATTCACATGAGTCTTGTTCATTCCATCACGATGTACTCCGAATTTCAAAAAATACCACGTACAATTTTCGTATTTGTTCATAACAGCCAGTTTTTCATAAACGTGAGCTAGTAAAAATTGTTTTTCAGCTACTTAAAAAGACAGACTAATAAACTATTTCGACATCGTTTTTGGCTAACAAGGGGAGGGCACAGCTATGGGGTCGTCGATCGGGCCCATTTTTTTCTGGTGATTCTACATCGAAAAATAGTCGACACGTGTCCGAGCGTTCCGTCCAATGGGCCTTAGGTGCTGAGAAATAAAATAAAATACCTTGGAAATCCTTTATTTTTTATCTTGAGTTTGGAAAATGATATCGACATGATTCTTTCACTAATTCATTTATTTTAAAGAGTAGATTAAAGGAAAAATACAATCGTTAAAGAATTATTCATATTTCTTCAATTTAATTGAATTTAAAAAAGCTTCAAGTTTTCTAGTAAACTAGCTTTATAAAAATTTTCACATAAAAAACAATAGCAGAATTGAGTTCAGCACCTCAAGAAACCCTGATGTCTTAAATATAATCCAAAAAAAAAAAAATAAAAATTTTTTCCTGTCAGGAACAGCCTAAAAATGTTTCAACAAAATTGTATGTGTAGTTTCAAATTCTGCATCTCGTGTTGAGCTGATCCGATTTTTACGTTCTTGAGCTCGTTGCATAGAAGAAAACTTCCTTTTTCTAACCATATAAATAACTATTGTATTATCTGGGGAAGCTCTTGTCAAAAATGGTCCTCAAAATAAAAATTAAATCAAACTTTTCTTTATATTATGTTGATTCATGAACACGTAAAAATATCTGGATTATGTAAAAATGTGTAACTCTAGAGCCTTTATTTACCCTATGAATTTGATGAGAATCGGTAGAATTTTCTCCGAAATATGGTCGGATTTTTGGATGTTTAACGAAATTGTAAGGGTCTAGCCTTAGCTAAACTTTTAATGCAATTTTTAATTTTTTTTAATCTTCACAAAATTTGCTAATAGGTCTTTTTGATTGTCCTCAAAACGAATCTGAAAACTGTTTCACTCTATGTACTAACTCAAAATGATTTTTAAATGTCATTATTTTGCCAGAATATTCCATGAACCTAACTCTAACAATAAGGCTAAATAAGGATAATAGTTTCCAACCCGAATAATTTCTCTTTTTCTTACAGAAAATCATTTCAAAGTTTGGTGTTGTTTAAAAATTCCCCTACTCTCATTGAAGAGGAATGAAGTTACTATGCATTAATGAAAATAAAATTTATTGTTAAGTCATATATACAACAATTTATTCTAACTTTTGCTTTACTACTTTTTACAATATTTTGGGTGGTAGGACACGTAGAAGCATTGAAAACAAAGCCAACTCCGGCACACAGCACACTGTATAAAACACACATTCCCACACACACACCTCCCTGACTGGAAAAAAATTTTATTTTTTGTTTTGGATGATATTTAAGACATCAGGGTTTCTTGAGGTGCTGAACTAAATTCTGCTATTGTTTTTTACGTGAAAAAAATTGTAAAGCTAGTTTACTTGAAAACTTGAAGCTTTTTTTTAAATTAAATTGCAGAAATATTAATAATTCTTTAACGATTGTATTTTTACTTTAATCTACTCTTTAAAATAGATGAATTAGTGAAAGAATCATGTCGATATCATTTTCCAAACTCAAGATAAAAAATAAAGGATTTTCAAGATATTTAATTTTTTTTCTCAGCACTTAAGGCCCATTGGACGGAACGCTCGGACACGTGTCGATTATTTTTCGATGTAGAATCACCAGAAAAAAAATGGGCCCGATCGACGACCCCATAGCTGTGCCCTCCCCTTGTTAGACCGTATTGGAAGTTTTTACCACGGTATTTAAATCGGTAGTGTTCAAATTTTTGCTATAAAAAAAGGGAAGTGTTTGGTTTATATACGGGTTACTGATAAGTTTTTTTTTAGCCTTTTCCTAAGTGTGAAATACTTCATAACCTGGTATGTGAAGAATAATAAGGAAAAGTTTGGTTTATAAATTTGCTTATTTTTCAACATATGTTTCAGATTAGGTGTATCAGCCTTGTTAAATATAAATATGACATATCCGAGGATAAATGCAAACCCACGTGTTAGTAAAATATTTAAATAACTCTTAACGAGTCTATAGACCTTAGACCAGCTTGCGATAGGGCACGGCTAAGGTTAGTGACACATACCTTGCGGCTTGTTTAATTTCATCTTAGCTCTCAGCTTCCATGTCCTTATAACGATGTGGGAGAGAGCTTATGGTGAATACGAGGATCTATTCTCTTGGCATCACATTATTTTTATTTAAAATAAAAAAAAATAAAGATATCGTAATTTAATGAATGGAAAATGAGGTATATTGTTAGGGTGTTCAGGACCAATTTATCTTATGTATTTAATTCTTTTCTTTGTACTTAAGTATTAGAACATAGCCGTCAACTGTTACAATTTTATCCAATTTTGACGTAATTTGAAATACCTTTCGTCGAACCCGCATTAAATTGTAAATTGTTATAATCATTCTCGCTTCCCCGATTTTTTCATATGTTTTAATACTTTTTTTATACTATTCGGGTCGGAGAAAAAGCCCGCAAATAAAATATTATAAAATTCCTTCAAACCATTCGTGATTTATAAATGGTGTATCTACACTGCATTACTCTTATAAATCTACAATCTAGATTATAAAATGCGTGAAACGAAAATCACCAAAAAATATGTTGAATTTACATTGAAAGCAAATGAAAGGACACTGAAAATGTTAGATCCGATCCAAAACTCAGCACTCAGGATAGCCTTAGGTGCTTTCCGCTCAAGCCCAACAATAAGCCTACTCGTGGAAGCAGGAATGCTTCCCCTGAACGTTAGACGAAAGACACTATCGCTATCCTACCTCGCTAAAGTAATATTCTCCCCACATCACCCTCTCAATCCCTGGCTTCGCACTAATGTAACTCCTCCATTAAATTGCAGGAAAAATCGGCCGTTATTCCCTGATAGATGCAAAACATATCTCACCGACTTAGACCTAATATTCCCTCTCATTCCTGGTCTTTTCCTATCCCCAAAATTCATAAAATAAAATCTAAAAACAGTTCCCCACTTATATCACTAACGGAGTTTAACCACTTCAAAAACAGTCATCAAACATGGTCATTTATTTTCACTGATGGTTCTAAAACCAAACAGGGAGTAGTAGGCGCCGCCGTAGTGACGGAAACAGAACATCAAAAACTTTCTCTTTCAAATTTTTCTACCATCTTTACCGCTGAATTATCAGCAATTCACTACGCCGTTAAATCCATTGACCCCAATATAACAAGCCGCGTGGTACTATGTACCGACTCAGAATCCGCACTTATATCATTGAAAAAAAAGATTAATCTACATGAAATATTTTTTTCAAAATTTATTTTGATTAACTTTAAATGTTAAAAATGGCACTTAGACCGACCCCTTGTGTTCCAATGTGCGCAAATCTCGTTAAATGGAACTTTCATTTGACGGAATGACGTAACTCCAACTTCAACATTTTGTAGAAAAATGCAGAAATAATATTTTCTTAATGGAAAATTCGTACCTTCTGACATTGTAAGTACATTTTAGTAAGCTGTGGTGTTAGAAAAACATTAAACTTGTTTTTTTAGAAAATTGTTGAAAATGGAGACATTCTGTCAACTTCAAGTTTCAAATGCGCCTTGTACCATGTAAATGCTAACTTTTATGGTTAAGCAAAACTTTTTTGGATTTGTAAATTATGACGTTAAACTTTATTTAAGTTCACTGCAAGTGATGATAAACGGACATCATTAATTATTTTCAGTTAAAGTTCCCCGAACATTAAAGAAATTGTGTTTATCTTCAAAAATTCGTACTTTTTTTTTTTTTTGTAATATTAATAGAGAAACGTTAATAAACCACAGTTTACCTCAAATATTTATACAGGGTCAAAAGGTGCGAATTTTCCAAAAAGAAATAGTTTGTTCGTTTGTTTAACGTCCATTGTAGTATAAATGGACGTTAATGCTAATCGGACGATGCTACAGTGAGAATCCTAAATTTTGCCTACCATGTGTAATTAGGATTAGGATCTGTACATCGCATGAGTATCTGAACATCGCACAGGCTCGTGGTCTCCATTTTACTTCCTTTTTGAGGGACTGCATAGCTAAGGATGTTTTAGTCCCTTTAAAAAATTTTAGGGCCACCGCGGGACATGAACCCGAGACAGTCAGTATTGTGGGTTGCTATGCTAACCACTATACCACAGGTGACTCTTATTATTTTTAGTTTTTCTTCCAAAAGTTTGAAATTGGATTTATTCAATGTGTCAGCTGAAAGTCTCATATGGTAATAGAAACGTAGAGGTTATTTTATTTTATTCTTTCATGCTTGTCTTGGATTATTCGAAAGTCCTTCTCAGGGCACGTCAATCCTTTATAAATTGAGTGCTCTTGCTTAAATAAATAGTTATCTGCTGTTGTGCGTCTTATTTCATAGTACATTGTTGTTTAAATCTGTTTTTATCATACAGGATTTAAACTGTTATGAGTACTCTTCTCTGATTTCCTTATGGTCTACTATTAGCGACTCTCTTATACAATCAACAACTGCTTAGCCCAATCCGCAGGCCACTTTAAGTCAGCTCCTCTTTTCCTCCTCTTGGAATTCCTCTCTTCAGCTGTAAATCTAATGCCTCGTGTAACTAACTACCCGCGATCCAGTTGTTGCATATCTTCTCAATCTTGTTTACTGCTTCACTACACTAGGCCGAATCCGAATCCTACGTGTCGGTCTGGAATTCCAAACAGAATACCTTATCTTCTATTCTATATCGGGAAGAACAGGACCAGCTGTGATCTGTCGGTCAATTCTGTCCGGCTATTTGATCCGGGAGGATCATCTTTCGCCTTAGTTATTCTATTTATTTTTTTATTTTATTTATTTAACTTAGTGGGCTTGGCAATGCGGGAATCATTGCAGGATGTCGGTACTAGTGCTGAGAAGTTGATGAGTTGTCTCAAGACATTGGCTCTATTGGGTAGTAGTATATTAAGAAATAAACAAATTTATTAATGTTATTTTATCAAGATCGCTGGTTAAACAATTAAGTTACAATTTTCAAACTAATTCATTAGAAGATAAAAGAATCGAACCAGGTCCTCCGCATCTACGTTGCGGCGCTCTTACCACTGAGCTAACCAAGGGTCCTAGCGAATCTTTTCCCGGTCGTGGTCGAATCTTTTATCTTCTAATTAATTAGTTTAAAAAGTATAACCTAATTGTTTAACCAACGATCATGATTAAATAACCTCATCAAATGAATATCTTTGACGTATGTCTCTCAGATCCCGTTTGTCTGGACGATTGTTCAGCCCCACGGTACTTCGCTACAATGTGGCGAGACCTGGTGTGTGTGACCACAGGAGAGAAAGATTCGATCACGGTTGGGACGGCCTCACGGTTAGCTCAGTGGTAAGAGCGCCGCAACGTACATGCAGAGGACCTGGGTTCGATTCCCGGCCGTGGTCGACTCTTTTATCTTTTAATTAATTACTTTAAACAAATTTATTAATTTAACTGAGAGGTTAAAAATTCTTTTGCGGTCCCTTGAGATCTTCTTTCTGTTCTGTTGGTTTCTATATGAAAAAGTACGATAGATGTGTCTATTGTAGGAGATTCTCTGTCACTGTCGTTTCTGTCTACCTTGGTCGTTGGCGGATAACTTTTAGAAGTGGATAAGGGTGATTTAGTATTGAAGTGTGTTTTATTGGTCTTGTTTGTGAGATTTTACTATTGGTATGTTCTGAAAAATTTGGTTTTTGTTATTTCTATCTTGTTTTTGAGGATATGGCAGTCCCGTCTATTCATAAATACTGCTGCAATTTTCGAAGCATCGCAGGTGTGTAAAAATATGGTTTAAGATAATAGTCTATAATATAGGTATATTTTAGTCTAGAAACCTTTGTTCCATAATAAATTTTTGAAAACAATATAAAGCGATTTTAGAGGAACAGTAATCGTTCTTGATTTCCGGAAAGGCATAAGAGACGTATATACACCTATCGATTCACCTTCACGATGTATTTGCAAAAAGCAACCCGTAGTAAAAACAAGAAGCAGTAAAAAAAACTCGACTGTTGATGAAATTAGTCCCTTCATAAATAAATTAACAATAATGAATCGAAAAGTGCTGAGAACTACCAAATTTTGCTATACAGATACCCTATAACTTATGGAGATATACAAATATAAGTATATACTTAAAAGTGGAAATATGTGTGAAGTTGAGGATTGGCGTTTACATATTATCGAAACACGTCGATTTCTCATCTAAGTAAGTTCGTAAGTGAAAGTTGTGTGTTGCGCGCATAGCACCAGACTTTTTTTGGTATATTCCATGAGATTTATTTCTCTAAGTATATTCCAAGATACCATACGTAATTTTTTTAAGGTACTGTGTTGCTGTCAATTGTCACACGATAATGAAACAAATATGATGATGAAATATACATTTTTCAAATGTTTATAGGTGTGTAACTAACGTTCTACTGTTTTCTTTAAGATTAGGATAATTTGTAGTCAGAATTTTCAGCCTAATTTTCTCTATCTGGGAGCCAACGTTTGGATACACATGTTTGGATCGAAACGTTGGTTGTTCCAATAAAAATACTGACTATAAATCATCCTAAATTTTTTCTCTATTTTCTAACTACTTTTTAAATTGAAAGAAATAGTTTTGAAGAGGAAAATATACTTAATATTATTTTTTTTATTTTTTTATTTTTTAAGAAAGATTGACTGTGTTCTGGACGATGCACAGTGGGACGAATCGCCAATCTAGGTGGAAATAATTCTGGAAGCGACTTACTTAATGTTAATGTTTGTAGAAAATTAAATTTAAGCATGAATTAAAAAATAAAAGTCAAAATTTGACAAAGTTTTCATTAAAAAAAAAATTATAATTACAAAATTAAAATAAAATAAATTTATTCAGATAAATTGTAAATAATAAAGCAATTCTATTTATATTTATTTATTAAAGTTTCTATTATTCAAAAGGAAAAAAAAAGATATTAACTATAAAATAAATTTAAAAAACATTGTATATTAAATTGTAATATCGAACTGTAAAAAGAGAAAATATCCGAATTGTTTTTCATTCCAAACCATCTAAATCTGAAGGATCTGAATCCAGGTTAGATTCATTTCAGAATCCACCATCAACCTACTGTTATCGACACCTATAGGTTATAGAAAAGAAAATACATCTCTTGGTAATGCGTTTCTGGATTTTCATGGGGTATCCCTAAAGGTATTGATGAGAGGATCTGATGTCAACAGTAGCATATTCATAATATCCCTGTTTGTAGATACCCGTGAGTTCTTACGTGTATGAAACTCCCTAAAGCCTGTTAAATCTTTATTTCTGGCTTCTTGAGCTTCTTCAGAAAGGATACCAATAGGTAATAGATAATATTTTATAATTTTAACTCCATGAATTAACAGTTTATGCATTGTCACCGGCATATGATACCATGATACCCCGTTTCAGTTATGAAATCATTTAAATTCTGCACCTCAATATTGTACCCAGATGAAATTGCGGATAAAAGTAAGTAAAATTTATTAAGAATATTTTCATCTATGCCTATAACAGGGGGACTCAAGAAAATTTTTTTAAAGAAACGTCTGGCAGAATTTGTAGAACCAAACGTTTGGTCTATCGACGATCAAACCCATTTTTTCTTTAAACTCGTTCAGAATGTCTGATTTCCTTTTTCTTACATCAATTTTATCTTCTTCACTCCTTACAGCCCACTTTTTAATATTTAGTCTATACCTAATAATAAAAAAAAATTCGAATATTCTGATCCACAGGTGTAAACTTGAAAGGCGGAAACGGTAAATTTTTTTTCGTTGCAATTTAGAGATAAAACGCCTGGTAGAACATCCATCGATTTAAGAGTTGCTCCACAAATATAGCAGGTTTAGCTTGATTTTTCATCTGTGAGAGCACTGCACACTCTACTATTAACCATTGTCAGCAAAAATATACATTCAACCGCATATAATATATAGTACCTTATTCCTCGAAAGGGAAAGATCTCATTTCAGAAAAATCTTGCTATTTGCTTTTAATCGTTGTACTTATGGTCAACGAATCTCGTTTTTACACAGCTTCGGATATTTCCGTAATGTATTCCATTGAAACTGGGATACTATATATCTATAACTTTTATTTGCACCACTCTAATGCCTCAAAATACTAAAAATATAGGCTCTCAACACTGACAGGTTTACACCTTTAAGAAAATCGTACAACTTTATTAGTTGGTATTAGCAGTTCATAATTAATACTTTATTTCTGCACTGTGTGGACTATACGCTGTATAAATATATCGGTGTATATTAGATATATTTTTAGTAATCTAATTTTTTTATAACAAAAAAAATTGGTTATCGACTATTGAAAATAAAGAAGGGTGCTCTTAACTATATCCATATTAAAAGAATCAACGACTTTTATAAACTTAATTTCTTAATCGTCTTCCGTTGCCTAGCATAAATTTTTTTCAAAAAAACACGATCCACTTAACGATATAATTGGTTTTACAGTATAATTTGGAAATAAGCTGACTAAGCATTATGAGGGAAATACCGTATTCAAAACCCCTTAATTCTGTTAATATCTGCTTCAAGCGATTAATAATTTGTAAACGACCTAGCTAGGATGTTGTTTTCAAGAGACGGACATGATTTTTTCATTTACGTTGATGTTAACTATTTCCACCTAGATTCATCCCACTGTACGATGGTGGTTATAGGGTGTTGGGGGATATCGTGTATATAGATAGTTTAAAGTAGAAAGGGCTTAAGACATCACCTTGTGGTACGCCCGTAAGTTGAGGAAATAAGGTGAATAGAGAGATATAAAGAAAAATCTGTCTCAAGAAAAAAAAATTGAATGACGTAACACTTCTTAGAAGGATTTCTTTCGGTTGATTATAGAAGCAGGCAATATAAAAGTTTTAACTATAAACAATTCATATTTACATTTCAATTATACATTTTTGATGGTTATAACACGGCCGTGAGGTATCTTTAACGTTTGGTTATATATACGAATAAAGATAAAATTATGTTTGTTTTTTATAGAAATCCATACCGTTTGTCCTAAATTCTCCAAATTTCTCTCAGTGGTTCTTTGATACCAGATGCATACACCTGTCCATTTTAAAATTGCATAACTTCAGCCAATCTTCAGCTGATATTCTTTATTGTTATAAAAATTATAATGATCTCACTTTACAATGTTTTTTTTACGAAATCGACCGTTTTTTAGAAAAATGAAATTCCCCGTGTGAAACCGCGATATATAGCTAGCTATATTCTATGTATATAAAGATGAAATACTGTTTGTTCTTTATAGAAATCCATACCGTTTGTCCTAAATTCTCCAAATTTCGCTCAGTGGTTCTTTCAGACCAGGTGGGAACACCTGTCCATATTAAAATTGCATAACTTCAGCCGATCTCTGGGTATATTCTTTGTTGTTATAAAAAACGGTTTTATCTCGCTTTACATTGGTTTTTACTAAATAGACCGTTTGAATCGACAAAAGTCTCACTTAATAGATTTTATAGATTTAAAAAATGGAATTCTCCGGGTGAAACCGGTATATACAGCTAGTCTAGTAGTATATTGTTCAATACTATGTAATGATTCATTACTCTTAAAGAGGGGATCGTTATCTTTCGATGCAGCCTTGGGTAAACAGAACTATTAGGCTAGATCCGCGAACATCCTGACGGAGGGAGGAAAATGATGAGCGGCGCATTTGTGATCATGAAGTGACCGCGTGATGCCGCTTCCTATTGGCCGGCTCTAATAAAATATTCAGCTGATAGCGTACCATCTATTGTCACTCAGTGTCATCTATTGTAGGTATGATCTAATGTGTCTCATCCATAACCTTTGACACTTTGACAATAACTAATTCTTTCAAGGGTTAGTTAATGAGCTTTCAGGATCTCATTTAGGTCTGAAGGAAAATAAATGTCGGAAAGCTACATAATGCATTATCTAAATCAACTTCAACGGGAAACCGATATACTTTCGAGTAAAACTTACCTTAAGCATTTAAATAAATGAAAAAATTTCGGTTTTTCGACAGTAATTCTCTCGATGGTGGAAGATAGTTGAGTAGAAGATAGAATGACGAGAAAATGGTTGGGGTTGCGATCAAAATAAATAGCACTAATATTTCAGAAACGCATGTTTTATTTTTACCAACGTTTCGACCCAAGTTTTAGGTCATCATCAGGGCTCTTTGGCTTACGGTGTCAAAGTGTCACTATCAACCAAAGTGTCACAATATTATTTCTTCTTTTATACATAATAATAGTTAGGCCGTGCGTATTCGCAAACCAACAATATTAACACATTCAACCCGGCGTGTACCACCGGTGGCTCGCACTAGAATGCCTCCTAGGCCAAATAATTAGATCTTTAACACTTTGACTGCCGAAAAAGAATACCTAAGAGTCACGATCTCATTTCAACACAATTTTAATATTTAATTCTCTTACAAGAGAACAGTTACTCGATTTCAGGTGACATGTCAGTCAAAGTGTCAAGAAAGTAGAAATAATTTCGTTATAGTTGAAAATTAAAATAATGAAAATTTACCGCGAACTCATAAAACGCATAAACATTAATTTTTTTATTAAAAATTATAATTAATATCGTAGTATAAACATAACTAGTAGGATAGTATTTTTTTATTCTTTATTTTATTATTATTGGATTGCCAATACTGCATAATGCCCTTGTATAGCTCCCGTCCGATAGAGCGAAAAGCATTAAACAGTCCCGGCGTGAACGTGTTAATCATTGATCAGATTATCATAATATGGAATATAAGTATATATTTTTTTTCTACATGATATGTTCTGTTTACTTTTCTGATATTATGGTATTATGGTAATCAAGCCACTCATTATGTCTTTGCTTGCATTATAAAGTGTGTTGAGTCCAAACAAAAAAAAATTTGTTTGCATACAACTTTAAAGAACTTTTAACACTTCGTAGACGAGACCTTGATATCTGACTAACCGTGTTCAGTGATAAACAAAATTTTTTAAAATGATTTAAAACCCAACATTTGCAATCGCTTTTTTTCTCAAGTCCATCATTTATAAGTATAAACATGGGTACTGAATTGGGTTAAATATGAGCCCTTTAAAGCACAAGTGGTGTAACTCCAATTTTCGTTTTGTTTTTTTTATTAGGCATTGTACTGTTTAGGGAAAACTGTGTTATCTTTAATGCACTAACAGTGTAACTCCTAGTTTCCCATGTTAGTGCATTCATTTGTGGTCTGGTGAAACAAGTAGTACCAAAACGTCTTAACATAAAAGCCCTTTTATATCTCAAAACATAAAAATTGGAGTTACACCACTTGTGCTTTAAGGGGCTCATATACTGTAACCTTGGATCATAAACCGAAAAAGATATGGCTTATTTCTTAGTATTCTATTTTATAACTTTGAGAAGGGTTTGTATAATTAGTGATTTAAACCAGAATTTTTATTCATTTTTTAGGAGTGTACCAAGCTGAAATACCATATCTCATAACACTGCTTAGTTTTTTTATTTGCATTGGATATTTTTTTAAATGAATGGATGTAAAATTTTACTGTGGAGAAGCATTTTGAAAATTATCTCTTGGAAATTATCGCGTTAGTGAACAGGTTTGCAAGTATCTGCAAGTATAACTGTGCCCTTGGAGCATGAATATCAGCACATAATTCTGCTGGATACCTGGTCATACCGGCATGAGGAATGCAAAATGAAGACACCGAGAAGGCAGATAAAGGAGCTAGGGAAGGGATTATGGAAGGCATCCAATACGCCAAAGTCCCCGGATTCGATTTACGTCCGAAACTAAAAGGCGTATATGGACATCTTGGAAATCTTTATACGAAAACAAGTTGAGGATACTAAAGAGAAGCGTCCAGTCATGGAGCACTTCATATTCTGGAAATAGAAAGGATGATGTAGCTTTAACCCGACTGTGAATAGGACAAACAACATTCAGCCACGGAAATTTAATTAGAGAAGAGCCTTCTATATGTGATGCTTGTGGGGTAAGCATTGTCTATCACATGTTGGATGAATGCTTGATTTATCAGAAACAAAGAGGGAATTGCCACAATAAATCTATCTTCTAGTAAATGAAGTACTTTTACCATATCAAATTTATTTGAATTCTCAAGGGCCACAAAACTGATATCATTAAGAAATGATCAATATATATTATAAAGCAAAGTGTATTATGTGCGTGCCGATAAGGCTCAATAACCACTCCACGTACGATCAAGAAAGTTATGTCGTTGTGTAACCCTATAACCCCTAACGGTGGAGAAGTTTTACATTTCTATATTTAGGGTGTAAAATTGAAGAGAAAAGGGAGAGAATTTTAAGCTTCTCGCACCATGTAATTAGCCTATCTCTACGGGTTAGTGAATGGAAAATTTAGTTCGAGCTCCAGTCTACCAGGAAACGCTAGGGTGAGTGTCACTCATTGTTTATTGGTCATTCATTCAGTTTGTAATAACAGTTTGTTATATATTTTTTCAGCTGTTCTTTTTAAATTACTAAAAAAAATAGCGAAAATAATTAGTTTGCTTTCTGCAATCAATTAGAAAACCAACTGGATTCCTTAACAAATTAAAGTTTACATAAGAAGGCTAATTGATCAACACATTACATTCAATGAATATTAATATATAAGTAAATTTAATGCAATAAGAGTGAACATTTTTTAGTAGTGCAGTGAGCGAATAAAAACAGACATAAAAAAAAGAGAAAGACATAACTTGACTGAATATAAATCAAAAATAAAAAGTTTGAATTGTTCTTATTATAGATATGAAAAAGAAGTTAGTTTGATTACTATGTATGATGAGCCTTCTTCCATTTGCAGATTGACTCCAATATCAGCATTTATTCCATTTTATCACCTCTCATAGTTCAGGATTAAAAGAAATATGGTAAAAAATTTGTGCCTTCATCAAATTTTTGTTTTCACTTTTTAATAGTAGTAAGATTCGAGATCTGCAGAGTCCACCCAAATTACAGTAATACATAATTTTTGTAAAAAAATTCTGCATTTATAAAATTTTAAAATAGGATCAAATGATAGTCAGGATTTTCATTTTACAATGATTTTATTGTGGTAAGCTTTTTTTTTATTTTATTTTTTTCCACCTGGACTCAGTAGCCCTGATGAAGATCCAGAAGTTGGATCGAAACGTTGGCTTACCACAACAAAATCATTGTAAACTGAAAATCCTGACTATCATTTAACCTATCGTAAAGAAGAACAGTTGACTATCTCTCACTTCTACAATTATCAAATTTTAGTGATGTATTTACATTAGTGATGTATCACTAAATCGAACGGAGAATTAACATGGCATTGCAGTCTGTAGATTGAATGTTATCACAGTACTTCTAACTGTAACTGCAGCATTGGGGTGGGGAAGGGTCGACCACCCTAGTAGTCTGCGCGTAAGATGTACTTGAAATATATATTTTTTTAACTGAGATATCAGATTTTTCCACTATAATCTTATAACTTATTATCTGTTGACTGCATGGATTGGGCTAATAGTATTCAGAATCACATAAACTATCAAACACGATGATTGAATAACTCGACAAATTTGCCCCAAAATTAATTTTTCATTTACCATTTTCAACCACCGATAAAGTATATAGGGTTCCTTATTTGGGCGGATTCGGCATATCTCGAATCTTGCTATTAATAGGATAAATCCGAAGTTTCAAGAAGGTGCTAATTTTGTTCTACATTTGCTTTAATTTTAAAGTTTTTCTTATTAAAACTACCGCACAACTACCAGAGCGTAGCCGGGCACCCTAGCTAGTATAATAATAAAATTAATATCTTCTTATAATGATAGCAATAATATTTTCTGAAAACAAAAAATTATCATAATTTAAACCGAAAACCGAACCTGTACTATTTCTCTATCATCATGACATCTTGGAACCAGTATTATTTCTATATCAAGAACAATCTCCAAGAAAACTCAAATCCTTTTCTAATTTCAATCACCTAATAATCTAAATTTATTAGATAATGAACTTAATTGGTCGACTTAATTATTCCTAAGGAAAGTAGGAAAAAAAAAACCTGTGACCTCTAAATCATATGATAGGGCTTTTTGTCTCTTGGTGATCCACATATTCTTTTCTTTTTTCCTGGATCAATGTCCAATTTAAAAAAAATAAAATAAACAAATAAAAGCGTTTATATGCTGCTATATGACGAAACGTTTCGTCGCTGTTACACCATCCCAAAACAGAACGTAATAATCACTTTGTTAATACGAATAGATACCAAAATACTCTGTGTACATATACACAACAATGTATAAAGATGTCTTAACAAGTTCTTTATATAAATTACAAGATGTTTTGTTTTGTTGTGACGCCACATTTGGAAACTGTTACATCACCCCGGGCAACGTGCCTCTTCCCTTCTAACCTAGATACGTATTAGGGGAACTGCTGTCTACACTTATGTCGTATAATGTAAACGTTAACATGTACATAATGTACATAACAGGCACATATAAATAAACATATACATGTATGTACGTATATACTAAAGATAGACTAAAGAGAGCAGAAAGGGAAGAGGCTATCCTTGAGCGGTGACTAACCTTGAACGGTTCTTTAACACGGCTCTGGTATTGTTTGTGTCAGCGACCCCGTCTACTCTTTGTCTGTCTGTCTGTGTGGTCTCTAGTCTGCATTTCTCAGTTTGCGAAACGTTGTTTTTATAGACGTAGTAGTATATCATACTTCTTGAAGGGGGTTCATTTATGTTAAAAAATGTGCGTTTACACTAACACCATAACATTTCCCGATCAGCTTAGTGTCGTAGAAGGAGATGGAAAAGGTCAAGGGCTTTTTAAGACCACGAACAGTATGTTGTGTGTTTGGCGTTTGTGAAAGTTTGGTTAATAGCGCTAAAGATGATTTAGTTTAACTTGACCATATTGTAATTTATAATATCTCATTATTCTATAAAAATAAGCTGTGTGTTTATATTTATATTTGTAAATTATACTCCCACCATATGATCTGATACCATATGTTTTGTTTGATCTATTTGAGTTTATTTAATTAGACTTTTAAAGACTTTATTCATTCATTGTTAGTAGGCAAATAAAGTTGTAAATTAATTATTCTTTCAGGTGTGTTTATCTTTTATTGTTGTTTATTTTGTTAATTCTGTTTCTTATTCAAGTAAATTCTTTCAGAACAAGAACATTAATTCTCGTCATTTGATGACCTACTTACAAATTAATTGAGTACCTACAATACTAAAGGTCGTGGGTTCGCGACCCGCGATGGCCCTAGGATTTTTTTATGGGAGTAAAAAATCCTTAGCCATGCCGTCCCTCGGATAGGACGTAAAATAGAGGTCCCGAACCTGTAAGATGTCAGGTACTCGTTAAAGATCCCTATCCTTATTAAACCTGGATAGGCAAAGTTTTGGACTCCCACTGAAGCATCGTCCGATTAGTCTTAGTAGGATAAAGGGAGGTTGAACAAACAAACAAAACAATTAATTGAATGAATAAAGTCTTTAAAAGTCTAATTAAATAACCTCAAATAAATCAAACAAAACATTTCGTGGGAGTATAATTTACATATTTAGTGTACTTACAGTTGCTTCTTAATTGTGAAATTTTTATTAGACCAAATGTGTATCACAGAAGCGTTTATGCATTATTTATATAATATATTTTTTCATCATATACTGTGAGATTTTTGTTTGCATTTCTATTTTTAATAAAATTGTAAGGTTCTTAATCACTTTAAGTTTTATTTTTGTGAACTTGAATATGCACATTTCTGTAAGGTGAAATTTTTACAAGAATATCATTAAAAATAAATTTTAAAGAAAATATATTATATGTGCAATCTTAATTAAAGGGATGTAAACATATTTTTCACTTTAGACCCCATAATGTTTTCGAAAAATGTAGTTCTATAATGTTTGACAAGTTTTAAGGGAAAAAAAAAATCTTTCTTTATTTAAATCTGCCCAAATAAATTGATCATTTTGGACTATAAAAACTATAACCCTTCGACGGTTATGGATTTTATTTAAGACTGATGTGAAGATCTCTTTCAAATTTCGTGATGTATTTTAATTTATAAACACTTATAGACAATATGAATTTACTTTTTTGTGGAAGCCACCATCTGCGTCCGATCGCTTCAGATAATTTTATGTTTGAAAAATAACAAAATAAAGACTAAAGCTCAAGACTTACCTCTCTACAACTAGCTTTTGCTTGCAAGCAGAACACAAGGGGTCGAAAATTAAATTTTTGAGTTATCGGGATATGATTTTTTTTATTTATGGAACTAGGATTTTTTTTTTTTTTTTACCATGCTTAAAATGATTGATGAAATCTTTGAATTTTAATTTTTTTACTTTGATTTTTTATATTAATAAATAATTATAACTGTGTAATCTTGCCTTCAAAGCCGAAGAAATTAAAGTGAAACTAGAGCTAGAACAATAAGAGCTGCTTTTTATGCTCGGCGTTTAAAAGTTTAAAGGCTAACTTTGATACTTTGTTTGGCTTTCCCAATCCGAATGGCGCTTATTCGAAAACCAACCAATCCAACTTAAAATTAAAAGATTAAGGGGGTACGATTCAGTGTTCATTAATTCAGGACTGCTTTTTAGAACAAACGTTAGAATAAAGAAAATCCTGACATTTTATGATCCATGATAATCAATGAATTGTTTTAATTGATTTCCATTAACGTAAAAAAAAAACGTTTAATATATATTTTATAGGGGCAATAAGCAATAGTTTTATGGCCTCCTAAAATATTGACGCAGCTAACCTCCATTTACAACGCTTCATTGAATTAATTTGAGAGCTCATGGAAGTTTATTATAGCCTATAATTACGTAGATATAATAATAAAGAGGAGATATAAGAGGAGATACGTGCGGGACACGTGCTGCCCGCATTTTGTCCAATAACATAAGATTTGTTCGGGATGACATGAGTATAGATTAGCGATGTAGAGATGAGGTTGCCGTGGGAACTGCCTCTACGCCCGCAGATACAAGGTAATGGATAGGCCACCATTAAGTTGTTTGCTGTAGCCATTTATGATGCTCATGGACGTTATTGGTCTCTTGTGGGTGTTTTTTTTCCTGTGCTAAATGAAGAACTTAGTAATATAAACCTTCACCGGCGCTACCAGAGGCGTGACGGTTAACCTATTTGGCGGATAACAGAAATACCACTAAAAAAATATCTTAACCTATACATAGCTATAAAAAAAACTTATTTCGGCAGTTTCGCCTCTTGTTAAGCGCTTAATAATGTAAACTTTCTGATTCAGACAGAAAGAATTCCCAAACAATTCTTTTCATTTATTTTGCTTTTTTCGTTACACTGTACCTAACCTATACGAATGAACTAAATGCAATAGGCGGGCGCAAGCGACGGTGCTGCTTCTGCGACGGTGCTACAGGAACTAGAGAAACGGTGATAAATCCGGGCCATTACCTGGGATTCATAGGGTTTTTTGGCGTTTTTAATTTATTTTTCCATAATTAAAACCCGATTGAGCAAAAAATCATTTGAAAAATATCTAATAGGTATTGCTCGGTCCCTCAGTGTTCAATTAGAAAGTCAAAAGACGTGTCATTCCCTTTTATTTCCAAAAAATAAAAAGCTTCTTAAAGAGTGGATTGTAAAATTAAGAATAGATAAGCCTGTTTCGAAACATGTGACGATATGTAGTCTTTATTTTAAAGAGAGAGACTATATTTATCCTAGTAAATATTAGTATTTGACATTTTATTATTCCAAAATGCTAGTTTTATGCAAATAACATTGAGACCATAGTGTCATAGATTTGTTTTTCTTTTTTAATTTTCCCCATTTTTCTATTACATCCGCTGTGCTTAATTGTTCCATGTTTTCAATGCGAAGCCTGAAAGTTTTGACAAATAAATAAATAATATGACAAAGAATCTAAGCTGTCATAACAATGATTGTGTAAATAGGTAATTAATGTTATTACTAACCGAAAAACGTCGATTAAAGTTACAATGATGTGTTTGCATTTACCAGAACTACCAGCTTTACATGTACAATGACAAGAAAATTGCTTATTATTATTAATAAATTTGATTTCCACTTTTATTTGATGGGGCAGTCCTTTAAGATTGCTAGTTTAAAGGCACGAGGCTTGTAAAATAACTGTTTTTTTATTTTTAGATATTACTCCACATGTAAATATGTGGTTTGCATCAAGAATAGCCTGCCCATCAATTAATGGTCTTTTAAAATTACCAATTATCTCTATCACATCAACTAGGTCTTACACCGTTCTTTCCGACATTTTGCAAAACTACTAGCGCACCCTATATTCGATTGCGCCCGCCTATAACGCTTTGTAATTTATTCAAGAGGGTTCATAAAAAATAATAATAATAATAATAAATAGATAAAAAATCCAGCTGATCTGTCGGCTTTGATAGTCTTATTCAAATAATCGTTGTCTGGAGAAACTCGATAAATCCCTGGATTCATTTATGTTCTGGAAAAGAAAAATATCTTCCTTTAAGCCATATTGGTGAGGAACAATCATTTGAACAAAAATAATTTACCATTTACCTATGTTTATAAAACGTATCCTCAAAAAATGTCAAAACTGCTTTTTAAAGCGGCCCGCGGACGAATATGCACACTAAAGTTTGGCCCACTACATTTCAAAGGTTTCCCATAGACGCTTTAACCTAAGCAGTTAGTACGTTTTGGCGTAACATTTTTTCTTGCTTATCACTGTCAAAGAACCTATCGAAGATTGAATGAAGAACCATAAATTTTAATGTTGCCCATTTCAACCCTTAGATATTTAAACTTTCAGGTATTTTTTCATTTATTAGAGAATATATTTAAGTATTTAAGTGTTTTGTATAGTAATTTCCAAAATATATGGTTTGCAACAATAGTCTTTCACAATCAGGATAAATACTTCAGGTGCAAATGTTTAAAAAAAAAAAAACACTTGAATTAGCTATATAAAAAATATATATGCTTAACCCATTTTTAGGTATTCTTTTAGCTTCAACGTCTTTTTTAGTCAGGGCTAGACTTCATTTTTATTTTTTTATTTTTGCATTCCTTAAAATATGCGAATGGAAATTTCACAACTGAATGTTTGTCATCAAGTTGTGATGGCTTTATGTAGAATCAAATTCTACATCCAATGGTCTAATTTTGTTTGTTTAACGTCACTTTATGCCACTAAGGCACTGACGAAACAAATGGTAGCTCAGTGGAGACGGGCGGGTTCGTAAATGACTATAGATAATAAATAAAGAAGCGCCATGCGATATATTTTAAGGCAAAAGCGAAAAACTAAAGGAATTAAAATAATTGTTTTTAAATTTAATTAGTTAAAAAAATTAAAAGATTAACAGTAGATCGAGCTACCATTTCTGGGCCCTACTTACACTAGATTTGTTTGTTCAATTATCGTCACTTTATGCCACTAAGGCTAAGCGGACGATGCTGCAGTGGGAGTCCTAAATTTTGCCTATCCAGGTATAATTAGGATAGGGATCTTTAACGAGTACCTGACATCGTACAGGCTCGGGACCTCCATTTTAAGTCCTATCCGAGGGACGGCATGGCTAAGGATTTATTACTCCCATTAAAAATTATTACTCCCATATCCTAGGGCCACCGCTGGGCGCGAACCTGCGACCTTTAATATTGTAGGTTGCCATGCTAACCACAATACCACAGTTGACCCCTACATACATGGGTGTAATAACCTGAAAATATTAATATTTGCACTTGCGTCCATCTGCTTCTGAGAAACAGATATAATAAACGATAAATGTTGACTATATCGCCTTGGGAGTGGCTTCATTTGATTCAGGAACATATCAACCGATGCATCATGAGTTGTTCTACTTTAATTTTTGCGGGCTATGCAGATCTCGATTCTTACTACTAATACGATCATGGGCGTCACCAGTACCACATTATTGGGGGGGCTCAAAATTTTCCTTGATGGGGTTGGTAGAAATTCGAGGGGCTAAAAGTTGAAGTAATAACCCTTAAACACAATTGTTGAAACATTTAATTCATCCTCCAACAATGTATTTTAAATGTATTTATAATCCCTTAAAACTTGTCAATTTATGTCTCAGTTATACATAAAAATAAGTAGTTGTTTAAGCCTTAATGTTGAAGGATGTGGGCTTTGCTTGATTGAAATTTATCCATGATTTTCTTCTGATCCTGACCCCACTAATTTCATCGCTTTCCATCAACTTCTATAAGCTTCATCGAATTGATGGAAAGTAGGATCAAGCTGCTTGGTTAAAAAAAAAAAAGAAAAAAAAAAAAATGGAGAGCAATAAAACAAAACAGCTCAAGCTAAAATAAAAAGTATATAATTCATCAAATACACAATACACCTAACTATGCTTTTAACAATATAGTGTGCTGAAATCAACTAATATTTTATTGTTTAAACGCGGATAAATTCGTAAAATCGCATTTTTGTTTAATTTTTTTACATTGGGTCCTCTCCTTTCAAAATATTGGGGGGGGGCGTCTCCCCTGCCCCCCGGCGGTGACGCCCGTGAATACGATGTTATATAAATATTATTTTATTAATGTACATTTTTTTTAAATATGCATTTGGTATATTTTTCCTGTGCTATCGATCTTGGATATCGTGCTAAGAAGCTTTGCTCTAACAGAAAGCTGCGAACCCTTATTGGCCGCAAGCCGCCGGGAGGCGAGGCCGACATTCCAGAGTATCTCCCCTCCACCAGGCAGGTTCCCACGCTAGTCCTCCCTGCTCCTCACCTCCCAGCTAACTAGCCTTTATACTCTAGCGGCTCTATAATTGTCCTCAACTTATAGTGCATTAAAAAAAAAAAAAATTGAAATTCACAACTGTATAATATCAATACAATAAGTAAACTTAAGTAAATTAATGACATGAAAAGGCCTGTGGAGAAACTACCCATTGGTAGCACTCGAATATTGTTTTGATTTATTAGATCTCTAGGGTACCTGTTGAACAGATCCGTTACTTAGGACTCCACCTCGACAAACGTCTTACTTGGAATCCCCACACAAGATTGAAACGACAAGAAACCCATCGACGTTACCGTATACTACAACACTTACTCAAAACTACCAATCTTTTACAAAAGGCTCCTTTATATGACAGTAATAAGACCTATTTGGGCTTATGGAATCGAGCTTTGGGGCTCCACCAAACCTTCTAATTCCTCTCGTACCCAATGCTTACAGTCCAAAATCCTTAACGCTCCCTATTTCGTAACAAATAAAAAAATCCACAATGTCGCTGATTTAGCCCGATCCCGAGATACCAGTCCTTTCATAGTAAACTCCAGACCCATCAGAACCCATTCGTATCCACCCTCGCTTCCCCCTCTATTCCAGATAATCCTCCAAGGCGTCTGAAAAGAAGATGGCCTAGAGATTTTAAGATAGACACTAGTTGAGTGCTATCAATGGATAGTTCCTCTACATGATTATTCAAGGCATTATTTTCTTTTTTTTTCTTTTTTTTTAGCACATTTACTTAATGTATTTATTATATGTAAATACAGTTGTAAATTTCAATAAATATTTATATTAAAAAAAAAAAAAGATCTCTAGGCTATCATCTTTTCAGAAGCCTCAGAGGATTGTCTAGGATAGAGAGGGAAGCAAGGTAGGAGACAAGAGGGTTAGGATAAGATTGGAGTTTAATGTGAAAGGTCTGGGATCCGGCCAAATCGGTGACATAAGAAACATTAAGGACTTCATGGATAATTTTATTTGGGGCGAAATAAGGAGCATGAAGGATTTTAGAAAGGATTTCGGACTTTAGGGATTGGATGGTTTGGTGGAACCTCAAAGTTCGACTCCAGATAGGTCTTATTTTTGTCATGTAGATTAATGTTTTAAGGTGGATTGGAGATTTGGAGTGTTAGTCTGGTAAATGTTGTAGTAGTCGGAATCTGAGGGCGGTTTCTTGTCATTTTAGTCTTGTGAGACGTGTATCTATATGGAGTATAGGATCTTTTCGACGGTTTCGACGGATCTTTTCGATAAGTTGAACATTATTGAAGGATACTGTAGGCCAGGATGTTGTGGGTTTGCAATGTAAAGTAAAGGTAAATTTAATGGGATATGTTATAATTTATTTATTATTCTTCACTTTTGACACCATTCTTCAAGGGGCGTGAGGTGTGATTGTAAATCCTGGGATGCAGCAGTCGGGTCACTATTCACAGATATGACGCATGTGTCAGTGATGAGGATGGTACAAGGATGGGTTGGGATATCAACTGTTAAAAAAATTTAGACGAATCTGCAACAATTGTAACAAAAGGTTTTAGTATAATCCTAATATGTCTATCCTAGGTTTCCCCTATTGGAGTTTTAATAAAAACTAAAGTGTGTGGGTGGAGAATATACCCCTAATGCCGTTTTTTTGCGGTTGGTTGATTCTTATTCACAATATCGAAATGTTTCTATTAAGATTTATATGCCAATTAACTCTGCATAGAAAGAAAAAAAAGTTAGTTTGGGAAACGGATATTTCGAAAAAAAAAACAAAAAAAAAAACCTGTGTCATCAAAGACAGAATTAATTCAACTATAACTTGAGTATAGACAACTTATTCTAATCTCAAGTCGCACAGTGCGTAGAATGCAGGCTAATATTGGACAAAAATAATAAATTAAAAAAAATTCTATCTTAATCTTTTACTAAATATTATTATTAACATTAAGTATAGATGAGGCGATAATAACAAAAATAGAAAGTTTGGTAAATATTTAGTTAAAACACTTTTTAATAAAAACTAAGCGGCAGTTAAATGAAAACTGTAATATTTATTATTGCGTAACATTAATAATAATTGTAAAAATAAACTAAACTAAATGTTGGCATTCATATTTCACGGGATATTTAACTAAAAATACAATTTACTAATTTTGTTCTTCTTCGCTACCTTGCCTTTCACCTCTATCTTCTCCTTCACTAAAACTCCACTATCGGAAAAGTTCCAATTGTAACCGAGGACAAGTTTCTGCTTCATATTCAGTAAATAAGGTAGTATCTATTGTTGGTGCATTCATATCCTTGAGTCCTTTAGACGAGAATTTCGGTGTACTTGACAGAAATGGGTCCGAACATCCCAAAAGATAATTCTTATTATTGCGAGTAGCGTAGGATCGGATTTTTTTTCGAAAATAGTTGCCTTGCTGGGTATAGTTTACAATGTCAAAAAATTCTCGGAATCCATTTTCGACCGTTTTGGAAAATATCTATCCAAAGATTAAATATATAGTTTAGGTTCTTTTTTTTTTTTCATCCTAACAAGTGGTCTCTTTATTATAGAAAAGGCTGATTATTCTTCTTAGAGGAGCCTATTTCAGGAAATAGACACTATAATTGAAATCTTAAAAGCGTCAAAGTTATATAATATGTTATAATAGGAAAACTGAAGATTTCTCCAGAAATGTAACAACTGCGTATTATTCGATTTGTCTTACTGACGTATAACTATTTTGCCATTGAATGACCATGATTTTGTTAAAATTTGTGTTAATATTCGCATTTATAGTATCTAAGGCAAGTTTAAAAAAAAAAATTAAATTATTATCATTTTGTTAAAATTTGTGTTATTATATGCATTGTATAGTATCAAAGGCAAGTTAAAAAAAAAAAAAAAAAAAAAAAAAAAAAAAAAAAAAAAAAAAATTAAATAGATAAATCACAATCATAAGATGAAATCGTAACTATACTAATCACGAAATCAATAGAAAATTCTACGGCCGTAATAATCTAGAAATTTATCGCCCTAAAACTCCCACCCTATCCTATCCTATTTCAGGAAAATAAAAAAGTTTTTTCACTGACTTTAAATGCTTCGTGAAAAGAAATAACATGCGACTGATACCAATCCAATGGTTTCAGTGGGAGCTCTCCTTATCTCATAACAATCCCTCCCGACTCTTATACCCTTCAAAATCCTTGTTACAGAACTTATGCCCTAACAGCATAGTATAGTCATCTCCCAATCGTAATCACTTTTTTTGGGCTGTTTGATGAAGTTTTTTTTCAATTTTTTCTAAGCTTGATGCCCTGTGCGTCGGCAAGAAGGTTTTTACGACTCAAAATATGTCGAATTTGAGTTATGCTTACCGTGTTTGGAATCAGAATTACAAAACCTACATACAATGCATTACAGTAATAATACTCGTAGTTCCGTTCGCGTAAGGCGCAATTCACCATATTCTTTTATGGAGGGGATGATCGTATTAACGCAGAAGGTTAATATTGAGTTACGATTAGTTACACTGGTACTAACTGCCCATGGTAAAGCGCTCGTGATCAAAGAATATTTTTAGGGTACAAGGTAAAATTTAGAATGCAGTCGAAACTTCAACAAATTCAATTACCCAAACATTTTTTCAAGTTTTAACCATCTTCTTGCCTACGTGCGATGTATCGGTTAGTTTATCAATTATTGCCGAAAAATGGAAGCTAAATAAAACTTTGTGTTTTTTAAGTTTTTATATATATTAGCTAAGCTTTTTGCGGTCTGTAGCTAAGCTGGTTGCAATTAAGTGTTACGGGGCATTGAATTTTATAGCTAACTGATATAGTACAGTAGTAATCCAAGCGAATTTTATTGAGGAAAACAATCTGTGTTTGCTGTCGCCAAATCCCTTGACTTTTCCTCCTTCTGAGGTCATCACTATTTGATTCGATCTTCAGAAAAAAAAAAAAAAAAAATCCCGGATAGTATAGCTGTGGGCCCTCGTTTACTATAAAGGTTTATAGGTAATAGTTTATACATATATATGTATATTATATCTTTATTTATATACCTACTACACATAAATTACTATTATAAATCATGAATATTAAGGAGCTGTATTGACGTCATTTGTTTCGATACCGGACGTCTAAAGAATTCATTTACGTCACTGTTTTTAAAGAGTCCTTTTAGCCATTATCAAGCCAAAAATAAAGGAAAAAGTTTTAGTGTCTACTTTGCCAATTGTACTTCGGGTTACATTCTATGAAATTTGGGAAAACATCTGAAGGTTATTGTTTGTTTGTTTAACGTCACTTTATTCCACTAATGCTAATCGGACGATGCTACAGTGGGAGTCCTAAATTTTGCCTATCCAGGTATAATTAGGATAGGGATCTTTAACAAGTACCTGACATCGTACAGGCTCGGGACCTCAATTTTACGTCCTATCCGAGGGACGGCGCACAGTGGTTGAAAATCGACTACTTTCGGAAAAAAAACCTTGTCAAACCCGATCTGTGAGCCGCAAAAAAATAAAGTTGATATTATCATAACCACGATTGAATTTCCTATAAAATGTATAGGTTCGAGCCCCGCTTAACCGGCTATTCGGATTAACCGGCAGTGTAAGGAAAATAGAAAAAAAAGTATACATCAATTTTCGACTCTAAATCGGGCAGTTTAAACACTTTTGCTGTTTTATGCTAGTAATATCATTGATAGTACTTGCAATATAATTTTATTTCATAAAAACACTCAAGTTAGGTAAAAAAAAAAAAAAAAAAAAAAAAAATCATACATAGGAACTATCAATTATTTTTGTCGTTATGTTTTAATTCATAACAACAAGTTTAAAAATCAGAATATATCCGAATAACTTGATGGAATGTGTCAGGTAACTATTCTATTAATTAATATTGAAAAGAAAAAGAATATTCCAATACCCTCAAAAAATGGGTTTTTTCCGCCTTTCAACCACTGTGCGGCGTGGCTAAGGATTTTTTACTCCCATTAAAAAATACTAGGGCCACCGCTGGGCGCGAACCTGCGACCTTTAGTATTGTAGGTTGCCATGCTAACCACTATACCACAGGTGACCACATCTGAAGGTTATTTAATTCAACGGGCATCGCATTGCTTCTATTATTTGGGTGGGAGGTACTGAGGTATATATCGCAGAGGTACCGAATATATATCTGCTATCCGCAAGTATAATGGCACAACTTCAAAAATTTTAATTTTTAAAATTGATTTTATTGTTTTGGTGAACTAAAAAAATCATTTATTAATAACCAGTGTTTGAATTCGATAAAAAAAAAAAAAAACTGGCTCTGTGCGCGCAACACACAACTTTCAACTTACTCAGATTAGAAATCGACATGTTTTGGTAAAAATGTAATGGCCATTCCTCAACTTCACACATTTCTCAACATTTCTTTATTTATAGTTATAGTATTATTGCAAAACAGTACTTTTCGATTTATTATCGTTTTCATCAACAGTGAACTTTTTTTTTTTTACTGCTTGTTTTCTGCTGTGAGTTGCATTTTGTAAATGTATTGTGTAGGTGAATCGATAGAAGGCGTATTCACGGCTCATAATAATTAAAACTTAATTTTAAATTTTTTTTCTCTTTTGCCTGGCCGGAAACCGAAAACGATTACTGGTCCTATAAAACCACTTTAAATTGTATTCACAAATATGTAGCTATATTTTTTATGTATTTTAATATGTAGCTATATTGCTGTTCATATAAAACCACTTTAAATTGTATTCACAAATCTAGAATGTATAGCTAAAGTTTTTTAACCTATATTTTGGTTGAGGTTGGCCATTACACTTTTACCAAAACATGTCGATTTCTAATCTGAGTAAGTTGAAAGTTGATTAATTAATTAAAGGTAATCTGGTACCGAAATGTTTAAACACTGTAAACTACTTGAAATAATTTGTGCATCAAGAATTTACTCTCCAATGTACACTACAATTTTTTATTGTTAAATAAAAGTTTATATTTCTGATGATACGAGAATTGTTGAAAACATCATTAAGTTGGTTCAATGTTCAACGTGTTTCATGAGTCGGAATATTTTTCTTTTTTTCTCTCGTATATATTTACTCGATTTTTTTTTTTCATACTTCATATTTAGCAATTTCTCATTTTTAAGATCGATAAGATACAGTTAATTTCTCCATATAAATAAAATCAATGGTATTTTATTGGAAAAAAAAAAGTCCACTTCCCCATTTATGCCCCCTCATAACATTTCAATGATGATTAAGCGTACCTGATATTGAAGAATACTTGATTCTTATTAAGCATAACGAGTTTGAGAACTGCGCATGCGTAGGCTCACCGTGTTTTATGAGTTGTTGAGTCAAAATGTTTTTGTTTGGCAGGACTTGAATCAACAAAAGTTTTTGTTTTTTTTACCTCGTCCTCTTAAAATTTATAATTTAGTATAAACACCGGTCTCTGTTTATGTAATGTAGTTTTATTTATTATTCAGGATTAAAGATAAAGTATAGTTAATATACATAAATTCAATCGTTGTTTAAGCTTTACATTCGTGACTCAAGTCCTTTTGACCAAACACCATTAATTTTTAATATTAATGCTTTTTTAATTTTTAATCAATAGAGCAAATAATTTTTTTTTTTTTTTTTGCTCTCAGTATGTACAAGATTGATGAAAACAAACAGGTATATTCCTGTAAAATATTGATCAAAATCGTTTTAGCCTTAGCATATTCATCTCAAAATAGTTTTTGAGGACATTTTCGCTGTCTCGTCGCCAGCATATACATACACCTAATTCCTAATTTCAGGTTCGTAGGGTTTATAGTTTTTGAGCTAGTCTGTTCACTCACAGACAGACCATTTCGCAGGACTTGGTTATTTCGACTCAGTGGACCCTAAAACGAGTATTTCCGTTGAAAACCGGAATTCGAAATTTTTCATGCTCCCCTATATTTCATATATAGGTAAGTGAAAGTAAAAATACCCAGTTAATGCCTAGCAAGGTGTTGTTCGAATCGACTTTGCAAATTTAGCAACCGATCGATTGATATGGTAGTAAATGCAAAGTACTGCACAATAAAGTTTATCTCCATTGACCCATATTGAAGCCCCTTGCAGATCTACAAAGGCTTGTTGCATGCTTTATTGTTTTCTAATGCCCTAGCTAGATAGGATTGTTATTGTTGTGTCCTCCGACCTGTTTTTTATGTTTACTTGTCTACTTGAAGTATCTATCCTTTTATCTATTCATATTTCAATTTTCTCCTTGGATGAACCTGGCACAATCGAACTAAATTGAATATTCAACAATGGTACGTTTTTAGTGTTGAACCTAATTCAGTTACAATCGTTAAAAAAAGGATTGTTTGTTTGTTTAACTCCCTTTATGCTACTAAGGATAATCGGACGATGCTACTACAGTGGGACTCCTAAATTTTGACTATCGCGATATAATTAGGATAGGGATCTTTAACGAGTACCTGACATCGTACAGGCTCGGGACCTCCATTTTACGTCCTATCCGAGGGACTTCATAGCTAAGGATTTTTTACTCCCTTTAACAAATTCTAGGGCAACCACGGACGCGAACCCGCGATCTTTAGTACAGTAAATTGCCATGCTCACCACTGCACCACAGGTGACCCCTGTTAAAAAAGGAAATGTTCTATCGTAACTTGTGCCACAAATTAAGTATTTTATTTATAGACGTTTTTGTGCATTTCCCCTTGTTTTTAGTATTAAAGTTGACGATTAGGCACATACTACTACTGTCCATGACAATTTAAAAAAAAAAAAAACATAAAGAGGAATCACACGCTTTTATTGTCGACGGCGGCATTGTTTTCCTGTTTACGATCTGTCCTTCCTCGATATGTATCGCTATTATTAGAATCCGAATATAGTCAGGTATCCGCGTAGTTTGTGCGTGAGCAATAAACCAATAATGTCAACTTACGCAGCTACTCCAGGAACTCTGTAAAAAAGGCTATGCCAAGGACTTCGAAGAGGCATACGGCGTGTCGATCAGAACAACCTAATAGAGAACATAGGAAGAAAGGGTCATTACTATGAATATCATTAGCTTAACAAAAAAATATATTTTCTAATTTTTGTTTACCTTAATTTAGTCAGTAAAAAAAAATGAGTTGATCAATATAATGAATTTTTATATTAATCGATATATATTATAAAGCAAAGTGTACTATGTGCGTGCCGAAAAGGCTCAGAAACGACTCTACATACGATTAAGTGATTTATGTCAGCGTGTAACTGTATGTCCCCTAACGGAGAAGAAGGTTTCCGTTTTTCTCTTAAGGGTGTAAAATTGAAGATAAAAGGACTGGAATTTTAAGCCTCTCGCAACATATAATTAGCCTACCTGACATAGACATACGAGTTTATGAATGAAAAATTTAGGTCGAGCTGCAGACCACCAGGAAGCGCTAGGATGTGTTTCACTCAATGTTTATTGTTCATTCATTCCGTTATATTTGTAAAGGTTATATATTTTGCCAGCTGTTCTTTTTAAATTACTAAAAAATCAAGCGAAAATAATTAGTGTCACCTTTTCTTTTAAAATAAATTAATGATTTTACATATCTGCAATCAATGAGAAAACCGACTGGATACTTTACAAAATTAATTTTCTCATAAGAAGGTTAATTGATTAACACATTACATTTACTCAATATCTAAAATATACTTAAGTAAATTTAATGCAATATGAGTGAGCGAATAAAAACAGACATAAAAAAAGGAGAGCTGAATAGACTGATTATAAAACGAAAATAACAAATTTGAAGTGTTCTTATTGTATGTAGTTATGAAAAATGGTTTTATTACTATGTATGATGAGCATTCCAGTTGACAAAATGATGAATTGACTCCAATAATACAATTTTTTCAATAAGATTTTATCACCGCTCATAGTTCAGGATAAAAAGAAATATGATGAAAAAATTGTGCCCTCATGATATTTTGGTTTTCACTTAGTAACAGTAGTAAGATTGGAGAAGTGCAGAGTTCGGCCAAATTAGGGTGAGGGGGGATATATTAAGGGAGGTTGAACTGGAAGAAAGGTCTTACAAAAAAAGTTTCTATGAATCTTCGGTATTTTCTAAACTTCTGGATATAATGGGACCATCAGAGTAGTCGGCGCTTAAGTTGTACTCCAAATATAGTTTTTTTAACTAATAATCTAATAACTTATTATCTGCTGACTGCTTGGAATGGGCTTATTGGATTCATAATCACAGAAACCATCAAAAACGATGCATGACTCGACAAAGTTGCAGCAAAATTAATTGTTCATTCACCATTTTCAACACCCTATAAAGTATATAGGGTTCCTTATTTGGGCGGACACTGCAGTTCTCGAATCTTAATATTGATACAATGTTAAAATTTTCAAGAAAGTGCTAATTTTGTTCTATATTTCCTTTAATTTTAAAGTTTTTCTGTTATTGAAACTGCCTCACAGCTACCGGAGCGAAGCCGGACACACTAGCTAGTTATAAAATATAGAAGGGGTTTACCTGTGGTATAGTGATTAGCATGGCAACCTACAATACAAAAGGTCGCAGGTTCACGACCCGCATTGGCCCTAGGATTTGTTAATGGGAGTAAAAAATCCTTAGGCATGCCGTCCCTCGGATGTACGATGTCAGTTACTCGTTAAAGATCCCTATCCTAAAAGGGTTGGGGCAAAATAGTGCCAAGCAACATTTTCAACAAAAATAAACTGTAGCTGCAGCCTGCTGTATAATACGTAGGACTATTTCTCTATGATGGATATGCAGCCTAAATATGACTATATAGAGCCTCTACAGACATATTTAGGTGGCATTTCCATCATAGACATATAGTCCTACGCAATATACAGCAGACTGCAGTTGCAGTTCATTTAGTTAAAAATGTTGCTTGACACTGTTTTGCCCCGACCCCTTCAATTATACCTGGATAGGCAAAATTTAGGACTCTCACTGTAGCATCGTCCGGTTAGCCTTAGTGGCATAAAGTGACGTTAAACAAACAAACAAAATATAGAAGGATCCGGCCTCAAAATTGTCGTGTACAAATTCATATTTATTATGATTAGGTTAAAATTAGGCTTAAAAGAGTTCTAGACTTGTTCTTAGAACCAACTGTTCCAGTACTTGTTCCTGAATAATCTACGCTTGCCTAGAACCTTCCAGACACTTCTAATTAATACTAAATATAAGGAGCGATGGACTGAAGTTTGTTCTGTCTTGTTCTGTGGTTGTTCTGTAGTTGTGTAGTCTTGTTTGGAAGGTCAAATCATACGGTTAATTTTGTGTTACTGTTTCGATAAAGTTGATACATTTTATAATCGTGTAATTATTTCTTACATTGTAAATCATTATTTTCATCGAATAAAATTATTTCAACCAACACATGCTGATTTTAATACTATTAAATTTAATCAAAAAAATTTTTCGCCTACTCGGGCGTCTTCATGGTTTGACCCTTCAGGCACAACCATCAGTAGGACCTTTAACGAAACCTAAATCTACTTTAACTTAAAAAAAAATATCACTTGCGCAAGCAGTGCTGCAGTTCACTTCAGCTACCAGGATTCTGGATAAGGTAAAATTTAAATGTACCAGCCTTTTGAGCCCGAATATGTCTGTTTAAATGTATTACACACACACATATATATATGTATATCAACTATAAGTCTCTTTGTTTCTATATATTGTTTATATATGAAGATTACCTATTGACATATCATAACTACTTTCTTCTACATCGTTATTTAAGTATAATTATTATTATTATAAGTGTAATTTGAATTTTTCATTTTTTTCAGGTATGTGGCCTTTCATTATAATTATGAAGAAATGAATTTCAATAATGATAGTGGTAATGTATTTATTAAGTTATAATATTTATATTTCTTATTAAAAAACAGTGGGTAATTTAGAGGACTAATTGAGGTCAAAAAAGTTCTGATGGTGACGCAATATTGTTTTTTTTTTAAGAATTTACACATAAATCGGCTAGTACATAGTTGATAATATATACAAAACTTCATGTTAATATTAGGAATCAATTTTGGAAGATACTTGTATGTGAGGTACGCCAGCCAACTGGAGGCGAATCGCACCAACCGGGCATCAGAGAATCGCTGATGTATAAGCCATAATCCATGGACCTATACCAGTTTCTCCCTGTCATTGAAACCCGGCCTGCTGCTGTACCACGGGAACTATGGTCTGCAGTTACTGAGGATCACCTCCTCCAGGCTGCCTGAGCTCTCTCTCGCAAACGCCATGTTTACGCCTAAAAGAAGTCCAATTTTTTTATAGTATTATTTTTATATGTATAGATAGATTTACTTTTTGTGAAATGTATGCACTTCATAATGTGCCAAGCCTTTATTAAAACGAGCTATCACAGCATGGTTCAATCCCATGAAAAAGTGCTTCGTCAATGTTACTACATCACTTCATCGTAACACGATCTTCATTTTCATCGCTCAAATATTTGTTTATAAAAATTCTTAGTAACTCTTTATTTCGAAAGAACAAGAAATGAAAAGAAACTTGAATGATCTTTTTTTTATAATAAAACTGTTTGTTATAAATAGAGCTCGGATTCCCGTGCAATTGCATCTTTTTATTGGTAAGTCAGAATAAAGCGAATTCAAGTTACTTATCCGAATCAAGCCTAATGGGATGTTTTAATGAAGTTTTATACTGCACGAAATTGCACGTTTTGGGGTTTACTGCACGAAATTGCACGTTTGGGGGTTACTGCACGAAATTGCACGTTTTGAAATTTTATTGCAAGAAATTGCATCATTTAATATTTTGAAGAAAAAAAATTATTACAAATTTTAATTTTCTTAAATACACATCAAAAAATTGGTGGAATTGTAAATGGGAATCAGGAATAGGAATAAAAAAATAACATAAAGAAAACATAGGAAAAATATAAAGGGAACTTGGGAGATGTAAACAAACACAAACCTCTAATTTCCAAGAATTAAGGGCTCAGTAGTTCCAGGATGTTTAAATTTTGTTTCTTAATTCTTATCGTTCTTTCACTATCAGTCTAGCTTCTGTCGGATATATTGTTACTTAAAATGCCAAAAATTGGAGGTGTGTCTTCGGAAATTGCGGGATGGATTAAAAAATATCCTGGCTCAAAAGGGATGTTAGTGTAATGTTTTGCAAATCTTGTGATAAAAATATTAGATGTGAGAGGAAATCACAAATTGATGCCCACGGCAGCAATAGTAAGTACCTAATTATTTTTAACTATAGAACGGTACCAGGGGTAGCGCGTGTCATCAGAGGGATTTAAAAATAAGCCTACGCACCGGATATTGCATCCGTGATTAGTGAGTGATTCCATAATTTGAGTAGCATCTTTCCTTTATAAGATCTCCCTATTTCCAATATAATTACAGCTCACATGCAAGTGTTTTACTCTTTATTCCAAATCTTGTTACTATTTCAAATAAATATACATATATATTTTTTTTTTTTTTAACGGAAATATTTTCAAATATAGAATCGCAAGAAAATGTGCAATCAATTATCAAATTAAAAACCATTTTGATGAATCCAACCATTCAATCTGATTTGGCATTTATTAGATCGAATTTAGCAGCTTGGACGGTTGCTCTTACAGAAATAGAGGAGAAAAATCTTTCTTTATATGACCAAATAAAAATAGTTAAAAACGTTGGAAAATCGTTGAAAAAAATCAAGAGCGAAAAAGGAATTATTATTTACGAAAAATTTCGAAAATATTCATTAAAAAATCCTGAATACAAACTATTAAAAAATTGTAATGATGGCCTGAACGGAATTTCAGTCACTATGGAATTGAAGGAGATCCCTAGTTTCTGAGTCGTTCTACCGATTTTTGAAGCTGAGATATCTTTTTCTAAATTGAAAAAATCTGGTGCGTGCGCGCAACACACAACTTTCACTTACCCACTTACTTATATTAGAAGTTAATGCGTTGTGTTAATGCCACTTCTCAAAGTAACACATTTTTCCACATTCATTTCTTGCCTGATATTAAAGAACACCTAATTTTCATTAAACATGACGAATTTGATGAAAATCGTTAAAGTCGTTTTTTAGATAATCGAAAAAAAGGTAAAAATTGGAAAAAAAGTTATGATATAAAGTGCCCCCTCCGTTTGAACAATTTTGATGAAGTGTTGGCTATAACATCTTTGGCATATAAATACATCAAATACACAGTTTGATCAAAATCGTGAAAGCCGTTTTTGAGTAAATAAAAAAACACATGAAAATTATACAAAATTTATTAAGTATAGTCCCCCTTCCGGTTGATAAATTTTGATGAAATGTTGGCTATCAAATCTTTGGCATATACATAAATCAAATACCCAGTTTGATCAAAATCGTGAAAGCCGTTTTTGAGTAAATAAAAAAAACACGTGAAAATGATACAAAATTTATTAAGTAAAGTCCCCCCTCCGGTTGATCAATTTTGATGAAATTTTTACAGTCATATCTCGGGCATATAAATAGATCAAATACTCAGTTTAATCAAAATCGTTAGAGCCGTTTTTGAGAAAATCGAAAAAAACTTAAAAAGTTATTAAATAAAGTACCCCCTCCCTTTGAGTAAATTTGATGAAATTTTTGCTGTCACATCGCGGGCATATACATACTTTAAATACCAAATTTCAGGTTCGCAGGGTTTATAGTTTTTGAGCTAGTCTGTTCACATACACACACACACACAGACACACACACACACACAGACCATTTCGCGGGACTTGGTTATTTCGACTCAGGGGACCCCAAAACGTGTATTTCCTTTGAAAACCGGAAGTCGAAAATTTTCACGATCGCAATACTTCCACTTACTATATATTTCATATATAGGTAAGTGAAAGTAAAAAAATTTAAGTGAGAGGAGGCAGTGTTTAACAGAAAAAATTTAGAAATGTAGTTAGCTAGAAACTTTGATTAAAAAAATAATGAAGTGTAGTTTCATTTCTAATGTATTCCACTAATTTTTCTTTACTAATGAAAAAACCATTATTTAACAAAAATCTATATTAAAACTAATATTTTAAAAATAAAAGATTTTAATTCAATTTACTCTCCGCTACTTATTTGTTTCAAAATTAGCTAAGTATATATTGTTCACATAAATAATTTAATTCATGATTTTCAAGCAATAATTTTTTTTGCATGTTTTTGCACGTTTTAAAGTTTTTATTGCACGGTTTTGCACGTTTTTATGTTTTTATTGCACGTTTTCAAATTTTTACTGCACGGAATTCCGAGCTTTAGTTATAAACCACTTTTCATTGATTGCCTTGCCATTTAAGTAAACAAAAGAGGGTTTCATTCATGAGGAAAGAACATTCTAGTCCAAAACACTTGAAGAGATTGTATCACTGTCAATATTTTTTCTACGAATATGTAATAACTATCGAATAGGTTTCTCCGAACGTCTTTTGTCGCCTTTGAGTGAGGCCGATGTGTGAATTGGGTATATTTGGTACTTGTGTTATTTACATTACATTAAAGTATTTGTTATTACGTGGCAATGTGTAATTGGAAAAATAAATATTTTATTAAAATAACGGAATGCAAAAAAGGATATTCCCCTCTGTTTCCTATTGCTGATGAACTAAAATTATATGGATATTTGGTCCACCATTATTAGGCCACTGTATTAGTTCAAAGAGCTAATGTAAAGTAAAATCTTCATTAATATTAAATAAAATTTCCATTAACTTTATTCATCGAATTTAAAAAATACTAGCTGACCCATGCGAATCATTCGCACTCTGACCTACTTAAATCCAATTACACACCGTCTATTTAGTATCGTATAGTGCGTATTTAGTGCTTCACGGGCATAGGTGAGGGTTGAAGTAAAAAATAGATGTGTTTAAATTGTAGATTATTTATTTCTTGAAACTTCAAAATTCCTTTCCTTTGTTATAAGATTAGAAGACAGAATACACATATCGGTTTCGCGGAAAGCACCGATTCTATTGACTGAAATCGCATGCTTTTGCTTATAACTCGCAAACGACGGCGACAATCGGAAAAGTTTATTTAACCAAAAATGTTCGTCTCGACAAACTGAAAAAAATGACACCTGCGACCATTGACAATGACAACGCTGAGAATTGCAGTTATTCCCTTACAACTCGCAAACGAAGGTGTTAATCGAAAAAAAATGTATATGACCGAAAATGTTCTCCTTGAAAACTTGAAAATGTTAACACCATTTAGAAACCTCTACGACCATTTTCTGGCAAAAACCGCGGTTTTGCGCTTATAACTGGCAATCCAAGGCGAAATTAGTGGTTTGTATGAAATTTGATGAAGTATTAAGGAAGTTATGGCGTAACGACAAAAAAAAAAAAAGGCCTTGAGCAATAATATGTACATGATCATTTTATTTATTTAACAAACGTGGGCTTTCCATCCACTTGACTCATGTGGATCATTTTAGCCCTTATGGTACCTAAGGAGGATAACTATGTTACTTTACTTATGTAGAGAAACATGCAATGACCATATACAATACAATAAGATCAGCAAAACTTGGAAAAAAATATGAATGACAAAATACAACTAAGAAGAAGACTATAATTTAGAATCAAGGTGCTACAAAAGAAATAATTTAATTAAGATAATGTAATCAGCTAGGCAAAAACAAAAAAATATTGATAGAAAATTTTAATTAAAAAAAAAAAAGATAATACTATAAATTGAAGTAAAATCGATAATAAAATGAAAAGTAATGTAAAAAAAAAAACAATTGAATTTTGGGATAAAGGCATATGCAGTAAGCAAAAAAGTCTATGTACATCATGCCAAAAACCTAATTTTAGCCAGGGAAAAAAAGGAAAAATAATACACTATTCTTTTATTTTTTTTTCTTTATAAATTAACCCTTAATACAACATTTTAAGAAATTTATAAAAATTATTTATACAAAATAAAAAAAAGTCTGTGTACACTAATTATTTCAAAAAATAATATTTTTTTTATGGTAAACACATTGTTGTTGTGGTGTTACTATTAGCTGGTAATCTTGTTGCAGCGCAGAGGTGCACTCATTGTAGGATTATACTGGCTTCTTGGTAATGCTTAATTATTCTTTTAACTGTAGAGTGAAGTTTCTTAATTATTTCTGCTATTTCCCTCAAAGATTTTCCCTTATTTCTTAAATTAATAATCAATTGTCTAATTTCTACACAAATTTACATTTTTAGCAAAGTAACAGAAAAACTCGCAAATCACGGCCACTATAAAGACTTAACTGACTAAGGGTCTGGCCACACATGTCCGCACCTTAGCAATAATATAGGTTATGGTCAGAATATTTTTAATTTAACTTACATATTTCCTTTAGTTATGCCTAAAGTTCAGGCCACAAATGTCAGACACAGGCCAATTTAGGCATAACTAAAGGTAATATGTAAGTTAAATTAAAAATATTCTGAACATAACCTATATTATTGCTACGGTGCGGACATGTGTGGCCAGACCTTAAATTAAAGCTTTTTGTTTATTATTGTACAGTATTTGAATGAGTTTATAATAAATGTGCACAGAGCTATTTTGCAATGGTTCAGGAGTTCTATTAGCAATTATCTTTACCCTATCTTTAATGTTATATTTATTTTTCTTTCGGTAGTAAATTTTGATTCTTTCTAAGTTACTGTTTAAAAGAAAATAATATAAAAAATGTTTTCTTCATTTCATTTGATGTCCTGGGCAAACTTAGAAAATTTTACTGTGGTGTACACAGGCTTTTTTTACTAACTGTAATAAAATAATATTATTTTCATATTTTCCAATTCCAAATAATAGGACATTCTTTGTATATTCTTTGAAATATTTAAAAATCCTAATATTTTGATACTGAGTATAAAACTATGAATCAATGTTTAATCCTGATGATTATCATTATGAAAAGAAATCATAAATAATAAATAAATGGACAACAAAAACATCAACTGTTGGTGAGTATTGTAGACGTATTTTGAATTGCAAATATTTTCATTGGTACTATATGGCGACCTGGTGGCCTTTGCATCTGTTTTCGAAAAGAGAAATGTCATGCCATTCGCTGGGAGAGTGATCCTTGTTTTGATATTTCGGGTTTGTGGTTCTGCGTGGCGCAGTATATTCTTCCGATATGTGGTGATTTGTGTGTGTGATACAAAAAAAAATATTATACAAAAAATAATACTGGATTATAAAATACAAACAAATTGAATTTTCTAGATGTCTACAATACGGGAAATGGTTACAAATTAGAATGCCCTTTATAAGCTAAATTCCGATTTTTTTCTTTTAGTAAAAGCCAACAGCTTTTTCTTTTTGTTCCTTGCCACCTCCCCTCAATAGAAGAACTACTACTGATTTTTCCTGTATTACCTATGATATCCCGAGGATGTTCCTGGCGAAGATATAACCTGAGGGGGAGATGTAAGCTAGGATTAGAAGTTTCCTCTTAGATATTCCTGTATATCCGGGGCTGTCCGGTCGTCCACCCTCTTTGCTACCGGTGTGGAGTACAGTTTTTCTGTGTTTTTTCCTACAACCCAGTAGCCTAAGAAGTCCTCCTCATGGGTTGTAGATACCTGAAATGTGACCTGTTGGAATCGAAAGTGGAAAAGGATTTTTATAAAAAGTTCTTCCTTATTAAGGTTAAGGGATCGGGTGAGACAGTTCATTGTATTGAATACGAAATAGTTTTAAGCTTGTTTTTAATGAATAAGTCACTCTTTACAGAAATTTACCTTTTGTCTGAAACATATCAGATTCAGTCGTAAGAAACACTCTTTAGGGTTTATTTTTGGGTCTCCTTGCTTTCCGAGACTTATATTTTAAGATAATTATGCTATTGGACATAAGAAGACAAGTGATATTTTCATCTCTGACTTCGTTTCTTTTCTAAAAGATAAAGGACTTTCAGGAATCAGGTTATCTGCATTATTTTTTGCAGATAATGGTGTCATATTTGCAGATAAACTTAGGGACGCTCAAAGAAAGTTAGATGCCCGTTCAGAATATTGTAAATCCAATGAGCTAATAGTTAATGCGGAAAAGACTGAAGCGATTATTTTTAGAACGAGCAGTAACGTGAAGAAATATAGAATCCGTAAAAATGAGACAAAATTTATTTAATAAAGTATCCTCTCCGTTTGATCCATTTTGCTGAAATATTTGCTGTCACATCGCGGGCATATACATACAGCAATTACTTAATTTAAGTTTGTACGGTTTACAGTTTTTAAGGTAGTCTGTTCACACAAACATACAGACCGTTTCGTGGGACTTTGTTATTTGGACTCAGGTGAACTCAAAACATGTATTTAAAAACCGGAAGTCGAAATTTTTCATGATCGCAAAGTGAAAGTAACAAAGTCTGGTTAGTTACTCCATTTATAAATCAGTAGCGGCTAGACTAATTTTAATGATAATTTGTTGGATTTGTATTAATACTTTATACAAACGTTTAATGCTATGATAACCCAGACCAGATTCACTATTTCCAGACTGCTTCCTATTCCATCCCCGTGGAATAAGGTTGCTCCCAAAGCTAACTGCATTGGACAAATAGGATTGGGCTTCGGTTACACTTATTATTTTACATGACATGTAAAATGTAACTGGGAACCGCATCTACCTTTCTATATCAGCTATTTCCAATTTTTATTGCTAATAGTGTGTTTTGTGTAGAGCATTGGTTCCCAAACTGGGGGGCGAAGACGAGTCAGGGGGGGGGGGGGGGCGGGCGTTAGTGTTTAGGGGTTGGTTAGTTGAATTTATAAAAAATCTCGGAACAAAACAAAGTATTGGAACCAACATAATGTTGCCAGTGACTTAGGTTGTGCCCTTATTAAAATTCAATCGAGAATAGGAATAATTGTTAAGAAAATGCAAGCTCATCCAACTCACTAACTTATTTTACTTTCACTTACCTATATATGTAATATATAGTAAGTGGAAGTATTGCGATCGTGAAAAATTTCGACTTCCGGTTTTCAACGGAAATACACGTTTTGGGGTCCTCTGAGTCGAAATGACCAAGTCCCGCGAAATGGTCTGTGTGTGTGTGTGTGTGTGTGTGTGTGTGTGTGTGTGTGTGTGTGTGTGTGTGTGTGTGTGTGTGTGTGTGTGTGTGTGTGTGTGTGTGTGTGTGTGTGTGTGTGTGTGTGTGTGTGTGTGTGTGTGTGTGTGTGTGTGTGTGTGTGTGTGTGTGTGTGTGTGTGTGTGTGTGTGTGTGTGTGTGTGTGTGTGTGTGTGTGTGTGTGTGTGTGTGTGTGTGTGTGTGTGTGTGTGTGTGTGTGTGTGTGTGTGTGTGTGTGTGTGTGTGTGTGTGTGTGTGTGTGTGTGTGTGTGTGTGTGTGTGTGTGTGTGTGTGTGTGTGTGTGTGTGTGTGTGTGTGTGTGTGTGTGTGTGTGTGTGTGTGTGTGTGTGTGTGTGTGTGTGTGTGTGTGTGTGTGAACAGACTAGCTCAAAAACTATAAACCGTGGGAACCTGAAATTGGGTATTTAGTGTAGGTATATGCCCGCGATGTGACAGCAAAAATTTCATCAAAATTGCTCAAAGGGAGGGGGTACTTTATTTTATAACTTTTTAAGTTTTTTTCGATTTTCTCAAAAACGGCTCTAACGATTTTGATTAAACTGAGTATTTGATCTATTTATATGCCCGAGATATGACTGTAAAAATTTCATCAAAATTGATTAACCGGAGGGGGGACTTTACTTAATAAATTTTGTATCATTTTCACGTGTTTTTTTTTATTTACTCAAAAACGGCTGTAACGATTTTGATCAAACTGGGTATATGATGTATGTATATGCCCGAGATACGACTGTAAAAATTTCATCAAAATTGATCAACCGGAGGGGGGACTTTACTTAATAAATTTTGTATCATTTTCACGTGTTTTATTTATTTACTCAAAAACGGCTTTAACGATTTTGATCAAATTCGTCATGTTTAATGAAAATTAGAGTTTCTTTAATATCAGGTAAGCTTTATTATTATTAAAATGTTCTGAGGGGGCTTTTTTTTTGGAGGGGGGGGGGGGGCTTTTTTGTTTGTTTCTTTCTTTCTTATAAAGTACCTGTGTTTTTGTTTACATGGAGAAATAAACTGTCTCTCGTTACGCCTAAAAATAAGAAATGGCTAAATATGAGATATGCTAAATATAAAGAAAACATAAAGAGGAGAAAAAAAGAAAAATATTCAGTCAACTCATAAAACTCGTTGAGCCCACGCATGCGGAGGACGCCTTTAATGACAGGCCATTGTTCATAATTAAAGCCGTTCTGTTCATTTGAGAAGTGGCAATTAACAAAACGCATTAATTTCTAATCTAAGTAAGTTGGTAAGTGAAAGTTGTGTGTTGCGAGCACGCACCAGATTTTTTCTCTTATGAGTAGGTATTTCTTTAAATTAAATTGAAACTTATGATTTTGTATCATTTGACAGTAAAAATAAATATTTTGTTTTCAATACAATTCTCAATGTGTTTTTAATATACCAATTGCCAATACAATTTATTGTTTAAGGGGGGTGTGGTACAAAAAAGTTTGGGTAGAGGGAGGTGGAAGGAGAATTACTTACTTTTCACAGATTTATCCGATTCCAACACTGGATGAAGCCATTTTTTTTTTTTTTTTTTTTTTTTTTTGACACATTTATTTAAACTTATCGCTGTCATTAGTGTATGATAATTGATAATTGCGGAGGTCGATGCGGGCATAAACTATGACACGACTAACCCTTCTGTATACCATACCTACCTCGTATAGTACAGTGCTAAGATAAGTAAGGTATCCTATCCCCAAAGGGCAGGCGGTCAGGTAAGTTATGGTCCAATTACACGCGAGACCTGTGCTTCACTGTCTGGAACTCTGCCCAGGTGGGGTAGGAGTAATGTTCCCGGGGGACTTCCAGGAGATGGAGTGCGGGGGTGGCGTTTTAAGGGAGGGAATCGAGTAGTTAACTGATAAGGTAGCGATTTCTATGGTTGTTACATCGTTACCAGGTGGCGGGATGGCCGAGTGGGCAAAGGCGTTAGAAAATACGCGTTGCCCATGGCAACATATGATTGAAAACCAAAAGATGGCCAGTTCAAAACCCGGAGCCAGGGGAAATTTAATAATACTCGGCATCAATCCCCTACCCTCTCCCCTGGCTCGGGAAACCCCGTATAGCCTAAAAGGCGAGGAAGAGGAGGACCAATAAATAAATAAATAAACGTCGTTACCGAAACTTGGGAGGCGCTTGCTTCGCCTCAAAGTCAAGCTGCCTTGCCCCTCACAACTGAGATAATCTGACCTGCCCCGAGTGCCGCTGGTCTCTTTACAGCTCTATACCCGCTAAACTAACTGCATTGATATTTGTTGAAAGGGCGTGATCGACATTTTTTTGAGGTCACCGCCTCTTGTACATATAGTTATTGCTAAATAAAGACCTTTCTTTATCTATTATCATCTTTACTCACTCCTTTTTGTGATTAATGTCGGAAGCAAATTATATCAATTTTAGTTAAAAAGGTGTGAATTCTGCAATGTCTTCAGTTTTCAACAGTGTAAACTGATTCAAATTTTGCGTAGCTTGGCAAAATTTAGTAAATTTTCCGATTAGCCATAGAACCATAACATGGCGATAAATAAATAGGTAATATAAAAATTACGTTTGTCATTTTGCATTACTATTATTCCAAAATCTATACCCCCGGAGAACCGACATGAAGGAATCTATATTAGGTAACTTATTTTTATATTGTTAAAATATGGCTTCACAATTTTTAAATGTGGCTAGACAAACTATTTTTTTTTATTTAAAAATGTATTGGAGTGCCTGAGAAGAAAATTCGCAATATTTCTGATTTTCCGTTCGTATGTACATTCAACTTCTCCTATGTCTTCGGCTTCCATTTTATTACGGGTTTATCCTATATAAAGTAGTAGCACTTGTAGTTTATAGATTAAATAGGAATCTATGCAGCTTAATTCCTCGTTAGTATTAATACGGAATGTTATGATATTAACTTTTTACCGGTTTTTCCGATTTCAATAAATTTTTTAACAATGTTCTTTCTCTGATAATATAACATTATAAGATTAATTCATACGTGTTGGAGCAAAAGGGCTTAAGCCATGAAAAGTTTCTTTGTCTCGTCTTCTTAAAATTCATTATTTACCATAAAAAAAAAAAAAAAAAAAAAAAAAAAAAAAAAAAAAAAAAAAAAAAAAAAAAAAAAAAAAAAAGACCGTTGAAATAATATAGTTTCGGTAATTATTCAGATATAAAGAAATACAATCAGACAGAATTTTTGAAGATCTTTTAAAAGCTTGGTAAATCGTTGTTTAAACTTCACATTAGATGACTTTAATCCTTTTGGCCAAACACCGGTGAATACCTCACAAATGTTTTGGATAGTTACTGCGGGGACGAGGGATCAGTTATTAACTTTTTATAGGTTTATCCGATTTTAACAAAATTTAAAACACTTGCCGTTCATAGGTCAAACAAAACTAGCTATTATCTGAAATACTCTTTGCATGATGAATTTTCAGAAGAGAATATGTAATATTATCCGAATCTGTAGCTTAAAAAAAAAAAAAAAATGGGATTTAAATTGGCGCTAGTTGTTGCAGGTAATGCATAAGTGACGAACAACATGAGCCGAACTGCTGACACGAAGAAACAACTCTAACGATGTTTACCAATATCATACCCGAGCTAGATAAAGCTAACTGTAATTGCTTCGCGGAAAAATATCCTCTTAGCAAAAATTTTGATGAACGAAATGTAATTACATTAAGGAAAATTGTTACATTAGACAAGAGGCAGATAACGATGGAACATTAAATTGGCGAGGTAAACATTATCAATGGGCCACTTGAATTGTATGTTTTTTCCCTGATGTGCTTCAAGATGTTTATGAACAAATTCCCTTGAGGTGGGGAACATTTGGTGTTATCACACAGAGTGCAGATGTGTAAATAATAAAAATCTGGTGCCATGCGGGTAACACACAACTTTCACTTACGAACTTACATTAGAAATCGACGTGTTTCGATAATATGTAAACGCCATTCCTCAACTTCACACATTTATATGCTTATATTTGTATAGCTTCATAAGTTATAGAATATCTGTACAGCAAAATTTGGAAGTTCCCAGTACGTTTCGATCCATTATTGCTTATATATTTTTTTAAGGGACCTAATTTCATCAACAGTCGAGTTTTTTTTACTGCTTGCTTTTTGTAAATATATCGTGATGGTGAATCGATAGGTTCATTTACGCATCGTTGTAAAGTTTGTCCCTTATGCCTTCCTGGAAATCGAAAACGATTCCTGTTCTTCTAAAATTGCTTTATATTGCTTTCTGAAATTTATTATGGAACAAAAGTTTCTAGACTAAAATATAATTGTAGGCAATTATCTTGTATCATATTTTTGCACACCTCCGATGCTTTAAAAAAAAATTGAGCATCACGTATTTACTCCCTAAAGCAAAATACATTTTTTTATTAAAAAATATAAGTTTTTATTTTAATAATACGGTTAATAAAATTTTGGCTGTCACATTGCGGGCAGATGCACACATCAAACACCCCAGTTTGATCAAAATAGTTACGGCCCTTTTTGAGTAAATAAATAAAAAAAAACACGTGAAAATGAGAAAACATTTATTAAATAAAGTGCCCCCTCCGTTTGACCAATTTTTATGAAATTTCGGCTGTCGCATCGAGGGCATATACGTAAATCATATATCAAGTTTGATGAAAATCTTTTAAGACGTTTTTGAGAAAATAAAAAAAAACATGAAAATGAGACAAAATTTACTAAATACAGTGCCGCTCCGTTTGACCACTTTTGATGAAATTTCGGTGTCGCATTGCGGACATATATGTACAGCAAATACCCAATTTCAGGTTCGTACAGTTTATAGGTTTTGAGCTAGTCTATTCACACACACAGACCATTTCGCGGGATTTGGTTATTTGGACTCAGGAGACCCGAAAACCGTTGAAAACCGGTTGTCGAAATTTTTCATGATCGCGTTACTTTCCCTTACTATATGTTTCATTGTAAACTAAAAAATAATACTACTCATCCAATGCAAGACTAACTCAAAATCGCATTATTTATTTTCATTATCTTCCAATTTTTTTCTACTACATTTTTACAAGACCGCTTATTGATCAATGTAGTAATGATTCCTGAAACAATTAATAATCTGGTAAAGCAGGCAACGGATATCGTGTGTAGGGGACAGAAGAAACTTTAATTGGCTCTTCAGAAAAATCGATTTTATGAGTTGAACCATCATGCATTGACGACCGATATATGCATGCTAAATCAAAGGCATTTTACACAATTTATTGCGAAAGCCGGTATTATTTTAATAATCAATAATCATTAGTTAATCCTGATTGCATTGAGTAAGGACCCGATGGTTAATCGGAGTGCCAAGTTCAATTGCATCATCCGAACTTTGACCTCTTCTTATCTTTCGCCGAGAAATATTTGTCCTATGGCCTCTCAGCTGGCCACTTTATGATATGATGTAATACAGATTACCAAAAATAAATAGCATGTAGAACACTTGTTACAACGAACGACTTTTAGTATTTCGACAAAAATTTAAGAATGAAGAATTTGAACTCTCAATATCTCAGTAGTTATCCTGGTTAGGCTAGGTTCTAACTAGGGATGCAATATCGACTTCAAAACATCGATGTTGATATAACATGGACCAAAATAACTCGATGTATGGTTCATATAAAAAAAATCTGGTGCGTGCGCGCAACACACAACTTTCACTTACCAACTTACTTAGATTAAAAATTAATGTCACACACACACACACACACACACAGACCATTTCGCGGGACTTGGTTAATTGGACTCAGGGGGACCCCAAAACGTGTATTTCCGTTGAAAACCGGAAGTCGAAATTTTTCACGATCGCAATACTTCCACTAACTATATATTTCATATATATAGGCAAGTGAAAGTAAAAAAAAATTACCTACCTCAGTCCATTTAAAGTTCCACTGTATTTAAAAAACGCACTTTTATTCTTAAAAAAGAACTTTGTATCGTTAATAAACTTCTCTATTTATATTTTATAGAGGCATTAAGTTTCAAAGGCTATTAATTTTTTTAAGATAAATAGAATATTTGAATTTGTTCATAGTATTTAAACCCCTAAAAAATGGTAGTCTGTTTTCTCAGCGTCCTATTTTCGAAAAAGGAGTAGACTTAAAGTGTTAAAATCTTTGAGTATACTATATATGAGGCGTTTCCTATCAAAACCAACTCATTCCATTTCCAATTTTACAGGAGAGACAAAAAACTTCTCAAATCCACAATACTATAGCTAAATTTTTTTTAAAACTTACTAATTGTAGGTATAACCGCCTAGAATTTGTTTAGTTTTTCATTTTCATCCCAGGTGCATTACCTTAGGTGTAATTACACTAATTAAGTTGCAGCTCGATTTTGATGCAAAAACGCAATTTTTCATGTTGTTTTTTTTAGTTTTTTGATCAATTAAGTTGTGTGAAATACTTTTTTTCCAGTTTACCAGTTAATATTCGTGCCTTTACGAGTTTTAAATAAATGACATCCTCTTAACTTTTTCGAATGATCTGAAATTTAACCGTTGAGACGTAAACTGTGGTACAATGTGAAAAAAGTCATAAATTACAACGCTAAACGGAACAGAATGTTTTTTTTTTTAATTATCAAAGAAAAATAATATTTTAAATAAAATGCAGAAAGCAAGGAGAGAAAGGAAAAAGAAGGCTCGTTATTTAAATGAAATCGTTGTCGTCATAATACATCGGCTCACATTCTTGGTTTTCTTCTGCTGGCCTTCCTTCCTGGAATGAGCTGGATTTGAGCTATATCCCTTCGTCAGGTTATGAAGGACCCTATAAACATTCAAAATATGCAAAAAAGTGGATTTCATAAAAATATGGAATGAGCTGGTTTTGATAGCAAACGCCTCATATACACTATATACACTGTTAATACTATATATACTATTATGTATTTTAATTGTCATCCATGAACATCTAGTCAAATGGTATATTTCTATGAATATAATTAAGTATATGAATATAGTTAATAATATTGATGATTTAGAAAGATTAGCAACTTTTATATGTATTTTCGTTAATCCTAGTCCATTCCCAAAACATATGACGGTGACAATCGATATCAGGGTATTATATCTTATATTTACTTTTTTATCAGATGTTACTGAATTTAATTTGAGATTGTAAGCGATTTATTGGTTGGGATAAGGAATAGATATGCAAACGAAATGCGTTGTTAAGAATAAACGTAATATACGTAACATTACATTTATTTTATAAATTCACAAAATTTATTACTTTACACTGTGAATTTCCGACAAAGTATCTTTTTTTATTTAATTTAATTCTTTTGCTACTTGACTTCATAATTATATTTAATTTTTAAAATTTAATTTAGCAAACCCGAGCCCCCTTTGCTGTGGATTATTCTAAAATTAAAAATAAATATAAGGTAAACGTACCTTATATTAATTGGCCACTTGGGCAATTAAATTTTGAAAATAAGGCAGCTAGGCTTTGAATCAGCTTCAAACTTACAGTGAATGTACTGGACAGTAAGTAGTAGGTACATTCACTGTAAGTTTGAAGCTGATTCAAAGCCTAGCTGCCTTATTTTTAAAATTTAATTGCCCAAGTGGCCATTACTGGAACAGTGTCCACTATAGGTACATTTACCTTATATCGGAAAGATATGCCATAAATGAAATAAAAAAAAAAAAAAAACTATTGCATATAATAAACCACATTAAATTTCTATGGAATAGGGAAGGATTATATTAAGTTCAATGAATATGGTTAAACTCCTTTACTAAGCAGGTAGAAACGTTGTGTAAAATTTTCAAGATAAAAAAATAAAAGAAGGCCAGTAGCTTTGTTTTAGTAGCTCTGTTAATAATTATTCTAACTCCGTAATTTAATTTTCATTTTGAAGCTAAGAAAGAAAACAACCATTTTGCAAATAAGTATGGACAAAAAACGATTAAAATAATTCGCTCGTTATAAAAGTTTTTCCATTGGGAATATCAACACACAAAGTATATAAGGTGGCTATTTGGTAAAACAGCAAGGTTGTGGATACGTTTCCAGTAAATCAGCTGCTCGAAATTTTATAGATTTTTTATTTAGAATTTTATACTGGGATATTTTTCACTTTAAAATCACACATTAAAGAAATCTTAGAATTTTAGAATTAGAAAATAAATAGGATGAGAAAAGCGTTGATCCATCGAAACTCTAAGTCTAAGTTAACATAGATCTCTTGTAAGGAAGTTAACAAGTATTATCAACTGCAAAATTTTAATTTTTAATCAGTATTCGTCTTTCTATATCTTTTTTTATCTCTCACTTAATAAAATTATTCTGTCAATTAGGTATGTGAGGTTTATTTATATAATATAACTTTTTATGTAATATGAGTTTTAAACTATATAAAGCCAATTACGTGCAATGCTTGAATTAAAAATATTATTATTCAAGGTTAATCAGTAGGTCTTGTATTAAGTAATCAAAATAACCGACATTTTTTCACTGGATATCTGTGTATAATTTAGATAAGACAGGAAATGTGTGTGTGTGTTGTTATATAAAATATTGATTGTTATGTTGATTACATCTTTGTTTGATTTTTTCTTTTTATATAAGGTGGTGGTGTAAGCTCTTTTCCTCGAAAAATAGAAATAACTTCATGAGATAATTTTATCCTATATAAATTTATGTATATATAAATTCTTTGGATACATTCGACATTCAGGTTTTTATTATTTAAAATATTCCTATAATTATTATTGCAAATGTTTTTTTTTATCGATTTACTTTTCTCTCATTTCCCTTACCTATTCGCACTCGCAATCAACTAAAGGGTGCGCTAGTAGTTTTGCAAAATGTTGGAAGGAACGGGGATAGACATAGTTGATGTGATGGACATAATTGGTAATTTCAAAAGACCATTAATTGAAGGACAAGTTATTCTTGATGCAAATCACATAATTACATGTGGAATAGTATCTAGAAGCGAAAAAGTAGTTATTTTACATGTCTTGTGTCATCAAACTAGCGACCTTAAAGGCCTGCCCCATCAAATAAAAGTGGAAATTAAATTTATTAATAACAATAAACAATTTTCTTGTAATTGTACGTGTAAAGCCGGTAGTTCTGGTAAATGCAAACATATCATTGCAACTGTACACTGTTTTTCGTTTAGTAATAACATTAATTACCTATTCATACAATCATTGTTGTAGTCATTTGCTATCAGCAAATGTTGCTGTTTGGTCAGCTATCATTTTCATGACAGCTTATTTTCTTTTTCATATTATTTATTCATTTGTTAATACTTTCAGGCATCACATTGAAAACTTGGAACAATTAAGCACAGCGGATGTAAGACAAAAATGGGGAAAATCATAAAAAGAAAAACAAATCTATGACACTATGGTCCCAATCATCAAATCAATAAAATGTCAAATAGGTACTGATATTTACCTTGATAATTATTGTCACTTTCTTTAAAATGAAGACTACATATCGTCACATAAAAATAAATTAAAAACTCCCAAAAAACCTATGAATCACTATGGCCAGACTTCTATCCCCGTTCCTCTAGTTCCAGTCAAGAAGAAGCTATTTCCGTGAAAATTTCCGACTTCCGGTTATCCACGGAAATACCCGTTTTGGTATCCCCTGAGTCTAAATAACCAAGTCCTGCGGCATTGTCTACATGTGTTTTAAGTTCATGTTGGAACACACATATTTAATAAATATTTGTTTCCATGGTAACTTAATAAAGTAATTAGTAACTTAAGAAAGTTACCTAAACATATGGTACAAGATAGGAATTATGTTTTAGTTTAAAAACTTTAGTTCCATAGTATATTTCTGAATGGAATATAAAGTGATTTTAAAGGAGTAATCGTTCTCGGTTTCCGGAAAGCCATAAGAGACAACTTTACTACGAGGCGTAAATACACCTATCGATTCGCCTTCACTATATATGTATTTACAAAAGGCAATACGCAGTAAAAAAAAAAAGCCAGATTATCATAAAATAAGGATTTTTTGGGGCCCCTCAAAAACAGAAATGTTTTGCGTACAAATTATAATACTCTGTAACTTATGGAGAAAAACAAAAATAAGTAAATAAATGTTGAAAAATTGCTGAATTGCGTTTATACATTTACAAAAACACATCGATTTCTGATCTAAGTAGGTTGGTAAGTGAAAGTTGTGTGTTTGCTAGCATAGCACCAGATTTTTTAATGATCTAGATCTGTGTCGGAAAATATCAGCAATGAATCCGGATGAAACGGAGAAACGGTTACTGCTATTGAAAGTTTAAACAAACGAGCCGTTGTATTTGAAAAAGCTTGCAATATTTTAAAAAATTTATTGAGCAGAATCATAGAATATATTGTAGCATTATGGGAATTCTAATAATTTTTATCAAGCGAAAATAACAATTTACAATCCCACTCAATATAAACTTAACTAATCAAGAAGGTTACAAAAAGTATCAACTTGTAACGAAACAGTAACACAAAAGTAACCATATCATTAGAGTTTTAAAGCAAGAACCACTCTCTCCAGTCCGTCGCTCCTTATATTTAGTCTTAATTAGAACAATCTAGAATGTTCCAGACAAGCGTAGAAGATTCTCGAAGTCATGAACATATTCTAAAACATTTTTTTTTTGACGTGATATATCGTCAAACGGAAGATGTAGTTATTTTTTGGTCTGGTGAAAATTAACTTTTTGCAAATCCGTAACTTAAACCTGGCAGCGACAATATTATTTCCACCTATTTTCATATCGTTTCAACATCAACTGTTATAATCTTACGTAAAATTAATTATAATTATTTAACATAATATTAGGAAAATGATGCGTAATTGTATTGTACAGTTTCTCTTACAATTAGGTTCGATCCATTACAAAATTATGTTAATGACGTAATTTTATCAGTAAACAACAGGATTCTCTTTTGTAAACATTCTGATAAGAGTTATATATGAGCTTTTGGGTTGATAGAATGACTAGCTCCGATTTCAACATTTTTCAAGAAAGCACTTTAATAACACAGGTCTGCAAAAAAAATTTGTCAGCTGCATGAGATATTTTTACTAGATTATATGTTTTAGAGTGCGCTGATTTCAGAAGTGATGGCCATTTTTTTCTATCACGCAAGGGCTTTTTTAAAATTCAAACACAAGAAATTGGTACTGGTTAAAACCGATTCAAAATTATTATACCATTATAGTGCAGCTTTTAATAACAATAATAAGTGTCAGGCAGTACTTGAATGAGATGGCTAAACAACCCTACCTTCTAGGCCAACCTGCCCCACATAGGGGCTTAATTGGCACACTCTGGATTGACGGATCCTTCAATTTTCTATAATCTTACTATTATATATTATGTGTTGAAAAAAATATTTGAAGCACTCTAATACTTGGGGTTTACAGTGGTATCATCCCTTTTGGGATTATATTAACAGGAACGACTCAACAATCAAAAAATCTGGTGCTTGCGCGCAACACACAACTTTCACTTACCAACTTATTTAGATTAGAAATTGACTTATTTTGTTAATTGCCACTTCACAAAGTCACAAATCTTTCCACATTCATTTCTTATTTTTTCCTTTTATGAGTAATTTAAAACACGTGAAAATGATACAAAATTTATTAAGTAAAGTACCCCCTCCGGTTGATAAATTTTGATGAAATGTTTACAGTCGTATCTCGGGCATATAAATAGATCAAATACTCAGTTTAATCAAAATCGTTAGAGCCGTTTTTGAGAAAATCGAAAAATACTTAAAAAGTTATTAAATAAAGTACCCCCTCCCTTTGAGCAATTTTGATGAAATTTTTGCTGTCACATCGCGGGCATATACATTCACTAAATACCCAATTTCAGGTTCGCACGGTTTATAGTTTTTGAGCTAGTCTGTTCACACACACACACACACACACACACACACACACACACACACACACACACACACACACACACAGACCATTTCGCGGGACTTGGTTAATTGGACTCAGGGGACCCCAAAACGTGTATTTCCGTTGAAAACCGGAAGTCGAAATTTTTCACGATCGCAATACTTCCACTTACTATATATTTCATATATAGGTAAGTGAAAGTAAAAAGTGAAAACTGTTGCCCACAAACCCCGCTCTCCCCTAATATGTTTTATAACACATTAATAATATAAATATATTTATATACTTATTCATCTTTTTTATGAAACCTTTTCTTCTTTTCCTTGATACTTCGCCGAGTCCTTTTCCGATTTCCTTCCTTAGTTTTCCGCTTAAGCATCCAATCTTTTGTTTTTTTTGTCAATTACATTAATTAAAAACCACATAGGTTTATTTTTTAGATATTTTTTTACATTGATAGTAGTTCTTATTGATAGTAGTAGTTTTTTACATGGATATTTTTGAACATATCTTATTTTATGTTGTTACTATCTATAAAAACTTCTATGTGAATGTTTTGAATATTTTTCCTGTTTTTGGGAGGTCAAAATCTATAAGAAAATGTTAAAAAACCTATGCAGTTTTTTAGTCGCAGACCTGTGTAATTAACGTATCATATTTAAATATTTCTGTCTTACGTTGTAAAATTAAAAGTTATGAATTTTCCGAGGGGAAATATTAGTATAGAGCGCTTTCTTGAAAAACTCGGAGTTGGCCATACGGTGAACTGGAAGGCTGATATAAAAGCAGTTTTAGATTACGGTGGACTGAAGAGGCTAGGTAGTGGCGTACAACTGAAGAATGACCGCACTCAAGGATATCTCTAGGCCTTCACTCTTGTAGCCTCTAATAGCTCTCTATGTTTTTGTTGTGTAGGCTCTATGAAGAGAGTTCCCACTCACTGTTCATGGATTGTTTGGTTGGAGTATAAACTACTAACGTTGAGAACTTGTTTTAAATAAAAAAACAATTAACGTCAGATTGTAGTATCGTCGCGATTTGTTCAAATAGATATAATCCTAAAATGAAAAATAAACAATACTCCTTTATAAAAATAAAGTAAATAATAGTCAAAAATAATTCTTCGTTGAAATTAATCTTTAACAAATATAACATTTCAATTGCCTGATAATCTCTCTATATATATATATAAGAGGCTTTGTCCTGACTGACAGAATCAACGCAGAGCAAAAACTACTAATGATAGAAACTTGAAGTTCGGAATTTAGATTTTAAACGCGATGTAGGTAACCACTAACAAAGGAATTTCAAAAATGTAACCCATAAGGGGTTTATATGGCGAAATTGTCGTTTAAGTTTAAAGGTGCCTTTACACCTTACGAACCTCACCTTCGAACCTTGCCGTACCGACGTGAAGCGAACAGCCATCTATACTTCACGTGACGTTAAGCGAACCAATAAGACTGACGCACCCCAAGCTAGCTTATGATAAAGAAAAAATCTCCTTTATCAATATATTTTATATTATCTGTAAAATAAAAAAATAGGAGACGAATTACAACGTATCAAAAATTACACTAGTATCACAAACAACTCCTGACACTAGCGCTACCCCCGAACCCAGGCGAACAGATGAAGTACCTAGAACAGCCGAACAGTTGACTTGAAGACTTCACGAAGGTTGTTCGAGGGTGGTGTTCGAAGGTAAAGTTCGTAAGGTGTAAAGGCACCTTAACGGACACCTATTTTTGCACTTCGAGAAAAAAATATCTAATTTGGACTCATATTAAAGATCTGGATGCGACGAGTTTAACTCGAAAGCCCCTGCGTCGCATCGAAAACCATGTTTTAAAGCCAAAAAATGGATCGTTCACGACGAGTAAGCAATTTTTTGTTTCGGCGGTTTTAGTGAACTCTCTCCATTGCGCGCCCCCCTCTCTTCTACCGAGCCGGCAGCTTCCCCCTCCAACATTCCACCTACCGGAAGCTCCGATTCTACTAAATCTCCTTAACATATTATATTAAATCAATACCAACATAATGATCACTAAATGCTCACGGGCAAAGCCGTGGCAGGGAATGCTAGTAATTCTATATACGCCTCTGGTTCTATCTCTATCTTGAAGAAAAGTGCAGGAAAAATATATGAAAACAAAATGTATACAGTCATGAAACGTTGTTTGTTCGTATGATTTTACAACACGTGCATTGCTACGTTAATAAAATTAACTTTTTTTAAATAAAATAAATAAAATAAAGGGGTGCCTCGCTATTTATTTTAAGGAAATAGCGTGTAACGAAAAATAAATAAACAAAAAAAAAATTTTTTTTACGTAATAAAACTCATTAAGTAATAATCGAAGAGGGCTTAATATATTTTTGTATATAATTAAAATATGTGTTGTTTTAAAAGCTTTGTATTAGTTTTTTATTGATGTAATATTTTTTTATTTAGCTATAAAAATAATTATGTTTTATTTTAAAAGAAGAGACGGGACCGAAGTAATCAATTGAAAAACAGCTGTTATTAAGGCATTTGTTTTTTTTAAGAAACAACGAAGGAAAATACAGGAGATGTTCGCTAGCGTTCGACGAGTGATGATAAAATGAGACTGTTTTAGTGATTAACGTAGTTGTGGTCTATATCGCTAAATATCAGAGAATTGAAGAATAGTGGCGTTCACGGAAGAGATTCCGGTGACGAGAATCGCCAAGCCGAGTGGCTACTGGCAACAAAGCTACGAGAAGACAGGCGAGTTAAGAGAACAGACTGGAGATATTTTTCTTTTAATTTCTTTGTTAAACCTTGCTTTTTTTTATTGTATAGTTATAAGTTTAAATTGTTTCTAGTTGTGTGAATAGAGTTAGATTTTGATCAGGCCTGACTACTGAAATTGTGAGTAAATTTTATTTTTAATATCGTAGTGTAAATATAGTGTTAATTAAAAGTTTTTTTTTTATTTGAGTTTAATTTGTTTTGTTCAATTTCTTTTTAACTTACCATTAAGTAGTTCATAAGTGTAAATTGCAAATTGTATTTTATGTACAGCCCTCTCCGAGATTTTAAGGTAGTCTTCACTTATTAAATTTAAATTATTACTTTCACTTACCTATATATGAAATATATAGTAAGTGGAAGTATTGCGATCGTGAAAAATTTCGACTTCCGGTTTTCAACGGAAATACACGTTTTGGGACTCCCTGAGTCGAAATAACCAAGTCCCGCGAAATGGTCTGTGTGTGTGTGTGTCTGTGTGTGTGTGTGTGTGTGTGTGTGTGAACAGACTAGCTCAAAAACTATAAACCGTGGGAAGCTGGAATTGGGTATTTAGAGTAGGTATACGCCCGCGATGTGACAGCAAACATTTCATCAAAATTGCTCAAAGGGAGGGGGTACTTTATTTAATAACTTTTTACGTTTTTTTCGATTTTCTCAAAAACGGCTCTAACGATTTTGATTATACTGAGTATTTGATCTATTTATATTCCCGAGATATGACTGTAAAAATTTCATCAAAATTGATTAACCGGAGGGGGGACTTTACTTAATAAATTTTGTAACATTTTCACGTGTTTTTTTTATTTACTCTAAATCGGCTTTAACGATTTTGATCAAACTTAGTATTTGATGTATTTATATGCCCGAGATACGACTGTAAAAATTTCATCAAAATTGATCAACCGGAGGGGGGACTTTACTTAATAAATTTTGTACCAATTTCACATGTACATATTTTTTATTTACTCAAAAACGGCTTTAACGATTTTGAAGAAACTGGGTATTTGATGTATTTATATGCCCGAGATATGACTGAAAAAATTTCATCAAAATTGGTTAACCGGAGGGTGGACCTTACTTAGTAAATTTTGTATCATTTTCACGTGTTTTTTTTATTTACTCAAAAACGGCTTTAACGATTTTGATCAAACTGGGTATATGATGTATGTATATGCCCGAGATACGACTGTAAAAATTTCATCAAAATTGATCAACCGGAGGGGGGACTTTACTTAATAAATTTTGTACCAATTTCACATGTACATATTTTTTATTTACTCAAAAACGGCTTTAACGATTTTGAAGAAACTGGGAATTTGATGTATGTATATATCAAATATGAAAAAGCCAACATTTCATCAAAATTGGTCCATCTGAGGGGGCACTTTATTTCATGACTTTTTTTTCCAATTTTTACCTTTTTTTCGATTATCTTAAAAACGGCTTTAACTATTTTATCAAATTCGTCATATTTAATGAAAATTAGGTTTTCTTTAATATCAGGTAAGCTTTATCATTATTAAAATGTTCTGAGGGGGCTTAAATGGGGAAGGGGCCCTTTTTTGTTTTCCTATAAAGTACCTTTGTATTTGTTTATATGGAGAAATTATCTGTCTCTCGTTTCGCCTAAAAATAAGAAATGGCTAAATATGAGATATGATAAAAATAAAGAAAACATAAAGAGGAGAAAAAAAGAAAAATATTCAGTCAACTCATAAAACTCGTTGCGCGCATGCGGAGTACGCCTTTAATGACTGACCATTGTTCATAATTAAAGCAGTTCTGTTCATTTGAGAAGTTGCAATTAACAAAACGCATTAATTTCTAATCTAAGTAAGTTGGTAAGTGAAAGTTGTGTGTTGCGAGCACGCACCAGATTTTTTTTTTTTAATTCAGTTTGCTTTAGGTTTTCGCTATTTCCTTAAAATAAATAGCGTGGCGCCCCTTAATTTATTTCAATTTTTTTTAATCACTAGTCATTTAAGAACCCGCCCGTCTCCACTGAGCTACCACCTTTTTTGTTACGATTGTTTTATTTATTTATAACCAATTAATATTTTTTTTTAACGTAACAAGCGAAAGCCTAAAGGAATTAAATAATAAAAAAATTTTTTAATTAATCCAATCTTAAATTGTGGCCGACCACCAATTTTAAATAATTTATTTTTTGAAGAGAAAAGATCTTTTCTCTTCAAAAAATAAATTATTTAAAAATAAAAAAAATATTTAATTTTAATTAATGAAAAAAAAAAAAAGAAATTAAAAGATTAAACAGTAAACCGAGCTTCGGAAAATTTACAGGCCCTAATAGCTCACGCTACAAATAGGCTACTTGAAAAATGGAATAAATCAGACTCCATTCATTAGCAATAATGACTACCTTAAAAGTTCGGAGAAGGCTGTACGTAAAATTCTATTTGTAATTTACACCTATCAACTGATGGTGAATAACAGAAAAAAAAACAAAAGAACAAAACAAGTTTAAAAAACTTTTAATTAACCACAACGATATTAAATAAAAATTTACTTAAAATTTCTGTAATCAGGTACTCTATTTACATTTAAAAAAATAAAAAATATTTTAACTATAAAAGAACCCAACATAAAACTTTTAAAACAAGATAAATTTTACTAACATTCAGAAATAGATTATGACCTTTTCGATGATTAATTATGTTCATTAATGTTGTTATTAAATAAATGATAACTTATCGTTTATTTTTCGTCTCTGCAAAGGTTTGTATAATATATGCATAATTGGAATTCTATTAAAAAACTTCATTTATGTCAATTCGATTTTAACTATCTACTGATGCACAAAGATGAAATATTGGTATAAAAAAAAAAAAAAATATATATATATATATATATATATATATATATATATATATTCTTTATTAAATATTCATGATATTTAAAATGATATACTCTGTACAGTATTAACTTTGTGTGTATATATATATATATATATATATATATATATATATATATATATATATTTAGTAGAACTATGGGGTCCACGGATAATCAAATTACATCATTTTATTGAGTTAATTTGATAGAAAAGAAGGTTAATGAAGAAAAAAACTGTGCAGAAAATCACTTTTATTAACAAACGAACGTTCTAACAAACTACAAACGAAGTCCTTCAGCGCGTTTTTGCATGAACCACTGATATATATACATATATAGTTGTATACATAAATATATATATATATATATATATATATATAAAACTATATATATATATAATTAACCATTGTGTAATCGTTAAAACACATGCGTATTCATTTTTCTAAATAAATATTATAAATACAAAATAAATAACTGACTCTAAATTTTTAATAAAAATATAAAACAGCTTATTAAAAAAAAAAAAAAAAAATGGGTCATCGGAACCCCGGTTAATCGGATCCCAGGTCAATAGAGCCCTGGATAATAGGGGGGGGGGGTCCTTCTGTAAATATATTTAATTTTTTTGTTTCATTTTTTATTTTTATTTTTATTTATTTTTTTAAACGACAAAACAATGGCATTTAACCCTCGCTATTTCCACTATAAAGGTCACAGTCAGTGAAAGAAGACATCCTGCTTAGTCTAAGCTAACTTTAGACACCGATAAGCTGAGAGAACATTTACTAACACTCGTCTATTATTACACACTCTCACACAGATAGATGCCTACTTTTGTTATTTATTTGCCTAGTCATTGATGCCCCCTGGGGAACATTATCAATGAACTCGGTGGACTCCCAACCTCAAGAGATAACAGTAGTCCCTTATCTACATCGCTAGCTTTTATCGCGCGCCCTCTGATAGTCCAAACAACAAACAGTGAAAGGTCTGGAACCGATATTATGAATAGAAAGGGCATAAAGTAACAATAATATATCAACAGGATGACCGAGCGTTCCAATATCAAAGAATCTAGAACAGTTCGCATACCAGCCGGGTGTAAATTATATATCAATTGATATTGGTTTAAAGCAATCTAGAGCCTTTTTGTCTATCTATCACTAATTCTATGCTGCGAAAACTTATAATAAATAAGCTAGTTCTAGTACGGTATGAGTACGCCAACATTCTAAATGCTAATAAAACTAATATATCTCTGAATATAAAAAGAAACTTACAATTTTTTTTTTTCTACATTTATAACATTTTCTCTCAAACTTAACTGGTCACTAAACATTAATTAATGCATATATGTAATAATTAAAAATTAAAAACGAGGTAAAATATTAATAACAAGGAATAACAAAAGCAGCATAATAATAGCTATATCGAACAACAAGCTCAAAGTTGTTTATAAAATATTATAAAAACATTTAAAAAAACAAAAAAAAAAAGGAGCATTGTATAAATACAAGAAGTTGAACGGTGAATCTATTAATAAATAAATAATATATACATACATCACCCTTCAACGATTTGTTAAATTGAATTGATAATACAAATTACCATTGAAACAATAACCCGTTTTTACTCTGCACACAATAAGTATTAAAGAATAAAGTAAAACATGAACTTTTAAACTTTCATTTTTATTGTTATTTTTTTTTAAATGTGAAAAATTCAACTATTAATGATCTTTTCACAAAATTCATTTTACTCTTGCTTTTTCCAATTTTATTGAATGATTTTTTTTTTTGTAAAGTTTAACGGGAAATGTTTATTGTTTCCTGTTCTGTATACCTCCGCTATATGAAGTGTTTTATATTTAAATTGTGGGAAAAAATTGCATTTGAGGCAGGTTACGGGTTTAGTTCCCAGGGCTACTTTTTTTTTATATTTTGTTTTTCTCCGAATCGTTATTTAAATCAGAAGGAGTAAAATATGTTGGAAAACAAGTTTTCATTTCTTTCTGCTTTGGCGCTGCGATATTTCTGTTTTACAATTTATTAATTATTAATTTTTTTAACCAATATTATAGATATTAATCTGAAAACTACAGTGCAGCGCGCGCACTATAGTGGGGGGGTCGGCCCGTTTTTTTTTAATTGTTTATATATATATATATATATATATATATATATATATATATAAATCTATATATATAAATCTTTCTTCATTTATAGTACTGCAGATCATTCCGATCACTACAGTCTTTGTATAGGTTTTGAAGCAGTCCCTATATACCACATAAATAATAAATTTGTAATTTATATGTTCTACATCAATTACGTAAATAATAAGCATTCCATATGGTGGGTTCCCTGCCGAAGACTATATTTCCCTCATAAAACAGAAAATAAAGATGGAATGGGAACAAATATGGAATCAGTTAACAGAAAATAAACTGTGAGGAATAAAAAATGATGTTATCCCCTGAAAAACCTTAATTACAGATAAACGAAGATATTGAGTGATTTTAACACGTTTGCCTATAGGTCGTACGTAATTTCGTATACATATATATATATAACGTACGATAGTTTCTTAATGGCTCGCGATCCTCCGCCTGATTGTATGTTCTGCGGCAGCCCGCTAACCGTTAAACATATCTTAACAGAATGTAGAGCATACGACACAGGCAGAGCAATGCTAGAAAAACTTTTCGGTCTAAATTTTATTTTAAAGGGCAACCTAAAAACAATAGATTATCTTTTTGACTTACTCAAAATGACAAAACTGCATTATAAAATATAGACTAAAATTGCAGAACAATAGGAAATAATATAGTTATAGAAAAATGCAGAGTAAAACATAGCAGAAATAAGGTGATAATGACACCTTAAAAAAAAAAAAAACAAAAAAAAAATGTATGCATACTAGTGTCCGACCGAAACCAAAATTTTAGCCGAAACCGAAACCGAATTTCGGCCATAGACCTAGTTTCGGGCCGAAACCGTGTCTATATATAATACATATAAGAGTATAATATGTCTAGTTTAGCAATAATATCAATGAAAGCTTATAAAATAACAGTAATTTAACTCAATTATTCATTTAATAAGTTAGCTGTTATACAAGAGTGGTAAAACAGGTGTATTAGTTGAGTTATAGGATCCAATCCCGGCCCCCTCCTTCCTAGTGCAGCTGGTCCCCGTGGGATGTTAGACCATACCACCTTAACTATTACAGCCCTAAAAGTTGAAATAATCTTGAAATAACAGGCTGATATTTATAAAAGTTCATATCAATATGTATAAATAATAAATAATATAGTAAATCTTTCCATAAGAAAGACGATAGAATACAAAATGACGGCCTATTGAATCATGGGTGGATCCAGCCAATCGTAAAGGGAGGGCTGCAGTCCTAAAGGGGGGGGACTGCAGCCCCACAGCCCTTTATTTGAATCTGCTAATCATCTCTTCTACCTTTATGTTCCTTTCCCACAACAAAAATTATACTTGTTCTGCACATTATTTGTTCTTTAACTTGCTTCTTTACATTAAGGAAAGTCAAATTCTATCTTTAAATGACGAAAAATTTTCCAAAGGGAGGGGCTGCAGCCCCCACAGCCCCCCCCCCCCCTGGATCCTCCAATGTATTGAATACGTAAAGCTGTATGTCAGAAGCTATTTAATCTACTGAGTCAGTTTTGGTCTCAAATGTTAGTGGATTTAATCTAGTTTGAAAATTTATGGATAGTTTTTGGTCTAAAACGTGCTTCTTCATGGTAAAAATTGAGAAGAGTTTTTGGGATGTCATTGGTGAACCGCTATGGGAAAGGGGCCTGCCAAGGTTGAAAAATTAGTTTTGCATCTGATTCCCATTCCATAAAGAACCAAGACAAAAACCTACTACCACCATTTGATGCATCTTTTATTGACAAGGTTACTGATTACAATATTTTTTTCAATTTTGAATTGAATCTGTGGACATGTAGACTAATTTAAGTTTAAGTATTTAGAATATAAATTCTTATTTATGTTAATCTTTTTTTTTTTTTTTTTAGGAAACAAATTTCATTATTAATGAGGAGATGATTAAAAGCACCATAAGGTTCTTAACGCTCAACGTAAAGAATAAATACTATTCTTTACACTTAACGTAAAGAATTCTTTATCAAAAGCATGCTTTCATTACATGTTAAGACTTGATGTGATTTTCGAGGACATTTCTGTTTGTCACTCTCAAACTTTTGTCTCCACACCCAACTTAAAGTTTTAGATCAAGTAAAGATACCAAAAAAATGAGAAAAATCTATGTTCTACCGAAATACAATACAAGTGTAATCAACTGAAATAACACTTCCCACTATTAAATTCAAGGGTGTTAAATGCCATGAAAGAGATCGAGCTTACAAGCTAAAATCGTGTAGTCCTACTTCCTTCATGGAGATATCAGACACAGGAGCTAGTTTCGGCCTGGCCGAAGATTCGGCCAATTTTTGGCCGAAACCAGGTTTTTCGGCCGAAACTAACCGAAACCGAAACTTCGGTCGGTCACTAATGCTTACCGTATGCCCACATTTGAAAATTTTCGGATAATCGAATCTATTTTATTCCGGATAATCGAATGTATATAGAACAAATATGACAGTATGTAATGGTGTACCTTGCAGTACCCCCGCCGCTGGAGGGATGTATAGGTGTATGTAATACACAAAGAGGCCCGAGAAGGCTAGGCAGAGGGCGCCGAGGGGTTAACGCCTGCTGAAGGCCAGGGGAGGGGGTTCAATGCCACCGCTCTCCCGCCAAAATAGCAGGACCACGTGAGCCCTTTCCCGCGCCCGCCAATCCCCACTCCCGCCTCACCACGTGGCCCATTCACCACTCCTGCTATGCTGTACTACACCGTTAGCTATCTGGTACGGTGCAGCCATTCATCTTTCTCGAAGGACTCAGTCATCATCTCCGAATTTCATTTATTATAGCATTGTAGTATTTGGATGGGGAAGATCTCTAGGTTGTAATCATTGTCAAAGCTATCGATCTGCTTTTGAAGTCTTAATTGTTCATACTGTCAAAAGATGTTTGACAATATTAATGGTTTAGAGATATTTTCTTAAAATTTTTTCTTTGACAATAGATTTTTTAAGAGTTTTATGTCAAAGTTTATATTTGTCTTACTAGATCCTGTTCAATCCTCATGTTCTCACCACACTTATTATTTACAAAAATTATTATTATTTATAATAATTTTATAATTATTTATAATAATAATAACAATGCCACACAAACAATATCAATTCAAATGATCAAAAAGGTTACAAAAAGTATCAACTTGTGAAGACACTTTAACACAAACATAACCATATGATCGATCATCAGAGCAAGTGTAATTCTCCAGTCTATCGATGCTTATATTTAGTCTGAAACAATCTGGAAAGTTCTAGGCAAGCTTAGATTGTTCCCGAACAGTCACAAACACGTACTAGAACAATCTGTTCCAACAAGTCTAGAACTATTTTGAATCGTAGGTTTTGTTTCACATTGCACTATTATTTTTTAGGCATATAGGTTAATTACCCTTTAATTATTTAACCCCGGACTTACATGGTGTATACCCTAAACATTAAGTCTTAAGGTGAAAAAAAATCTCGATAAATTTTAACATAGGGACAGTCAATTTAAATGCCTTCATACATTTTGTCACATTCTGGACACCCTCCCCCTCCAAAAAATTAATATATTATATAAAATGAAAAAAAAAATTGTGAAGAAGGAATAATAGTTGATAGTTACAGAGATAGAAGAGCCGTGATTCATTTGATATATTCGTTTCGTGAATAGAATGCGTAATTAGATAGGTTGGGAATCCCTAAATGGATGGGGAACAGTCCAATCCGAGAGCCTGATATATCTCTGTTATAGCCGGCGAATAGGAAGTGATCTATTATAGTCAGTGGGGAGTGAGGGTGTACCTGAGTGAGGGTTCTAGAGGGAATTCCCGAGATTCTATTACCTCGTACTATCTCATTCACCTGAAGCTAAGCCATGTTAGCCATTGTCACCTTCACTGGATGTTTAATAATAATGCAACAGTAATAAACACTATATGGATAAAAAAAATCTGGTGCGATGCGCGCAACACACACCTTTCACTTACGAACTTACACGATTAGAAATCGACGGGTTTCGATAATATGTAAATGCAAAACTTGAGAATTCTCAGTACTTTCCGATTCATTATTGCTTATTTCTATTTTTAAGGGACCAAATTTCATCAACAGTCGAGTTGTTTTACTGCATGGTTGTTTCTTACAGCGATTTGCTTTCTGTAAAGATATCGTGAAGATTAATCGATAGGCGTATTCACGACTCGTAGTAAAGTTTGTCTCTTCTATGCGTTTATGGAAATCGAGAACGATTAGCGATCCTCTAATACCACTTTATATTGTCTTCAGAAATTTATTATGGAACTAAAGTTTCTAAACTAAAATATAATTAATTAAAGATTATCTTATACCATAATTTTTCACACCTTAATTGCTTTGAATAATTTGAGCATCACGTATTTACTCTCCAGAGTAAAATAATTTTTTTTACTGTTAAATAAAAGTTAAATACGGGATATGAAATTTTGGCTGTCACATCTTTGGCATATACATACATCAAATACCCAGTTTGAACAAAATCGTTAAAGCCGTTTTTGAGTAAATAAAAAACACACGTGAAAATGAGATAACATTTATTAAGTAAAGTGCCCCCTCTAATTGATCAATTTAGATGAAATTTTGACTGCCACATCTCGGGTATACACATACATTAAACACCGAGTTTAATCAAAATCGTTAGATCCATTTTAGAGAAAATCGAAAAAAACTTAAAACATAGACAAAGTTCTTTAAATAAAGTACCCCCTCCGCTGGACCAATTATGATGAAATTTTCGCTGTCACATCGGTGGCACGTACTTACACCAAATACCCAATTTCAGGTTCGTACGGTTTATAGTTTTTGAGCTAGTATGTTCACACACACACCATTTCGCGGGACTTGGTTATTTGGAATCAGGGGACCCCAAAACGTGCATTTCCGTTAAAAACCGGAAGTCGAAATATTTCATGATCGCAATATTTTCCCTTACTATATATTTCATATATAGGTAAGTGAAAGTAAAAAAAAGAATGTAAATTACGCTGATTGATATTTATTAAACCTTTGGGTCTTGGATTCAGTACTGTGTAAGGAAGTACTGTTTCTTGGTCATTGCTAGGAGGTGATTTGACCGTCATCACGCCCAACCGCCAGGACTTTTCCCCTCAATTTCAAGTGTACCAACTTTATAGAGACAGGGATAGCCAAGGAGGGTCTATTGGTCCCCGAGACGATCTGTGACAGAATATTAAGAATATCCTTTCAAGCCAGATTCGAACTCGGGATCTTGAGCACAGAAACTCAATGCCTTACCAATGAGCAACCCCGCTCCCCGATTGAAATTTATCAACAACAGTTTATTAAACCTTTAAAAAATGGTACTAGCTGTAATGTAAATGAGACGAAAATAAGTTGGTTTTGGGAGCAATCCCGCTTACTAGATTCTTATTTCTCTCTAATCTCAAATTCTTTACCCCTGACTTTGACTATTATCTGTCTAATTTGATTGATTCCTTAAAATCCTTGCATTCTACGTTTTATCCCTTGCAAAAGTCCCGATTCGTCGGGTACCACGGTCGGGCCCTAAAGTTGGATCTTGTTTAGCCTAGTTGGAACTAGTCCTGACAACGATTTTGATTAAACTTAGTATTTGATGTAATAATATGCCCGAGATATGACTGTAAAAATTGATCAAACGGAGGGGGGGGGGACTTTACTTAATAAATGTTGTATCATTTTCACTTGTTTTTTTTTTATTTACTCAAAAACGGGTTTAACGATTTTGATCAAACTGGGTATTTGATGTATATATATGCCAAAGATGTGATACCGGGGCCCGGTGTGGCTGTGCGGTAAAGCACCGTACTCCCATGCCTGAGCTGCGGGTTCGAGTCCCGCCCTGGGTGGTGCTTTTCTTTCGTAGGAGAAGTATCACCCAGTGCCATGGGTGTTGGTATGGGCAGTATAGGGCTTCATTGGAAGCCTTAAAGTCCCAAAAAAAAAAAAAAAAAAAAAAAAAAAAAAAAAAAAAAAAAAAAAAAAAAAAAAAAAAAAAAAAGATGTGATACCCAACATTTCATCAAAATTGGTCAAACGGAGGGGGGACTTAACTTAATAAAATTTTATATCATTTTCATGTGTTTTTTTATTTACTCAAAAACGGCTTTAACGATTTTGATCAAACTGGGTATTTGATGTATATATATGCCAAAGACGTGATACCCAACATTTCATCAAAATTGGTCAAACGGAGGGGGGACTTTACTTAATAAAATTTTATATCATTTTCATGTGTTTTTTTATTTACTCAAAAACGGCTTTAACGATTTTGATCAAACTGGGTATTTGATGTATATATATGCCAAAGACGTGATACCCAACATTTCATCAAAATTGGTCAAACGGAGGGGGAACTTTACTTAATAAATTTTATATCATTTTCACGTGTTTTTTTATTTAATTAAAAACGGCTTTAACGATTTTGATCAAACTGGGTATTTAATGTATGTATATGCCAAAGATGTGATACCCAAAATTTCTTCAAAATTGGTCAAACGGAGAGGGCACTTTATTTCATAACTTTTTTACCGATTTTTAACTTTCTTTCGATTATCTCAAAAGCGGCCTAACGATTTTGATCAAATTCGTCGTGTTTAATGAAAATTAGGTGTTCTTTAATATCAGGTAAGATTTATTATTATTAAAATGTCCTAAGGGGGCTTAAATGGGGAAGGGGCCTTTTTGTTTTCCTATAAAGTACCTTTGTATTTGTTTATATGGAGAAGTTATCTGTCTCTCGTTTCGCCTAAAAATAAGAAATGGCTAAATATGAGATATCATAAAAACAAAGTAAATATATAGAGGAGAGAAAAAGAAAAATATTCAGTCAACTCATAAAACACGTTGATCCCACGCATGCGGAGTAAGCCTTTGATGACAGACCATTGTTCCTTTTTAAAGCCGATCTGTTCATTTAATGGAAATTATTTGTTTCATGGTAATTGAAGTTTTCAACAACTACATAGAGAATTATAAAATCAGACGACTTGGAGTATTATGCTTGCTTGCATTGCCGAATTACCACAAGTAAAAACTTTTATTTAATAATTAAAAAAATAGTGTTTTTTATAGAGCAAATAAAAACAAAAATAAGAATTGAATGTGGAAAAATGTGTCTTTGAGAAGTGGCAATTAACAAAACACATCAATTTCTAATTTAAGTAAGTTGGTGAGTGAAAGTTTAGTGTTGTGCGAATTTATCTAACTATATTTTTCTCGACTTGCCAAATATATATATATCTACTACGAAGAAGAATTTATTTTATTATCTCCTGGAATTGACATTATTTATATTTTCTCGAAGACAACAACCTCAAAAGTTGTTTTCCCCGGAATCCGATATGTGTTCCCTATTTTTATAAATTTATGAGAGAAAAACAAGAAAGCTGTTTACCCTCCATCTGTTATGTATTTATAGATAGATAGAGAGATATGGCCGATTCTTAGAATTCTAAAATTAAATAACCCGGGTTGGTATTGCAGAATCGCCTAGATATTCGATAGTATCGACAGCAAAATATCGATGTTTTTTAATATCCATTTTTAAACATTAACGTGTTTACGCACATACTTATTTAAACAATGATATATTTAGAATCAATTTTTTAAAGTTTGAGATGTTTAAATTTGGACGATGGGCTGTAGGGTGAGCTATTTTGGTTAGTTTGCAGAAGGGCGAGTTTGCATGATTTGTTTTGTTTCAAAATGAATAAATTACATTTTACACCGAAAAGAACATAGGTTAGGTTCAGGTATTGTTGAAATAATATTTTCTATTGTGTATATTAGGAAAAACATAGATATTGCATAGAAGGAATGCGACAAAATGCCAATATCTCATACACATCGATGTTAAAAAATCTTTTAAAAACATCTTTGTTTTTTCAGAACATCGGTGTTAAAAACATTTTTGCTGTCTGAAGATCAATGTTAAATAAATCTTTGTTTTTGTCAAATGATCAATGTTAAAAACATTCTTGCATATATGAGGAGGTGAGGTGCAAAACTCGTTCGTTCCATGTTTTTGAGTAATTGAGATGGCAGTGGATTCTAAAAGATAGTTTAATGGTTTTTCCATAGCCCATTGTGTTTAAAAACTGGTTCATTACTCGTTGTGAAGCAAAACTCTTTGGTTTGGTTCCTATGATAACTTCTCATTTTGCACCCATATTATTCGTTCACTTTAGCAGTTCTGTTACTCTTTCTAAACAAAATATCGAAAGCTCCTTAAACTTGCGTGTTTTATTTCAGTTTGTACTCGATTCTTCTCTTCTAGCTATATTCATAATTGCTCCAACAAGCTGATAGACGTTGATAATCTGCTGAAAAAGCAAAGTGGAGGGCCAATGATTCATTGAAGTATTACACACGAGTTCTGTAAATATATCTGCCACAGACGAGGGAAACAACGAACAACAGGATGACGAAGTCGCTATTATTGAAGAAGACGATGACCTTGGATCTAGTCTATGTGTAACATTTTTAGATCAGTACGCTGATATTTTTGAAAAATTCATGAATAAAAAATGTTTAGTCAAATGTTTTAAGTCAGTGGGTGATATTATTTTGTAAAATGATACCGAATTTATTAATAATATGGTTGTGAACCTAAATAAATATAACTTATTAAAAAAAACTACGCTTTGTTTTCTTCACCTCGTATTATTATCCTTATTGGAAAATCAACTTACGCTGTGTGAATTAAAACTCGTTCGTCCCAATGTGGTGTGCGGCAAAAGTCTTTCCTTTAAACATTTTGTTGCAAACTTTCTCATTTCAAACTTTGTTACTTTTAAATCAGGATTTTTTTTCATTCCAAGCTCACTTCCACAGGGTAGCTGTAGCTTTCGAAGGCAAAAAACATTTTTTTTATCTCTCCACTGTACAATACGTGGTAAGTTTTTTGAGTTTCCTAAAAAACGTGTTCACCTCTTCATATTTCAACTCATATTCGTATTGTACTTGTACTCTTCAACCATTCTTATTGTACTTGCTCATTTCCTGTCATTATTGCACGTGTCCCCTCCTTGAAAAATCCAGTTCAGTCCCACTTCTTAGTGCGAGGATGTCGTGACACGTGGTGAAATAGTAATTGATGTTAATTGAAAGGATAAGAATGATAGTTAACTCGGAGCTGTTCCGAATAGTAACTGCTCCCTCGGCACAGAACTGGTTGGAACTGAAAACATCGTGTACTAATTGAAACAGTAATGGTAGGAAACTAAATTCGAGGAAGAGGGCATTTATTCCTAATGCTTGGGGTGGTCTTGTGAATAACAAGTGTTGTGTGGTAATCTAATCAACTTAGGTCGTCGAGTCCGGTACACGTGGACCGTATTGTCGTCAAATCTATCAAGTCTAGCTGCTATGATTGGCTACTGCGCAATGCACAGTCGTGGCAATGGACTGCACGTGGCATGTATTATGCATTGTTAGGCATTATTAGGCATGTTACTGCTCTTCAATGTCGACCTAACTGATGTAACCAATTTTTTTAGGATTAGTTATATAAAAAAAATAAATAATAAACATTTGTACAATTATCTTTTTTTTCTTCTTTTTTTTTAAATGAAGTGAAGACCGTGTAACGAAATTCGATTTTAGTTCAATTACAGTGGCATAATTTTAAGGAATTCACTCGAAAAACAAAAGCGATCTAGGCATGAAAAAGGTTGCTATGAAAAATTTATCGAAACAAAACATCAAACCCTTCTATTTGCTACATTTGACTGGGCGGGGATAATCGAGCGTGTTAGAGCGCTACCCGCTTACCAGCCGTGGCTCGAACCCGCCTTTGGCGGATTGACTTTTGCATCGTGACGTACCCACGTAATAAATCTCGATCTTCTTTAGAATAGGTTGGTTACACCTCTAGAGTGGGGTCACCTGTGGTGTAGAGGTTACCATGGCAACCTACAATACTAAAGGTCTCGAGTTCGCATCCCACGGTGGATGTTTTAATGGGAGTAAAAAATCCTTGGCTATGCCGTCCCTTGGATAGGAGGTAAAATGGAGGTCCCGAGCCTTTACGATGCCAGGTACTCGTTTAAGATCCCTAAACTAATTATACCTGGATAGGCAAAATTTAGAACTGTAGCATCGTCCGATTAGCCTTAGTAGCATAAAATGACGTTAAACAAACAACAACACCTCTAGAGTAGGAACCAAACATGCTTAGACCTCTTTGTTACAACACACATGACCAGCCAGGTTCGATTACCACAAAAAAAAAACCTAATCCTGACTAAACCATACCTATATGAAAAGTTCAGTGATTTCAAAGCTTATAGAACAGATTAACTAGAGATGAAATTAGAAAGTTTTGTTTTTCCTTTATATAAATTATGAATTTTATCGATTATCTTTCATGTCAATTATCGATTTGATATTTAGGAATTGTTTGGAATGTTTTTTTTGTTTCCTTCTGGTTATACAATGGCTTGTTCATCTCTCGAAAACAGGTTCCAGTGTTACCTAACATGTTTTCCACTCCTTGTTCATAATGGGTTATTCCAAGATTATTTCTTTGTAAATAACTATATAACATCATTTTCCTTTAAATTTTTCACCTTACATGCTTTAGATGAGCATTAATTATGAAATTATAATCGTTTGTCATAATTTATATATTTAGCATAGTAAGTGGCCTAATCTATATAAATAAAGATGAAATTTCGTTTGTTTGTTCTTTATAGAAATCCATACCGTTCGTCCTGAATTCTCCAAATTTCGTTTAGAGGTTCATCCATACCTAACTACATAACTTCAGCGAATCTGAGTATATTCCTTATTCTTATAAAACTCGTTATGATCTCGCTTTACATTAGTTTTTTTTACGAATTCGACCGTTTGAGTCTAAAACAGTCACGAAGAAGAAATTCCCGGATGAAACCGGGATATACAGCTAGTCATGTTATAAAGTACACTTTTAATAAAATTATATTGAGGTGCTTTAAATACGGGTTTTACGGGTCGGGTCTTGTTCGCTTTTACTTACCCGTTATTTTTCTAGGAACTGTTTTACCTAATTTGACATGTGGCTAATATTAATAATTTAACAAGTAGCTAACATAGCTTTGCATAGCTATATAACATAATTAAATAACATAAACATAAACGTAATATAAGAAAGCTTACATTAAGCTACATGTAATAATTTAACATGTAGCTAACATACCATGTTTCTCATATCATAGTTATCATGCTGCCCGCCTTATAAGGGCTTCCCTAAATACTGGGCTTGAGTTGAATACGTATTTGATGTCCTTTGTCAACATACTTTTATTTACGGCGGAATTCCAAGTTCCTGAAAGAAATGGTGGCATTTCTTTTTTTATTATCGAATTCCGCAGCTAAATAACTGCAACCTAATCTAACCAGCCCCCTAACCCTGGTTGAAACTAGGAAGGCTGTCTTATAAAAGCAGAATGAAGTGGGGAAGTTCTCTAAGTTGTGAACTTCTTGCTAAGTTCTTTCACTCTATTATCGATAAAAATATGATACACAAAAAAAGAAAAAAAGGATAGGTGCGGGTTCTGTTTTCGAATTGTTGTTCTATGTTTTTGTAATAATTTTATCTCAAGTACATAGGAATTGCATGTTTCACTTTTACATTTCCTAAAGTCTTAATAATTTTTTGCTTAGAGGCGAAAGACTTTCACAAGAAAAAGTTTCCTATCTATAACATATGTGTAAAACTTATGTGGGTTTAAATAATTATTAGTTGTAGAATATTATAATTCACGAGCTTATACAAGCAATAAAAACTCAAATTATTAAGATCGTTTCAAAAAGTACAGTGTCACAACAGTAAAAATATGCTTCGATCTTCAGAGCCAAAATAAGGCTCGAGCCCATTGATTCATATATTTATTTTGAAATCGAACATTCTAGAAGAACGTACAATATTGTCGAACCATCCAGCTCAGTTATGCTAGTTATGTAGCTATTCCAACAAAAAGTCAAGTCTCTTTTCAATGTAACAGACGAAATAATATGATTTTGACCAACTTTTCATATATATAAAAAAATAAAAATATCATAAAAATAATTTCTTGAAAAGTCTTATGTTCGTTCAATGAACGTAAACCACTCATATCAGATTTAAATTGAGTTAAAATGAATAATTTGTTTATTAATAAATCATACTTTATTACAGATATTTATAAAATTTATAATGAATTCAGAAGAAATGTTTCAGAAGATAAACTAAGAAAAAAAATCTCTTTCTTAACAGATCGAAAATTTCTTAGGAGTGCCTCAGGGCAGTGTCCTGGGTCCTATATTATTTAATATATATATGTCAGATCTAACAGAACACCCAAATACACTTCTGGCCACTTTTGATGAAGATACAGCAATTCTTTGTTCAGATAAAAATCCTTTTATTGCATTTAAAACTCTCCAGAACCACCTAGACGATATTGCTGACTGGGCCGATAGGTGAAAAATTAAAATGAATGAAAAAAAGTGTGTGCATTTAGTCTTCACATTTAATCATGGTCTTTGCCCCCAAATATTTTTCAACAAAATACCAATTTCGGAATCAAATGAAATTAAATATTTAGGACTTTATCTGGACAGACGACTTATTTGGAAAACTCACGTCAGACTCAAACGAAAAGAATTTAATAGACGCTTTGGACTTTTATCTAGATTACTTGACAGACGATCAAAATTATCCCTAGCTAACAAACTAACCTTGTATAAACTTCTTTTAAAACCGTTATGGACTTACGGCGTAGAACTGTGAGATTCTGCCAAGAAATACAACATCCAAAAAATTCTGTCCTATCAGTCGAAAGTGTTAAGAAAAATAATAGACGCGCCATATTATGTCAGCAACGATATTATAATACGGACTTAAACATTCCAACAGTTTTTGCAACAGCCAAAGACAACTACATTAACTTTCACCAATGACTGGTCTATAACGATAACCCATTGAAAGACAATTTACAAAACTTTAACAACCCTTTCAGCCCACCCCGACGACTTCGAAGGCGCTGGCCAAGAGACCATCTAAATTAATAACTTTTCCTGCACAGGAACGCTGTCGAAGCAGCTCATAAACTTTGCTCTTTGCATGCAATTTTGCAGATTGCAAATTTTAAATCTTGTCAAATGAATTTTATTTAATAAATAATAAATAATAAGAAAATTTCTGAATAAATATTAATCGAAAACTTTAACATTTCTTATGATAATTAAGAACTATAAAGATTTACAAATAATAATAAAACAAAAACTTTTCTTTATTAATTTCTTAGAAAATACCAGAAATAGTTGACCTTTTAAAGAACTATAATAGAGTATGATAATATTTACATATATTGAAATATTTGTATTAAACTATTTAGATCTCAAACTCGTGGCTTGTTGACTGTTTGAACTCTATTGTCTTAGTTGGAATATTCCACTACAGGAGGTGAAGGTCGAGGGGCACTAAACACCAATTTAATATTTCTCACGAAGGGGATAACATCTTGTTTGTCGGAATTTAAATACATGTTTTGTGTTGAGATACTTGATAAATAAGCGAAACTTAAATAATTTTTTTTTTGCTAAATCTTTTTGATAGGTTGATTCGTAATCAGGATTTTCATTTACAAAAAATTTTTTTAATTTGAAAAGCCAACGTTCCGATCCTACTTGTAGATCTTCTTCAGGGCTAAAATATCCTAGAAGATGACAATAAATGAATACTTTACAAAACTGATAATTATATAAAAGATGGTAAGCATTATACATGAATATTTAAATAAGTCGCTGGTTAGATGGATAAAATAAAATCCATAAAAAATATTTACCTTCTGAGTCCAGAGTAGGTAATACAAAGAGTGAGGGTAAAATTTTATTATAAAAGTGACTGAACTGAATTATTTGTCCTCAATCTTTTTATTACTCTGTACTCAAAAGATAAACCTGTCTTTCCCCTTTTGATGATGTATGTAAAAAACAAAAAAATAATATAAGGAATTTAAATCTTAGCACTCGAGGACTCCGGAGCGGAGTCATTTAAAATTTGTCTTCAAACTCGAGGGCTCCGCTAAGGAGACAATGCAAAAAATTTTCAGTTTTTAACATGTAAGGACATAAACAAATCGTAAAAACTATCTAGAATATTACGCTTTTGGTGATAAATGACGGTCGCGACTCGCGGTGTTTTTCATTATTTTTATAGTACGTTAATCTTTTAACGTTGGCTATATTTTTTGTTTTTAATTCATCTTTTATTTCCTAAATTGTACAATAATTTAGTTCGGGGCACCAAATAATCCCTTTACTCTGATTTAGTTTCCCACGTGCTTCTACTTTGACCGGAAAGTTATTAAGTAGATTTTCACATTTTAGCACGAAACGGTCCCGAGTGCAAAGGGTTAAAAAATAAATTGAACTGTGCTATGAAGGAAAGTCTGAGGCTAATCGGATAGCTTGCAAATTTCTGTCGGAAAACCCCAGGGCAGAGCGTTGGATGTTGAGATGGGCAAATTCGAAATGAGGTGGAACATGCTGCTGAAGACGTTAACAAGGTAAGAGCCTGAAGACTGAGCAGAGATTTCTCGCCTTGGGATTCCCAAAGTTTCTTCCTACAAGAGCTAAATATCTGCTCTAAGTGACTGTAGAAGGTACTATTCTCGTGGGAGTGTGATGTGCTATATGGTAAAAAGGAAAAATTAATCCTCATTTTTAGTTTATTCTATTTTATGAGATATGAGAATATTTTTATTATTTAAAGATTTACAAAATAAATGATGATTTCGGATTATTCATCCTTCCTATCAACATGCTAATTTACATGGCTTGTTTGTGGAACAACAAACAATTTAAATATATGTTTTGTGTTGAGATACTTTAAAAATATGGAAACCTTAATTTTTTTGCTGAATCTTTTTGATGATAATCAGAATTTACAGTTTTTTGTATGTGAACATGCCCATGTTCATAGCACATGCCCTGCTTGAAACTTAGCTATGAGTACACACGCTACATTTCCTATCGATCTAACTAAACTATTTGCATGTCTTTAAAATATAATGAAAACAAACTAATATATTTTTCTTTGTCATTATAAACAATTGTCAATGACCAGAAAATATGTTGAAGACGATTGATTTTTATTGCAAGCTTCAATCATGGGCGTCACCAGCACCAAATTATTGGGGGGGCTCAATATTTTCCTAGATAGAGTAGGAGAAATTCGAGGGGCTAAATGTTGAAATAATAACCCCTAAAAACAACTGTTCGGCCATTTAAATTCATCCTCCAGCGCTATATTTTAAAGGTATTTATAGTCTCTTAAAACTTGTCAATTTAAGCCTCAGTTATTATATACATTAGAGTGAATTCCTCTATCGCTTGTTTTATTTACGCTTTTAGTTGACTCTTATGATTGTGTGAACTTTTTTCTTTTTTTATCCACATGTTTATTATTGTGTTGTGTTTCAAATGTTTATTTTATATTTTTGAATATTTATTAAGTTTAAATAAATTTGTTCTTATTTAGTGTAAAGTCTAAAGCTTGTAAGGACTCAAATGTTATCATAATGTACTGAAATGTTGAACAAATATTTGTACAAGAAAATATTCTTTCACAAATAAATATATATTCTATATATTCTATTCTATTCTATTCTATTATATACATTAAAATTGGGAATTGTTGGATGTGGGCCAAAATTTCTTTATTGAATTTTATCCAAGTTTTCCGTCTGATTCTGATCCCACTAATTTCATTGCTTTCCATTGACTTCTATAAGCTTCAGCAAATTGATGGAAAGTAGCTAGATCAAGCTGATTGATTTAAAAAAGAAATGTAGAGCAATAAAACAAATCAGTTCGAGCTGAAATAAAAAATATATACGCCTGATTAGCTTTTAACAATAGAGTGTGCTGAAATTAACTAATATTTTATATTTATATTTTATTGGGTCCACTCATGTCAAAATATTGGGGGTACGCCCCCCCCCCCCCCCGGTGACGCCGGGTCCGTCCTTATTTTACGATATACGTCCTTATTTTAACCTAAATCTGTTCCGATGCATGCCCCTTTACATAGGCCAAGTATTTTATCAGCGCCACGTGGAAAATCTATCTTCCATCAAAATTCTATTTAAAGACTTACTCCTTTTAGACTTGGTATCATGAATTAAATTCAAAGCGATGTTCCATCTATGTGAAATTTTTTTTCATTTTCAGTAAATTAAAAATACCCCGTAACCATTCACTTAAAAGCAAGAATTTAATTTTTGTAATTGAGGGAAAAAATCTATCACTTTTCTCCTTTGTTAGGAAAGATTAAATTCATACCACAATCAATAATTTTTAATGTACAGGACCTCTTCAATGATGTTACCCTAGTTAGTAATATTTATTTCAAGATATTTTTACTTTCACTTACCTATATAGGTATGAAATATACAGTAAGGGAAAGTACTACGATCGTAAAAAATTTCCACTTCCGCGGTTTTCAACGGAAATAAACGTTTTGGGGCCCCCTGAGTCCAAATATCCAAGGTGTGTGAATGTGTGTTTTTGTGTGCGTGTGTTACTGTGTGTGTATGTATGTGAACAGACTAGTTCAAAAACTATAAACCGTACGAACCTAAAATGGGTATTTGGTATATGTATATGCCCACGAAGTGACAGCTAAAATTTCATCAAAATTGGTCAAACGGAAGGAGTACTTTATTTCATAACTTTTTAGGTTTTTTCGATTTTCTCAAATAGGCTTTAACGATTTTGATAAAACATGGTATTTGATGTATTTATATGCGCGAGCTATGACTATAAAAATTTCATTAAAATTGATCAACCGGAGGGGGCACTTCATTTCATAACTTTTTTCCCCATTTTTAGGTTGTTTTTTTTCGATTTTCTCAAAAATAGCTTTAACGATTTTGATTAATCTCGTCATGTTTAAAGAGAATCAAGTATTCTTTAATATGAGTTAAGCTTTATCGTTATTAAAATGTTCTAAGGGGGAAGGTGCCTTTTTTGTTTTCCTATGAAGTACTCGTACCTTTGGTTTTGTTTACATGGAGAAATTATCTTTCTCTCGTTTCGCCTAAAAATAAGAAATGGCTAGGTATAAAAAAAATCAAGTAAACATATACAGGAGAAAAAGAAAAATATTCCGTCAACTCATAAAACACGTTCAGCCCATCCATGCGCAGTACGCCTTTAATGACATACATTGTTATAATTAATGATGTACTGTTCAGTTAATGGAAATTATTTGTTTCATGGTAACTACACGAAGTTTTCAACAAGTACTTACATGGAGAATTAAAAATCAGAGGACTTGGAGTGTTATGCTTGCATTGCCGAATTATCACAAATTAAATTCTTTTATTTAGTAAGAAGAAAATTTAGTGTACTTTAAAGAGCAAATACAAACAAAAAAAATCTGGTGCGTGCGCGCAACACACAACTTTCACTTACCAACTTACTTAGATTAGAAATTAATGCGTTTTGTTAATTGCCGCTTCTCAAATGAACAGAACATCTTTAATTATAACGCATTGGTTTGTCATTAAAGGCGTTGATGCATACCCCCAAGCATGCGTGAGCTCAAGGTGTTTTATGAGTTGACGGAATATTCATCTTTTTTCTCCTGTATCTGTTTACTTGACTTTCTTCATATATCATATTTAGCCATTTCTTATTTTTAGGCGTGATGAGAGACAGTTAATTTCTCAATATAAACTAAAACAAAGGTACTTTATAAGAAAACAAAAAAGGCCCCTTCCCCATTTAAGCCCCCTCAGAACATTTTAATAATGATAAAGCTTACCTGATATTAAAGAACAACTAATTTTCATTAAACAAAACGAATTTGATAAAAATCGTTAAAGCCGTTTTTGAGATCATCGAAAAAAGGTAAAAATTGGAAAAAAATTATTAAATAAAGTCCCCCCTCCGGTTGATCAATTTTGATGAAATGTTGGCTATCACATCTTTGGCATATACATACATCAAATACCCAGTTTGATCAAAATCGTTATAACCGTTTTTGAGTAAATAAAAAAACACGTGAAAATGATATAAAATTTATTATGTAAAGTCCCCCCTCCGGTTAATCAATTTTGATGAATCATACCTCGGGCATATAAATAGATCAAATACTCAGTTTAATCAAAATCGTTAGAGCCGTTTTTGAGAAAATCGAAAAAAACTTAAAAAGTTATTATATAAAGTACCCCCTCCCTTTGAGCGATTTTGATGAAATTTTTGCTGTCACATCGCGGGCGTATTCCTACACTAAATACCCAATTTCAGATTCGCACTGTTTATAGTTTTTGAGGTAGTCTGTTCACACACACACACACACACACACACACACACACACACACACACACACACACACACACACACACACACACACACACACACACACACACACACACACACACACACACAACACACACACACACACACACACACACAACACACACACACACACACACACACACACACACAACACACACACACAGACCATTTCGCGGGACTTGGTTAATTGTACTCAGGGGATCCCAAAACGTGTATTTCCGTTGAAAACCGGAAGTCGAAATTTTTCACGATCGCAATACTTCCACTTACTATATATTTCATATATAGGTAAGTGAAAGTAATAAGTAAATGGATGTGGGAAAATGTGTGACTTTGAGAAATGGCATTAAACAAAACATGTATATTTCTAAGAATTAGCCAAGGTGAGTTGGTGAGTGAAAGTTGTGTGTTGTGCGCATCGCACCAGATTTTTAAAGATAATTTATTTGATCCCTGAGTACCCAAGGATATCTGAAGGTGAATAAAAAATGTTTTTATTATGTTACTTTATTGTTCTCACGTCTTAGGCCTTCCTTTGTGTTAGCGACATAAACATTTTTTGCACATAATATACCTACTTATATATTTTTTATTAATACCCAATGTATACAATTAGCATATTATTGTTAATTATATATTAGAAATATAACGATCAAGACATATAATCATAACTGAAGGCTAGACAAGGTCAAGGCGACCCACGTGTTGTCCGGCTAACTTACAGAACAGTTCACGTGGCTCCCGTGACGTGGGGGGGCTGACACGTGTACCTTTTCAGGATCGATTATGCTTGTGCTTGGGGGGGGGGTTGTGCAATCCCACCCTCTGTGTGTACTTACCAGCCAACAGTTCTGAGAATGGGATTGGTGCGGAGGCGTCTTGCGTCACTGGATGTTTTGCCGTTTGCGAATCCGGCTGCAGGATTTCTTAGAACCTTTTCAATTACTGACTTATTGTGACAGAGAACTGCCGGGACATATTTCAATAATCAGTTCGTCCTCCGATTATTGTTGTATCCAAATATATTATCAAAAATATATTTTATTTATTTGTTAATTTAAGTATTCCGCATTTGCCCAACTGGGTCATGACCGGCATAAATAGAAATTAGGTCTTGAAAGGTTGAGTTGCGTTTGGTACCAGGCGATAATTTTTTTTTAAATTAAAACTGCAATGTTAATTAATTAATTAATTAATTTACGGGTCTATCATGAATTTTATTTCTTCTTTTTTTCTCCATCTTGAATGAATTCTCCATTTCTTCATAGTGGAACATATTTTATTTGAAATTTCATGTTTTATACTGAACTTTGCATATTAACCATAAAGTTAGAGTTGCTTTAGGTACACTAGTTACTTTTACTGGTATGTTTTTAATTATTTACTTTAATTACCAATTGCTTTTAAATCACTAGAGGGTATTCCGTCGTCCTCTTATATCTCTGAACTTCTTCAGTTCAAATCCTCTATCCATTCCCGCAATACCCGCTCTAGGTCTTCAGATCTATATACACCGGCCAACCGAACGTCAGCTTTTGATAGATCTTTCATTATTAGGTCCTCATCCCTATGGAATTCTATTCCTCCTTTCATCCGTAATTCCAATACTCTTTCCATCTTGAAATCCCGCCTATATCATCACTTCATAGCCATCCAGTCTCCTTAAAAAATAAATTGACATTTCCTATTAAAATTTACCTTTTGAACCGTTGGAAACTCTTATTTCATTTTTTTTTTATATAATTTTTTCTTTTGTTCTGTTTTTTTAGAAAATATAAATACTATTTAACCAACCTGTAAATAAGTGTGTACATATGTACGTATTATAAGATGCAAAAACTAGCTTCTTTTCACTCGATTGAATATTTAATGTGTATTTTTTTTTTGGCATAAAGCGACGTTTAATAAACAAAAAGTCTCTGGCCATTTTTTTTGTTTTGAAGTAAAAAATATTGGAATGAAAATAAAATTTTTCTCAAGTAATGATTATAGAACTGTATTAGCAAATGATTTTTGAATAATTAGAAACGATTGTTTTCAACCATTAAAAGTAACTATTTTACCTGAAGAAAAAAAAAAAAAAAAAAAAAAAAAAAAAACAACCGAATTAGTTTAACGGGGCAGGGGAGTGGGCTTAAGGCTGAGCATTATGCCTAAAAATTAAAAAAAATCTGGTGCGTGCGCGCAACACACAACTTTCACTTACCAACTTACTTAGATAAGAAATTGACGTGTTTTGTTAAATATCATTTCCCAAAGTCACACATTTTTCTACATTCATATCTTATTTTTATTAATCGTTAAAGCCGTTTTTGAGTAAATAAAAAACCCCGTGAAAATGATACAAAATTTATTAAGTAAAGTCCCCCCTTCGGTTGATCAATTTTGATGAAATGTTAGCTATCACATATTTGGAATATACATACATCAAATACCCAGTTTGGTCACAATCGTGAAAGCCGTTTTTGAGTAAATAAATAAAGCACGTAAAAATGAAACAAAATTTATTAAGTAAAGTGCCCCCTGCGGTTCATCAATTTTGATGAAATTTTTACAGATCTATCTCGGGCATATAAATAGATCAAATACTAAGTTTAATCAAAATCGTTAGAGCCGTTTTTGAGAAAATCAAAAAAACACGTGAAAATGTTACAAAATTTATTAAGTAAAGTCCCCCCTCCGGTTAATCAATTTTAATGAAATTTTTACAGTCATATCTCGGGCATATAAACACATCAAATACCCAGTTTGATCAAAATCGTTAAAGCCGATTTTGAGTAAATAAAAAAAACACGTAAAAATGATACAAAATTTATTAAGTAAAGTGCCCCCTGCGGTTGATCAATTTTGATGAAATTTTTACAGACATATCTCGGGCATATAAATAGATCAAATACTAAGTTTAATCAAAATCGTTAGAGCCGTTTTTGAGAAAATCGAAAAAAACCTAAAAAGTTATTAAGTAAAGTACCCCCTCCCTTTAAGTAATATTGATGAAATTTATGCTGTCACATCGCGGGCATATACCTATACTAAATACCCAATTTCAGGTTCCCACGGTTTATAGTTTTTGAGGTAGTGTGTTCACACACACACACACACACAGACACACAGACACACAGACACACACACACACAGACCATTTCGCGGGACTTGGTCATTTCGACTCAGGGGACCCCAAAACGTGTATTTCCGTTGAAAACCGGAAGTCGAATTTTTTCACGATCGCAATACTTCCACTTACTATATATTTCATATATAGGTAAGTGAAAGTAAAAAAATCTGGTACGTGCGCGCAACACACAACTTTCACTTACCAACTTACTTAGATAAGAAATTGACGTGTTTTGTTAGATATCATTTCCCAAAATCACACATTTTTCTACATTCATATCTTATTTTTATTAATAGTTAAAGCCGTTTTTGAGTAAATAAAAAACCCCGTGAAAATGATACAAAATTTATTAAGTAAAGTCCCCCCCCTTCGGTTGATCAATTTTGATGAAATGTTGGCTATCACATATTTGGCATATACATACATCAAATGCCCAGTTTGGTCACAATCGTGAAAGCCGTTTTTGAGTAAATAAAAAAAGCACGTAAAAATGATACAAAATTTATTAAGTAAAGTGCCCCCTGCGGTTGATCAATTTTGATGAAATTTTTACAGACATATCTCGGGCATATAAGTAGATCAAATACTAAGTTTAATCAAAATCGTTATAGCCGTTTTTGAGAAAATCAAAAAAACACGTGAAAATGTTACAAAATTTATTAAGTAAAGTCCCCCCTCCGGTTAATCAATTTTGATGAAATTTTTACAGTCATATTTCAGGCATATAAATAGATGAAATACTCAGTTTAATCAAAATCGTTAGAGCCGTTTTTGAGAAAATCGAAAAAAACCTAAAAAGTTATTAAATAAAGTACCCCCTCCCTTTGAGCAATTTTGATGAAATTTTTGCTGTCACATCACGGGCATATACCTACACTAAATACCCAATTTCAGGTTCGCACGGTTTATAGTTCTTGAGCTAGTCTGTTCACATACACACACACACACACACACACACAGACACACACACACACAGACCATTTGGCGGGACTTGGTCATTTCGACTCAGGGGACCCCAAAACGTGTATTTCCGTTGAAAACCGGAAGTCGAAATTTTTCACGATCGCAATACTTCCACTTACTATATATTACATATATAGGTAAGTGAAAGTAAAAAAAAAGGACAACTCAAAAACAAGTTGAAGGCGTTCTGCTGATGCGAAAGAATTGTCAATCTGTTAAAAATTAATCGATTTTTTTAAAAAGTTATCATTATTTCGCTTAAATAATGAGTTTTTCATACAGAAATTTATTTATTTTTATTTAATTTTATCTGTAAAGAAAAGATGGACCAGGTTTCTTGCAATTCACTTAGCACTAGATTATCAGGGACTATATCCCATTTCAATCTCCTCCAACAATTTAACATTATCAGAATAGGACAACAAAATACTATTAACTTATTTTGCTTGGAATGTGGAGTATACCTAGTTGAGGATTGAGAAAAATGAAGCTGGGCCCTACTGCAGGCGCAGAGTCAACCTGGTTCTCCCGTACAGGATACTATTTTTTTACCAACTTATTTTTGTAATTTTGAAAATTCTAATAGCTATTTCTTAAAGGAAATTTAATGTAAAATCCAAATTTACAATTAGATTTTTCCTATCAATTTTATATTTTGCAAAAAGTTCATTGAAAATGTTAAAAATTGGACTTTTACAGCAATTTCGCATTTTTTTCGGCTAAAAGATTATTTTTTACAAAAAAACGAACCAACTTATCAGAAATCCAACTTCATATTCGTATTCTCCACCCCAAAATACATTGAAAATTATAGAAACGCCAAAAACACCAAGCAAATTTTAAGATTCAGTATTACTATAAAACATCTTAAAAGCCCTATATTTTAAAAACTTGACGTATAGGGAAAAAGCTAATGTCAGATTCAGATTCAGCACACCCGAAAACCCCCAAAATGATGGTTAACTTCCGTGTTGCTTCTAAAAAGTTGAAATTTGTTGGCTAGTGTAATGAATAATTTTATCTTATGAGAAAAGTTATGCCGAGGCCCGTATTAGAATATGGTGGCCTAGTGATTGGAGCACTGCTGAGGTGATACAGAGGCCTAGGTTCGTATTCTAGCAAAGGCTAATCTTTTCCCTTTAGAAAAATATATTAAAAATTACAAAGATAACATAGCTTTGCGGCCTCTAAACTCCATCCGCCCCCGTCTACTTTGACAGCTAAATTGAGCTAAGTACTCATTAGGTCAACAGTTACTTTTGCTCATTAATGAATTATATAAATTTATTCCATGATTAAATTAATGGAAGATAAAAAGTTTTGAAACTGTTGACACGTGCGGCCGAACCATTCAATTATCCTTGCAGATATCCATACAATAATGAAGGTTCTGAGGCCAGTCTCACATTTATCATAATTTTCGTTATAATTACCACCGTAAGAAAGATTTTCATTATTCATTATTAACAAATATCAGATGAGATTAACGAGTTGTTCACACACTTTTGGTGACAAAATGCTAATGGAAAATTTTCTCGGCTATTAATAAATAACAGGATAAGAAGAATTGTTGGGCGTGATGTGGTGTAACTGGAACCCGATCTGTAAAACTGTTGGCAAACAGCTGTTCGTCACAGGCGCCGCTCTCTGATAACGAGGGTGGGCCTGGTGATAAGGACTACGACATGGCTACGCTCCCACGCAACTTACTTGCCGTTAGAGTGGTTACGGGTCACGGGTACAAGTACTTTATTATCTTGGAGTCGATGATGTGGAAAATGGGATCTTACATGGGTCGGTTAGGGTCTGAATTACAATATTAAGATATTGCAAAGCAAGGACAGAGAAAATTAACATATCGTATCCTTTAGAATCCTGGTAAAACTAGGCCCGTTTGGGGCTAGTAGCAACAGTTATTACAATAAGGAAGTTGTCTATTTTGTACCTAAAATAGAAGGAAGGGTTATTCTAGTGTGTTCCGCACCAGCTTAGCGATGGCGTTTCCTCTTGTTTCGAGGGTATTTACAAGTGTAGAACAAGAACTTTACTAAATAAAATTCAATGTTTTAGTTGTGCTTTTATTCTACCACGGGTGCGATATGTCAAGGTGCCTTTACACAGACTTTCACGTCGACTCTTCGGGTGTTCCAGATACTTTATCTGTTCGCCTGTTTTCGAAGGTAGCGCTAGTGTCACTTTTGATTTGGTTTCCCAAGTGACAGTTGTCTGTGATTTTAGTGCGCCGTTCTAATTCGTCTCCTATTTTTTATTTTTCAGATAATATAAAATATATTGATAATGGAGATTTTTTCTTCAACATAAGCTAGCGTTGGGTGCGTCAGCCATATTGGTGCGATTAACGTCACGTTAATTATAAACGGCTGTTCGTTCAACGCCGGCAAGGTTCGAGGGAGAACCTGTTCGAGGTTGAGGTTCGTAGAATGTGAAGGCACCTTCAGATATCCTCGAAAATTAAAACGTTATTTTACTATAAATGCTACCATACTACTGCAAGAACTCTCTATATAGGCACCTATCTCTTTTCCCCCAAATACTTTCAAGAGGATAAACTATGTTAACAAGACATTTTAATTTATTTATGTGAGTCGTCGTAGTGGTTAACGTAGCTAGAAAAGAACTAGCAGAACACTTACATTTTTTTGTAATTTAAAAAGATATTGGAAATGAATATATGAACACTCTACCCCAGTTGGATAAAGAAAACATTGCTAATATGCAAAATAAAATGTATAAATAATGTGCTATATATAAACAAAATTACTTCCTCGACTTATTTACAATGTTATTATAAGAAGGCAATCAAGCTGTTTATTGATGGCATTGCTTAAATGCAACTTACACTGCATGCGTAATTGAACGACCGGAAGTAAATTTATCTTTAAAAAACAAAAACGTTTCCACCCGTACACCATAAAAGTTTACAATGGACAGGTGAAAATGATTTTATTTTATTTTTTTAGTATAAAAATAACCTGCAGATATACAAACATTTTTAAAAACACGTAAGTAACAAATCATATTTTTTAAATAAATTTAAAAAACCAACCCTTAAACCTAAAAATAGTTAAATAAGCATGTGACTTATCTCTAGTAACGATCGCAAAATGTTCCAGACTATAATAAAATAGAGGGCTTCTTGAAGATTTCATAGTTTGTAAATAATTTAAAGATAATTTAAATTTGATTCAATATTTTTTATGTATGTTGAAATTTAATCATTTTTTATTTTTTATAATAACTAAATTTAATTTACAATATTTTTAAATGAAATTCTTTAAATTTTTGTTGAAAAAGAAATAAGCCATAAGTTTATATTTTTCTCACCATGATCAATATCTTTTTGTTTAATTAGAATCGAGGTAACTGAAAAAAAAATCAAAATTATTAATTACTTGTGTATTACTTAGCAACCATCCTTGATAATTTCATAATAAAATATTAAAACATTTAGTAGAAAGTGGAAAGCCTCTTTCTCGTAGAAGAGGTGGCCCTAGGATTTTTTAACGGGTGTTAATTTCCTAGGCTATGCCGTCCTTCGGATGGGACGTTCAGTGGAGGTCCCGAGCCTTTACGATGTCAGGTACTCGATAATCGTCCCTATCCTAATTATACTTGGATAGACAAAATTTAGGACTCCTACTGTAGCATCGCCCAATTAGCCTTAGTAACATAAAGTGACGTTAAATGAATGCTTAATGCTCTAGGACTCACCATGATAAGTAAAAATAAAGAAAACATTTCTGAATGAAATTCCTGATTATTAATCATCCCTGTAAATTACTTTTATATTGTTTAATAAATAAAACAAAAAAGTTTCCTACCTTTTGTTATATTCAAGATAAAATTCCCTAACCTTTTGAGCATTTAATGGTCGTCATGACTTGCAGCGGAAGTTGCGATGACTTCATTTCCCAGAACCAGTGTCAACACTAAATTCCCGGCGATGTAACGCTAGAGAAATGAACTTCGCAATTCATTCCTTTGTAGTTCAAACAAAAATCCGCGAATGAATTATCATTTAAAAAATAATGTATATTAACGAAAACACTAGTTAAAAAAATATGGTGCGTGCGCGCAACACACAACTTTCACTTACCAACTTACTTAGATTAGAAATTGACGTGTTTTGCTAAATATCATTTCACAAAGTCACACATTTTTCTACATTCATATCTTATTTTTGTTATTCGTTAAAGCCGTTTTTAAGTAAATAAAAAATCCTCGTGAAAATGATACAAAATTAATTAAGTAAAGTCCCCCCTCCGGTTAATCAATTTTGATGAAATTTTAACAGTCATATCTCGGGCATATACATACATCAAATACCCAGTTTGATCAAAATCGTCAAAGCCGATTTAGAGTAAATAAAAAAAAAAAGTGAAAATATTACAAAATATATTAAGTAAAGTCCCCCCTCCGGTTAATTAATTTTGATGAAATTTTTAAAGTCGTAGCTCGGGCATATTAATACATCAAATACTCAGTTTAATCAAAATCGTTAGAGCCGTTTTTGAGAAAATCGAAAAAAACGTAAAAAGTTATTAAATAAAGTACCCCCTCCCTTTGAGCAATTTTGATGAAATTTTTGCTGTCACATCGCGGGCATATACCTACACTAAATACCCAATTTCAGGATCGCACCATTTATAGTTTTTGAGCTAGTCTGTTCACACACACACAGACACAGACACACAGACACACACACACACACACACACAGACCATTTCGCGGGACTTGGTTATTTCGACTCAGGGGGTCCCAAAACGTGTATTTCCGTTGAAAACCGGAAGTCGAAATTTTTCACGATCGCAATACTTCCACTTACTATATATTTCATATATAGGTAAGTGAAACTAAAAAATATTACAAATTACCGTGATTAATATAGCGTTACTAGCTAGGGTGCCCGGCTTCGCTCCGGTAGTTGTTTGCTAGTTTTAATAACAGAAAAACTTTAAAATTAAAGGAAATATAGAATAAAATTAGCACCTTCTTGAAACTTCGGTTTTAACTTGGTATCAATATTAAGATTCGAGAACTGCAGAGTCCGCCCAAATAAGGAACCCTATATACTTTATAGGGGGTTGAAAATGGTAAATGAACAATTAATTTTAATGCAACTTTGTCGAGTTATGCGTTTCCGTAATTCTGAATCGTATAAGCCCATCCTAAGCAGTAAGCAGATAATAAGTTATTAGATTATAGTTGAAAAATCTAATACCTCAGTTAAAGATATTATATTTGGAGCATAACTTAAGCGCCGAATACTGTGGTAATCCTATTAGATCCAGAAGAATAGAAACTACCGAAGATTCTTAGAAACTTTTTTTTAAGATCTTTCCTCCATTTCAATCTCCCTTAAGATATCCCCCCGTAATTTGACTCTGCAGAACTCGAATCACTATTACAAAGTGAAAAGCAAAATTTCATGAAGGCACAATTTTTCACCATATTTCTTTTTGAAGAACCAAGAGGGGTGAAAATATGCTGTATTTGGAGTTAGTCAACTGGAATGCCCATCATACATAGTAATCAAAACAACTTCTTTTTTATAACTACAATAAGCACACTTCAAACTTTTTATTTTCGATTTATATTCAGTCAATTTATCTCTTTTTTTTTATGTGTCTTTTAATCCGATCACTGTACTATTAAGAAATGTTCACTCATATTGCATTAAATTTACTTATGTATATATCATATACTGATTAAACGTAATGTGTTGATCAATTAGCCTTCTTATGAGAAAATTAATTTTTTTATGAATCCAGTTGGTTTTCTAATGTATTGCAGAGATGTTGAATCATTATTTTATTTTGAAAGCAAAGGATAAACTAATTATTATCGCTTAATTTTTTAGTAATTTAAAAAGAACAGCTGAAAAAATATATAACCTTTACAACCTCACTGGATGAATGAACAATAAACATTGAATGAAACGCACCCTAGCGCTTCCTGGTAGCCTGAAGCTCGAACTAAATCTTTCATTCATAAACTCGTATCTTAATCTCAGACAGGCTAATTAAATGGTGCGAGAGGCTTAAAATTCCAATCCTTTTCTCTTCAATTTCACACCCTTAAGAGAAAAACGGAAACCTTCTTCTCCGTTAGGGGGCATACAGTTACTCGCTGACATAAATCTCTTAATCGTACGTGGAGTCGTTTCTGAGCCTTATCGGCACGCACATTGTACACTTTGCTTTATAATATATATTGATTAAAAATATATATTTGATATTCTGTTCTTTGTTACCTCATTCATCATGTTGAATCACTGCAATAATTTAAATTCAGTAAATAAAAATACTAATATCTCATTAAATATTTTGCAATGAAGTTGTGATCTAATTTTATAAAAATCACTGTTAAGGGCTCCTCTCCTCCCTTAAGGTTCTCTAATAATTTATAATTTATTTGTGCAAAACAAATGCTTGCTTCGCACTTTTGTTAAAACAAAGTATAAAGTATTAATGACAGTGTGTTTGCGCTATAAACGTCCTCCCGATCAATAATAAATATTCCATAAATAGAAGTCGTCCAGAGTAGTCAATAGTATTAGTCCCTTGCTTCTTAACTCTTTTTTTGACTTATATAATATTTATCACAATTTATTAATAATAAATAATCAAATTCCATCTGGCATATTATATTTCTAGACATAGTACTTATAGAGCAATGTAATATTAAATATTGTTATGGGGTATGAATGTATGTCGAGGTAAAGAAGGTTTCTCATCCTTCAAAGTAATAATAATAAATGATTGTATTATTGTAAAATTACTAAGGTCATCATATACCATTGTAATGCCAAGGACATGTCATTTGTCTGTCCATGTTATTTAAAAAAAATTGATTCGTTAAAATGTGCATTAAATTTCAAATATAAATTTTCACGAATGGATGTGGGTATGGATAACTAAAAAAATAAAACTTTATTATGAAATATACTAAACTATTCGTTAATTAATAAATTAATTTTGTCAACCGGTAATCCAATAAAAATAAAATTATTTTAAAAATGTATTTTCACACATTTTCAATGCTCATAATTTCATTTCAACTAACAACTTTAGGTTTCAAAGAGATTATTTCAATATGATTCAGTGACTACTTATAAATAAATGCAATCAGTAACTTCCTCCATGTGAGAATTTTTAAAGTTAAATAAACTATGTTTGTTTCTTTATTTAACGTCACTTTATGCCATTGAGGCTAATCGGACGATGCTACAGTGGTAGTCCTAAATTTTGGGTATCTAGGTATAATTAGGATAGGGATCTTTAACGGGTTCCTGACATCGTACATGCTCGGGACTTCCATTTTACGTCTCATCCGAAGGCATAGCCAAGGATTTCTTACTCCTTTAAAAAATTCCCAGGCGACCTGAGGAGATACGAATCCACGATCTTCTACGTCGAAGTTAGCTATGCTAACCACTACAACGACTCACATAAATAAATAGTCATGGTGGGATGCGAACCTGCTTAATTAATTAATTTATATTTGCTACCTATTAATTTTTACATCTCAATGATTTCATTCATCTTTTTTAAATTGTGTTATTACTCTATAATTTTCAAGTTATCCATATCATTATTCAAAAACTAACAGTAACTATTGATACCATATTGAAATCTATAGATCTCATTTCAATGTTCATAATATTCCCTTCTATTTTTTTATTTCATTAATTTTTATCTTTTTTTTTATTTAGTCCTGATACTTGAATCTCGGGTCGAAACATAGGCACATTATATGTTAATCCACGTTCTGTGTTGTTTTCTTTGAACGCATTCCTAATCATTTTCATTGCATTAATTTCTACGGACAACCTTCTACCTTCTATATGATTTATGGGAGTGATTGATTTTTTTCTCATGGATTTATTATGTTAGGAGTTCACTTAGTGTTAATATTAAACCTCAACATATTTTACTTATCAACATAACTCAACTGGTATGAATCAACTAGCCATCTTCTCGTCGATGACCTATTGTAGATGATGAAGGAACTGGTTAGATCGCTATCCTCGGTCCATTGAGGTGAGTGAGTGAGTCATTGGTGAATCAGAGCGCTTCCTTCCTGGAATCGTATTATTAACAACGGCCTAACTTGTTTACTCGCTTCTCATTGGTCCATGCCGCAGGAGAGGGGGTGGTTCAAATAATCGATTTTATCCCTACAATTCAAGAGTTGATATCGATAGCTGTTTTCATTTTACTATTAATCAACATATCAACGGAGGTAAAATTGAAACTGAATGAGAAGCTTGCGGGGATGTTTGGCGTGAGGGATAGGTTGGCCAACTGGCATTTATTCTCACCTAACTGCGCTTTGTGGGGTGGTACTCCACGTTTTTATTTAAAGTTGTTAGTGTCCTGTATCCTATTTTTCTTCTAAAACATGCAGATTATTCTTTTATTGTTACTTTTATTTTATCTAATTCGTAATTCAGGCCATGGGCGTCACCGCCGGGGGGGGTATAGGGGGGACGCGTCCCCCCCCAATATTTTGGCAGGGGAGGACCCAATGTAAAAAATTAAATAAAAATGCGACTTAACGAATTTAACCAATAAAATATAGATATTAACCTTTAGTTACACAGCACACTCTAGTGCTAAAAGCATAATCAGGATTATAGTATATTTGAAGTATTATATTTTTTTTTCATTTCAGCTTGAACTGTTTTGTTTTATGAATTCTGTAACAAAGTTGTCTCCATTTCTTTTTTAACCAAGCAGCTTAATTCTACTTTCCATCAATTCGATGAAGCTTATAAAAGATAATTGTAAGCAATGAAATCAGTGGGATCAGGATCAAAAGAAAAACAAACTTGGATAAAATTCAATCAAGAAATTTTGGCTTGCATCCGTCAACATTAAGCCCTTACAACTCGCTATTTTATAACTGAGGCATAAATTGACAAGTTTTAATAGACTATAAATACCTCTAAAATACATCGTTGGAGGATGAATTAAATGTCCCAACAGTGGTTTTTAGGACTTATTATTTCAATTTTTAGCCCCTCAAATTTCTACCTACCCATTGTAGGAAAATATTGAGACGTCCCTCCTCCCAATAAATTGGTCCTGGCGACGCCCATGTGTCAGGCAACGCTCAATTCTTCATTATCATTACTATTTATAAATTATCTTCATAGTGTTGTGAATAGTGTTTACTCAGTCTCTAATAAAGGCTTTAAGGTCATTTATTAACATGGTATGAGAATTATCCGCAAGTGCCAACTTTTAGTTTAGCAGCTTTTTGCAAAATTGGCTTGCACAAGCCAGTTTGTGTAAATAAATCGTTGCTCGTAAACGCTGACTTGAGGTTTGTTTAAGCCAAAAAAAATTGGCTTGTGCTAATTCTGTCCGAACAGAAAATTAGCTTGAGGTTGGTGCATTGGCTTGAGCGTTTAAACGATGCTCAAGCAATAGTTCCAATTTCAGGCTTGCGCATTGAATGTAACCCGTTAATACCAGTTACTTCGACCGCTATCAACTCGATTATTGTCATAGTGGTGAGTGAAAACAATAGATTGCAGAATTCAAAGAAGCATACAAGTCTTTCCAGAGTTTGTGGAAAGTAAAACGCAGAGATAACAGCGACCGTACAGCAAAATCCCCTGTATATGAGGCTTTGGTAGAAAAAATTCGACTCGTGGATCCGGTGGCCAACAGGGAAGGCGTTGATAAAGAAATCAACTCTCAATGAACTGCATACCGAAAAGAGTTGAAGAATTAGTTCATCCTTCACGTTCTCCATTCAAAAATTACAATTAGTACGTTCTTCATTATCGACTCACAAAACTACACTTTTTAGGGTTCTCCCGTATATTTGTGTAAAATTTAATTGAACCTGTAAACGAAAATACTTCATTGAAGCCATTTGAGTGTAAACTCACCTTTTTAAGATAGTATTTATTCGTATCTTAGTATTTCCTTCAATAGTAAAAAATATTTCATGTGATTGGTAAATAACATGTTTATCTCGTGGTCTATTTGCCAGCTCTCTGTTAACTATCTCCATTCGATAACTGAATGCATCACATCCCGGGTCTAGCACGGCCTGGCCCTACCACTTCCAAGATAGCGATGGAATTCTATCTTCTTATCTTGTAGTTAGCTGGAGCTGTCGTTCAGAGTTCGTTATATCAATTCGTTGTAGAGAGGAATGGAAAAAAAAAAAAAAAAAAAAAAAAAAAAAAAAAAAACCAATTAAAATATCCCAAAAACGGAATGCAGCAATTTTATCTTGTTTTGTCACGAGTAAACTGTAAATTATTATAAAATCTTATACTACTTATGTTGGACAATATCAATTTGATTTTTATTTAAAATCTTCCACACATTTAAACAGAAACTTCAGTTTCCAATTTTATTGATAACATACCTATTTTAATAGTTCATCAAAGCTGAAAATGTGTATGAATTTTCTTTACATTTATATTTCCAGAAGATGGCAATTGGATCAGTCTAACAAGTTGAATTAAACAATTATAATTATATATATATATATATATATATATATATATATATATATATATATATATATATATATAGTGGGTGTCCCAGACCTAGTGTAAAAAAAAAAAAATAGGTAATACTGCATGATAAACGGGTTAGAATGGCGCAGAAACGAGTTTCCTATCTCAATCTGTTGAGGAGATAGAATTCTTTTTGTTTTTATTTTTAAAATCTTACTTTTTTCTGAATAATGACAGTTTTCTCTACTTTGGTTTAGTAGCGTAGAAACAAAAACGATGATATTTTCTTAATCAGCATTTAATTTTCTAAAAGATAGACTCAAAAGGTGACCCATCTCACCTTGATAACCAGACCCATCTCATCTTTTAGAAAATTTAATGCTGTTTAATTAAATATCATCGTTTTTGTTTCTAGGCTAAAATTTCAGAAAAAAAGAAAGATTTTAAAAATAAAAACAAAAAAAAATTCTATTCTATCAGAAGATAGGAATGAGATAGGAAACTCGTTTCTGCGCCATACTACCCCGTTTAATATGCAGTATCACCCAATTTTGTTTTTTATACTAGGTCTGGGACACCCAGTATATATATATATATATATATATATATTTTTTTTTTTTTAATGAATTTAATTTCATATAACTTGATGATGGAAGGATGCAATTTATTTTACTTTCACTTACCTATATATGAAATATATAGTAAGTGGAAGATTGCGATCGTGAAAAATTTCGACTTCCGGTTTTCAACGGAAATACACGTTTTGGGGTCCCCTGAGTCCAAATAACCAAGTCCCGCGAAATGGTCTGTGTGTGTGTGAACAGACTAGCTCAAAAACTATAAATCGTGCGAACCTGCAATTGGGTATTTAGTGTATGTATATGCCCGAGATATGACAGCAAAAATTTCATCAAAATTGTTCAAAGGGAGGAGGTACTTTATTTAATAACTTTTTACCATTTTTTCGATTTTCTCAAAAACGGCTCTAACGATTTTGATTAAACTGAGTATTTGATATAATAATATGCCCGAGATATGACTGTAAAAATTTCATCAAAATTGATCAACCGGAGGGGGGACTTACTTAATAAATTTCGTATCATTCACGTGTTTTTGTTATTTAGTCAAAAACGATTTTAAAGATTTTGATCAAACTGGGCATTTGATGTATGTATATGCCAAATATTTGATAGCCAACATTTTATCAAAATTGATTTACCGGAGCGGGCACTTTACTTAAAAAATTTTGTATCAGTTTCATGTGTTTTTTTTATTTACTCAAAAAAGGCTTTAACGATTTTGATCAAACTGGGTATTTGATGTGTGTATATGCCAAAGATGTGATATCTAACATTTCATCAAAATTGGTCAAACGGAGGGGGCACTTTATTTCATATTTTTTTTCCCAATCATTACCTTTTTTTCGATTATCTCAAAAACGGCTTTAACCATTTTTATCAAATTCGTCATGTTTAATGAAAATTAGGTGATCTTTAATATCAGGTAAGCTTTATCATTATTAAAATGTTCTGAGGGGGCCTAATGGGGTAGGGGCCTTTTTTGTTCGTTAATTTTTTTGATTCCTATAAAGTACCTTTGTTTTTGTTTATAAGGAGAAATTAACTGTCTCTCGTTACGCCTAAAAATAAGAAATGGCTAAATATGAGATATGATTAAAAACAAAGAAAACATATAGAGGAGAAAAAAAGAATGCGGAGTACGCCTTTAATGACAGACCATTGTTCATAATTAAAGCCGTTCTGTTCATTTGAGAAGTAGCAATTAACAAAACGCATTAATTTCTAATCTAAGTAAGCTGGTTAGTGAAAGTTGTGTGTTGCGAGCACGCACCAGATTTTTTACTTTCATTTATCTACATATGAAATATATAAAGGAAAGTAAGTAAAATTTTTCACTTCACGTTTTCAACGGAAATACACGTTTTGGGGAGTCCCATTAGTCCAAATAACCAAGCCCCGCGAAATGGTCTGTGTGTGTGTGTGTGTGTGTGTGTGTGTGTGTGTGTGTGTGTGTGTGTGTGTGTGTGTGTGTGTGTGTGTGTGTGTGTGTGTGTGTGTGTGTGTGTTTGTGGGTGACTAGCTCAAAAACTACAAATCGTACGGGTATTTGACGTATGTATATGCCTGGGATGTAATTTCATGAAAATTGATCAAACGGAGGGGGCACTTTATTTCATAACCTTAGTCTCCTGCTTAGTTAATCATGTGGTGAAGGATATTGATCGAGTCCAATATAAACTTTGTACTGTTAACATGGACATATATCTATCTAGAAGTTGTACAGGATGCCTCTTTAAATGTCGAAAGGCCCTACTTCCCTAGCTTACCTAGTTTACCTAGCACTTAGAAGATATGGTTGATCTGTAGAAAATGAATACCTATGCCAGGGTTGAGGTAACAAGACTACAAATCATCACTCCTACTCGCTATTATCCCTGCAACAATTTATTACAATCCTGAAGATAAATCGGACTCTACGTCTAGTACCTAGCAGTCAGTTGTTAATGTTGACTCTGTATTTTTTTTAACTAGTTTATTTTTGCACTAGTTGTTTTCTTTATTTCGCAAAAGAGTGCAATAGTGCATCGGCCTTAGTATCACAATCCCAATATATTGAGGAATGCAATCGTTCAAGATAAATATGGAACGTTGCCATTTTTTTATTTTAATTCGGATTTATAAATAGTTGAACGCTTTCCTATTAATAGTCTAATGCTCTAGATTTGTATTGAATCCTATTTCTTTGTGTATACGTATAGTTTATTGGATATTATTATTTCCATGTTCGATGGCACATTCCCTCCATATTCATATATTTTAGGCACATTGTATGTAAAACATGTTTTGCAATTATGATATTATAGAAAAAGAATTGATGTGAAAATATAAGGAATACAAAAGGAAAAAATAAGAAATAAAAATAAAGAGATAAAGTATCAAATAAAAATAAAAAATATTTTGGATCCACTTCAGATTCTTATGAAAAATTTTCTTATGGGTGTTTTTGACCATTATGATTTTTGAACTTTTTTTGGCATTTAACGATGAAAAACTAGAAGGTTCACTCCATTGTTTGTATAGATTTTTCATAAGCAGATAATTTATATTAAATGGATAATTGTTAATAGTTAAATAGAGATTTTGTTGAATAATATGCAATTGTCTTCCATAATGGGGACATTTTTAAAAACAAAAACAAATGATGTGTTTCATTATTACCCTTATGTTGTAATATTGTGTTTACAATTCAGCCTTAACTTGTCACTGATTTATTAATTCTGAAATTAATTTTTTGTGATTTTTTTTTATTTTTACCAGTGGATACTATAACTATTGATTTTTTTTTTCTTTTAAATTACTTCATCAAATTAAAAGAAAATAATTGTAGATAAATGAAATAATAACTTCCATTTAGCCTGCTGTAAATCATAGTTTTGTGTTGAAGTAAAGGAGGATTTTTAAAAATTATACTTAGATTTTTGACAAGGGCATTTAGCCATTTTAATTGTGACTGTTCAATGGTCACAGGAAATCTAACCTTGACAATGGCTCGAAAGCCGAAACATAGTAATTGAATAAAATAAGCGAGGCTGTAATTGAGGATCTATTTGCAAATATTTAAACAAACATATAGAAAAACATGTAACATGTATAAAAAAAAAAAAAAAATGTAACATGTACATACATATTTTTAAACCCTTATTTAACATATTTATGTAGGAGGTATTTGGTTTTCGTATTTAATCTGTGATAAATTGTTCGTATGCCAAAAAAATTTAATTTCCAGCATAAGCTAAATTATAAATTTGATAGTTTTTCTCATGCTGAGTTATACGAAAGGCAAAGTTTTATTACATTGACATGCAAAGTGTGGATGGTGTATTCCTTACATTTTTGTTCAGTTCATCTTCCTTCATTCTTTTAGATTATAACGCATTAGCAATGAATAATCATCTAAAAAACAGGAGTACAATCAGGTATTGCTTATGCGGTATTTTCATGTATTAGTTTAATTTATGTAGTATTTACCCAAAAATATGCAAAGTCAATGTAAGTGCTAAAATGGGTAGGTAAGATTCCACATCCTAGTCTTGCAATAATAACTATTTATTTATAGTCTTAATAACTGTTTCTTTTAATGAAGTTTTACTTGTTGCTAAATTTGTTTACTGCATCACTCCAAATCGTGAGTGATGTTCTCCTTTTATTATTATTATTATTTATAAACGCATCGGATAACTTTGAGATGAAGCGCTGTTTATAAGATGCTGTTTACTCACCTTGCGAAGGTGTTAGCTGTTATTTACCTGAAGCTAGAAAATATTTGTTTTTATCCATCCTTTAGGCCAACACATATTTCCAAGTTGATATTTCTCTTCGCTATCCAACATCAATCTTTTTATTTTTGTTCGAATTTTATAAACTTTTCCATACCTTACGTTTTACAGTATTCATAGCTTCGCGATGTGACGAAATAACTTCTCAATCCTTTCGCGATGTTGTGATATATATTCGTGTAGCGATTGGATGGATGCATGTCTCGCAAATAGAGCATCGCTATAGACACGTGAGTTTTTTTGTTAAGTGCATTACCGGTGATATTGGGGCCACGGTTTTTACAAGCCACAGTAATGCAACCAATATATATATAGGATGGACTTTTTATTTTTATGCCTGTAGGTTTCACACGGATTTTCTAATAATCTATCCCACTACTTTTTTTTTTGTTTTATAGTCTATGAAATATTTATGGGGTTTTATAATTATAATTCGTGCATCTAAATGTTAAGACGGCTGTAATAGATGTTTTTTTTTATTATAAATTTCTCTAACTCTATTCTTCTGAAGAAGTTCGATTTGTTTTTTTCTAACAAAAATAAAAAAGGGGGTTATTATAATTTTAGTATTGGCGTTATTTATTTTTCTCGAAGACAACGACTTCAAGAGCTGTTTTTCGTAGACTCTGGTATTTGTTCCCTATTTTTATAAATTTATGAGAGAAAAACAAGAAAACTGTTTACCCTCCATCTTTTATATATTTATAGCTAGAGTGCTGTATTCTAAAATAAAATAACCCGGATACCTTGAGCAATGCAGCATTGGCCGGATACCGGAGATCGCGCTGTCACAACCTAGGCCTTGCATGTCTTTTTCACCGACGATGTCGGCCTGTTGACTATTTATCAGGTGTTGTTTACCTGTGGAGTTGTTTGTGCGATTCCTCTGGAACTGGGTCAAAGAGACCTCGGTGAGTCATGCTAGGTGTGGTGGGGTCTTTGCCAAGTCCCTGCGAGCTCTCTGCTGTGACTTTGCCAACCGTCTTGTGAAGCAGACATCTAACCGTGTGACAGTTAAATTTTGAAATATTTGTCGAAATTTTCCTGTAAAAGTTATGCAACACAACTTTCACCTACCAACTTACTTAGATTAGAAATTGACGTGTTTTGTTAAATGCCATTTCTCAAAGTCGCATAAGTTTCAACATTCATTTACTGATTTTTGTTTGTGTATGCTTTTTTAGTACACTATTGTTTTAAATTATTAAATAAAAGTTTTTTGTGTTTATTCGACAATGCAAGCATAATGCTCCAAGTCGTCTGATTTTAAAATTCTCTATGTAGTTGTTGAAAACTTTTATACAGTTCCGAGGAAACAAATAATTTCCATTAAATGAACAGAACATCTTTAATTATAAAGCATTGGTCTGTCATAAAGTCGTACTGCGCATGCGTGAACTCAACGTGTCTTATGAGATAACGGAATATCATCCTTTTTTTTTTTTCCTGGATATGTTTAATTGATTTTTTCATATTTAATATTTAGCCGTTTCTTATTTTTAGGCGAAACGACAGACTGATAATTTCTCCATATAAACAAAAACCAAGGTACTTTATAGGAAAAAAAGGCTCCTTCCCCATTTAAGCCCCCTGTGAACATTTTAATGATGATAAAACATATTTGATATTAAAGAATACTTGATTCTCTTTAAACATGACGAATTTGATCAAACTCGTTAGAACCTTTTTGAGAAAATCGATAAAAAACGTGAAAATGAGGCTAAAATTATTATTACAAATTGCCCCCTCTGTTTGACTAATTTTGATCTAATTTTTGCTGTCACATTGCTAGCATATACATACATCAAATTTCAAGTTTGTACAAGGTGTAGTTTTTAAGCTGGTCTGTTCACACACATACACGCACGCGCAGCCCATTTCGCAGGACTTGGTTATTTGGACTCGGGGAACCCTAAAATGTATATTTCCCTTGAAATCCCGAAGTCGAAATTTTTCACGATCGCAATACATTTCCTTACAATATATCTCATATGCAAGTAGGTGTTAGTAAAAAGTAGATATAGCTTTTTCCATCCCTTTTCCTATAAAATAAAAACAATAATCATAAGACCTCTTCTTGCTAATTCTGAAGGTTTTCGTACAGCCACCGTTAGAACAGCTCCATCGAACATCTGGCTGCAATCGAATATTCAAACGATGTCAATTTAAAAAAAAAATGTGCACCAATTTCCTTGTTCTGCACAGAAATGGACGCATTTTTCCTCCCTATTTAATTCCGTCTTAACCTAAAAAAATTCATCTCAAGGAAGAAAGATTCTACATTTACCATAACAAAGACCATATTGTGATCACCTGTGGTATAGTGGTTGGCATAGCAACCTACAATACGAAAGGTCGTTGGTTTGCGTCCCGCGGTGGCCCTAGGTTGATTTTAAGGGAGTAAAAAATCCTTGGCTATGCCGTCCCTGTCATAGGACATAATATGGAGCATGTGCGATGTCAGGTACTCATTAAAGATCCCTATCCAAATTAGACCTGGATAGGCAAAATTTAGTACTCCCACCGTAGCATCGTCCGATTAGCCTTATTGGCATAAATTAACGTTGAACAAAAAAAGGGGCCGCGGCGTGGCTGAGGGGATAGAGTCTCCGACTCCCACGCTGGCGGTGCGGGTTCGAATCCCGCCCAAGCCCGCTCGTTTCTGTTCGGTGACGGCCTCACTGAACAGACTCAGCGGCTTGTCATGGATTAGAAGAGGTTGGTTACCGTAGATAACCCGTTCCGATTACCCCTCGTGGCATAAAGCGGACGTATTTTATATGTTAATTTTGATAATATGATTTAATGAAAGGGGTTTTCGCAGGTTTAATTAGATGAAACTGTTTTTGATAACAACGGGTTCGTAACATGTCGAAAAAAAAAATCAAGACCCTGATTTTCGGTAATTTTTTTGAGTCGAAAGAACTAAACATTTTCAATTATAAGCTATATTTAGAAGTTTGTTTTAAAACATGAATATCGATTTTTTGGCCAAAACATTGATGTTTTTAACATCGATGTTATGCAGCCTATATTTTCAGACTATCGATGTTTGTGGGCCGATGTTAACATCGAGGTTTTAAGTAGTTGACCTTATTTTTCTTTTACTTAATTGGAAGAGTACAGTGAAGATTACAAAAAAATATAAAATATTACTTTGGGCTGAAAGTTTAAATGTTAATAAATTTATTTATTTATAAATATTTTTTTAAACATGGATGTTTCGACAAAAAAAAAAAATGTTTTTCACACCGATGCTGAGACAGAAACAAGTATGTTTTAACATTGAAGTTATGGCAAAAAAATATAAATATACTCGATTTTGTTCTGAACATCGATGTTTTAACAATAGCAAAGATGTTTTTACATCAATCCTTTGGACAAGAACAAATATGTTTTAACATTGATGTTTTAACAATAACAAAATTGATTTTAACATCGATGTTTTTGACAAAAACAAATATGTTTAACATTGATGTCTTGACAATAACAAAGTTGTTTTTATCATCGATGTTTTTGGCAAAAACAAATATGTTGTAACATCGATGTTTTGGACAAAAATAAATATGTTTTAACAATAACAAAGTTGTTTTTAACATCGATGTTTTTGAAAAAAACAAATATGTTTAAACATCAATGTTTTCGACAAAAACAAATATGTTTTGACCATAACAAATATGTTTTTAATGTCGATGTTTGACATTATATTGGATATGATTAGTAATAAAATATGAAAACACAAAACAATAGTATCATAGTTGAATTACTTATTTATTTTTGAAAAAATGTTTAAACATCGATGTTTTCTACTAAAGTTTCATATTTTCCTCCCTTTAATATCGGTTACCCGCTTTATCCGAAATTTTTCACGAATCATCCCATATCGCTGTTTATAAGTGATCTTTTAAGAGATTGTAGAGGCAAAATTATAAGCTCATTTATGAATAAAAAAATAAATAAATAACACAAATTTGTATGTTTGTGTGTAACACACATTCTAGTTCTGGAAGATCGATATAATACTATTGTGCGGTCCATAATTTATTTAAGGCATATTATGAACTATGATACATTGGTGGTTCCGCTGGCATAATGAAATCTGGATAAGATAATAATTGAAGGAAATATGGTACTGTATTTATGAAAATAAATGTTGATGTCTATGAAATGTGGCCGAAATTGATTACAATAATTGCTGGAGGTTAAATTAGTAATTTTTAATGCAATAATTTAATGATGACTATTGTTCATGGGTAGCGATGAATGGTGAATTTTGAATTCGAAGCGTCATCTACCTTGACTGTTTGATGCTCGGTGCAGAGAGGGTGATATATGAACTGTGGTAGGATGCGAAATAAATCCATGTGGTGTCTTTAAAATGAACAAAAATTCTGCTCTCCAGCGGCTTTCAAGAATTAATCAATCATGATGTGAAAACCTTCAAGTCTTGCTGCCGTTCTGTTCATGCATACTCAGTCCCGTTAGACTTTGAGTCAGTGTTGTCAAATCAGTGACCTCTTTTCTAAATTTATGTTAAGTAACAAATTATCTTGCATTTAAAAACTGGATCTTTTACATGATTTTATGTATATTAGTTAAATGTTCTAAGCTTGTGACTCAAAAAACTATAAAAGAACTTTTATTATTATTAAAATTTCTAAATAAGCTTCTGTCCAAGACCAGTAAAGCTCATATTCCCTATATATAGTTCCTAAAGGCTTCAGAACCGTAGCTATTGTTATGCAATGGCAAGGAGCGCCTTCATTTTTTTCTATTTCTATTTTCTTCCTTTACCAAAATAGAAAGCGGACATATTTATGAATAGAGGAAACCCATTCAAAAATTCTTTAAAAGCATTGACCCGTAAAATACGTCAATGAGAGTATTGAAGGTAAGAAGATTTAAAAGGCGCTAAAAATAAAATAGCCGAGAGAAAGGGTGTGCCAAACCTCCATTTTTGCAATCCTTTTGGCCGATCCGATAGCTCACTACCCTCTCTCTCCCTCTCACTCTCTCTCTCTCTCTCGATTTCTCTCTTTCTCTCTCTATCTTAGTAGCGCTGGGTTTGACACTCTACACAATGAGTTCGTCATTGAGCTCCGACTATCCTACCTGAGGAGGTCGTAATAGAAAACCTACACCTGGCCGGTGACGGGCTTAGGACTAGAGGTGCGACATCGAAGTTTCTTAATTTATACATTCTTTAAACATTAACATACTCGTATTAATGCCTAAACGTATTTAAATCGATTTTTATAGTGTACAGAATGTTTATTTTTCATAATTAATGTAAAAAATCATCGATGTTTTCGAGATAGTTGGTTTTTCATATTCATTTATTAAAGATTCAACTGTTAGAATCCAAACATATTCATATATTGATGTCATTTATATTTTTATTTATTTACAGAGAATCGTATTTTTGGTGAATATTTTAAAAGATTTTAAAATATTGTGTAGTAAATAAGTTATTCAATTATGATACTATGGTTCTGAAAATAGTGCAACATCAGATAATCATTTAAGATATATATCCTGTCCTAATATACATAGAGATTTATAATTCCCTCTGTAGCATCGTCTGATTAACCATAATAACATTGAGTGTGACGTTCCATAAATAAATTAGCATTAATAACTGATGATAAAGTCAGACATTGTGGGTATTCGTCCCCTTCCGCTAAAATGCCATTCACTTCGGTAGGCAGCGCTGTCAATTTTTTTTATTTTTGCGAGTAACGAAAACATTAGCGAGAGAAGGAGGACTTGGAACATGCTAGTCATTGTTATGCAAAGCTCCTCTGACCTCGCCCTGATTTGGCTAAGGAAGGGTCGCTTATATTTGGAAATGGCGAAACGGCTTCCAGCGACTCACCGTCAAATGGCACGGGTCTTTCTTAGCTCTGCCACACCTTGTAATGTGTTGTACAAATGTACTTTAAGGCTGGGTGTGCCCATGGGCATCAATGGAAGTTATGGTGCCATGAATGAGTTCCTTGTGTGAACTGTTTCAACCGCCAACACGCAGTATGCAGTGCGTTGTAGGTATTGTGTAGAGTTCTTGAAAGGGTCAAAGTCGATAAACTTTTTTAAACCTACTTTCATTAACATAGCCAATAGCAAGATCCTGTCTAGTGTAACAGCAAGTGTAAAGTTCGTAACGCACGGAGGAAGTTATTGTTGCATCGGCATCTTGCTTTGTTATCTATTTCCTGTTTATATCTGCCGAGTGATACGGATTAGGGTCTGGCCACACATGTCCGCACCGCAGCACTAATATAGGTTATGTCCAGAATATTTTTAATTTAACTTACATATTACCTTTAGTTATGCCTAAAGTTGCCTGTGTCTGACATATGTGGCCTGATCTTTAGGCATAACTAAAGGTAATATGTAAGTTAAATTAAAAATATTTTGAACATAACCTATATTAGTGCTGCGGTGCGGATCCGGTGTGGACATGTGTGGCCAGACCCTTATACGTCATAGATGTGAAAAGAGACTAGAGAAGAGCGATCAAAGTATAAACAAATTAAGTTATTTAATCATTACTTAATTACAAACTAAAAGAATGTTATTTTTAAATAATTTATTTTTTGAAGAGAAAAGATTTGGCTCCGCCGGGAGTCGAACCCGGGTCTCCTGCGTTACATGCGAGGATGCTAACCGCTACACCACAGAGCTCGGCTCAAGGCAGAGCAAATCCTTCCTCTTCACTGATACCTACTCCCCCTATCTCACAAATAGGGCGCATGTAACGCATGTAATGCAGGAGACCCGGGTTCGACTCCCGGCGGAGCCAAATCTTTTCTCTTCAAAAAATAAATTATTTAAAAATGGTGGTCAGCTACAAATTAAGATTAGATTAAATAAAAGAATGTTACATTGAAAATTTTAGTCTTGGATAGGAATGTCAAAAAACCAACCAGTTATCAAACAAAAGGTTTAACCGGTTAAATTATGCCGGAAATTTATGCATTATTACAATCCATTAAATGCCGGTATTAGGAATTTCAATAACCGGACGGTTATTAATTAATAGCCGTTTTAATTTATTTAACGTCACTTTATGCTAATGGATAAATCGAACGATGCTACAGTGGGAATTCTCAATTTTTCGATGATTAATATACAGGAATTTCATTCAGAAGTTACCTTAATTTTTACACCCGACGTTTCGACCTAACATATGGTTCTAAATCAGGGTAAGTGACTCCTAGAGCGTCATGCTAAGACTGTTCATTATCGTCAATTATTGCTTATTGGACGATGCTACAGTAGGAATCCTAATAAACCATAATTTTGCCTATCCAGCTACAATTAGGATAAGGATCTTTAAAGAGTATCTGTCATTTCACGTCCTCTTCGAAGGACTGCATAGCCTAGGATTTATTACCCCTTTTTTTTTTTAAATTGGTTTATTCGGTATATGCATAATATGCATTCGGTTTAAACCGTCTAGTTTTTTCAATAACCTCCATCCTTACTTAGGGATGTCAATAATAGGCTGTTTATTTGCCAAAAGAATTTCGTTTTTTCTTTTTTAAACCGCTTAAGTATGTTCAACACTACCTACCTTAACGATCTTCAATTTAAGTATCTTCAATTTTAGTATCTTTAATACCTACAGCTCTAGTCTAGGTGTCTCTAAGGCTGGGCGTAAATTGGGACGCAGCCACGTGCGAAAGTTGGGACGCTTTTCTAGATCGCTATTAAACGTAGACTCATTAGGATATTCGAAATGAGATTCCTATTATCTCGATGATAAATGTAAAACAAGATTATTGCAGAAAAGATTTCCTAAAAGCTGTTATTTAAAGAAAAGGGAAACAGACGGAGAATTCATCGTCAAAGACGAATTTTCTAATTTTTATTTTAATTTGACTTGTAAATAGTCTGGTTGTTAGGGATCGTATAAAAAGTCCTGCCCCTAACTGCCTCAATGAATTTTTCTTTCATTTTCACTTCACTAGCGCGTGTGAAGTCAGCCGGTGACTAACTGCGCCAGGAACACAAACCTCCGCAGTTCGCTGTGGCTCTAAAACTGCGTCACAAACTGCAGCTCAATATCCTCCTTTCTATTATATAGAATACAGATTCTCATCCTTCTTACTCGTGGCCCACCAGGTAAAGTAAAATTTGTTCTTTCTTTTTTTTAATTATCGATTTATAATTTTTGTTCTTTTTATTTTTTATTTTTTCTTGATTAAAGGATGTTTTATTTGTAATGTGAATATTTTGTTATTCTGAATATCTTAGGAGAAAAATTTCTACGCCGTGTTCATCTTTATTTACGTTTCCTATTAAGGAATCTTTAAAAGGATTTATACTCTGCGTGATTATTTCTATTTGACATTTCAAAAAAACGATTCAAGCATTAGGCAACTAACGCTGTAATGCGGCATGTAGAAGTTGCTTACTCTTCTATTGGGTTGTCCGGAAAGTTCGTAGAGAAATTAGGACAACAATTAAAATTGACGAACAGCTTAAAATTTATTTATTTAATCTACAAAATAGTTACCACCGTTAGCGATTACCCTTTCCCAACGGCTTGGAAGGTCCATTATCCCTTTTTTCCAAAAATCACTATTCTTACTCCTGAAGGTCCGTTTTGACGTCATCTTCTAAAGAGTAGGATTTCCCTTGTTGAAATTTTTCTAGGGAACGGAAAAGATGGAAATCCGAAGGAGCAATGTCAGGAGAGTACGGCGGGTGAGGTAAAATCTCTGAAGCTTAATAACTTTTGCCGAGTCCTTAAAGACACATGGGGCCTAGCGGGAACCCAAACGTCGTAACGACAGACGTACCTGGCCTTCTTAAGATGATCAAAAACGGTCGATTTGCAGGCTCTTAACTCCGCAGCTATCTCACGGACAGTAATTGGTGGATTGTTTGCGATGACCGTCAAAATATCCTCGATGTCAAGAGTTGAACCAGCCCGGGGCTGGTCTTCCAGATTGAAATCCCCTGATCTAAACCGCGATAACCACTTCTGAACCGTGCTTTCAGCAATTGAATCGCTGCCATACACAGCATGAATCTTTCTTGCAGTTTGGGCTGCGTCTTTCCCTTTATTAAAAAAGAACAGCATAATATGCCCATCACTCATGTTGATTGCAATAAACTACACTACTGAGCCTTAATAAAGACGAATTCAGTGTGTAGTTAATTCCATGAGGCATTAAAAGTATATAAATAAACATTAGCTTTGTGATTCATTTTTAGTAGAAAAAATAAAAGGTAAATTTTATTTTAAAAATCTCTAAAAACTTTTCGGAAAACCTAATATATCAAAATGACTTTTGATATAGATGGCAGGATCGCGTCATTACCTCTCCCTACCCTCCTCTCCACTTCATCAAACCCTCAACCGATCTGCTGTACGAGTCATTATTTCTCCTACATATTTATTGTATTTTTGATTTGATTGATAGGCTACTTTGTGAGTCAGATGATATTTTCTTACATTGGACATATTTATTTAATGCAGACAGCATTGGTTGATGTTGGCAGAAGTTCCTATTTGCGACATAGCCACGTGAAATGACGCTGTGCTGAGGATATCGTCAGCGCCAGGCACCTACACCCACGCACCGTCACCACGGCGGCCCAAATATTTTTAGGTTTCCCCTCGATAGCTTAAAGATGAAAAAAGAAAAATGGGCTGCACACTTTATTTAAATACTTCCTTGCTAGCTATTATATCCCCAGTGCTAACTGAATAGCCGGCGTGCTTCCTTCATCTGCTCTTATGAATCTTGTCCAGTTTATTAAGGTGATTTCTTTGTTATATGTGAAGATGATGTATTTTACGATCGGTGCAGTGTCCATCTGGAGGATTTTACGATATGTCAAAATTTGGATATTATATATATGGAATTGAAATGCGATATACTTAGTTATTTTTTTATGTAGATATATGGCCGCGATATGACACCAATTTTTTTAACAAAATTGAACAAACGGAGGGGGCACTTTATATCATATATTTTGTTCCCATGTTTAGATTTTTTTAGATTTTCTCAAAGATAGCTTTAACGATTTTGATTAAACTCATCATGTTTAATAAGAATATAGTATTTTAATTAATCCAATCTTAAATCGTGGCTGATCACCAATTTTAAATTATTTTTAAATAATTTATTTTTTGAAGAGAAAAGATTTGGCTCCGCCGGGAGTCGAACCCGGGTCTCCTGCGTTACATGCGAAGATGCTAACCGCTACACTAAGATTTGGCTCCGCCGGGAGTCGAACCCGGGTCTCCTGCGTTAAATGCGAGGATGCTAACCGCTACACCATCTTTTTTTTTCTCTTCAAAAAAAAAAATAAATTATTTAAGAATATAGTATTTTTTAATATCAGGTAAGCTGTATTATTATTAAAATGTTCTGAGAGGGCTTAAATGGGAAAGTTTATATGGAGAAATTAACTGTCTCTCGTTACGCCTAAAAATAAAAAATGGCTAAACAATAAGTATGAAAAAATCATTTAAAAATATATTGTCAACTCATAAAACACGTTGGGCCCACCCAGGCTCAGTACGCCCTTAATGACAGGCAATTATTTATAATTAAAGATGTTCTCTTCATTTAATTGGAAATTATTTGTTTCATGGTAACTAAATGAAGTTTTCAACAACTAGATAGAGAATTATAACATCAGACGATTTGAACCATTATGCTTGCATTGCCAAATTATCGCAAGTAAAAACTCTCATTTAATAATAATAAAAGAAAAAGTAGTGTACTTTATAGATCAAATACAAACAAAAATAAGTAAATGAATTTGAAAAATTTTAAAAATGGCTTTTAACAAAACACGTCAATTTTTAATCAAAGTAAGTTGGTAAGTGAAAGTTGTGTGTTGCGCGCATCGCACCAGATTTTTAAATATTGGTATCGACAAATATCGGTACGGTATGATAACTTGCCTACTCCGAAGTCAAGAAAGAAAAATTATATAAAAATGTAATTTTTTCTTAAGCTGCATTCACTATATAACTTTGCCATACTACTTATATGTTTTTTTATTGTAAATTTTTTTTAAACATCTAATGAGGCTATGTCCAATAGAAGACTTGGTTACTTTTAGCTGCCTTTTTGCTTTTAACCAAACACCATCATTGAGTCATTCGAAATAATTGTGTAAATATCGATTCTTGAGTAGCCCTCATCAGTGGAACTGCTACCCACCTCCCTTCCCATATTTTATATTTAACTTCTTTTATTTTATTTTTTACTTTTTAACTCCCTGCCTCTTTGTATTGTCGACTTATTGTCAAACGAGATAACAACTGACCAAAATAGAAGATAATACGCGGGGGCTTTCTATACAGAAGTCCCCTGAATAGAGCTCGGTAAAAATAGCCTGGGATTCCCATGTGGTCTGGATTGTGCCTGGAGATAGGACTTCCCAGAACTGTTTATCACCTCCCACCACACCCGGCCAACATTTCGGAACATGGAAATACCGAAGTCAATGTTGGCCTCGATTGATGAGTGATATGTCAATGTCGACTTGTTTATGTTAAACAACGCCTTTACAATTGTTGGCTTTCCTGGAGAGTTTGCGTAATCCTAAACATGTTATTAAAATCAACTATAATATATTTTTAATGGACTGTTTACTGGGTTATGTTTTTGAAACTAAACTAGTCTTCGCTTTTTTACCGACTGGGGCGATTAAAATTGACTGAATAGGCCTCTTCATACGGCTAAGTTTATTGATACATTTTGGAACAAAAATGTTGTAAATCTCTTATTAACCGGATAATAAGAATAATAATCATCTCAAGATTAATCATAAAAAGATTTTTCCAGTGTAGCTGTATGGGGGAGCTTTAAAATGATGCCTCATTCATGAAGTATTAAGGAAATTATGGCGTACCGATAAAAAAAAAAAAAAAAAAAAAAAAAAAAAAAAAAAAAAGTCTTGAGAAATAATAATTATGATGATTTACTCAAAAAATATCAGTTAACAATTCCGGGCTAGCGGTTAAGAGATCAAGCCCTAATAATGTCATGCTAATTTGTACAATAATTAAATAAAAATATCATATTAAAAATGAAAAAAGGCCTATTTGACATATCAATCATATTATTTAATAATTAAATTACTGATTACAAGAGTAAATAAATTTCCCCGCTGAAGGATTGTTGAAGTTGCAGGATGTGTTGACGTGGGGGAAATTCTCCCCTCCCCTAATTTTCCACCCCACAACTCTCTCTCCCTCTTCTCTTCATCAAAACCTCTCGTTGAGGGCTGTTTAATGTGTTTTCATCCCTCGCAATATAATCATAAATTTTTTTGTAAAATATTTTAATGTCTCATTATATTTATTTTTATTATTTTATGTTACAGGTGAGTACAGCAGAGTCTAAATAACAAATTCCTACCTGCAGGAACGTAAGTGAAAATTGCAATTTCCATCTGCTATTTTCCGGTTAACATACCATCATCTAACGCATATCGATTATAGTTGATTAATCTAGAGATATTTCTCGGAACAAGCTGTTATCTGTTTGATATGTGATACTATGTGGGTTCCAGTTGACACACCTTGACAAAATTGACAATGAAGATTCGTAAATAATTTTATAAACAGTTCATGGTTCAACAGCTCACACTTGAGTCAAAAGGAAAATTAGTGTTTTTGTTTTTAGATCCGCTAATATATTGAACAAGTACATTTTTAAAAATATATTGCAACACAGTTTGAAGTACGTTTCCCCAATATTTTACCTGTTTTTAATATCATTCTCTATTATTATTAATATTTATATTTGATAAATATCATATAAATTCACATCAACATAAGGTAAACATATTTCCACTTAATAACACTAAGAATAGCAGTAAAAATATAGAAGCCGTTTTAAATTTTTTACCATTGTTTATCCTTCGATTATTATTAATATTTATCTATACGTTGAAGGAAACCAGGAAGTAATAAATAATTCATTTTCCATCTTATTAAATATTATTATTACTTGTATACTTCGTTTATGTTTTTATTTCTATTTAAAGACATAGTACTTTATTTTTGATGAACTCCTTTATAAACTAAATATAGAACAATAATACACCTGTAAGTTCATATCGTCGTTGATACTGCAATAGGTGTGTCGATTAACAGCTGATTTTCGGGAGAACAAAAAAAACATTTTATTAGCAATTCATTTTTTACTTTTTGTGTTGGATTATCGAAAGAAACATTAAATTTGTTATTGTATTTATTTGTAAAACTTTTTACTTTCACTTTCCTATATATGAAATGTATAGTAAGGGAAAGTACTGCAATAGTGTAAAGTTTCGACTTCCGGTTTTCAATTGATCGAACGGAGGGAGTACCCTATTTAAAGATTTTGTCTAATTTTTACGTTTTTCTCGATTTTCTCAAAAACGGCTCTAACGATTTTGATAAAACTGGGTATTTGGTGTATGTATATGCCTGCGATGTGACCACTTCATTAAAATAAATTTCATTAAAATTGTACTATGGGAGGGGGCACTTTATTTATTAAGTTTTGTATCATTTCCACGATTTTTTTTTATTTACTCAAAAATGACTATAACGATTTTAATCAAACTTGGTATTTGATGTATGTATATACACGCTATGTGGACTATGTATTAGAGTTTAAATTTTCCTTATAGGCTGGTGTCACTCAGGATTGATGACCAATCGAATCCTGAAATTCGAATATATTTTTTTTTTTGCATGATTCTTTTTTTCTATTTACTGGTGGCATACTTAGTCTTTAAGGACCCTAGTGCTGCTCGTTTTTATTAAAATCCAATAAAATCTAAAATTTGTGACACACGACCTTTTGCAGTATCAACGACGATATATTCTTATAATTTAATATTTTAACTATCACATTTTATCATATTTTTTGATTTTGGCCTAAAAAAGCCTTTTGTAATTCAGCCAGAGCTACAAAGGTAAATAAAACTTATTTTTAATCAAATGAACAGGTTATTAAACTTATTATTAAATTATTTGATTTATTGATTTAAATGTACTTTATATGTTATTTTATGATATCGGTATCAACTGAAAAGTAATAAATGAACAGAAAGCTGGATTTGTGTCAGTATAATTTAGTTTAATCAGCGTAAAAGTCTTGTTTCATGAGAGTATCATGCTGTATGGCTCTGAGGCATGGACTCTTAACAGAGCACTGGAAAAAAGGCTTTTGTCGGTAGAAATGGATTTTTGGAGAAGGTCGGCCAGGAATCACAAGGATAAACCATATAAAAAACAGCCAGATAAGAGAAAAAATGAACGCTAAAGGAAATATCATTGAAGCAATAGAAAAAAGAAAATTAAAATTGTATGGCCAAGTGAAAAGAATGGGTTGGAATAGAATACCAAGAATGATATTGGAAGGGGAGGCAGAATGAAGAAGAAAAAGGGGAATACCACGTATACAGTGGATAAATAAAGTAAAGGAAAGTATGGCCTTCCAAGAAGTCATGGATTGAGGGAAGAGGAAACGAAGGAGAGGAAGTTGTGGAAGATGAGACTGGAAGAAGAGTTTGGTTGAGGGAAACTTCAAACATGAAGAAATCCTTAATAAAAAAAAAAAAAAGTCTTGCCGCATGAAATAATCGGTGTAAAACTTGTGAAAATCATTACTCTCCGAAGGAAATATTCTCTGAAGGACATCTTTTCGAATGTCGAAAATATCTTAAGAGTGTCTCTATTTTAAAAATAAAAATTTGTGTCCAAAGACCATCACCATCAAATTAATGCGCTATGGCCTTGGTAGTCGAAGCGACGTAAAATAAAAATTGCTGTTATTTACATGGATATTTTATGAAACAAAAGCTCTCCTACTACTGCACCCCTCCCCTTGGAACAACCGAGGAATTTAATTCTAAAAAATAAGATACCAGTTTAAAAAATTGATATTGAAAAACATCAATGTTTTTTTGTGCTATGTTTTACTAGCAACTAGCCGTTAAATAGGGGATTTACTTTTTTAGCTGCCCCTAAAAAATCCTTCCCTGTCGGATGTGCAAGGACCGTTTAATTGACCATTGACAATGCAACAACATACAGAGCGCTGACCCGGAGTTGTTTGTTGCCCGTTGCTATCTCCCCTTTGTTGCTTGTTGTTGACCCTCTTTCTGTTGTTGTTGTTTACCAGGCACTCTTGAAAGAGGCGCATTTGGGGACATTAACCTCCTCCTCAGAAATTCTCGAAGGGAATTATCGTTGAGCTCTTAGCGTCCTCATTGTCCGAATGTTTACCTCCCTATCGACAAATAACGATGTTTTTCGGCGGTTATTTCCTCCTATTTCGCTCTTCTAGGAATGTGTGGATTTTAGAATATCTCGAATTCGATTATACAAATATCTCAAGTAGCTCTTATTATTTTGATTATCAAAATGTATAGAATAGATATTTTGTCTAGCTCAACTGGTAGGCGTTGCTCTATCGATATTACGCAAGTTGTTTTTGAGAAATTCGGTTCAACATTTTAACACTGAGAAAAACCTATAGCTAAGTAATCTTAGCATATATTAACAATTATGGCAGCTGATTTTTAAAGTGTATGGAGGATAAAATGGATTTACTAAAGGTTCTCAAACATTTTACTTCGACCCCCCCCCCCTACATATGATTATAATATAATCCATTCCCCACACTTATATATACGTGCATTTTCTTAACACATTTACTTTTGAGAAATCACATGATTTGGAACAGTTCAATCTTCAAGAGATCAATTAGATGCTCTACATACATTTTTTTATAAAGATTACACAGGTCTGCGACTAAAAAACTGCAAAGGATTTTTTAACATTTTCTTATAGATTTTGACCTCCCAAAAACAGGAAAAATATTCAAAACATTCTATGACATAGGTTTTTATAGAAATTAGTAACAACATAAAAAAAAGTATTAAAAAAATATGTTAAAAAAATAAAATTGAAAAACTTTAGAAGGGAAACTAACGAAGGAAATCGGAAAAGGACTCGGCGAAGTATCAAGGAAAAGAAGAAAAGGTTTCATAAAAAAGATGAATAAATATATAAGTATATTTATACGATATTATTTATTGGTTGTAAAAAATATTGTACAAATTATTATTAAAAATTATTATTTTTAATAAACGATTGCTTTTACCAATTTCTTGTGTTTGAATTTGCAAAAAAACCTTACGTGATAGAAAAAAATGGCCATCACTTCTGAAATCAGAGCATTCTAAAACATGAAATTTAGTAAAAATATCTCATGCAGCTAACAAAAAATTTTTGTTTGCAGACCTGTGTTATTTATTTATTTTAGAAATATTTTAATTTTTCTTTTACATAATTGACATGAATTTGATAACATTCGAGTCATCCTCGGATAAGGCAGTTAAAACAAATTTCGGACCAGTAGCGCATCCAGGGGGGGGGTCGACCCCCCCCCCCCCTCCCTCCGAAAGGTGAGTACACTAATAAAGTATTTTGATATAAAATGTACTATATTTAGTCATTTTTTTTAAGTCCTCAAATTGAACATGGAATTGTATTTAAACATTTAATTGTAATTGACGTCACTATGTACTCTACAATATTTTAAATTTGGTCCTTCATCGCTCATAAAATGTTTAAAAAAAAAAGTGTGCCCCCCACTCAGAAAATTTCTGGATCCGCTACTGTTTCGGACAACTTTTCTAATTGTTTATCTGTTATCAACTTGATTCGGACTATTACGAATACAAAAAAAAACGTAGCCGAACCGTCTAGCCGTCCTCACGTGATGCTTTTCCATCAGAACATCATTCCATTTTTATTATATAGATCTGAAGAACTTCTTTCAACTACGAAAACGGTTAAAAAAAAAAATCATTGTGGTAACTTCCAAACTTAAAGCGAGATCATTACGATTTTTATAACAATAAAGAATATCAGCTGAAGATCGGCTGAAGTTATGCAATTTTAATATGGACAGGTGTTCGCATCTGGTATGAAAGAACCACTGAGGGAAATTTGGAGAATTTAGGACCAACGGTATGGATTTCAATAATGAACAAACAAACAAACAGAATTTCATCTTTATTTATATAGAAACATAAAGGAGGTCCATTGACTGTAAGTGAAATTACTTGATGAATGACCGGTAGGTAGAAAGATGAACCGGTAGCAACAGTAATAGCCTCTCCTCCCCCCTCTTAGTGGTAACCTTTGTATAGCGAGTGATAGCGGTGGGTGATAGAGTAGCCCAAAGTAATCCTTCCTTTGTCCTGCTGATCCTTGGAGGACTTTTCCGAAGATCCTGGTTTATAGGATGGCTTTACAGGCCAAGGATCAATTCCTTTCAGGAGCGGGTAATAGCAGGAGGCTTTACGATAATGTGCATTGCACCACCTTCCGCACAGATATTTAAAAGGATCTTTAAAGAAAAAAGCAACAAAGACTTGAACCACTACAAATCAACTAGGGTATTGTGTTCAGTACTGCTTCTTAATAATCGGTGGTTGATGTATACAATAACATGGTACAATCAATTAGCAATGTTTAATGCTCGAATTTTGCTAAACCACGTAACCGATTTTAACTTTAACTGTGACATTTGCTATCACACGACCTTTACATTAACATGTAAAACTTGTCCCCCCCGTACATATCGAAAATATTTTAATTCCTCAAACAGACGATGTAAACTAGCGGGGACTAACATTTGACAGGTGATTGACTTAGGGCCTACATCAAGAAAAAACGAAAGACATTAAATCAAAGAAGCAAACTATTATAAATGCCGAGATCAAAATTAAAATTAAGACAGAAACTCGCTACCTACACTTACTTACTTAAATAATTTGGTCTTACGCCTGCCAAATTTGCGAAAATGACACACACACACACAAAAAGACTCCACTCTTCCAAAAAAAAAAATCTAAACTTTTTACACATGCAGCTCTATACGTTTACAACACTACCTTACATACTGACTTACGCATGCCGTCAGCGAATACGTATGGATTCGCAATAAACGATTCAATAAAAATTTAAGGGACATCACAATCCATTAATAATAGGAATCGCCTGCAACAGCATGCCTGACAACATCAAGAAACCCAAATCAATCAAGACCCCACCAATTGGAAGAAGATCCTCCGGGAGAACACTTTGGCAGAATGGAATCGGCGGTGGGTGATGACCCCGAATGGGGCTCCAGAAGGAAGTACTTTCCCACCGTCAAATCGCGGCTGGAGAAGACGTGGGTCCTCCCGGACTTCTAAGATTCTAACGGGACATGTAGGTTCTCGAGCTAAGCTTCACAAGCACGCAATAAACATTGATCCTCTATGTCCCAATTGCGGGGTCCCAGAAACCGCTGAACACATCGTTATTGCCTGCACTGGCTATGAGCCACTAAGGGCCAAGTTGCTGAGGGAAACTGGCCTATACACACTGTTGGAGAGCGACTTTCCTCAGCTGGTGTCTAAAGATAACTACCAGCACTTCATAAATTTCGTGTCCTTGGGGAAGGAAGCTGTGGGCCCAACCCACTTCTCCTTGGATAGAAGACATGCAGCTCCAGTTAGGCCGCAGAACAGAGCAGGCGCAGAAGAGGGCGGTGGCTGATCTGCAAAATTTTAGACACTGAGCACTGACTGGGAAGTAATGTGATCTACTTGCAGCAGTGGTATGTTATGCAGTCATGCTTATCATACCACTGTTGCAAACACTCGTATTACCTTTAAGGTATGGTAGAGTGAGAAATAAAATTAAAATAACATCAAGAATCGCATGAAAAGGTCGTGGATAAGAGACACCAACAATTTCATTGTTTATTTTAAAATAATGCCACGGAAGAGGTACCGCTGGGTATTCGCTCTTCTTCATGCCTGACTTGCCATTATTTTACAATTGTTTTGTTGTTATTATATAACATTTTATAGTGCATAGCTATGTTGTTAATTTCTATTAAGTGTTTAGATGCAATCCATTTTTCATCTAAGGAGTTTTAAAAAAATGAATAAAGAAAGCTCTTTTTATACAGAAATAGTTAACACATAGTTGATTGATGTCCTCACCTCTCGCGCGCCCAGTTCGAGTTTTGAAATTTATTTTAATATATATGATTTTGACTATTTTAAAACTTGCTTTTGTTTTTAAATATCTTCTGTTGGAATGTACCTTAATTCTATACAAGTATATTTTGGATTCCAACGCTTCTAAATAATTGCTTGATATTATATAAACAACAAACTGCTTTTATATATATTTTTTCTAATTTTCATGATATTTGACCTTAACAATAATAGACTATTTAGCGTATATTGTAGGAAGTAATTATATATTACTCATATGTATAACTGTATTTCATTACCTTCTAAATACTTAGTGTAATCAGTTTCCTTGTTGTATGATTAAATTCATCCTATTAATATTGTTTATAAAGGTTTTTATCATATGTATGCGAGATAATTAACTTATTACAAAGTCTAGGAAGGATTTTTTTATGAATGAGATTTTTTTGTGATTACATTAATAAATGAATGATAATGCATTTCAATGATTTCTATCCGTCAATGCATTTATTTTTATGTTGATTACTAGTCATTTTCCGGGTTGATGGCAAAAAAAAGAAATAAAATTAGAATAACTATAACTCTCACAACTAATTTCAATTTACTAAAGGTATCATAATCGATTCCCTTGAAAGGGCTACAGAAAGGGGTTACAGAATTGTTATATCGTTTTGTTTGTCTCAATGGGAGGCAGACAGCCTTGGACAGAAAGTCTAGAGCCGGAGTTCCGTATCTGAGTCCCCAAGGCCCGGGATTAACTAAAACCAAAAGATAAACAAATGGTAAACAACGATAAAAAATAAATCTTTTCATACGTCAAGCTTCAGGCCAGGCAACAAGCATTTGTTTGTGATATAGTCAACAATGAAAATAATTTAATTTATTACTAAAGTAAATAAAGATGAAATTCTGTTTGTTTATTTTTTTGTTTGTTTTTTATAGAAATCCATACCGTTTGTCCTAAATTCTCCAAATTTCGCTCGGTAGTTCTTTTATACCACGTGCGAACACCTGTCTATATTAAAATTGCATAACTTCAGCCAATCTCTGGGTATGTTCTTTATTGTTATAAAAATCGTTTTGATCTCGCTTTACATTAGGTTTTTACGAAATTGACTGTTTGAGTCGAAAAGTGTCATTTTTTAGATTTTGAAGAGGCCAACAAGGCCCTGTAAGACCGTTCCTGCGGAATGGACCGGGGTTCACTTTTTAAGGCTGAACGAGTCCTTTTCGAGTTATTGGCCGAAGAGTGCGCGTCTCCCTGCTTCTCGCTTCTCGCATATGGCTCTCTCTTTTGTACTAACGAACTTTGCTTGACCCAGGCTTTTCTCATTGTTTTTTGCGACTGGATTTCTTCTTTTTTCTTTGATATTTGGTACCTGATTGATTTATGGAAACTACCCGGACTGTTGATATAATTAATTGAAATCTATCACCTCCTTGCTCATCCCCTTCTTACGGCTTTCCATGCCTGGAATCCCCATTGTCCCAAATGAATTGCCCTTCGATTACAAAGGAGTATAATTTCCTGCCCAGTTCGGGTCGCATTTGCGATGACTATAAATGAAGCTCAACCCGGGATATACAGCTAGTTACTAATAAATCGGTACCTCACTGTCCTTATGATCGATTTTATAATCATACTGTCCTCCCATTTTCATTGACTGTTTCAATCAAATACTTTCATTCAACACTGGACTACTAACTAATTTATCGACTGACAGGCACTTATGTACCACAAAAGTAGACGTAGGACAGTATGGCTTTCAAAATTTCCCGAACCTTTTAATAAATACTGACTGTGAGTCACCTTAATATTATTGCTTGAAATATGGAATTCGAGTGCTAATTTGACTAGGTAACCAAAAAAAAACCAATTTTTTTTAATTTTCGGATAGGATTCCGACTAAAGCGGACCTTACAATATCAATAATATTGACAATACAGTACGGTATTGACAATAATATTGATTGTGTACGGTGAAAATATGAGTATTTATGGCGATACTGAAATGATATTGATTAAATTCTAGATATTCTGAAAATTATTTAAAACCCTTATTTTAATGTTGTCCCATAGGATATAAGCAAGAAATTCACACGTTTCAATTATAGCATCGCTGATCAGTTGGAGCTGACATGATGACAGAGTTTCAAATCTTCAAAATTTTTACCTGTAGTTAAGTACCTTAAGGTTAAGGCTAGTATCTTTTTAACAAGGAAGCATTCCCTTATGTCTGTGTTCTGTTTTCTCAAGAATGGTTCCTGCATTTTTAATAATTTTATGAATGTCATTTCTTTCATTCTGAAATAATTGTGAAAATATTCTTCACGTTTTTCAACCATTCTTTCATCCATCGATTTCTTTGAGCTCGTCGAAGACTTCCATTAGCCATAATTATGGCTACACAAGCTTTCTTTCGATTTTCCATGTTCAAACACTAAATGCCACAATAAATTACTTCGAAAGACCTTATCTGAATGTTGGAAACACACGCCCTGAGATAATTTATTGATATAATTATTGTCAATAATATTGACTGTCTTAATTGTGGCGATATTGACGGTGGGCCATCAAGGCTTAACGACAGTATTGACAATATATTGATAATTCTGATATTGACAATCTTATTGATCGTTTAAGGTCCGCTTATAAGTTCAATCAGAACTTTTAGTTATTATGATAGATAGAGACAACAAATAAGACTGTCTAATTATGTTTATAAAAATATTAATTGTCTTCTTAAAAAAAAAAAAAAAAATTAACGAAAGTCATCATCGAAAAGAGTAAATAAATAATATACAATGGAATGAGAGTGTTTGCGAGCTTGTTAATATGTGCTTCATACCCAAGAATCATGTTTTTTTACCCTAGGGGAGAGCGGGGTTGGTTGGCAACAGCTTTCACTTTTTTGATTGTTGAGTCGTTCCTGTTAATATAATCCCAATAGGGCTGATACCACTGTCAACTCCAAGTATTAGAGTACTTCAAGTATTTTTTCACCACATAATATTTAATACTAAGATCATAGAAAGTTGAAGAATTCGTCAATCCAGAGTATGCCAATTAACCCCCAGGGTGGGACAGGTTGGCCTAGAAGGTGGGGTTGTTTAGCCATCTCATGCAAGTACTGCCTGACACATATTATTGTTATTAAAAGCTGCACGTAAATGGTATAATAATTTTGAATCGGTTTCTAACACCTTTTAAGGAAAAATAGAATGACAATAGAAGAAGATAAAAGTTTAGACTGTCGTCACTTTCTGCGTAAGAAAAATTGCTCTCATCCTCCTTGCTGGAACTAGAGACAATTGGTAGTTTCACCTTTGTTTATGTTTACCTTGCTTTTGTGAATTGCTACTGCTCCAACAAACCCCAGTTGAAGAGAGCCAACTTACCCCGCAGGAGAGATCATATGAAAGGTGGCTGCCAGGACAGGGGAGAACAATCAAACAAGAAACTGGTTAATCGAAAGGATAGGTTTTTCAAAGCAGTTTGAGGCTATGTGAACAGAATCGGAGTCAAATGTTTTACCATGCCATTAAACCTTATTGTCTGAAAATATAAAAATTTACTTACATGTTGTAATATCAATCAATGAAGCACACTCTTCTTTACACTGTTAGCATCGGATTGAAAACTCAGGACAAGACTCCCGAGCTCGAGCGGGTGACAGGGTACAATGGTGGGGCCTTCACAACAGGCGTGACGGAAACTATAAGTCGATGGCCACCCTACTACCTATGCCAACCAACCCCGCTCTCCCCTACTTAAATTTTAATCGAAATGAGTTTTATAGTAGAAGACAAAAAAAAAAAGGAAAAAATAACATCTGCACCACTATAGACCCAGAAGGGTTTTGGGTTCACAACTGTGCAAGGAAGTACTGTTTCTTGATCACTGCAAAGAGGTGATTTGACCGTGATCACGCCCAACCGCCAGCTTTAGCCGCCCCATAATATTAAAGATATCCTGCCAAGCCTGATCCGAACTATTGTTTATGAATATGCAATGTTTTATTAGACATAGTAATATTTTATTTGTGCATTTAAATCTTAAGGAGGGGGCGCCACGCCCGCTCCCTGGATCCGGTGACGTTTACAATTGTATATCTGTAGTCCATTTATTATATCATGAAATAAGTATAATGATTTCATATTATAGACTATGTTATGTCAAACAATCCGGCATTGCTTAAATTCTATCGAGATGTTTGATAATAAATGTCGTTTTTTTTATATTTTTAAAATTGAATTTATTTTTACTAACAACAATCATTAGTCAATGATATATTGACCATTTTGTTGGATGACCTTTTGCCATCTTTCGGTAAGTTGAAAAATTACACGTTCGAAGAAGTCTTAATTTTTATAAGCGAAGAAGAACTGGTCCAACTCATTTTTTATAGCCTCATCTGAATCGAAACTTTTATTATTCAAAGGTTTGAAGGGAACGAAGCAAATTGTAATCCGATGGTGCTAAGTCAGGGCTATAGGGTGGATGTGGCATCAGTTCCCAATTGAGCTCTGTTATTTTTTGACGGGTTGTCAAAGAGGTGTGGAGTCTGGCGTTATCATGATGGAACATCACGCCTTTGCGATTGGCCAGTTCAGGGAGTTTTTTCTTGATCTCTTTGTTTAATTTCGACAGTTGACTACAGTAGACATTCGAATCAATAGTTTGGTTTCTTGGAAGCAGCTCAAAGTAGACTATACCATTGTAATCCCACCACACAGAAAGCATAATCTTCTTTTGGTGAATATTGGCTTTGGATGGGCTCAGACATTAATTATCAAACAACCCAATAATTTTTAGTTAAGTGCCCTGTTTCAGTTGAACATAGGTTCGGTACGTTACCTACTTTAAGCCCCCTCTTTTAGATAGAACTACTAACTGCTGACTGGTAGCTGATTGTTAGCTGACTGGTAGCTGACTGGTTGCTGACTACTGCTGGGGGCGGCGCAGGTCACTGCCCCCGGCTGCTAGGCCTACTCCCGATCGATCGCTGCCTCCTCTGTCTCTCTCTCTGATCTTCTTCTATCTCGTTTTAGTCCTTTGTTCGAGTCCTGTGTAAATATAATTTATTGGTATATACCTGCCATCTCCTGTATACCTACTGAGTATATCTGCACCTTCTACAGTTGTTTCAGTTCTTAGCATAGTTTAACCATGGGTGTCCGCGGGGTATGGCAGCAACCCACCGCCTAGAAAACGTGAGAAAGAAAATCTACAAATTAAATAAATTTGTATTCATTTATTATATTTAATAACCGTTTGCACTCTGCACCGTTTCGGACGTTACCTACCGGCAACTCGACGCAACTTATTCGCAAAAACGTAATATTATACAGTAAAATTTTAGAACCAAGTTAGGAATTGTAATGAAATTTAGGTTATATGTATTTGTGAAGCTTCGAGTACACATAGTTACAAAAAAAAAATAATTTTTTTAAATGTTATATATTTTTTTTATAATTTTATTATTATTATATATATATATATATATATATATATATAAGCATAAAAAATCTAATTGTAGAAGTAAAAACATTTAAAAAATTACGAGATGGGACCCTTGTAGTTGAAGTTTTCTAAGATATTCAATCAGAAAAGCTCCTAAAATGTGAAAATCTACTTAATAACTTTTCGGTTAAAGTAGAAGCCCATCTCAACATCCAACGCTCTGCCCTGGGATTTTCCGACAGAAATTTGCAAGCTATCCGATTAGCCTCAGACTTTCCTTCATAGCACAGTTCAATTTATTTTTTAACCCTTTGCACTCGGCACAGTTTCGTGCTAAAATGTGAAAATCTACTTAATAACTTTCCGGTCAAAGTAGAAGCCTGTGGGAAACTAAATCAAAGTAAAGGGATTATTTTGTACCCCGAACTAAATTTTTGTACAATTGAGGAAATAAAAGATGAACTAATACCACAAAATATAGCCGATGTTAAAAGATTAACGTACTATAAAAATAATGAAGAACACCGAGAGCCGCGACCGTCATTTATCACTAAAGGCGAAATATTCTATAAATAGTTTTTACGATTTGTTTATGTCCTTTTTACGTTAAAAACTGAAAATTATTTGCCTTGTCTCAGTAGCGGAGCCCTCGAGTTTGAAGACAAATTTTAAATGGCTCCGCTCCGGAGACCTCGAGTGCAAAGGGTTAGATTCCCTATATTCTTTTGTTTTTACATATTTCATCAGAAGGGGAAAGACCGGTTTACCTTGTGAGTCCACACCCACAACACAAAGACTGAGGGTAAATAATTCAGTTTTTATTCACTTTTATAATAAAATTTTACCCTCAGTCTTTGTATTACTCTGGACTCAGAAGGTAAATATCAGATTTTATTTTATCCATCTAACCAGCTACTTATTTAAATATTCATGTATAATGCTTATGATGAAGATCCACAAGTAGGATCGAAACATTGGCTGTTTAAAAAAAAAAGAAATTTGTAACTAAAAATTCTGATTATGAGTCAACCTATCAAACAGATTTAGCAACAAAATTATTTTAAGTTTTCCACATTTTTAAAGTATCTCAACGCAAAACATATATTTAAATTCCGACAAGCAAGATGTTATCCCCTTCGTCAGGAATATTAAATTGGTGTGCAAAGTTTTAAGTATCATATCAATATCAAAAGATATTTTAATTTTCGAATGTCAATTTTGTTTATTTGAGTCTCAGATGTCAGAATAGTGATACGTGCTGCTGTAAGTATGACTGTGTAATTAGTAAATATTTTGTATAATTTCTGTTTCATTCGTCCAAATAGATCTCAGAATAGTGTTGTAGATAATTCTTTTCTTACGTAACTTGGTGATCTCCAGTTGAGGTGTCACAATTAGTTGCATAGAGAACTTAGTTCTTGGCTTTTTCATTTTAATGTTCATCGATCAATTTATGAATGAAGTTTCATTGTGAAAAAGTACACCTGGTATTTTATTTTTAATTTAGTGAACTTTTTTTTACTAATCTCCTGTTACCTATTTGTTATTTTTTGTACATTTGTTTGTTGAAACGTTTATTTCCTAATACCCTTACAGTAATGGAGCTATACACATTGGATATGTATATATACATACTACTAGGAACCCATTGATCGGGTCGGAGGGCTCTGGAGAGAAGCCTGGAATGGGTGGCTCAATGAATGGCTCTCAGGTAGTACTGTAGTACCTAGTAGTAGCAGTAGTACATCTCACACCATTCATCCAACCTTACCTCCTTTCCTCATTGTATATATATATATATATATATATATATATATATATATATATATTATTTGCGACGTTTATATTTTTATATTCTTGTAATATTTGTTTTTCATCCAAATATATCAATTAAATTTTCAAATGTTTCAAATGTCCTAAGTAATTTAAAATTAAAGACAAAATCAACTTTTGTCCTGACAAAATATTGTTTAGTTCTTTTTATGAGATAAATTACTCTATTTATGGAGGATTGATATTGTTTCGAATGCTAAGAGATGATGAAAAATTATTCTTGGCGCATTAATCTTATCAGTTTAGGCTCAATATTGTCCTTGCGGTAATAAACTGCATCGAATTTCGTGCCTCTGAAAGTAAACAAACATGTGATGAAACCAACTCCGTCGCATCACAGGATTTCGAAATTTTCCTTATCGAACGAGGCATTATCAAATGTATTTTGATGTCTTATGCCCTTACACATGTCAACCAGCCCAAGTTTTTTAATTGATCCATTATTCATTCATCTACATTTAGCGTAGAACGTAATGGTTGTACTGTATCGGATAGTGCGTCACCTGTTAGTTAAAACGTTTGTAAAAATCAAAGGTAATAATTTGTTATAATCCCTTCCCAAACACGCTTTAGGGTCTGGCCACACATGTCCGCACCGCAGCACTATTATAGGTTATGTTCAGAATATTTTTAATTTAACTTACATATTACCTTTAGTTATGCCTAAAGGTCAGGCCACACATGTCAGACACAGGCCACTTTAGGCATAACTAAAGGTGATATGTAAGTTAAATTAAAAATATTCTGAACATAACCTATAATAGTGCTGCGGTGCGGATCCGGTGCGGACATGTGCGGCCAGACCCTTACTCCTCCAAGAAATATATGAGTGCTTATAACGTAAAACACAAAACATATTATTTAAAAGAGTTCTAAACGTTTTGGAACTTTTGGAACAAACTGTACAATACTTGTACATGTTTGTGACTGTTCTAGTGCATGTTCCTGGTTGTTCGAGAACCTTCTTCGACTGTCGGGAACCATCTGAAACGTCAGTAATTCAAAATAAATATAAGGAGCGATGGACTGGAGTATATGGTTATTTTTGTGTTACTGTATCGTTACAAGTTGATACTTATTGTAACCATGTTGATGATTAGATTTTTTATTGTTTGTCAGACATTGTAAATTATTATTTCCGTTTAATAAAAATTATTTAAACCCACAGAAGTGTTACAATATTATAACTGAAAAATATGGGTGCTTTAAAAGATAGGATTACAGGTATATTTTTCAGTTTGATAATAATTATTCTTACTTGTACTATCTGTTTCATATTATGAAGATGTTTCACAAATTCAAACCCTTTTCCAACATATGTTTTTCCCTGAAATAATCCAAAACCTGTCCCCTTAAAAGTTGTGAGAGCGCAACTTCTGAGGACTCAGTTAATAAATGAAGAAGCTGTTAATTTTTCTTACTCTAAAATAATTACGAATTAGCAGTAAGGTTACTTTAACTACAAATTAAATGCGCGAAAATAAATTAACATTTAATTTTTAAAAATATACAAAAACTTAGATTGCTTCCAATGTGTCATATAAATATACTTTTAGCCCTCTTAACCTCAGACCCTATGTGTTAGTAACCCCCAAAAATTAAACCATGGGTCTTCCTAGTTCTAAATAAAAGTATCTTTTAGTGATATTTGTCTTTTTTTTTTTTTTTCTAATACTACTTGGAAATTAAATTTAATTGTATGGTTTTCTTTTATTGTTATAAGGAACTGATGAAAATCCCCTCTTTCTTTAAATCGACGACGATTCTGCCCCTACTTTTGTTCATTATCTGGTTATACTTTGTCTTAAATGTACCCTTGTGTTTCCTGATAAGTTTAAAATTGAAGAACCCTATGCATGAGAAGATATGCAATTATTATGAACCACCAAAAAAACACTAGTAGAGATGAGAGATGGTCAACTGTTCTTCAATTACGATAGGTTAAATGATGGTCAGGATTTTCAGTTACAATGATATTTATTATGGTAAGCCAACGTTTCGATCCAATTGTGGATCTTCATCAGGGCTACTGAGTCCAGGTATCCACCTGGACTCAGTAGCCCTGATGAAGATCCACAAGTTGGATCGAAACGTTGGCTTACCATAATAAATATTATTGTAACTGAAAATCCTGACCATCATTTAACCTATCACCAAAAAAACAATATTAATTATATGTTCATTTTCCTTAAATATATATTAGGGTTACTTATTCACATATCATACATACTAACATTTACTCTCTCTCTCTCCCTCTCTCTCTCTCTTGCTGTAGCCATATGCATATATTTGTCTGTAAGAAAGGGCCAAAGTTCCTAAGACAATAAAGAATTAATCGATCAATCAATCTCTCTAGTAATGCTTTATGTAAATTATTCGCTTATTATTATAGTATAATTCAATTGAATCTTTATGTTTTAGTACAATAAATTGACGTTAACTGCTAATAAAAATAGTTAGGTGTGACAACTGCTTAATAGTCTCAGAGCTCATTGAATTTCTGTTTTATTATTTTGAGATTATTGTTTTTTAATGTAAACAAACATGTTTAACAGCCTCATTGAAGGTAATTGAAGGTCAGTAATAAAAGTGCAATTTACATCTGGGAATCACAGAAATGGGCAATGTTGTTCACAGGTAGATGAGACCGTAGTCATAAAATTTTAGACCATGGAGTTATAGTACCTGACTTGTCCCCTAGAAATAACCGGAGTTATTTATTGAATGTGCTCCTTGAAAGGTTCTTCGGAAGAAGGTCGGGGTGAGTCAGTGAGACAGCCATTCCGAATAATCCGATACAGGTCAGAAGATGACCTACTCGGAAGGTATACTCAAGTTAAATAGAGTGCATTATGTATACCTGGCCAAATGGCAGGCCGTTACCGTATTACCTGAACCGACCTACCGGTCAAAATGTAAACAACCTCCTTGTTTGTTTACTTATTTTTTCCTTCTCTGGATATTATTGTCAACAGAATTATAATAATAATTTTTATTTATTTATTGGAATATGAATGAATAAATAAAAATTATTATTATTTTTAAATAATTTATTTTTTGAAGAGAAAAGATTTGGCTCCGCCGGGAGTCGAACCCGGGTCTCCTGCGTTACATGCGAGGATGCTAACCGCTACACCACAGAGCTCGGCTCAAGGCAGAGCAAATCCTTCCTCTTCACTGATACCTACTCCCCCTATCTCACAAGTTTTGCGAGTAGTAGCGGGAGGTGGACAAATTTTGTCCAATTTATGATATTTTATTGACTTAAGTCAATTTTTTAAATTATTTTAATTAATCTAATCTTAATTTGTGGCGGACCACCATTTTTAAATTATTTTTAAATAATTTATTTTTTGAAGAGAAAAGATTTGGCTCCGCCGGGAGTCGAACCCGGGTCTCCTGCGTTACATGCGAGGATGCTAACCGCTACACCACAGAGCTCGGCTCAAGGCAGAGCAAATCCTTCCTCTTCACTGCTCTGCCTTGAGCCGAGCTCTGTGGTGTAGCGGTTAGCATCCTCGCATGTAACGCAGGAGACCCGGGTTCGACTCCCGGCGGAGTCAAATCTTTTCTCTTCAAAAAATAAATTATTTAAAAATAATTTAAAAATGGTGGTCCGCCACAAATTAAGATTAGATTAATTAATATTATTATTATTATATTAAATTATAATTATTATTATACTAAATTATAAATAATCAATAAAATTTTAGTTTATTATTATATTCAGTTACTATTATTATCATATAATATATTATTTCTCAAAGCCTTTTTTTGTCGGTACGCCATAACTTCCTTAATACTTCATCAAATTTCATTTCAAAGCTTTCCTTAAACGCTACTCCGAAAAAATATACAAATCACTCATTTCTCCTTCGATTGCGAGTTATAAGCGCTAAACCGCTGTTTTGGTAATACAAGTTTGGTAGTAGAGGTTTCTGAATGGTGTCAATCTTTTCGGGTTTTCAAGGAGAACATTTTCGGTCATGTACATTTTTTCGATTAAACCCTTCGTTTGCGATTTGTAAGCGAAAAACTGCAATTCAGTTCGAAAATTTCAAAATGTTCGCAGGGTTTTGTCAAAGGTGTCATTTTTACAGTTTGTCGAGACGAACATTTTTGGTTAGATACATTTTTCCGATTGTCACCCTCTTTTGCGTGTTACAAGCAAAAACATGCGATTTTAGACAATAGAATCAGCGGATTTGCTTTCCGCGAAACCGATATTTGTATTTAAGTATGTGGTGATTTCCAGAGTGCGCTCTTTCAGTGACATCTATGTGTAAAACAAACCCACCAACAAAAAATCACTTATCACCATATCGTAACTTCAAACATAGTATTATAGAGGTTCTTTAAACACCTAAATATTATCAAAAAATCACATATCACCATATCGTAACTTCAAACATAGTATTATAGATGTTCTGTAAACACCTAAATATTATCAAAAAATGACATATCACCATATCGTAACTTCAAATATAGTGTTATAGAGGTTCTGTAAACACGTAAATATTATGTAAATACCTTAAACTTATGTTTTAAAAATAAATAATCTACATTTAAACACATCTATTCTTTACTTCAACCCTCACCTATGCCCATTACGCACTATACGATACTAAATATACGGTTTGTAGTTTAATTAAGTAGGATTTAACTAGATTAGGGTGCGAATGCTTCGCACGGGTCAGCTAGTAATATATTATTTCTCAAAGCCTTTTTTTTTTTTCAATACGCCATAACTTCCTTAATACTTCATCAAATTTCACGAATGAGGCATCATTTTAAAGCTTTCCTTAACCCCTACACCATAAATTCGATTTAAAGCTTTAAGCGCAAACCGCGGTTTCGTTAATACAGGTCTGGTAGTAGAGGTTTTTAAATGGTATCAATCTTTTCAGGTTTTCAAATAGAATATTTTCGGTCATATACATTTTATCGATTAACCCCTTCGTTTGCGATTTGTTAGCGAAAAACTGCAATTCTCGGCGAAAATTTCAAAATGGTGGAAGGTGCCATTTTTTTCAGTTTGTCCAGATGATGATTTTTGGCTTTTGCGAGTTACAAGCAAAAACATGCGATTAAGAATACAGTGTGTACTTTAATCAGAGTTGGGCAGTAGTTAACTACGTTTGTAATTAACTACACAGACAACTACATGTAGTTTGTAGTTGGAAGCGCGCAACTACTATTTTTCAACTACCAGTTAAGTAGTTTTAATTTAAAACTACTACTTTAAAACTAATTTTACAGTAGTTGGGAAAAAGTAGTTGGAAATAGCAAATACAACAAGTAGTTGTAAATGTAGTTTAGAGCGGCAACTACATTTGCTAAGCAACGTCTAATTAAATCACATGTTTTTGCTATTTTTATTTTGTGTTTAGATAAATACTCCATAGATAAATGGGCTCCATCATGGTTGATAATCTGTTTTAAAAATAGTACAATACATATACGTAATACAAAATTTTTCCATGATTTCCGGCAGTCAATTATTTTTTTTAACCTTAGGTTCTCAATCAATCCCATGTTTTATATATTAGCTGAATTGCATTTGATATACTCCTTATCGGTAATACTAGATATCGATAATTACTCGTTATCAATAAAAGTAGTTGTAGTTTCAGGCCCATAATTACAGTTGCAACTACTAGTTGTAGTTGTAAAAATGCAACTACTTTTTTGAAACTACAATAGTTGTAGTTGTGGTCCATCAACTACAAATTATAAAAGTAGTTGTAGTTTCAACAACTTCCCAACTACTGTGTCAGTAGTTTTGTAATTTGTAGTTCAACTTCTTTTTGCCCAACTCTGACTTTAATTAAGTGGGATTTAAGTTGTTTAGAGTGCGACTGCTTCGTACGGTTCAGCTAGTATTAAATTATTATTAATATATTAACTTATTATTATTTATTCTTTCGGATTTTCTAGCAGTTGCGGGTTGATTAACTGAGGTGGGGGGATAATTCCAACCACTTTCAGTTATTTATTCTTCATACACTTTTTTTTTTAATTATTTAAAAAAATTTACGGACAATCCTTGCCATGGCCAGGAGAATCGATTGTTGAGCCTCTCTCAGTACATCAAGAGGCAATTTTAAGTTTTCTGTACCCGCTACCATGGACTCAGGAATCAGCACGTTCGAAGATATTACAATCGGCACCGCTATCACACTTTCTTGATGGTGTAGCTGCTTCAGCTCCATCCAAAATTCTTGATATTTTCGGAGTTTCTCACCGACTGTAGGGTTTATCATTTTTCTTGTATATAATGTGTTTAGGGAAGTAGTAAGTAAAAGTAGGAAAAATATGAAAGTTTGAATTATTTTTCGGAATGTAAGAATTCACCCTAACTTTGAACCCACAATTTTGAAATGACTTCTGCTAACAATTATTGAAAACCTTACTGTCAAAACAAGCATCTCGTCTCATCCTTTTTTTTTTAGGCTGAATAACACTAATAAATAATTTTCATTGTAGTTGCTCCGTTTTCTTGAAAAAGCAAGCTTTCCGTTCATCATCGCCCAATAAAGAAAAAAAAAATTGTTTTGGGAAGGAGGGTAAACCAGACTGTTATTGACAACCCAGTCTTCAATTTGAAGACGTAAGCCTTTGAGTGGATGTTCAGTCTTAAAATGAAGCTTGTTATGAATCATGAAAATCCATAGTGTAAAATGATTTTTGAATTGTAAAAAAAAAAAAAAAAAGTAACTTTGATTTTCGGTTTTTCGTTTAATACAATGTTTATTTTCTTTAAAACATTTAGTGGCAACTAGCGGAATCAACATCTCATAACAGGCACCAACAGTAATTTCAGTATAGAAATCAAAGTTAAGATTTTTTTTATTTTTTCTGTTTCAAGAGTATTAAGTTGTTATTGGCATCAGTAAAAAAAAAAAAAGATTATAGAATTTTAGATATTTAGATTTTAGGTACATATAGGATCGAAAATGTCATTATATTGTTTTCTGGATTTATAGGCTTGGGCGGATTCTTGAAAAAAACAACTTCATACAAGTAATAAAATAATATTTCTTTATTTATAAAAACAACAAAACCGACACATTGAAACAGTGCAATAAAATTATTATTTGATTAAAAAAAAAAAAGTTGAAAAAGATAAATGAGATCTAATTTGTTGGGCCCATAAGAAAGTGAGAAACCCTCCTTTCAATAAAATGATGTGTTAGATTAGATTTTAGTTTTTTCAATGTATTATCTTTTTTTGTATGTTTTTAGAAAATTAAAAAATCTAATTACATTATATTTTTTGGACCATTTACGAAAACAGCAATAACACACAATTAAAATAATAGTATAAAATCGAAACATTATATAGGGGAGAGCGGAGTTAGTTGGCAACAGTTTTCACTTTTTTGATTGTTGAATCGTTCCTGTTAATATGATCCCCATGGGGCTGATACCACTGTAAACTCCAAATATTAGAGTACTTCAAGTATTTTTTTCACAAGATGATATTTAATATTAAGATCATAGAAAATTGAAGAATTCGTCAATCCAGAGTATGCCAACTAACCCCCCATGTGGGGCAGGTTTGCCTAGAAGGTGGAATTGTTTAGCCATCTCATTCAAGTACTGCCTGACACATATTATTGTTATAACAAGCTGCACTATAATGGTATAATAATTTCTTATATCAGTCTTCAATAAAACTGGAAGCCAGCTTATAGAAATGTGGATATTGGATTTTTTTGCCTCTTTGGATGTGAAAACAATGTTATACGATATTAATGAAGAAAAAAATACTTGGATATCTCGACGTAATTCCCCTTATCTCTCCCCGCGGCGGTGCCGGAAGGTAAACAAACACGCGGGCAGGCCGTGCTTCCCGTCCCTTACTGTTGTTGGTACTGGTGTCGGTACTTCCCCCGAGCCCTGTACAAACACCAGATGATGCCATCCTCTATAAATATACTACTCCGCGCCTATTTCCAGAAAGTCCTTTTTTTTCCTGCTCCTCCTCTTCTTTCCCGCGATGCAGATAGGGAAGACAGCCTCTCGAAATGTCTCGGGTCTATTTTTAGAATAGAAACGAGCTTCCTGGAATAGTTTGGTGTCTCGAGTGGGGGAGCCGTTAGTTGGTGGGCGGGGTTTCTGCAAGTGGTGGGGGAAGCTTGTAGTGGTGGTGGGGGTAGTCCGTAGGAGCGGTGGGGGTAGCTTGGGACCGCGCTCTCCCAAGTCAGTGCTCCGGCGATACCGCTAGTGGATACACAGTATGGACACCAAGTCGCTCTGGTCGCCGTCCATCATCGCAGCCGCTGTCACCTCCCTCTTTAAGTTGCCCGCCAAGAAGAAGATGAACAAGATTAAGGTACGTCGTATTTTTTTTTTTTGTCAGATCTCATTTCTTCACTCTTCTTTTACTTCTAACATTATTATTACCAACGCGATCATTATCATGTTTACATCTGTATATTTATTTTGTTTTATAAAATTGATAATTATACAGATATATACAATGGAAATGTATGGCTAGTGTTTGTTTACACTGCTCGGGGACGGTGCTGTTTGGCCGCGTTGCATAAGGCCTCCTCCCACTCTGTGAGCTCTGGCCCACTTTTCACTTTCACCTGCTGCATTTTTAACATTCCACGGCGTTCTGCCCCAGCTCTCTCTCTCTCCCTTCATCTCTCTTTCTCTCTCCCTCTCTCTCCCAGACTCCAGTAACAACTACAATTGTGCTGCAAGGAGCCTTCCCACAGGAATCGTGTACGCTTTCCACAACATTCCGAGCATTCTTCATGCCCCACTATTTCACTCGCTATTACTCTGGAATTAAACTGTTAAAATTAAATAACTCTAGCTTAACAACTCCGATATAAATTGATAAGGTATTATCGCATTGTTTACTCCTTCACGCTGTTTGTTAATCTGATACATAAAAAAAAAAATATGTAGTTTTTTTTTTATTGCTTATTTTCTAAATAAAACAATTGATTTAAATATTTCCCTAAGGAAATAAATTATAACGGAGTAGACTTACTTCCGGACTTTCCTTTTAGATTTTTCTTGAGAATCAGTGGATTTTGTTAAATTGATGAATTTAACATTTCTTTCTTGTCCCAATATTTTAGAAATAAGCCGTGGTCACTACCAAAATTTCCTCTGTATTTAATTTTATATTAGTGTTTATATTTAAATCTGTAATGTTACTAGTTATAATTTGAAGGTTAACTTTATTCTACATATTATATTATTTCATAAATGTAATAAAATTATTTACTCATCTTAAATATTTTCTTACAGTAACAGCTTTTATAAACTATAACGTAGAACATTTGAACAGTCTAATTATCCGATAAAAAGGTATGAAAAAGTCCATATTTCAAAGAAATTAAAACAGTGTGAAACTTGTTTCACGCTTGTTAGCTAAGAATAAAAATTAAAAAAAAAATTAATTATATTCATAAAAATGAATCCTAATAAAATAATTCAAATATCAATCATAAAGCATACTTAGGAAATTTTAATGAATTTGATTAAAATTTATTTTTTTTATAGAATATTTAATTTTTTTCCGTTACCTAATATACTTCTATTATAATGAATCTCTTAATTAAACTTATATTTTTTTTTTAATAGACAATTAAACTGTTTTGATATAACAAAAATATTTTATTTTTAAATATTATATTTTCGGGGATATTTAGTGTATTTTGTTGTTTTTATATATAGACGTACCGAAGCTATCTTTCCGATTACTAGGTTTGATAGAAGTGGGATGTGTTGTTTTCATTTTATCTCAGATTCTAGGAACCCCGGCTATCGGAAATTGGCCTGTGATATTTTGTTTTCATTCCAAACTTTTACTACGTTTTGTTGTAATGCCGTCTCTATAAAGGTTATATATATATTATTTTTTTCTCTTTTGGAATTTTAAAACTTTTTTTAATATATATAAATGTGTGTATATATTAATGTGTATGGAGATATAGACGCTTTTGGAGTATTATGATTGTGTATAGCGCGCGACCCGCCAGAGAGAGAATGTAGGTCACCCCCATCGAGCGACCCCAATATCCAATGGTGACGAAAGGGTTGCATGCACATTGGAGTGTTGTTGTTAGTGCTGCAGTGAACTCTGGTGGTGCATCGCCTTCCCCCCGCCTCACTCTACTACTGCAACTATCAACATTGTATAACATTATTATATAATATCTTATAATTATATCGACTTCTCATCCTTCTTATGTAAGGATGTCCTAACTGAAGAGTTGTATCTGATCTAAGCAAAAAAAAATCTTTAGTTCCTCGCCTCTTTGATTGATCGCAACTCTATTCACCCATTTATGAAACAATTGTTAGTTAAAGTCGTGAAATATGGCTTTCATTTAGGAACGGATAGTTTTTAAAATCTTTAGAAAGCTAATTTAAGTCAATTATTGACCCTGATATGTATGATAAATTGTCTGTTGTTTTATTCAGAATTTTTTTGTTTTTTCTTCAGAGCATTTTCTTCATTTTAACATTCAACATCTCAACAAAAACATATTTATTAGGCTCGATACTTAAGCTTTTAAAATCAGGATGAAATATTTTTTTACTAAAATTCCTGACTATTAATCATCCCAAAGGAATTTTATAGAATACATAAGAGACCGTTGTCTACCTCTAATTGGGAATTTGTTTGTTTGTTTAACGCCACTTTATGCAACTAAGGCTAATCGGACGATGCTACAGCGGGGGTCCTAAATTTTGCCTATCCAGGTATAATTAGGATACGGATCTTTAACGAGTATATGACATCTTGCAGACTCGGGACCTCCATTTTACGTCCTATCCGAGGGACGGCATGGCTAAGGATTTTTTACTCCATTTAAAAATTGTAGGTTGCCATGATAACCACTACGCCACAGGTGACCCCCGGTTAATCTGGCTTAATACATTTCGAACTAATTATTTATACCTCAGGCTCTGTGAAAACCCTTCACGAGTCACACAGCCTTTGCGATGGCCCAAGTGCTTAGCTCTAAACGTAGGCTACTTAAATGAAGACAATTTCGAACTAAAATCTCCTGACTATTTTTCATCCCAAAAGTTTAAAAACTAAATAAATAAAAAACAGTCTAATATTTTCCAGCTCTAAAAAGGTAAAGTTTTACACATGTCTTCTGAAAACGCATCAGATTACTTAAACGTTCGGGTGAAACTTAGGATAGTTTTGTAAATAAAAAAAAATCCAAATAAATGCTAAAAGAAAATCACAGTAGATTTGTTTCAATCTCGCGTTATTTGTTATATTATGATTACATATTATTGTTGCAGTGCCCAATGTAATAGAAACAATATTGCACTGAATGTGTTTACAAATGGCTTTGGTCGACTTTAAGATAAGTAATTGTGGCTGCAGACGTGATGTATACGGTGTAATACCTGGTTTATAGCTGACTCATTGATAAGACTGCAGACAGTACGTAGTGTCTGCTGTGTGCCAGGTTGCTGCTGATACAGCGGGAGGCGGCACGTGTCGGCGAGGGATGCTGCGTGGTCTTCGCTCTTCCAGACACGTTCAGATCGATCATCTTGTAGTTAGAGTTAGTCTTGGGTTCTATAATAGTACTGGAAGTAGAGGATATTTTAGAGAGAGGCAGAGAAATATTTGTATATATAAATTAGAAACAGCTACGTAATATTCTTGAATTTTTATTAGCATCGAATGTCCTGAGTTTATTGCTCAATTCATCGATTGAAGAGGTATTTCGCAATTATATTTTATTTGTATAAAACAAAGTTCTTAAGTAAGCTTGTTTTTAGTATCTAAATTATAAAAATGATATGACGTTCGTTGGTATTTGGCTAGTTTTTTTTTTTATGTTGGTAATTGTCTGAATCAGGTGTTTAAACAAAGTTATTCGGGCATTACTCGGAAACTATCAACCTTAAATCTATCATGGAAATCTAAACAATTATTTACTAAAGTACACCCTTCATTTCGTTGGTACTCGCATCAATTGAAAACTGCTAGTCCGATTGGGCAACTTTTTCTTTTCAAATGTTCGTTTAAGAAGGAAATAAGTTTTTATGATTTTTACAATCTTGGAAAGATTTTCTCAAAAATATTTACAATATTTTTTTCGTAACGAGGTTATAACTACCTCTTTCTGGTTAGCTAGTTATAATATTTTTTTACACGCAAATGTAATAATCAGGCACTTAATTACTGGTTGGAGTTATTGCGTATGAGAGTACGGTAAGTAGTAGCAGGGGGTTGTATGTATCAAAGCGTATTCTGTTAACATTTCAAATCTTAGATGTGGATTACTGAGCGTTTGTCATATCAATTTAAAATTTTATCCGATTATTATTCGATATATTTGGCAGTATTTAAAATCTTTGCGCAAAAAAGGGGTCCATCGGTTAATGAGACCTTCTTGCAGCCACCTGTTCAATTTAAAAGCAGAATAGATTCCTTATCAGATAAGAACAAATTATTCGGGCAAATTCAAACATTGTATCTTGAGTTTATCTTTTTATTTGAGAATTACAGGTTGACAACAATTGCTTTGTACTTGAGGGAGAAGCTTAATTAAGCTCCACCCACTGTCAAATTTAAAATGTGTCAGGTTAGGTTACCATTTACTGTAAATAATTGGTATTCAAAATGAGAAATACTCTTTATTGTTAATAGATGCCATTGTAAAATGAAAAGAAGTAATTTAATTGTTGTAGATATTATATTTCTAACAAATAGTTCTGAATATATTATTTTTAAACAACATTGCAGTTCTAAAAAAAGTTTTATAATTATTTTAATTTTTATATCAAATCAAAAGGTGCCAATATCTCTCTTAAATGGCTCTATTATGATATTTAAAAATAATAATTTATTTTTAAATATTTAATATCACTTAATTTAATATTATTAAAAAATAAATAATAAATCCGTTAAAGCCTGAAAAAAATTTATCACTGTCACTTTCATCTGATATCCTGTTATTTTCAGAACTTGATGAGCTGCTACCAACAAGGTTAACAATGATCTTATCCATTTCTTCATCAATAATAAAGTCCTTTTCTCAATAGTCTACGCCAACCTTACAGAGAAAATGAACATACAGAGTTCATAACTTTATAGTTTAAATTATAGTCTTTTTTATTTTTCACTAAATATTCGTGAACACGAAATATTATTTCCCTGGCTTGCCTTTTTATAACTTTCTTTGTAACACTCTTTTTTGAGTACTCCGACTAGTAAAAGGATTTTCCATTTTAGAACAATACAAAAAATAAAAAGCGGTAAAGTATAAACAAAGCAGACAAAACAAGTTTGGTTATAATCACGGTTATAATGGCATTTCATTGGCTGGGATCTGACGTCAGTTTTCGTGCATGCGCATTTGAGGTACAATACAACTGTTGTCAAGCTATAGTTCAATAGCCCTATTTGAATAACAAAAAATCGGTCCATTATTATGAGACAAAGGTTAATAAATTAGAGAAGTTAAATTATTTTTAATTATGAAGGTACACCGGCACGTTGCGATACTTGTTGCAATAATTATAATAATAATAATAATAATAAAATGCGATTTTTTAGATCCTGTTTGTTTATTCATCGTAATCCTTCCCCGCTAAGAGGCCCTGTAATTAACACTCCCGTAGTTAATAATATTCCTATAATTCCCGTGGGGATAATGAACAGCTCTGATGACAGACAAGGAAAGTACAACGCGCCTGTTAACAACTCTTTGGTAAGTTATCTCTTTGCGTCGGGGTTTCCTCATCGCATTTCCTTCTACTGTTTTCCTCCTAAGCGCATTCATACATCTCCGAGGAAGGGTATAGCGGGTCTTGAGGGAATATTCTTCGATGAAAGGAGGAAGGCGTCCAAGGACCCGATTTTTTAGGCGTCTAGCCGATGGGGCCTTATCGGTCCCGTTTTGGTTTATGGCCCTCGAGTAGTTTATGATGTCTCGGCTTTTGTTGAGGCCTTCTTTTTTTTGCGATGCTATTGCATACATGGTCCTGAGCACTTGCAAGCGTTTTTTTACAGTAGACAATTCAGTTGTATAATATGGATGTTGGGGGATTATATATAGGTCCTTGGTAGATTGTTATATGAATTAACACCAAATGCTTTAATGTCTTTGATGAAAATCCCTTAGGAATTGCTTGTTTATTTCGCTTTAAATGTAGCCCAACACCCTCGCTGCGTATTCATTATTAAGTGATTTGATTATTCAACTTCAATGTCTCATTAATGATATGATCGATTCAGCTGGTTTAATGTTCACCACAATTTTGGTATTTTTTGACTAATTTTTAACGCCTAATAATGAAAACCTGTTTTTATAGCATACTGTTCAAACTTCAAATTTGGGACCTGAAAAATAAGGAAATTTGACTTGACCACTTATTCATTGGAACGAAAGAATTGTGGGAATTATCCTCGTGAGAGAAAAGCTCTCTACTACCGCACTAAGGGTTGGCTAGATAACTCTCGTATCGAGATTAAACTGTTTATTTGTGTCGGCTGATTCCTCGGCCAGAACCGTCTTCGGGTTTAGATCCGATCTAAGAATAGCAGGGGGTACAGGTGATGTCTGGTCCGGTTGGCAAGGTGCTGGTTGTTGAGGGCTATTCTCGTAGCAGCCGACGTCAGCTTGCACATCTCACCAGCGCTATCTTTATTGTTTGGGTAGAAGTTGTTACGGCCGTTAAATCGCCATTCAGTGGGAAGGACGTACGGTGACCTCCAGACATGTCTTTTTTTCTATCGCGTCTGTTACCTTCGCTTTTAGAATTATTTAGTCTGTACATGTATACAAAACACAGTCTGTATAGGACCGTTATGCGAATGTTAGGAAATGAACGTATATAAATCGTATTGTTAATTTTTTTTTTATGCTTCATGGATACAGTAGTAGGTAGTTCCCCTAGCATATGATCCCCTCCCATTGTTAACGGAAATCCAGTTTCCTCAACTGCCTTGAGAACCTCCCGGACAAAGGAAGGAGACAGTTGGAGAAGGAGCGGATGATCTATTGAGAGTACGTTGGGGGGTTAGGTTCCCTCGAAGGTAGGGCGCTAACCTTTAAGAGCACGTGGGGTTCACCTGCCAACCGTACCGTCTGCCACCCCACGTGTTGTTCCAGTTTATATAATTCTTGCGGATATAATTCCTCTTCGATTGGTCTTAATTCCGACATGCTTCAGTTTTTATGATTATTCAGTATTTTATTATTGATCCACACCGAGCATGAATCGCCCACATTGACGGGTGCGGGGGAGTAGTTGCGCCGTTTGGGGTAACCCGTGTGGGCGGCTATCGACGGGCCCGGTACACGTGCCGAAGGGCCGGTGACGTAGCGGGGTGGTCTCTTACGTCACAGCTTCCATCGCCGATGACGCCACGGGTCGATGAAAGGGCCCGTACTGCAGCCCTCCGCTCGGAAGGGAACTGCGTCACTCCGCTCCCCGCCATAGCTGAGTGCGGTCGTCGGCATCAGAACAGTCTGGGCTCTACGTCACTACTCTCCATCTCTACTCGCTTATCGATAAGTTTTTGCTAATTCGATATATTTCTTTAGATTATTTTATTTATTTTGGTATAGGTGGGCCCATTTATTTTATTATGGACCTTCCTTATCTATTCCAGACAGTCCACCAGGCGCTGAAAAGAAGTTGGCCTCGAGGCCGTTAGAATTAATGTTAGAATACAATCAATAGATAATTTGTATAACAGCTTGTTATTAGAGTTATTTTTTTTTTTTTTTAAATGCACTTTAAACTTTAATTTCAGAGGTAAAACCTTTTTAACTAGGATAGGCTAACCATTGTCAATCGATTAATCAATTTAATTCCTAAATTTGAAAATTCCATGGCTTTCCTTATTTTCAGACGACTTGAAGGAATTTTAGGAATTGAGGAGAAAACAATGTTGAATAGTAGATTCTAAAAGTATATACAGATTTTTGTTAAAGGATGTGTATCTTTCCAAATAAGTAGCCCAATCTTTGACGCTAGGGTCTCCATCCATATAGATATGTATGATATTATTATTTTTTAAATAAAAATGTTGATGCAAAAGCAATTTTGACTGTTTAGAGGTGCCTCAAAGAATAATCCCAAATAATCTTTTTGTATTCAAGTGATGTTCAGAAGCGTTTGTCCCATCAGTGTAGTAGTAGGCTCAAAATATGCGTGCGATTTCTTGTAGTTTCTGTCTTGTATGTGGGTTCCAAACATGGAGGGGGTCATTGGTCTGTATGGTATAGATTAGAAAAAATGTATATTTTTTATTATCTTTGAGTACATTTACATTTATTAATATGGATTTCCTTTTTAAAATACTTTTCTACGGGATTTTCAATGAAATGTTGATAATGTTAAAAATTGTCCATAGTATTATGCTTATATGTATATAGGGTAGTAAATATTAAATATACTTAGCATGTAAGAGGGCAATTTATGAGCATTATTTGAAACCACTTTTCAAGGGTTGCAACGTTCCCACATAATGATACTGATGAACCATTGAAACTTCACGATTACTACGGATAATTTATATTGTCGCTCGGTAGGCCGACCTTAGGCCAGCGGCTAGGCCCGAACTTGACACAGATAGGCCTCAAGCTGTCTAAGGACGCGGGAACGACTTCTCAACCGTGTTAGCATCGGCCTTTGTGTTCATCACCGTGTAGGCTTAAAAGGGGAGGAAAATACTCGGCCGATATCGGTTAGCTTCTGCTCCAATGATTTCCTAAATATGAAATCTAGTAGAAACAATATGGTGAGGTTTACAAAAAAAAAAAATTATAGGCGAAGAAATGTTGAGGCAGTCTGAATAGCGTAAATATCTGTAAATATTTTTAAGATTGGACTCTGTTTTAGTCCGATACGTGGAGAATTGCCTTGTACGTTTTTTACGTTCATCTAAAACCATCTTTATATTTTCTATTGAAAAAAACCTTAAGGTGCTTTTACACTGTGCGAACCCCACACTTCAAATAGGTAATACCTTCTACCCGTACCGGCGTACTACCAACAGCTATCTTCACTGAAACGTGAAGTCGAGTGAACTGTGATGACTGACCAAACCTACCTTCACCTTAATACAATAATTTTCATTACATAGACAGCTTACTTAAACTAGCGGCTATCGTGTTCCAAGTTATGGATAAAAGTAACGTCAGTAAAATGCTAAATGAAGGTCTAGAAGCTTATCTTAACTGATAGAAACTGATACTTGCGCTATCCCCGAACACACAGGCGAACGGAATAAGGTTCGGGTCTTATTTTGATTTGCCTAACAGTGTTCGAGGGTAAAGTTCGCACAAAAGCAAAGGCACCTTTAAATGTTCAGAAAATCATCAGTAATCTATAAATAAGAACAGTGGCTAATTTATAAAAACTCGTCTTCGTTTACTTAATTCTAGAATTTGAATTGAAATAAAGCATAACTCAAAAGAGAGATATAATTTGAAACATAATGTGTTCATAATCAATAGATATTCAAAAAGAATTATATAATGCTCAAATTTATTAGCAAGATGATATGATTCATCGAATCTCTAACAATAAAAAGTTGTAAAACGGCTATTAGACAGTATACACAACTATAAATTTTCATGAAGAAATAAACAAAAAAGAGTTTAATTTGGCGATTTTTTTGCCTTAGTGATGGATAAATTTGCAATTTTCTAATCTCTATATTTATAAGATGCTTTGTCCTGACTGAAAGAATCAACGCAGAGCAAAAACTACTAAAGATAGAAACTTGAAGTTCGGAATTTAGATTTTAAACGCGATGTAGGTAACCACTAAGAAATTAATTTCAAAAATGTAACCCCTAAGTGGTTTAAAAGGCGAAATTGTCGTTTAACTCTAACGGACACCTATTTTTACACTTCGAGTAAATTTGGACTCATTTTAAAGATCTTGATACGAGTTTAACTCGATAGCCCTACGGCGCTTCGAAAACCATGTTTTAAAGCCGAAAAATGAAGCGTTCACGACGAGTAAGCAATTTTTTATTTCGGCGGTTTTAGTGAACACTCTCCATTGCGCATCTCCCTCTCTTCTACCGAGCCGGAAGCTTCCTCCTCCAACATTCCGCGTACCGGAAGCTCCGATTCTACTAAATCTCCTTAACATCATCAGTTAACATATTATATTAAATCAATACCAAGATAATGATCACAGAATTGATTTTAAAGGCTCGCGGACAAAGCCGCGACGGGGAATGCTAGTCAATTATACCCTTAGATAGTTATTATAAATATTTTCATATTCAAATATACGTTAGAATTATTTCTGGACCCCCCCCCCATTTTTAAACATTTACTAATATTGAGGTCACCTAGATTTAGAGGCCCCGACTCAAAAAGGCTTTAGGCCATCCGTGAATGGGCCTTCGAAATCTATTTCAGCAGAGCAGCAAGGCCAAGAGTGCGAAACTTTTTTGGCAGGGAACATTCGCTTAGGTCATGGATCAGTCTTTGTGAGCTGCCAGCTTGTATTTATTGCGCGATCCTCCTTCGCCTATTTGTCACGTCCCTAACGGCCTAGGCCAAAGTACATACAAACAACCATAACTGATTGCATTTGTATTCTTATCAGTGCAGCTGCGTCCTTTTAGATCAGCTGGGAATCCCATGGAGGTTCCAATGGCGTCATCTCCGTTGAAACTTCCTCCCCCCCCTCTCTCTCTCTCTCTCTCTCTCTTTCTTTCTTTTGCTTATTCCTCAATGTATAGTTATATATATATATTTTTTTTTAAATATTATCCGTAATTGTTTACCTATTAGCAGGAAAAAAAAAACAACGCAAAACAAACACCTTTATTTATTTAATATCCTTTCATCAATATTTGTTGTTGGGTTTTTTTGTTGTTATTAAATTATTTCACACTATCTCTATTTTTATCATTTTCCTCCTAATCATTGTTTTTGTTTTTTATTTATCTGTTTATTTATCGATTTCTATTTTCGAAATAAAAAAACTATAAATTCTTATTCGTGATATAGAATTATTGGCATTTTTTTTTTAAATATGATATTTATAACTATTTAAATTATGATACGGATAATTTGAACTACATGTGTTTCAAATTTAGATATGATGTTTTTCACAGTTTTTGTAAATTTAATTGCAGCTGCGTCTTTTTAGATCAGCTGGGAATCCCATGCAGCTTCCAATGGCGTCATCGCAGTTTAAAATTCCTTACTCTCTCTCTTTGTTAGTTTAATCTTCAATGTATAATTCTATTTTTTTGAAATATTATCCGTAATTGTTTACCTATTAGCAGGAAAATAACAACAAAACAAACACCTTTATTTAACATCCAATCAAATATCAGTAATAAATATTTTATGGTCTTAATTTTGTTGCCGTTGTTTTTCATTATTTCATACTATCTCTATTTTTTATTATTTTTCTCCTAATCATTGTTTTTGTTTATTTGTTCGTTTATCATTTATCGATTTCTATTTTTGGATTTAAAAATGACTATAAATTCTTATTCTGGATATAGAAAAGATAGACTGTAGACATTTCTTTGCAAACATGATATTTAAAACTATTTACATTGGGATGCTCATAGATGTTTATTTCTCACTCTGGTCTGAAAGTGATTTTCATCGCCACCTGGAACTACGTGTGTATTAAAATGACTTGAATTATGATATAATTGGTATAATTATTATTGTTAAGAATATAAGTATTTTAGTTTTTAAATTAAAGAAACAGCTTTCAATTATATAATTTTTTAATATCGTCAACTTTTTATGACCCATGTTCAAGGAATTTATCTGGAGTTGTTACATTAATTTATCTCTCCCTTCTCCATGCCTCCACTCTTGCATGTTAGAAATGTTTTGTTTCATATAAGTTAGAAAACATTATACATAACAAATCTTCAATCATTCAATATTTTTTTGTTTAACAGGGGTGTATTTATATTATACATGACAAAAATGTTTCTTACATGCAAAAGCATTAGCAAGGTGGTGGTGTAGAAAAATCGATGATTTAATAATTCCAGATTAAGTCCTTGAAGATTGGTTAAAAAAACGTCGTCAGCGATACAAAACTCAAATGGATAATAAAAAACGAATACAATAAAGAAAAGCTCCCTATGATTTAAAAACCAAAATTAATCTTACTTAAGACTTGCTTAATAACAATAAAATGGTTATACCATAGTTACGGCGTTGACGGCAATCCCGCACGACAGCTGCGTAATGCGCAATATATTAAGCATTTATCTTAACCAAAAAGATTATTTTCATTTTAAATTATAACATTCAATTTTAAAAATATTTTTCTCCGTTTTTATATTTTATAAAACTCAAAAATAGTTGTTTAGGTAATTATTTCTTACTATATTTCCCATACAAGTTAAAAAAAAATAAATAATTATAAAACAGTTGCTGATTTGTTTTAATATCTGATTCAAACAGACCTGATCTCCATATCGATAATTTCGAGGATAAGCAGAATAAGATTGTAAATCAATAAATTTAATTAGTTTGATTGGTACCAATATTTTGTATTCCTTACGTTTTAGTGTCTTTTTCTAATTGATATGTTAATGTCCCAACTTTTCTTCATCTAGATTTACATCTACCTATACTATTACAGATGAGTAATAATCTACTAACAAGCACATTTAATAGTGAGTTAATTTTGCGTTATGTTTTTTTTGTGAATAGGACTTACATAATTATCGTATTTTCGTACTATTTATGCAGACATTTTTTTACAATATTTAGCGTTGTTTTTTCCCTTTTCTTCTCCTGTTTCTTTGACTAGATTTCCTAAAATCAGTGCGGGGTCAGTGGGTAGGGCAGAGGGCACGCACATTGGCCCCGATCGATTTCCCCCTAAGGGCAGGCCAAGGGACGCACAACGCCACCTACGCAACGTTTTTCTAATATTACGCCACATTCCCTCTTTCCACCAGCCCTCTTAGTGGAGTGGATATTGTGTAACATCCGCTCTAACAATGGCTACTAAATAAATACTCCGTCTGAAACGAATATTTTACAGTGTCTGTATAACTCAATCAGATCAACGTTGATTTGTATTTATAAAAAAAAAAAAATAATAAAACCTTTGTTAATAATCAATACTGTTGTAAAAATCTATGATATGAAAGATTATCTTATGCAATAAATTATCTCGCACTATTGATCTCTCTGCCACAATATAAATTTTTTTTGTTCGGCTCTCATTTATGACCTTTATGTTTTATTTTATTTCTTTTCATTTATTGACCTTTATTTATATATACGATTTTTTAAACATTTTAGTTATATTTTTTGTACATGTTATAGTTTTTTATATCATTATCACCTCAGGGTGCGTAAAATAATTATTTTAATCCCTTGTACACAATTACAAAAAAAAAAAAACACATGATCATAAACAGCTGTTTATTTAATTTGTTTTGTTTTTTATTTTTGTTACAGGTGAGTTATGGCAACCTTACACCAAACTACAACTGTTACAACTGTTGTGAGTAAAATTAACTTAATATTGTTTAGAGACAAACCGGAAATTAGTTTTTTTTTTTTTTAGACTACTTGAGTATTATTTTTTAAACCGCAAAACATACAGAGTACAGAGAACATACAGAGCAAAACAACTTTTTTCAATGCATTTTCCTTTTTTTTTACCAGCCGTCCCAAAAATACCAGAAAATTACTCTATTGCATCCGGGCAGAAAATTACTCTATTGCATCCGGGCAGGTTCCTTCCTTTGTACATGTAAGATTAAAATGTTTCTTCTTTTTTTTTATGTCTAGGGTATCTCTAAATTTGCGGAATATTTTTTCGTGTTTAGAGACTCTGGGTTCTTGCTATGGAATTCTCAAATTATATCTTGTCTGATGTTATTCTTTGCGACAGAGACAGATTGCCAATATGGTTCATCCCCTTTAGAATGGAAACCAGGTCACCCCAGGAGGACATTACCACGGTGAGACTGTTACGAAGACCATAACAACCCCCCACCCTCAAGGTAACTGCGCAGAAGCGACTAGAAAGTGGCCGCCCCGCCAAAACATTGGGGAGGGGGGTATACCGTTAGTTTCCCGCCAGGAAGAGAAATCAACTTTCTCCCCGTGTTGTGTCTGCATCTTTCTGTAAACATTGGGGGGGGGGGGGTCTTCCCATCCCATACTTTCTTATACATTTCTTTATAATTCTATTTTATATATATATATATATATATATATATAATTCTAAAAATCCAGTTCATCGGGTAAAATGACATTTAAAAGTACATCTGGCTTTCTACCCGTTAAAAGTAACCTAGATGACAAAAAGAAAAAAAACAGATTAACGATTTCAGTTGAATAAATGAAAAATACTTTTATCTTGCAAAGCTTAGATAATTGCGTAGGATATTAGTGTGAATTCATGATGAGAATTATTACGTTTTGTAATCATAATACCCACAAAACTACTTATAATATTAATATCAATATTTGAATTTTTTTTTAATAGACATAACGGATCATAATAATAATTTTTGAAGTGTTAATATGAATTTCATTATTATATACTAGGAGTAGAATTCTAAAACTAGCCAAGCCCAAATAAACTTTTTTAGGTGGGGGGTTCTTTTTCCAAGAGTATTTGTTACATTTAGAAATGCCTTAGGAAATAAAGCAATTAAGTCTGTACTTTGATAATATTTATAAATGATTTTAATGTATAACAAAAAAATTTTGTTTTGGGATTTAGATCACACATATCTATGATTGAATATTATTTCTTATTCCATTTTATTGTTAAATCTAAAAATATTTCTCTTGTTGGGAATTTTACAGGAAAGTCGGTATTTGTTTGTGGATTTCATATTTAGAATAATTGGCATTCTGGCATTTATACATTGAACCGTACTGATTTTGATGATAATATAATGATAAATAATATCAATGTTGATAGCCTGTTGGTTTTGGTTGTGATGAATGACCTCGCCACGATCCTGTTGTTGCATGTCGAGACTGCACGGCACCACCACGCTCTCTCTTCGGTTCTCCATTCTACGCCACATAATGTCTCTGTCGTCCTCCTTTGAAGTTATTTGGGTTTAGAATGTAAATGAAAGGATGAATGAAAAGAATAACTCTGCTATACAATATTATTAAAACAAGTTTAATCGATTAATCGCTACTGCTTTGACTTACAAATTAACCATGAGATATTTTTATGCGTTGTAAACAAATATTCTTCCTTTAAGTAATAAAAAAAAAAAAAAAAAAGGATTCTTATGTAATCGTTTAAAGCGTAGCATTGCATCAAATCACTTCATCTTTAAAACATGGAGGTACCTACCTCTGTGATATTGCCATTTATTGAGCTATTTGTGTCACGCCCTTGCCACGGTGCCATATCCGCCCAAGGCCTCCTGAATCGACGGCCTCGCTGTGCCTGTTTGTGTGCGACACGGATGTAAACACGGACCGATCCCGGAAGATAACACTGGGTGTGTTTGTGTGTATGTAGGATGTTGGTGTTTCGAGGCCTTCTAGATCTGGTAGAGGGGGTCCCGACCTCAGCCAATGGTGAACTAATAGCCCTCGTTGCATCAGGATGCAATTGGCAAGACTGCGCTCGATGACGAAAGTTATTTGTCGAACCCTTGGCCGACTGACCCCCCTCTCGATATAGCAGGCGCTTTCCTTTGCAGAGCGCCGCCTTGCGACACCGTAATTGCGCGTTTCCCCTCCACAGCTCCCTCGACCCAAACAAACGCGAACTTTCTACAAACTAAAAAAAATCTAACTGATATGCTATTTTCACAAATAAGTAAGCATTGGCGTGGAAATTTTGTGTTAAAACTCCAAAACAAAGAACTACAGAAATGTAAATATTTGATAATGTTTACGGATCGTTAGCCCATATTCATTTACTAATAATGACGGTAATGCTATCGCTATGCTCCTGGGCGTGGCTTATTTCGGGAGTCTCATTGCGTCCTTTTCTGTTAATAAGGAGTTTCATCAGCTTTATTACGCTCACTCTTGAGAGGTAAATAAAACCCCCGAAGCGACATTTTCAGTTAAAATTGGGGCTTCACTAAACTACGGCTTGAAGTCTGATATCGATTCTAGTACCATAATAACTGACATGAGAACGCATGGGGAAACGAAAAAAAAAAAAATGTCAGCTTGTTCTCGTTATTGTTTTGAAGTATCATTAATTAATATCATGAACCCTATCCTTGATCCTGATCCTTGACAAAGAAGTTTGTTTACAAACTTTGTAAGCTAACAAACTAATCGGTTCGGCCATGTTGACGATTCTAATGTCACACACACCGCATCTAGACTGTTGCGCGATAGTATTTTCGTGATTCGACTTTAATTTAAAGTTGCACACTATTTCAATGCGTTTGCGCATCTTAATCTTGACATGTTAGTCCTTTACTTTCACTTCTGGTGGTTTGTTTATCTCGAATGATCTCATATTTACAGTATTCCATATTTTTTTTCTCTTTAGACATCTTTTCGCCTTAACTGTTAATGATCATTATGATGTGAATGAAAAAAAAATACAGAAGAAGGGGGAGAGGCCAGTTGCACCAATCGACCAACGGCTTGCGACAGAGAGGTTGCCATGACGACAGATGGAGCGCGCAGGTAACCCGGTTAGGGGCCGAGTCCTTTACCCACTTACACAAGGAGACTCGGGTTGCCTCAGCCCTGACGTCACCGGCTACCTCCATCTTGTTTATCTTCCGTCTTGTGGTTCATCATTCTCCAACCTCTTTGGACCTTTCTTCAACTGTTTTATTGTTATACTTATCGTTAAAGTTCTTTGTGCCTGATTTCATATGCCAATGTACCCATCAATTATTATTATTTCAAAATTTTATCACATTAATATATTTTACAGTATACAGTTAACTTTCGACAATTCATCGAGGGACCATGAAAAGTTGTTCGACTTATCTACACATAAATGAGAAAAATAATCGGGCATTAGAGTTGAAATAACCTACGCATATTTTATAAAAAACACTTGTCGCTTGTAATAATACAATGGACAATAAAAAGCCAGTGAAATACAAATTCGGTTAGCTTACACATGTGTGTTCATTTCTGTTTTTTCTTATGCTTTGTGTCTATGACTATTGTGCATTGTGTATTGTGCGTAATTCCAAGTTTACTGGCTATAATCGCTCCAGTTCTTCCTCCTTCCTCCACTTAGCGATTCAGTTTTAACTTATTGCTAATTTTTTAATAATCAATCAACTCTTATACATTGCTAGAAGCCAAAATATGAGAAAAGGACAGGAACTCAAATTACCCATGAAGTTGGCAATTCGTAGTTCGAGGTAACGGCTTTCGAGAGTTGAGAGATTTGACTTTATTTACTAATACATGACATTATCATATTTGATTTAAAAGCCGTACAAATAATCCGGAAGGGGAAGGAAGGGGGTTTACCTTTAAGGTTATCCGGATGTTGTGCAGTGAGGTAAGACAAGATAAAAAGGGCGGGAACGAAGGACGACGATCAGCTGATTGCCAGATCCGGTTGGATTTGCTATCTCGTTGGCGAACGTCCTTGGCCAGCCTTCACAGCCCAGGCGCGGCCTGGCTACAGCGGGCGAGGTTCTCTGCATCTTAATGCCGTTTGCATCTCTGAACCCGGATCAAGGCAAGGGGGAGAGAGGGAAATTGTTTTGTTTTACGTTCCTTTATGCCACTAAGGCTAATCTGAACATGCTACAGTAGGCGTCCTAAATTTTGCTTATCCAGTTATAACGAAGATATGGATCTATAACGAGTACCTGACATAGCACAGGCTCAGTACCTCCGTTTTATTGGACGGCATAGACTTCTTCTTCTTCTTTCACTAGCTCTTATGTGCCTTTCAGCGTAGAGCTCGCTTTGCCTCAGCCCACTTCTTCCAACCGTCTCTGTCCATAGCCATTCGCTTCATCTGGGCCATTGACATCCCCCGATCTTTGCCTATCTTTTCTATATATTCACTGAATGTGATTCGTGGCCTGCCAACTGGTCTGCTTCCTTCTGGCCTCATCTCCATGTACCATTTGGCTTTCCTTTCTTCTGGCATTCTGCATATGTGCCCAAACCACTTTAGCTGCCGCTCCTCAACCCTTAACTTCATGGATGGTACCTTAAGCTCTTCTCGGACAATTTCATTTCGGACACAATCCCTTCTTGTTTTCCCCACTACTCTTCTAAGGAACCTCATTTCCGCAGTAGTGAGCCTTTTAATGTGTTTATCAAGGGCAGTCCAGTGTTCGGCTCCGTACAAGAGGACTGGGAGGAATACGGTCTTGAAAACAGTTAGTTTTGTGTTCCGGGCAATTTCTTTTTTACCGACTATGGTACTGTTGATTTGGAGGTACACACTGTTTGCTTTCCTCACTCGATTCCCGATTTCTGGGTCCAGCCTTCCATTCCTGCTTACCAGAGTGCCAAGATATTGGTAGGTATCCACGCATTCTAGAGGTTCCCCATTGCAAGTAATGTTTACTTCCTCTTTCGTCCGTCCTACCTGCATCACCTTACTCTTGGTAGGATTTATATCCATGCCCTTTCTGTGCAGTTCCTCTCTCCACTCCACTACGGCCTTCTGGAGATTCTCCTGTGAGTCAGCTATTAGTACGATATCGTCGGCAAATATGAAGAATTGGGCCAATACTGGGTATAGGTTTCGATAACCTACTACTGCTCTAGGTGATCTTCTTTTGCATATTTTGGCGATCTCGTCCATAAATGCGACAAAGAGAAGGGGACTGAGGCTGTCACCCTGCTTTACACCCTTCACAAACTTAAACGGCTTTGATTCCCTTCCATTCAGGCGAACAATTCCTTTTGGATCTTGGTAAACAGCTTGTATCGCCAGTATAAGTTTATTAGGGACTTTTTTGTTGCGAAGGGATGTCCATATCTCCTCTCTTGGGACGGTATCGAAAGCTGCTCTAAGATCCAGAAAGGCCAAATAGACACTCTTCCCTCTATCCCAGGCCTTCTCCAAAATCATTCGGAGGGAGAATATATGATCTGCGGTTTGTCGCTGGGGTCTAAATGCTGCTTGTTCTTCTCCGATTTCTTGTTCGATCCATCTCCTTAGTCTCTGCTCCAGGATTCTAGAGTAAACTTTATAAGCTACAGGTGATAGGCAGATGGGCCTGTAATTATTACAATCACTTTGGCACCCCTTTTTATGAATTGGCACAATTATATTAAACTCCCATTCCTTGGGAATTCTGTTTTCATCCCATATTTTCTGGAAGAGCGTCTGCAGTTTCTTGATGATTTCCTTTCCCCCATACTTGATCAGCTCTGGGGATATTTCATCTCTTCCTGCTGCTTTTCCTGACTTCAATCTTTCGACTGCTAGCGAAACTTCATCTTCATCTATACAGTCTTCCTCCTCCAATTCATTTTCAGATACGGGATCGCTTTGATGCTTTTTCTTATTCTCTTGTATGAGGCTATTTTGGCTTGAGAACTTTTGTTCATAGTGGAGCCTCCATTCTTCCAGTATGCTATCGTCTTCTGTCATAAGTTCGCCAGACATATTCTTAATGTTCCTTACCTGTTTGCCTTTCTTTCCCCGTAATGATTTTACTATGTTCCAGAATTTTCTTGGATTTTCTTTATAAGTCTCCTCTATATCTTTTCCAAAGTTTTCCCAGGATTTTGCCTTAGCCAGTTTAACTGTTGTCTTTGCCTTATTTCTTTTATCCACGTAGGCTTCCCATGTCCTCAGGTTTTTGTCTCTTATGTATTGCTTCCAGGCCTCTTTCTTTGAAGCTATTGCAGCTTTGACTTCCTCATTCCACCAAGCTGTTTTCTTTGTTGTTGTGCCTATTTTCTTTTCTCCACATACTGCTTTGGATGTGGTAATGATGGCGTCTTTAATGTCTCCCCAGAAAGCGTCCATATCTTGTTCGGCATTTATCTCTTTTAGTTTGTCCTGGAGGGTTTTCTCATATTCTTCCTTTTTCCCTTCTTCTCTGAAGGATCCTATATTAATCCTCGTATATCTTTTAATACAGGGTTTTCTTCCTAAGATAGCTTTGGTATCAGCTACAATCAGTCTATGGTGTGTACCTAGTTCTGCTCCTCTAATGGCCTTTACGTCTGTGAAAAAGCGTCTTAGTTCTTCTTCGTAGATGAAGTAATCTATGATGCTGGATACATTGCGTCCTTCTCCTTCGAATGTGATCTTATGTATGGTTTTATGCTTAAACCAAGAATTACCCAACAACATATTATTATCCACACAGAAATCTAGGAGCCTTTGGCCACTGTCATTTATCACTCTTTCTCCACCGAAAGGTCCCAACACACCGGACATGGGACGGCATAGACAAGGATTTTTATGCCTTAGGAAAGGACTTCATATGTTAGCCATTACACCGCAGTTCACACCCTTTTAGTAAATGTTTTTGTATTCAGTATAGTTTGTATAAAAATAAATATGATTTTTAAAAATTATTTCGTCCTTGGGCAACCTTCGTTGCGTTTCTTGAATTTTATTTTGTATACAAACGTATACATGCCTATATGTCAGTTACAAATACGGCAATCTCATTTTTGATAATTTCCCGGGAGCATTGAAAAGGGTATATAAAGTTGAATATACACCCACAAAGAACCTTGAAATATTTAACCTTTATTATATTACCTTTGACCTTATTGTGTTTTCTTACAACCTAAGTCTTCTTGTATTGAAATATATTATTTTAATCTTGATTCTATTTTCCCAACTATTACAATATAAATTACTTTTGTACTGTTATATTTTTGGCCTATCAGGTACGGGAAAAATGAGAGAAGAAAAAAAAATTCAAACACCCATGCCCAAGAAGTCCGTTTAGTTTTGTTTACTTTTTCTTGTTTATTTTAATGTCGGCACTACTCTAAAAATGATTGATTATCCTCAATATTATTGCTATCTCATGGCAGTTCCATTCATGATTTCCAATATCGCTTATCTGGGCTCACAATCTCGATAACAGCTACACACTGACAAGCTACTCTTGATTAATATCGGTTACAAGCTTATCCCATTCCAGTTATCTAATCTCCCATTGGCGTTATATTGCGTAGCGGTATTATTATATACGCACTTGCGACACCCTCCTATGAGGTTTAACATTTCAGGTGTAAATTTCGCATTCCGTTATTGTCTTTTTTTTTTTCTCATCGGCGGGAAACAAAACGAAAAATATATTAAAAAAATAATAATAATTTGTCATAAAGGCCTATTTACTCGGTTTTTGGAACCAAACGTTACTTCATTACTTCGAACAACCAGGAGCGAAACAGATCTGAGTGACGATATAGACCTGTTTAGACGTTCAAGTTTTTTGATCAATGTTGGGATGAAAATGTTGTTCAATTGAAGCGTGAAAATGCACAAGGATCTAAGTACCAACAAAAAAATAAAACAAACTTTTTTTGGGCAAATAGTTATATGTGCCAAAGCCATTCTTTATAAATGGGTATAAGTAATGTTTTGTTGTTAGAAAAGAGTTCATTGAACGTATAAAAGATGGCATGGGTGTAAGCACTGAATGTAGAGGGTATAAGTCACATCATTTCTGTAAAAATTTCCAAAGGAACTTATACCCTCGTGTATTTCCACACTTCAATTATCATCTTTTTGGTAAAAATAATAATCACTCCAACAAAGATCAAAAAACATAACGTTGTAAATAGGACTATTTGGTGCGTTGTAATAGCACTTTAAAAATTTAACCTTTTGAACAGGCATTAATGAATATGATTTATTTTAAACAGGCATTAATAAATATGATTTATTTGTGATATCTCTTATTGAAGTTTTATTTTATATTTTTTCGCTGAAATATCGTCGACACAATGGTAAAGTTGCGATTATGCGAAAATTAAATTATTCTGGGGAGCAAATAGTACCTATCTTAAATTATTAAATACTTTAAATCAAACAACCAGTTACGCAAGTTCACCACAGTATAAAATAGGCTCTCAGTTTAAGATTTAACCAAAAACATATATAAAACATTCAGTTCTTGAGACTATATTGTTCAACAGGATACCAAGAAGGGGACCAAATTAGTGTCAACAATACATTTTTTTTATTTATTAGACGTTTCGGCTCTTATGAGCCATCTTCATCTCTGGAAACATTTAACAATACAACCAATCAATCAAAAACATTTGTGAACACAGTCATCTAAAATTTGTATTTAATATATATGGTATACAGACCAGCAAAACAGGCAGACTAATCATTTGAAGTCACACAGAGCAGATACTAATCTCAACCAATGTCCTCCAACCCCAAGACATCCAAAACACTCAGGGTTAGCAAAGTCCAATTCACTATGGTACACCCTCCAGCAAAGGCCTATTATTTAGAGGACCCAAATCTATATTATGTACAACAGTTGTATACTTCTAAATAAAACTAATAACTCATGCAATTCCCTATAAACTTGAGGAATTAATTTTAAATATTTCCCCATATTGTATATTGAGACCTTTAGTGTCTGTTTTAAAATTAACAGACGTCAATATTTTCTGCAATATACATTGCTTCAGAAGCAGGGTTTTGGATGTCTTGCGGTTGGAGGACATTGGTTTAGATTAGAATCTGCCCTGTGTGACTTAAAATGATTTGTCTGCCTGTTTTGCTGGTATGTATATTAAGTACAAATTTTAGATGATTGTGTTCACAAATATTTTTGATTGATTGGTTGTATTGTTAAATGTTTTCAGAACTGAACATAGCTCAAAAGAGCCGAAACGTCTTATAAATAAAAAAATGTATTGTTGAGACTAATTTGGTCCCCTTCTTGGTATCTTGTGAAAAACACAAGTTTCGCAAAAAAAATCAGATTCGTGACTATACCAGTGTGCCGACGATATAATTAAGCGACTTCTAAAGATTCGATACGTACATATGTTGACTTTTTAAAATAAAACTTTGAAAATACGTATTTAAAGGAAAGGGTTTTTTTTCAATAGGATCTAACCGTCTGACGGAAAAAGTTTTGTTTCTTTACTATTATTTATATATATAATGTCTGTATTATTGCGCAATATTTGATTTTCGGTTCATCAGTTATTTAAATAACGTTTTATTGATGGTATCAAGGAGAAACCTGGCTGCGACGCTGCTGCGTTATCAGCCTCAGATAGTGTAATTGTATTCGTTATCTCTTCTAAAAACCAAACATTTTTAACCTTGTCCTCGGCCAATTAAATGCTCTAGAGGTTTTTGACCCGGGTTTCGAAATATTCCTCAATTTTATTTTTAGTTTTTTTTTTATCTCAGCCTTGTGCGTTGTCAAATTGGACGCAATACTCTACTAATGCCCTCCGTTATAATATCTGGAAGAGAAATTCAGTTGTTTAGCGGTAAAATATAATAAATGCAGTTTCCTTCTTCCGATCTCTGTGCTGGGTGTTCCCACGGAGTCAACTGCCAACTGAATTATAAGATAAACTGACGTGGGAATGTAATGACCGTCTCACTTATTTCTCGTGTAGTCGTTTCCTATTTTTCTTTCCCGCGGTAGATATAGAGAGCTTACATCTGGTTACAATTTTATAATTATATATATATATATATATATATATATATATATATATATATATATATATATATATGAGACGGATTTGCTGTCGCGGTTTTCTTGGCATCATCTGTTTTTCGGATTGCGTTCTACCTTTATCTTCGAAATGACATTTAAAGATTTCAACTCTTAAATTATGATCATGTGTTTCACATCTGGCGAAGATGATAAATAAGATTATTTGAACTCTACATCTTTTAAATATTATTAGAACAAAACAAAACTTAGAAAAACTATATTAGGTTCAAAGGAAAAGCATTAAATGTTTTTTTATTTATTTCTTTTTTTTATATTTACACCTGTTATTAGTCTGGGACTATACAGAGGGAGTTGGCTGAAGGTTATATTGTGGTTAACAGCTAGTAAATTGTGCTCCCCGAAAATTATCCGAACCATATTTCATAATAGACTTTTAATTCATCAGTTTGTGTGAGGTGGTAGTACAAGAAAAGCATTAAATATAAAAATATGATACTTGAGTCGGTACGATCTTGGTTATCTGAAGCATTAATCTAGGTTCAAAATAAGCATTAATCGGCTAATTAATTTTTTATAAAGTTTTATTGATACCATTGTTGACTTTTGGGTTATGATAAAATGAATTTTTTTGTTCTTTATAATTGAAGACCTCACGCTAAGCACGTGTTAAGTCACATTTCGTAAATTTTACAGGAGACCAAAAAGAATGTTTAAATCTTAACCCTAAGTCAATGACAAAAAAATAGTGTATGCCCAATATATTTTCAAATAATGGTACTGTTAATAAAAATACATTATTCTTTAGTCCGAAAAGAATCAATGAGAGAAAAAGAATTGTAAATATCTCAAGGAGTGAACCCGTTTTTTTCGTGTAAACTACACAGATTTGTTGTATTAGAAATGCTTTACTATAATGCACTATAAAACAATATTCACAAAAAATGGACTGAACACGTTTTTAGCGTGGTTAGCGTCTAATTAAAAATTAAAATCGCTTAAATAATTCTTTGTGTAGATAATAAATAAAAACGACTTTGACCTAACCTCCATGCCACTTTGCCGTTACTTAGCCTCTATACTGTAGAAATACATAATTTATCCGCAGCCCATAGTAACCCCGGTCGCGGGTCGTCGATTCGTAAAGTAAACACAGCGTAAGGACTCGTTCGAGTTCCGATGCCTGACCTGACCTGACCGAGACCACGCTGAGACCACGTGCCAACGCATCAGAAGTCACATGTCCGGATACACAGGTGTCCAAATAGACACAAACAATGGTCGGAACTCCATAAACACGGACGTCAGTCGCCGCCATGACGCAGGCGCACCGTTGCTCTGACGTCAAATAATTAATCCTCTCCTGTACCGATGCTCCTATCGCAGGCCAGTCTAGAGCCAGCTCTCGGCGGATATACTAAAATTTATTTTATATAATATTGTATATTGTTTTTTGTTGTGTTTGATCCGATCTGATCTGACCCTGCCGCTATGAAACCAGAGCATATTTTCAGCTTCAAGAAGTGCTTAAAGGTAGGCTGATGTTGTTAGTATTTTAATTTTTTGAAGAAAAAAAAATGTAAAGAAATAACTGAACCTTATTTATTCATATCGCACCGTCTATGCAGGATTTGTATAATTTATAAAAAAAAAAAAGTTATTTTTCATTTCATTTTTTATTTATCTTAAAATCACTGCAACAAACTGGGACTTCAACAAAATATATAACTGACTTATAGTTATGATACATCCTAAATTTATTAATAATTGTTTTAGTTAATTTTTCATTTTTATAAAATTTAAATGCTAAGATACACATTCGAAAAATAATACAATAATAGTGATTTTGGTTCCTTAAACTGAAATATATAGATCTTCCATAATTAAATAATGCCCCACGGTGGAAATATAAAATTAAATGAGATGCAATTTTCTCTGATGTATTTTATTTGCAGTTATGATAGCCGTTCATTGAAGTTGTAATTAGTAATTTCGTAAAATGAGAAGAAAAAAAAACCCTGAGATGAGAGATGAGAATAATTTTGGCTTTCTAACTGCTTAAAGATAAGCAATTTTTTTATTTATTTTTTTGAGAGAAAAAAATTTAACATAAAAATTAATTATTCTTGTACTTTCCTCATGAATCATGGTACAATTTACAATTGTGCTTTAAATTTATGATGCGGTATTAATTTAAGATTGTTTAATAAAATGAATATTTTCATCAATAATCATTTAATTAAGGCATAACCCAATGCATCAAGGAAGGCAGAATGACCCCAGAAAGTTAGTATTTTAGTTCAATATAAAATAATTTGCTGAGATTTGTATTTTTGTTTTACCCGGAAATGTTTTTTTTTTTTTTTTTTTTTTTTTATCAATGTTGGTATGAAAATTTAGTTTCATTTATTAACCGTTTTATAATCATCCCAAAATGTATTTAAAAAAAAAACTTAATATCCATGTAAACAGGTTTCTTTGGTTCCTCGTAATCGACCTGACGGTCAAAATTTAATCCTGCAAAGAAGCATTTAAAATGTAGTAAAAATGAATTTGGCAAAGATGTAAGTATGTGAAGTTCAGAATAGTTGATATTACATCTAAAAAAATTATATGGTAAATAATTGAACATGGACAGCTAAAAGTCCGCACAAAACTCTTTTTATGACTAAAGTCAGTTAGAAACCTGTTAAAAAATTATTTTGTTAATTTTTTTTTTATATATTTCTTATTACGAAGAATACTTTGTTGCCCTAAAACTTTGTTGTTCAAACGGACCACCATATTGAGCCCCTCGCAGATTCCTTGTACCCTGACAGAAGGCGCCTTCCCCCGCCATTCCTGGAAGCAAGAGATGAAAGAGAAAGGATGGTGGTAAGGAATGCCCGGGTCCCCTCAGCCCCGCACGAGGCCCGTTAAAATTCCTCTCGTTCCATTCGTACTCGCTACAGTCACTAACCTCCGCTAGATATTTTGATCGCTAGAATATATCGAATATGTTCTATTAATATCTACATGTATATGTTTATATCAGATCGATTTGTTGTTGTGTAAACAAGTCCCGATGTTTGACGTAATGCCTATTTATATATATGTATCTTAACTTGACCATTTCACCACAATGATGATCTATCAATAACAGATTATCCATGATGGTTTTACCCTTAAGAAGAACTGAGTGAGTGAAATAGTACATTAGTCAACTACGTATATATTTTTTTGTTTCATTTAATGTTCATTTTGTCGTACATGTGATGTATTTATATGGAAATACGCTAAAATACAAAGCGTAATTGATTTGCATAAGAAAGTAGAAAATTGGACAAAAATTGTCTACCTCCCGTAAATACTTGCAAAACTTGCGAGATCGAGGGAGTGGTATCATTGAAGAGGAAGGATTGGCTCCGCTTGGAAGCGAGCTCTGTGGTGAAGTGGTTAGCATACCGTGCATGTCACGCGGAAGACCCGGGTTCGACTCCCGGCGGAGCCCAATCTTTTCTCTTCAAAAAATAAATTATTTAATAGAAAAACTTTTCTGAACTTTAAGAAATTATAATAAAATAGTGAAAACCAAAATGTCTTCGTGTTAAATTAATGTAGTTTTCGATTTATTATAATATTTAAAGTAATCTTAAATTCATAGTAGAAAGTATTTTTCATCTTTAACTTTAACACAGGTTTCTTCCGAAAATATATATCTAAATTTTTCTTGACCAGCAAGTCTAATACTTAGTTTGTCTCAAATTGACACCAACTAGTTTAAATGTTTGTAACTTGTCCAATCAAATCAATTAACTAAATCATGAAAACATCGATTCAAAATTATTCGTTAAATAAATAAATAACGACCCTGTTTTAATTGGTTAGCTGCTTTGAAAAATCGTTGTTTCATTTTCTTACCTGTTCCAACACGAGTTAGCAAACTGTCAGGCGCATGCGCTTTGCGGTATTTCCGCAAATATTGTATGTGTCCTAAATTAAGGAGTTGAATCCTACTAATTCAATGGATTTATACTGTGTTATCTCGCTCCCCAATTCACTAGTCATACAAGACGGTTGTAGGGATATGTACTACGACGCACTAGACATCGTAGTGTAGTAGTGTTGTGTAGTGAAGGCGCAGCCTAGCGTGGCGAGACGAGGTGAACGGACCGACCAAAGACCTCGCCGCGCGCACCTGCGCATCACCTGCGCCTTCTTATACCACTTACCTTTAACAGGGCAGATGCTGCGCCCCGCAGATGTCTAGCCTTTGCCCACCTGCTTACTAACGCTATCTAGTAATTTATTTTCAATTTTTTTTTAAAAAGCTTCGTCTACTGCCTAAGATGTGTATAATTCTAGTTAATATTCTGTATCTGTTGAGGTAGCAGTTGCCTTTTCAGAATATAAACAAGAAACAGGTGATTCGAAAATCAGTTTCAAAATAACTTTTTAATCATATTATGCCAAGAGTTTCCACATTTTCCTGCCAAAATTATATAACTCTCTGATACTGTATAACTTATTATTATCAGTTATTTTAATAATACATCATTAACATAATCCTCTGAAAAGGAACTGTTTTCACTTGAATCCTAGCGTCCTGAATAATGAATTTTCGATATCCTCGTCACACCTTTAAGGAAATGAGAAAATTTAAACAAAAATACATACGTCATAGATAACGTCATTAAAAAAAGCAAAAAGGAAAAATATATTTGAATAAGAGAATATGATGTTGGTAATTACTAATTATAATTTTGAAGGCAGTACAAGGAGCATTGTATGATTTTAATTTGCTTTTAGCCGGTTCTCACTTTTTTTTTTTTTACACCTGCTTGCGAGCGTCAAGTTTGTCTTCCAAATGATGATATTTATTTATTGAAATTAAATTCCTTTCTCGCTGATTCCGAGTGTTGTGGTGCCCTTTGACATTATTCATGTCACCCTGGGCGAGGCGGCCGCCGGAGATCGAAGCGGTTATTCTTGGGCGAAATGTTTAATGGATGCAGCAGCAACGGGTTTGTTCCCGTCTAGATGCGCCTTGAAACTTTTAAATATTCATCTAGCGTCTTGTTTACCCGCGGCGGTGAGCGAATGTAGTAAACAGTTTGTGTGTGTGGCGTTTGAGGATCTAGACATCTGAATCCTTTGACTTAACTGTCTGTCATCTAAACTGATATTGAGTTATCCCTCTCGTAAAAATAGTCTTCTCATAATGTTTGTCCCTCCCGATGGTAAGACAGGTATATATATATATATATATGTAATCTGTGTTGCAACAAGATTTTTATAGATATAATATCTAAAAATATTTTAAAAATAAAATAAGAACGATTTTCGAGAAAAAAAACCTTTTTAAAAACGTTTTGGAGCGATGCTGCAGTGGGAGTCCTAAATTTTGACTATCCTGGTATAATTAGGGTAGGAATCCTTTAACGATTACCTGACATCGCACAGGCTCGGGTCCTCCATTTTACTTCCCATCCAAAGGAATTTGTTATATCATTTAAAATAATCCCAAGGACGTATGTCTGGATACAAACCTGTGAACTTCTGTGCAGTAGTCGACTATACCAACCATTACACCATGATATTCATTGGTATAAATCATTATGATCAGGACTATTTTGAAAATTTCAGACCTAAAGTCCGGGTAAAACGTGGGAAAGCAATAGTAATATGTAATTTCCACGTATTATAGCTTTAATATATTTTTTAACTGCATATTAAACTATTTCTTTTACATTTCTTTCTGCAAGTAACCAATGTTCCTCTATTAAGCGTTGAAAAAGAATTGGCATTGCTGTATGAATGATGAATTTCCTACGAGCACATGGTCCCCTCATTAGCCCGACCACCCAGGCGAGCACGTGAGTGAGAAGTCTGATATCTGTTTGAAGGTCCTGCCTGCTTATACGGAATCGATTAATAATCGTCTTCGTTCTTCAACTCATCTCGTTTCCGCTTTGCCTAAAGGTACTTTTCCGTTTCCGCCTTTCCAAAGCCTTTTCTATAACAATACGAATTAAACCACAACCAGCTTACATATAAATCCTCATGAACTTTTTCTCTCATTTGTAGCTTTGTTAAAATAAAGTTATTAGCAGAAATAACTCGGCCATAGACACTAAAAATAAAAATATTTGTCTGAAACTATATAACATACTTGTTTGTTGTTTTTCCTTTTGTTTGTTGGTGTTTGTCGTATATTATTATAATATTATTTACGTTTCCCTGTTATTATTGTTAATATTATCGAAGACCGTGACTTGATTAATTCAGCCCGATTATTCAAGGGAGAAAAAAAATAACACAGGAAATATTGGTGATTATAGATGGTATTGGTAAAGAAGGTTACGCCAAGGATTCAGTTGGGTAACAGATATCTTGTCAATGCCGCCCTGTCAAGGTGAGAAATGTTTTTGTTTTCATCGTTAAATAATCTTCATTATTATTATTGTTTTCTGCTATGTCCGTATAGAGACTTAGTGCCGTGTAAACTCCATTAAAACGGGAGTTGCCTGTAATTCTAAATATATCCGGCTGACGGGGCCGTGTGTAAATATAGAGGATGCTGTGGTCATTGATGAACAGATGGTCTGAGTCACCCTCGTGACCAATCCTGTGGGCGCCGATTTACCTAACTTGGTGAGCTCATGTCTCAGCTTTGTACTTCAAAGTAGGACAATTATATTTACAAGATTTCTCCTAAAAATAAAACAAAAAAAATAAAAAGTCTGTGATGAATAATAATAGTTAGGTTTATCATATAGAATTCTTTCTTATTGTGAAATTATCTTCTGTGTTCACGAGTAAATTTGTCTAAACAAAAGCAAAAAAAAAAAAAAAAAAAAAAAAAAAAAAAAAAATTAAACTTGGAAAACCCGAGACCAATCTTCTCTTCAATGGATATTAATAGTATTTTATAGAGGAAAGCAATGTTGGATATATTAAGGTCTATATCGATGATTTTAGTTGTGACAAATTTAAGGATTTTCCGAAGGATTTCGGTTTGTTGGAGTTCAACCTTCAACTCTTTAAGTCCCAATTTTTTGAGCGTTCGTCCATAAACAACTAAAGTTTACGCCGTGTCTTTTCAGTATTGGATCGAAGAAATATCAGCAGCCATATTAGGCAATTTTTTATATAGTACTATGTTTCTGAAACAAAGATCAATGATGAATCTATATATAGCCCTCCCGTTCCACCATCTGTGGGCTCCATTAACGAGATCAATTAACTGTATCTACTATTCAACTACTATACATCTGCTCTATCTATTACGATCGCTCTAAGTATTGTATATATATAAATCGATTTAATGTTATCGTTTCGATATCGTTCCAAAGAGAAAGGAAGCAGTTAATTGAAGACGAGATATCCATGACGAGAGATATATAACTCGTGACGTCACCTTCTTGTTATCTCTCTCTCTCTCTCTCTCTCTTGAGAGAGGATTGTCTAGCGAGAGGACCATTCCACGTGGCTGAGCTGAGCGCCAAGGTTTTTTAGATAACACTCAGGTATTGATTGTATTGTCTAGTTATTTTTTTTCCATTACTAACATTCAGGGTTCGTAAAAAAAAAAAATAATAATAAAATAAAATTCAATGGGTGTTTTATATTTTTAAAAATTTTAAATTTTTATGTTTTGATACAATTACTTTTATAAAAGTCTAATTATCACCTTTTTGATATAGGGAGAAATCATATGGCAAATATTTTTTCGCTAGCAACAGTGACAGAATCAATTTAGAACATATAGCTACCAACATAACGTGTTTTGTTACATGCGATTTTTTTTTTTTTAGTGACTGTTAAATTTTACTCAAATATTCTTTAATTAAATAAATTTTAACTGCGAATATATTTTTTTTTTTAAGTTTACTTATTTATATCTATGTACTTTTTTAACTGCTATGTTTTCGATTCCGTTCCGAACGAAGTTTTTTTTAGTTTTAGATGTTCGTATTTGATGAAATGAGTCTTTCGATCTGTTACGTTTTAACTTGTTTCAATCTTGTAGAAGGGAGAGATGGAAAAAAATCTAAGTGGGATTTAAACGATTTAGAATTAAAGAATGAATGAGGTATGATGCATTTTTTTTTTTTTTTTTTTTAGGCTCTTAAAGCTTAAAAAAAAATGCAACTCAACGTTCAATATTGCATTCAAGTGACCTGCTCGTATAATTAAATATATATGCCATCAGCTGAACCATTAAAACTTAACCAGTCCGCTTTTAAAAATTATTTTTAATTTCGTTCGAAAATAAAAGGACAGGATTTTATTTTTTATTTTATTTTTTTTTAATATTGCATTGTATTGAGATTTCGTAACGAAGACGACAAAGATATCTAGGTTTTTGCTGAGCTATTCGAGGAGTGCTGAGCATTGGTCTATGAGACACGTGGCTTCTTGCTAGCTCCACAATTATTTACCGTATTTATTAATAATATTAATAATAAATTAAATTCAACATATAATGTTTTAAGTATTTATATTTAACAATAACACAGTTTTAAGGTCTACATTACCTTATACGGTCTACGGGACCTTAAGACTACATTTCTGTGGTTAAATTAAAAAAACTACTTTTTATAAAGGAATCAAATAGAAACTTCCTAAAGCTCATTATCTATCCTCATAAAGAGGGGATTTTTTGGGTCAAAAGTTCGATAGTTTTACAATATGACAATATTTATTGTTAAAAGGGCCAGATCTAGTTATTGGCACCCTGTGGATTTAATTGTGAAATCTTCCCTATGGTTTGTTTGTTAAAGTCTAACTTCATAGATGACTTAGAGGACCCTTCAAACATTAGACTCATGTATATCTTGTAATAAAATTAGGACTTCTTTACCTATTTTTTTTAAGTTAAAGTTGGGGTGCCAATAACTGTATGGTTTACCCTACATAGTCAAATAATTAACTATATGTCTTAACCATATATCAATTACATTAAATACAGTAGGGTTCTGATTAACCGAGTCGTTGGGGACCAAGGTTACCTCGGTTAATCGGAATAATCGGTGAATCGGAACCATACCAATACCAACTGAAAATGTAGGTTATTTTTAAATAAAAACTACAGGTATGCTTAAAAACCTCATAAATATTGTAATAACTATTTTTTGAAAAGAAATATTTTATTTAAGTTTGTTTAAATGAACTCATATGCATACATATCCCCCCCCCCACCCCCTCAGACTATGCATAATCGCTTAATCGGGACCTCGGTTGACCGGATCTCGGTTAATCGGAACCCTACTGTACTGAATATAATTGAATTAGAAAATGTTTGTGGAATTATTAAAGAAATATGTCCATTTTTTAACAAAATTTGCAAGAAATCGACTGTTCAAAAATTATATATGATTTTGGATTGTAAGAATTGGTTATGAGATGAATTCGACGGAGTTTTAAAGGTTCAAAGATAAAGCGCTGCATTTAAATTATTTAAAAAAAATTCATTTGTCTGTAAACTGATTAAGCATGATAGTTAATTATTTATATTTAGGTTTACTATTGACAAAACGGAAAAGTGAACATATGTCGGCTGCATTGGTAGGTATATTAAGTTGGCCAAATAAGGACAGAGTAGGCTCGTTGTGTGCAGTGTTTCTCTTTGGATTGCCCCTACCGTTTGCGCAATAGCTATCGCAACGAACGGGGCCTTAGCTAACAACGACTAATTGAAATTAATCGCAAATAAGGTTTTGGTTTGTTTTAGCGTTGTGAATTAGTCCTAGTTGAATTGTAATCGAAGAGTAAAAAACGAGAGAGAGAGATGTTTACGTTGCTTTTTCAGTTTTAATTGGCCCATTTCGTTAGAGTTGCTTTCTACTTCCCCCACCAGATACCGCACGTGCTGCATTTTTTTTTCGCAGTTATTTTGCTGTTCTTGCATCCTCAATGCAGATAATTGCGATAATGATAAAAAAAAACAAAAACAAATTAATTTACAAAAAACAACATAGGATTCGACTCAATTCATCTTTCAACCACTTAAATTTATATTGTATAAAAACATAATTACTAGTTTTTGTTTTAATTAATATTGCATTTTAACAATGTTGAAGTTATCTGCAGTGCAGCGTTCCTTTTGAGGCGATCCGATCTGGAAGGCCGTGGGGGGGGGGGGGCAGGCTATGAATGTTAATGGCCGGAAGTGGACCATAGAGATTATCTACCGGATCTTGTTTGATGTTGCACCGCAGTAGGGTATCCATATCGGATAGAATCTCTTTGTAGTTTTGACTTTTATGTGTGTTTGTATACCCCCTCCGTCAGTCAAGATCCTCTGAATTCGCGTCTTTATCTTATCTATTGCCAGTCGCGAGGTAATTGTGTTTTTTTTTTTTGATGTCCTATTTTTAAAAATATATCGTCTAGTTTATTATAATTTTGACGCTCCTTAGTTTATTCAACTGTTTTCCGAAAGTGTAGTCCCGAAATAATCTTTTAGGCGTGACTCTGACTCTTTATAAATGGGGAAGACGCTGCGTATGTGAAATTGTAATGCCGGTATTAGCATGAGAGATGGAAGAAAAACAAAGATGATAGGAAAGTATAATGGCGGGGCGAAGAGAGGAAAGTGGGTACACAACTGTTTAGCTTCAATTTAATGACCGTTCTCTTGGACAATATGAAATAGTAAAAAATAACGGAAAAGAAATAAATACCCAGATTGAAAAAATAGAAACATATAAAACATGAGACTGCAATGGGATGCTGTTAGTTAATTATTGTAAATAAATAAAGCAGTCTACAAAGATAATATGAAAAACTTGAGCTTGAACTATTTTTCTTTTAAATCAGAGTTTTTGCACAACCGCTAATAAAAGAATTGTCTTATTTGGGATCACGTGTAGTGTATTGGCTAGCATAACAGCCTACAATGCGGTGGTTGTGTATAATTAAAAATGTATTCTCAATATGTTGTCTTAGTCTTATTCTAATATACAAACAAGTGAGCAAAACGTGTGTAAAAGAAATGAATGTAATTCAATATACAGATATGCAATTGGCTCGATATAGGTATTAAAAATAATTGCAACTTATCCATAAATACACAGTATATGCATTACTTAAATATCAATATATCTTTTTATAATTAAATATCAATATTATTTTTTTTTCGGGGTCACCTGTGGTATAGTGGATAGCAAAGCATCTTACAATACTAAAGGTCGCGGGTTCGCGTCCCGAGGTGGCCCTAGGATTTTTTAATGGGAGTAAAAAATCCTTGGCTATGCCGTCCCTCGGATAGGACGTAAAATGGAGGTCCCGCGCCTCTACGATGTCAGGTACTCGTTAAAGAACCCTGTCCTAATCATACCTGTATAGGCAAAATTTAAGGCTCCCACTGTAGCATCGTCCGATTAGCCTTAGTGGCATAAAGTGACGTTAAACAAACAAAACAATATATTTTTTTATACACCGCTGACTAATAATCGCGACTATTATAAAAGTAACTGATTACGTAATACATACATTTCGTGATTATTGTAACGTCTGTTTAATGTACAGGTTAACAACTGCTTTATGATTTATAATCACCTAGATAGTGTTCTTAGGAGAAATATTCTTGTTTATCATGAAACGAATTGTTGTTTTGTTCGTCCTCAATCGCTAACGTGACATTCCTTTTTTCTTGGCAATCGACGTTTTATCGATTTGAGTTAAATCTAGCCTGATTTTCTTTTCCTTATAACGATTGATAATTTTAGATCATCCATGATTATTTTGTCTTGTACAAATTACCCTCCTGACTTTATTCGTAATTATAGCTATTGTGTTCGCATCAAGTGAATATAATATATATGTGTGTGTGTATTTATTTGTATAGCTCTTTGGTCCATGTGCCTGTGGACTGTTGATGATGGCACAGGAAGAGGTCGTTTCGGTCGTCGGAAGCTGTTGTCCTGCGATGAATGGGAAAACGTGGCTATTGATAAAAGTGATAAGGGTGCTCCATTGATAACCTCGCTACAAATGCTCTTCATTCATGAAAGAAGCCTGTGCTATATGAGCCAGCCTACCCGCATAGGCCACCATATCTTTTTTTTCTTTTGATTCTTTAGTCTAGACGGAATTCTTGGTAGTCGGATATCATACTAATTTTTTTTTTTTTATATATAAGTCAAAAATTCATAAAGTGTAATCAGTCCTCACCAATCCACTAAGTAAGGCAAATAAACGCAGATACAGACTTTAAGCTTTTATTAATTTTTTCTTGATAAGCATTTTTTAATTATTCGTTTTTGTAAACACCACCTGCTAGTCACATCGCTTGCTGACGCCAATAGTATTATTTTTAACCTCGGACTATCGTAAAAGTGGAATTGTTGTTAGAACCGCGTGTATAAATTTGCATTTATTTTATTGTCTATTATCTCGATATGTCAATATGCGTCAGTAGTGAAAGCAGTTTACCGATGTTTTACCTTGTGGTAGAGATACATCTATCCACCTGTGTAACTCTTAAAATTAAATGATTGATAAACATTTCAAATAAATTATTGGCTTGCGTTTCTTACAAATATTTTAGCTACACCATTTTTATTTTTTTTATTTGTTTATGCCACTAAGGCTTGGGGCGATGCTACAGTGGGAGTCCTAAAATTGTGCCTATCCAGGTATAGTTAGGATAGGGATCTTTAAAGAGTACCTGACATCGTTCAGGCTCGGGAACTTCATTGTACGTCCTGTCCGAGAAACGGCATAGCCGAAGATTTTTTACCCCCTTTAAAAAATACTAGGGCCACCGCGGGACGCGAACCTGCGACATATAGTATTGTAGACTGCTATGCTAACCACTATACCATAGATGACCCTTAAGGATATATTTTTACAAATATGAAAATAGAGTTTACAGTCTGTTTTTAAAGCACCACTGTAAAGTGAAACTTCCACCGCTGTTTTATTTGTTCTTATTTTTACGATTAGTTTGTATGTCGTTTTTTTATGTTTAGTGATACACGTCGTAAACCTTGCTTTATTTTACGGCATAGTCCCTTGTTGTTTGTTGTTTTGCCGCCCTAGGTAACAGACTCAGGTAGTAATGGCGTCAGTACCAACTGCTACCCCTCTATCAAAAAAAAAAGGGAACCACAACAAAAAACCCCTGCTCTTCTTTCATGACCATTTCTTCAATGGGAGGATACTTCCAGGACGTCTTCGTGCCGTTCTAAAAGACACCTCCTACGAGGAGGCTACAGAGAAGAATGCCTCGGGTTGGCTTCAAGATAAATGGGCGGACGGGCCTTGGCACTAGAAAGCAATAAAATGCAGCGAGTAGGATTATTTTTAGTACAGTAAGGCACGTGGGTGCAGTTAACTGCACGTGCCGTCTGGGAAATTTGATTCTATTCAGCTGCAAATAGAATCACCTCAGAACTGAAATTTACATTTACAACAATCGCTACTATTTACTAATGTTCATTAACAGTGTACTACGTTGTGTAATAAACCTCAATTGTCAAGGTGTATTAGCTCTTTATTCGTTACTTTATTCGTTTACATTACAACAGTTAAAGCTTCTTGGCGTGGCCAATTTCGACAAGTTACATAACCGTGATATTAGCGTCTTTTTCAGTTAAAAAGGGCCTAATACTATACTACTACTAATACTAATACTAATACTATAGCCTAATACTAGGTCTAAATCTGTTCCAATACTAATTAATCTGTTGGAACTGAGAACGGAGAGCCAACAGACCTCCTCGGTCTACTAACTTCAGAGGCAATTATAAATAATTTTATTTATTTATATTTTTTTCTTTTAACAATCTTAGCCGAGGTTAATGCCTATGTTAGCGGCCAGAAACTGTAATCGCTTCTTGACCTCCAGTGACGGTTAAAATAGACCAAATAGAACTGTTTAAACGCATAATGTTTTTATTATTAATCTGGGGATGAAAATGTTGTATTATTAACTTATTAACCTGTTAGAATACTATTCATAACCGGTTATTAATCATACCAAGATAGATCTAAAAATTTAACCGTTTATCGAAGCAAGGTTTAGTTACATTCGTAACCTTCGTTCCAAACATTTAACTGTATAAACAGGCCTTTTATAGCATGCTCATTGTGATGTTATGTTGGTATGCTCATTGTGATGTTATGTCGGTTACTTAACGTTTCTTGGCTCGTTGTGTGGAGTTTTGTTTTGTTTTTTGTTTTTGCTTCCGAATTTAGCCCTGCCCTTCGGAACGTTTTGATCGTTAATCTTGTCCGCATTGCCGGCGGGTCAGCCTAAACATAGCAGCATCAGATTCTATCTTAGGCGAATAATTAATGATTATTTATATCTCATAACTATTATAAAAGTCCGATTTGAAGGAAACAACTTTAAAAAAAACTTTTATTTTGCTAATTTTGTTTTTCTGTTGCAAAAATTATGATTAGTACAACTTACTGATCATGAGCGCACTACAGCCTCTATGAAGTGGATAATCATACAAAACAAACTTTACTTGTGTATTATTATTTATACGGTATACCTTCGGCACGATATACATTCTAAATATACTAAAGCATTCCAGGCAGATTCCTCCGAAGCATGACGTATGAAAGTTATCGCTTCTGTAGATTGTTATCCCCTTGCGATACAACAACAGAGCGTTGGAATGCGGACCGCCATTCTGGAAGGCATTTGTTACCCGATGATGGAGACGTTTGGATGGCGCTAGTTTCTCTGAATCGTTCCTTCCCCTTCCCCGCATGGAGGTTCTGAGAAGGCGGCCCTCTCTTCTCAGGCGACAAAGAGCTACCTGGAACCTCTTTGTTTACCTCAAGAATGCTCTCCACCTCACTCTTTACGCAAGATTAGCAGTATGGTGCCTCTTTTCTCTGGGTACGATTGAAGGTAATAATTTCTTCGAACGTTCGATTAAAAAACAAATGAGGATGTCTTTTCAAGTATCTATGGTTGTTATTTTTCGATTGTGAGTAGAAAAAAAAATGTTCAATTACTACTTAATTAGAAGCGAGGTTGTTAATGTTTTTCCTCTTCTGATTATTATTTTCGTTCTGCAATTTAGTGGCGCCTTGTTAATTGTGAACCATTATCTTTGAGGTTTACCTTTGGAGAAGCCGATTAGTCAGTCATGACTTCTTCTAAAAGTGACGGCATGGAAGGTGGTGGTGGCCTTGGCAAAGCAGTGACCTTTGTATTCCCGGCGCTGTCAGTATCCTATTGATAGCTCTTTAGAGTTGTAATGTTTTCTTTCCCTTTGTCATTTATTTATGGCGGTAAAGATATAGTCCAGTTCTTCAATCGTTTCGAACCCAGCCTCGTTCTTAAAGGATCTCTCTTCTGATACCCTTAACTTAACTTGGTCCTTGCAACTTCATTTTTTTTGTTTTTTATTTCAAGTTAAATAAATTTCTCTATTTGTAAAGAATGTTGGTCTGGAGGGAGGAGCGGATTAGAACGAATTATCCGACTGTTATGCTATATTATAACCAATAATAATCTGTAGCTGGTACTTGTTAATAATGGTGGAGCCAGCTAGTTTCTAGTAATATATTAAAATAATCATAATAAAAAAACACATGTTTGTATATAAACAAATCTATTTATTATTAATTTCTAACCATATTAAAACTCTTTAATATCTACCAAAATTTGAGAAAATGCGCCTTTTCTTTTATTTGAGTGCGCCACATAAACTCGGCCAAATACGAAGCTAGAAAATTTCGATTAGTTGCTCTTCTTCGTTTGTTTCCCCATTTGGCAGAACCCCATAATCTTTCTATCCGTTGTGTATTTGACAATGTTTTTGGGTCTACGAACCAAAAACCATTTCATGGTTCTGTGAACATACCTTAATCCTTGGCAAGAGTTAATTTTCTTGTAGGAACTTCACTGATGTATATTCATCGTGAACTCTCGAAAACTCTGTTTGATCGTGTACATTTTTAACCTTGTAAGCATAACTAAATATGATTATTGGCAATAGCAAATCAATTAACATACGATTTATTTTATTTTAATTATTTTAATATATTACTAGAAAAAAGCTGGCTCCACCATTATTAACAAGTACCCAGTAGCTTTTTTGTTATACGTAAAAGCGATGATAATCGTAATTTTCAGTCACAATCTTTTTTCTAATTTAAACAGTAAGTCGCGTGGGGTTCTTTACACAGAGACCTTGTCTTTTAGGCCGATTCGTAACGTCCTATAGCTCTCCTTGCCCTGATATAGGGCTAGATGTTTAGTAGTAATCGTAGGCTTAAAAAAGAAATAAAAAGTTCTTGATTTGTTCTCCTTAGTATCAATGATTCCAGAGTATCTTAAAGAGAGCACTAGACCTCAATATTATAGCTAACATTTCAGGTATTTACGGAAGTAATATATATATGCTATACATTTTAATAAGCTTCTCTGTCGAGCCGGATAAGCTTTGTCAAGTCCGCTCTTAATTTTGAACCTTTCCAATTGCTTTATGATCTATTTAACTTGCAGTTATTGTGGGTTCTTTTATTTATTTTGACATGTAATTGCATCAATAAGAAATGGTGTATTGAAGCTTGCTACTAAACGGCCCGCTCCAACATTATTTTATTTCGGATCCTTTAAATACCTTACCGTGCGAGCCTTTGCCACATTGGCAGGTGAGTCGGTTTGGCTGGGACCGCAGACGCCTCACTTACTGGTTTCCCGTATTAATAGCTCGGCTTTAAGTTTTCTCTCCTTTCCTTGCCCGCGGCTCACAGGCGGATTCCTTTCTTTGGAATTGAGCCGCTTCCCTTGCGCCCAGGTGCAACGGACTATTAATAGCCTGCAGTACGAGGGGCCCGCTAGTCGCAGAGACTATTTCGGGTTGCAGACGACGATGTACCGTTGTAGAGGAGATAGTGAAAGGGTCCGAGTGTACATTGCTGTGAGGACGCAGGCGCCAAAGGTTGCGAAACGACCGCCAGATGGAGCTATATCGCTGGCCGCGAGTTTGTTATATCGTCAAGATCAGTCGGCTCTTACCTCTCTGGTCTTAAGGTTCTTCTTCCGTCATGTTGGCCTCCCTTTTCGCCCATGTGAGTTTTTTTGAATTTCAATTGTTCCATCTATACGATCAATTTATCGATAATTTATATTATCATAACTGAAATTAAAAAAAAAACTTAATAGTCTTTCTTATTCATTTTTTACTTTTTCATATTCATTCTTAATCTTCACTTGATATATAAAACTGAATTGTTTGAACACGCTATTTACTTACAAATTAACATTTACCTACCATATGTGAAAAAAAAGTGCATTCAGATGTCTCAATGAACAATATATACTTGTTTTGCTTATGTAACGAACTATAAAATTACATATCAGTTATAATCATTAGCGGCCATCAAGGGTAACACTGAATCCCGTTTACATATTTTCAGTCTTTTTCAAAGCCTAGCAACAAAAATAAAGAAATTGCCTTATCCTAATCCGAATTTATAGGAAAAAATTGTATATGCTTGCTTGTATCCTAAGGGAAAAAACATTTTTTATGGGTTGAGACAATAAAAAAAAAAAAAAACGAACACAAAACTATGAAATAGGGCAACTTCTTTTTAAAATTTTCTTATAATAATGTTTTAAAATAAAATGTGGTAACGTTTTACTACTGTTGTCATATTATTGTTGTTGTTCCAAATATTAGACACGCTTTCATTTAGTGTTGTTTTTAAATGAAGCTTATCACCATGATGATAGATAAGAGAAAACCTCGATGACTGTCGGCCCGCCATTATCAATCCTTGTGACAGGAAGCTGCTCGGTACTGCGAGAGCTAGTGACCTCTATTCGCCCCTGAATGAGTTGACCTTCCTTTGCGCTATAGCATTTTTGTTTTGTTTTTTTATTGCTACATTAATCAAATAATAATGACAGTTATTATAACGAGTTGGGAGATGACAAAAATAAATGGATTAGGTCACCCGAGCAAACCCACGCATCCTTCGAAAGGGAACCTCTAAGATCCAGTCAGCCGTGGGACCGGAAACGACCGCATTGAGCAGAAGGCGTCAAAGGTAGGCGTTTCCGGTTGGCCAACACAAGGCAAAGGATTCTCGTGACGTCACCGCCCATCTGCCACGCATCTTTAACCACTTCTCTATATAGCTTCTTTGGTTCCTACCTCCATGTGTTTTTTGTTTGTTTTTTTTTTCCATTTTCATTCTGTTTTTTATCCTTGTAAAATGTTTTGTCCCACAAAAATATCTTTATTGCCAATAATGTATAACATTTTTTAAAAATGAAGGTAACTCGAACTTTTATTTATTTTTATCAATTCCGTTACTGAATTAATTGCTGACAATTTATTGTTTGTTAACTAAATTAATGCAGACAATTGATAGGTACTGTTCTCCCATACTATATAATATCCTTATTCAATCATAGTATGTAATACTATATTTCTTCAATTTTACTTATCCATTTTAAATGAAGTACGTATGTGATTTGATTCAAAGTTATATTATTCCCCGAAAACATTACCTTAGTTGTAAATTGCCTTTAATGTTAAAATATTTAGAAGTGAAACATGTTCGAATGCTATTTAAAAATTTTGATAAAGATTTATTCATAAATGAAACGAATATGAGTTGAAATTAATGCATCTATGAGCATACAGACAGTTATATAAATTTATAATTTTTTGTGGCATCATAGATACATTGCACTTTACTGTATTTGTTAATTTTAGCACTGGTGAAGACCCACATGGATCTAACCGCATGCTAAAGTAGATTAAGGAATACATCTTTACTGAAAATCCTGACCGTTAATCATCCAGTTTGATTAATAAAAATAAATGCAAGTTTTTGTTTATTACACGTTCACAGCCTTCCACTTATCTCTTATCATTGCCAGCTAAGCGCCGCCGTGGGAAGTTCGCTAACGGACGATGTCGGCCGAAGCGTGGTCCCGGTCCCTCAGTTCACTAACCCCCGAAAACTAAAGCTGTCGGCCCCCCTCCCCCCCCTCCTGGCTCGAGGCCGGTCAGTGCGCCCGCTCCAGCCGAAGGAGGAGGTTCCGGTCATGTTGATATTCCGGATCTTAGCGTTTGTGAAGTGCGTTTTCAGTGTTGCAGGATGAAGGAACCTATGAGTGTCACGTGCCTTGTTGATGTAAGTGTCATCAAATTCAGTTCTGTCCGAAATGAGGAGTAATCCGAGTTCACTTCCAAGACGAGGGTAATCCTGAATTTGGGGATTGGAAGACATGGCCGCATGCGGTGTAGGCTATTGCAGAGCAATGCTGTGATGCAAGGAGGTGCACGCGGGGCCCCAGAGGGGGAGGGAAAGTGCAACAGATTCTTGGGGTTCTTATCCTTGGGTTACGTAAGTACCAGGATGGAGGTTGCCAACGTCCTTGCTGCGAGGCCGCCCGTCTCCTGCGCGCTTGCGTAACCAACTTCTCGATTCATATGCCCTAGCTGATTCTTATTATACCCGTGCTTGTGCCAGATCCGGGATCATCCTGAATGTTGTCGAGGCGTGTTTTATTGCCGTTAATCCGCAGCCATTGACGTGAAAGGAGTTAGTATTAGTGACAGGACGGTATATCGTAGTACGGAGCGTCGTAAATAAGTCGAGCAGTAGAAACTAATAATGCTCGTGGAGTCGATAAAGGTGGCAATTAAATAGTGTTTGATAAAATAAGGCGTGTACTAGAGCTAGAGCGAGAGGAGGGTCGTAAAGCCACGTGCCGATCGTAAAGCTCGCCTTGCACACAGACAATGACTCTTGTTTCAGTCGCCGCCGAAGCTCTGATAACTCGGGTCGTTCCTGTATTTCTTATCTAGGTTTATTTATTGTTTATATTTATTTATTAGACTGTCTTTGAAAATTTTCTTATTTAGTCTAAATGAGTTAGTTTGGAATATTGATCCGACTCTAAAACATGAAGTAGTCTGGTATTTATTTATGTTAATTTTAACTCATTCATCTAAAAAGGAAAAAATAAATAAATATAAATACCACTTTTAGTTTAATTTCTTATTTTTTTTTAGTCTAATAAGATAATTTTACGCTATTGTAGTGTTGTTGCCAATTCTGTATTGACATTCCTTCGTTGCGCCTGCAAATATTGGCAATGCTATTTGAGAATATCTCATTGTGCATCTCAATAATAGCGACTTACTGTTGTCTTTTGTACCTAATATAATTACAGATAACGGATAAGGACGGTGGATTAGTGTTAGAGAGCGGAGGTAGGCCGGCGGGCCAGGGCAGTCAACGCCCAGCGAGGCCTTGAACCTTGGCCGCCATCCGCGATTAGTCATCTCCTGGGTGCTCTCTTTTTGCTTTTGTTCTCTATATCTCTCAACAGTTTATTTATTTTATTTTATATAAAACGAAGGCCTATAATACAACCTGAATGCGAAATAACTTACATATAGCTACTAATTTAAGCTACAACTCGTTCTATAAAACCTATATTTATTGTAAAGAAAGAATCGAAGCATCTGGATATCTATGCTATTATTGATAATTATATATATTTATTTATATGTATACCTGAGCTGACCAAAGGAGTTGGATATCAGTCTTCCATCTCTGTTTTGAGGCACATTGGGATTTTTTCTCAACCGATTAATGTTATTGCAATTAGATGTTTTGTTGTGCCTTTCCTTTGCCAGAGCAACCGCCCTATTTAAATAGCCTGGATACTTTAAAGGACGTTTGTGGCGACCCCTGGTGCCGATGGGGAACATGTGCCCGGGGATTCCTGAGGACTGAGTCACTCGTAATTGCCCGCCCACATTCCAGGAGTCCTCCCACTTCCAGTCTTGGCCTGGCCCCCCTCCTGCTTGCTGTCCAGTCTGTACTCTTTTCCTTCTGTCAGCGCCATGCTCTGTAAAACTATTTCGGTTTGTTTCAGATATCTTATTATAAATTGAATTCTATTTGGAACATATATAATTTATTCAAAAGAAAAACAAATGATTTTAATTTCTTATTTTTTTTTCTTGTTTCAGAGAGTGGGTACCTTGCCTGTGATGTCTAGAGCAGGTCTCGACACACCCAAGATCGTACCCGTTCAACCGCCGGCGAAGAGATCCGCCAAAGACTTCATCTTTGGCAAAGTCATTGGAGAAGGGAGTTTTTCTACCGTCTACCTCACAAAAGACATTCATTCCGCCAAGGAGTATGCCAGTAAGTTTTTTTTTCTTTTTTTTTGAAGTTTTGAAAACCCAATCCCTCTCAAATCTTATACATAATTTAATACTTTTTCATTTTATTTTTGCAGTGAAGGTATGCGACAAAAGGCACATTATTAGGGAGAAAAAGACTGAGTACATAAAACGCGAGAGGGACATCCTGAACATAATAAGTTCTGCAGGCGTCCCTTTCTTCGTCAAGTTGTACTGCACCTTCCAAGACAATGACAGCCTCTACTTCGTCTTGTCCTATGCCAAAAATGGCGAGCTCCTGCCTTACATTAACAAAGTTGGTGCTTTTGATATCGAATGCACAAGATTCTACGCTGGCGAGATCTTGCAGGCATTAGAGCATCTTCAAAGGCTCAACATCATTCATAGGTGAATACTCAATTTGAATTCCCTGCATGATCTTGCACTCTTTACATTTGACTGTTATAATTTATGATATTATGTATGATATAAAAATACTTAACTTCTTGTTATGTCATTTAGGGACCTCAAACCAGAGAACATTCTCCTTGATGAGAAAATGCATATCCTCATAACCGACTTCGGTTCTGCAAAGATAGTCAAGAATGACGACCAGACTGAAGACAGCGAGGATGAGACTAGGAGGAGGAGGAACAGTTTCGTCGGAACAGCACAGTACGTGAGTCCTGAGCTCCTGACGGACAAAGTGGCGCACTATGCATCAGACCTATGGGCTCTTGGCTGCATCATATATCAGATGATTTCTGGTCTTCCTCCTTTCAGGGCAAGGTGAGCATTTACCCTCTCTTCTGTTTGTCTTTTTACTTTTATAATTGCAATTGCTTAATATTTGTAGAAATTTTACATCTTACAATAATGCCATTTTCTCTCCGTTTTCAGGCATGAATACGCTATTTTCCAAAAAATCCTGAAACTCGAGTATGAATTTCCTGAAGAATTCGACCCACAAGCTCAGGATTTGGTTCAGAAACTGTTAGTTTTGAACTGTAATGAGAGGTTGGGAGCAAATGACAAGGATGGCTACCCGTCCATTAAGGCGCACCCAATGTTCGCTGGCTTGGACTTTGCCCGACTCCACCTCACGACCCCTCCTGCCATCTCGCCCTTCCTACCTTCTTCAGATGTTAGCC